>JAINEB010000009.1:23755000-25005000 GCA_022840565.1 Eubasilissa regina
GTATTTAGATCTATAGTAGACACTATTTAGCGGACTTTGTTTAGGCAAATCATTATTTAATTTATAAATAGTAATTCACGGTGGTCCTTATTCTTACCGGACAAGACAGCTTATTTTATTTTCCCAAACATTTTGTATTCACTTCCGATTATTGAGGTTCTGACCTTTATAGAATAATGAGCATTTTTATAAAATCTTGCTTTTTTTGATTCCTGCTATCGTATCAGAACACACATTGGGTTGCCGCAATTTTTCGATCATTAATAATATTCGAACTGTCATTATTTTTGCTGTGCATGATTCATATTATGGTCTAGTCGTGTATTAACAGATCTGATGACCTTTATAAATAGTCACCTTGAATAATTGTTTAAGGGCGGCGATTCAAATCCACTGCCAGTATTGTCGCTGCCAGCCGACCGACGACACGAGCTACATCTACACTATTCATAATTAAGAAAAGGAAGGAAAAAAGACTGAACTGATATCTGCTCCATATAATTTCGCCGACTTTTATTTTGACGTTGCACTGGTATTTTTCTTCTCTTTAAGCACTTGTTTTCTGTGGGGCATGTACAAATTTTCTGTGGATAATTTAGTTTTACATACTGAACATAGATTTAAAATATTATAATAAATATTAAACGAAAACCCGGCCGTTAAATAATGATGATAGATATTTTCTGGGTTTGTCTACCGTAAGTTGGCTTTGGCGCGTCATAACTGATGTTTCGAGTTACATTCACTACCAACAGACTGGATGATGGATTCTTAAATGTGTCCTAACTATAGTGACAATAATATAAATTCGACTCCCGACAGAACTCATAAATATATATAAAAATGTACAATACCATCAACTAACAATAAATTCTTAACAAACTGAATAAAAAAATGAATGGTTGGGTACGTACCTACCACGAACCATATTCATTACATTTAAATTTGATTTTATAATATCGCTACATTTTGTTTTGATTATTTATAATTTACCGTTATAATACCTACTATTTATTCAATTATTTTTTTGCATAATAGTAATTGAACGTATTTATAAAGTTAAAAAGAGTAATGTATTTGTCCAGTGAGAGAGAAAAATATAATATAAATAAAATAAAATATACACGAGAAATTCTGATATCGAAATCATCATTAAAAAGATTAAAAACGCTCGACCGGAGGTATTCATGAGAATCTCAAAAAAATGCATTCTCGCAAACCTATGAAACATATCGTTCAAGGAAAACAATTATTATCATTATTCTCTAGTACCTGTAAAAGAGCTAAGACGACCGCTATTTATAAAGTTGACTACCGCTTATAAATCAAAATACTCTGCATGAACTTTGTTAAACCGATCGCTTCTATTTAAAACGTTCAACGTACAACTACAAACCGAGCAGTTTATATTTAATTGAGTTAACTTCTTCATTAAACTACATCGTGACTTGTTTAAATTGTGCAATAAACTGACTTAAATGCTACTTAGAGTCATTTGTATATGTAAAGAGTGCGTTTAATACGGAAAAGGCTTTAAATTTATTGCCAACTTGTTAAAATGTTTTTTTTAGTTGCTTAGTGAGTTGTAAAGCCTTTGATAGATATACAGTTTTGATTAGTTGTACCTAGAACATACCATAATAATTCATTTTAAAAATTTGAGAAAAAAATATTTAATTAACTACTTGGCAGACGTTCTTATATTAAACTACTGGGATATAAATATAAATAGCTCCATTTTTATATGTACTAAGATATAGTTTTTGTATTCGTACATCAATTTATCTAAGCCCTTAAATTTTCCAACTTAATCAATCAATCCTTATTAAGTATTTATTTACTCTTAAGTGTCTTATTTTCCTAAAAATATTGTGAAATGTAATTCTCGTTTTAAATTTACAGTATAGGTTTATATCAACTTTTATATATATATATATATATATATATATATATATATCACGTTTGAGGGTTAAAAAAACGCCATTTAAGATCAATTATTTATTGTAGAAATATTTATAGTGGATGCATACCAATCCAACAATATTAAAAATGCAACATAAAATATGACGTATTCAAGAGTCATTATGACAGTTATCAATGAAGTTACCATTAATTGCCATACAAAAATTTGTATATTTAAATAATTTAGTATTAACTGATAATAATAAATTATGAGAAACATTAAAATTCTAATATTTTCAACGTTAACATTAATTACAATAAGCATATAATATATATTATTTATACCTATGTACATAAGCTACCACAGCGGATATACAATAAACTACCACAAGATATGGTAACGGTATCATAACCTCAATTATGCGTGCTTAAAAAAAATGGCTTTTCGAAATTGGAAGAAGTCAGCTGAAAGAGGTCCTTAAATGATCAAAGCAACTCGTTCTATGTAATTATTTTATGTCCTTACATCCTACCTCGTACTTATCATGTTTTGTTTGCTTCCTACTTGTTTCTATTCTAATCCTGCTTTAAACCTGCTATTATTTTTGCTCCATTTATTTTATATGCTCTTACTTAATTGTTATTTACACTCTGTTTCTTACTTTTTACATATCTTTTGTCTGTATCAAAATTTTTACTTTTCCGTTTACTTATTTTTTACTTGTCTCCTTTTTGATTATTCTATTTTTTATTATTTAATTTGTTTAAATTTATCCTAATTTACTTCCTACTTATGCACATATCAATTTTCAGGAATAATAAAAACAATAATAAATAACTAATGGCTGCCTATCTCAGAACAGGTACTTTATATGTATCTAGCGAGGTAGGAAGCGGCTAACAGGTTTGGATATAAATAAAATGTAATATTTAATACTTATTGTACTTGTTAGTATATTAATTACTTAAAATATGTTTATATTCACTGAAATCAAATCAATTAATAAAATACAAACGTTACAAAACCGTGAATAAAAATAATGTTATTTAACATCTTTGAAGTTGGTCCCTCGTATGAGAATGGTGACTCACCACCATTGCGAATGTTCCGTCAGACTTTTCATTTCGACAAAATTTTGGACAGTATGCATAACCGAAAAGACGAAAACACCAATAGACTTCACTATTTGCTCACACCATAGTCATGGGATTTTGTACATGTTTCGTCTGCCCGTTACATTTTTCAGGGTCACAAGTTCCTTGAAAAGATTTTTAAGTTTCGATGGGTACCGAAGTAATTACCACCTTCCTAAATTCCACCTTCCTAAATTACAACCTTCCTAAATTTACCACCTTTCTAAATTCCGGCAACGCTGGGTACGCACCGTTAATGAACAATAGAATATATAGATATACGTTGCATTGGAATTATATAACATGTAATTATGGTTAATGTTCTTAGCATATTTGCAGTGATGTTATGGGTTCGCATCGGTTTGCACAAACCGGTTAGTTAAAATTTAAAATCTCTCGTTAAACCATTTGTTGTTGAATAGCCGAATTCGAACTGTAAATCCGGATCGATAGGATCTAAATGAACGAATTACGCAAATCTCCGAATTGCACGTCCCGAAACGAAATACGACAATTCCGGTCGTAAATCGGAATCATTGCAAGGTATGAGAGGGTTGTAGGGAAACCTTGGTACAGGATGAGGTCGATGAGAGGATAAGGTTTCTAGTTGAAGGACCAGTGATCTCGGGAACCGGGATTCGGAAGGACTGCTCGCCTTACCTTGTATATGACGTCTCCATAATCCCTGCAATCGCCGCCGAGATCACACAAATGGCACGGGGATTGAATATGGCAATATCACAAGTTCACCCACGACACACAAACAATAAACAATACGTGATCAAAACACAATATCACAAAATACATTGCTGGAGCTGAAATGTCCACACCACGAATGCTATCGCAATGTCGAGATCAAACAAATATCGGTCAAGTTGACATCTGCTGATGTTAAGGTCACAATTCACACTGACAAGACGAACATTAGGAAAGGTATGGATGGGAATTTGGATGCGGAATTGTTCGGAATAATAGTATTGTGATTTTAAATATGTTTCATAATATTTAGAACGCTGTGAGTATTCGAGACATTGATTATGAAAAAGTTGTACCATTCTTCTGAAATTTCTTTAAAATGGATTACTAAATTACTCACATAGTCAGGAATAATATATAAAAATCTATCTTAGTTTAGTGAATCGGTTGATAATTTATTTAGTGGATTGACATCACTCCACGTATGTTGTGTCAGATGTTGCAATATGTCAGTCAGATCGGTAGGTATGTGTGTGACGTGCGTCGAACGCTGCTCGCTTACCAGGAGTACAGAACCTAGCAGGCGATCTATCGCCATAGCTGGCAGCGCGTCACTGACGTCACTATATCGAGTACCTAGCAGGCGATCTATCACCATAGCTAGCAGCGCGTCACTGACGTCACTATACCGAGAGGACAAGGTAATGGAGTTAACCTCTGAGCCTGTATCAGTCAAGGGCGTGACTGCCTTACAATGTATTAAATGCTCACTTAGAGTGCATTTTGCAAAACTGCCGGCCAATTACATCCAATTCTCCCGAGCGATGCCCCGACCGGTCGTGATGCTAATTTATTTGCTAAGGGATACGCTACACGTAATGGCCAATATAATACAAATATATTATTTTATTTCAATGGAACACATAATCGACATGACTCTTAATGGCCGTTATGGTTAGTCCAACAGAAATATATGATTGTACGCTGTGAAGGGAAAACAAACAAAACCTAATAATAATATGTATTATGTTAAGTCATCGCGCAAAGAAGATTACAAACATGAAAAAAAAGGTTTTTTAAATTTATTTATATATTCACTATACATATCAAATTATAAAATTGATGTTGTGTATGATACGTATAACAGATATAAACTAAATATATATGTAAGATAAATTTTAAAGGAATTAAACCGAATAAAATTGAACTAGTAGAAAACCAATCGCGAAAAGCAAAGGTGACTTTTATGGCCGAAAAATGCCGCTGTGTTGCGTGCGTGGGCAGGGCTATATTGTGTTGCTTTAACAGTGGTGCATTGTGCATCCTTATTATATTGCCGAAGCAAATTCTGCATTGAAATATAGATTCTATGGAAGCCCTGGCTGCGCGGCCAGTGGTAACCGCTGGCCGCGCAGCAACCACTATCGGCCACAGTAGCTACCCGCAGAACCTATTGCTGATTGTTTTTCTACTAGTGCATTGTACAAACGGTATTCTTAAGTATCCATTTTTAATTTTATATATCTATTTAATTATTCTTCGTCACTCCACTTAAGTACATTCTTAAAAAAACTGAGATCATGTTTACAATAAATAATTACTAAACAAATTAACATTACAAACATATTATTTTAATTTTCACAACTAAACTGTTGACGTGTTTAACTTCCCTTATGTTTTATAAAATTCTGGTGATACATGAAATTATTTTTCTTCTTCTGGTATATTGTCATATACCACAACTTACCTGAACATCACGCCATAAGATGGGTTAAATGCTTCTTCTTCTTCTTTCACTTACTATATCCCGGGATGAGATTTGACCTTCTCCATAAATGCTCTCCAGCAACTCCTCTCCCTATGTAAAATGCTACTATAAAATTACATATTTTTGAAAAATATTATTGCAATCTGACTGAAGATGAAGGCGACATTAAAATTATTAATATTATAGAAATACAAACGAACAATATTAATCATTGTATACCTTAATGTCAATATATTAAATCAATCAATGTCAATGTACCAAATGGGTAATAAATAAAAGTTGCACAAAAGCACGTATCTTAAAATAAATCTCCCAATGGTCCAATGTCTGTATTGGTCGCATCCACCCAATAGATCAGTAAGACACAAACCGACATTGAAATAATCCCATCCATTAATTTCAGGTATTTACTGAGCTCTGGCCATCGAAAAGAAAATAAGTGATCGCTTTGGTGGCGTTCCCATTGCAGACCTATCGGAACACCATTGACAAATAAATTAACGGTCGGCAAAGAGCACTTTATCTGAACGGTGCATTTTATAACCTTTTGGCTTCAAAGAATACGTACTCTTCTGATAAAAACACCCTACTTTCACGACAGCAGTGGCTGAAAGTGCTACTCCAGAAACCGCAACAGTTGTGCCAGCAGATTACTTTAATAATCAAGGCTTGTCTGCACGAAATCTATTGGTTATTTGAATGAATGACAAGTAATTACCTACCTACGTTTGAAAATCTAGTTGCATTTAAATGTAACTGGTACATCGATATTTTTCCTTCATTCTGTAGAGCTGTAAATGAAATTGCAGATAATTTCATTGAAATGGGGTCAAAACTTATTTGATTAATTTTAGCTTTAATAATATGTACAACATAATAAATACATAGTATATATATATATATATTATATATAAGAAAATTCAGCGGCGTAGCTATTACCTGGACAACTACCGGGTGCCTGGAATCATTGAACGAGTTCATCAATCGTAACAATTGCAACATGGATATAAATATTAATTACGAATAAATATGTATTTATTATTTTTAAATGCAAAATAACAGATAAAACCGTTTCAAGATAGCTATAGTAAAGCTATTTGTATTTAACGTTGTTATTGGGTTGGGTGAAGGAGTGTACGTGTTTGTTCGGAAGACAGGGGGTAAATATTATGTATGTATTTTTTATTTATTATCTTTGTTTTATTAACCACTTGAATTGAGTTTAAATACATCTACCGGTTTCGAAAAATACCATTTTCTTCTTCAGGATGTCATAACTAACCATAAATATATAGCATTGTTTCTTCATCAGAATCTATTTTTAAATTTTTTTTAAAAAACAATTATTTAAAAAATAAATTTAGTACCTAACTCAAATTGCTGCTCAATACAAATTTAGTCGAATCATTTTTAGGAAAAAAATTTAGAATAGGACTCGTAGTTAAATTTAGTTGGCTGTTTAGAATTTCCTGATTAGTTTTACATGATTTATTTATCTCCAACGATTCCAAATTATTTAATAAAATAAAAATATGAATTTTAACCACAAAGTTAATATTGCTAATTTTAAAAGTATTATTATGTATGTGTTTTGTGTACAGTTTACTGGGAAGAAAGAGAGTAATTTTATCGAATTTATTAAAAAATAATAATTTGTCAGTAAACGGTTGCCTAGTATTATGTATGTATGAATTTATTTTCGAATATATGAGTGTTGCGATTTATTGTAAATGTCTAAAAAATATCAAAACGTGAATATTACGTTTATGGGTACTGAATAAAATATGTATTAAATTAGTAACATTTCTATTACTTGTTTTTTCTCTAGACCTAATTTTTTTGCAAGGGGCACTAGCTAAGATGTTTTACTCATCGACAAAAAAACAATAGCATAAAACTTTTAACTTCTTCAGTATTAGAGAAATTACTTTGTGGCCACATATTATATAAATAATAAGATAAAACACTTTGTTTAAACCACTACATGTTAAATTCCAGTTTATTTTTAACGATGGAAATGTTTAAATCCAAAAAATTTATGTTAGAATTTTTACTGTTTCCTTATCTTATTGTCTATTTAATAAATTAACAAATATAATAATTATTATTTACAAATAGTCAACTTTTAAATCTGTTTTCGTAGTAGTTTCTACTTGTATTTTTATAGTTTTGTTTTTATCTGTGCTTGCATTTATTAATTTTAGTATTCGTCGTTTTCTGATGACGATAGGTATCTAAACATGTTGATTTATGTTGAACATAGCGTTTTATCTTATTTTTATAAAAGTTTTAACTTTCATATGAAACTGAAGTAATGTTATCTCTAAGCTAACTAAATGAAAAATAATGTTTTTAAGATAAAAGGCAATTAGCAATCAGCTAATATTACACCCTACACATTATTTACAACACGCGCTATTCAAGTTTTGACAAGCAACTCGATGTATTCACGTACGGCTGTTGTGCCAAAATATCTGAATGCATTAGAAAGAGACAAGTTCGATGAACCGAAATAATATGTTGTCGTATCCGAATAAGTATAATTAAAATAAATGATGTATGTATTCATTTATTTATATCCTAGAAAAACTAACGATACAATCTAATTAAGTACATAAGTACAAATTAGAAGTAAACTAACTTTTAAATTTCCGCAGATATAATTCATCAAAATATTATAGATTAATATAATGTAATACGTCATAAAATAAAATGAAACGGCAATGAGCAAGCCACACCGGATAATCGTTGGACTTACGTAATCCCACAGTAACACCCGAAGTAGAGATTCTAACTATTCGATATAGTCAACTATTCGAATATCGAATAGTAAAACTAAAAATATTCGAATATATCGGAATAGTTTCTAAAGTACGACAACAGTATGAAATAAATTTTAAATAAATCGTATTATACGTAAATATATCAACATTTATAAGAAAATGAGCTAATTTACCATAAACTGTATATTATCTGGAAGTATGGGTAATTACAGGGCTCACGACATGTCTTCAGCTGGCTTAAGTGATCACTTTACACAATGTAACGTTCACCATTCCACCCATTAATCGACCTCCATATCTATATAATTTTTGGAAGTTGTATATATGTTACCATGTATAAACGCTTCGAGTATTAACTACAACTTCCATATTTTCCCATTTAATATTATATAAATAGCTTCGTCTCAATGAGATATCTATAATTTGTTTAAGAACTAATATTCAGTGCCTCCCAACTACACTTTCCTCCCCCGCCGCTAGCGAGCGGTCAGTCGATAGGTGACCTTGAATCGGAACGATTAAATGCTGTTTTCAAACTCGAAGGTTCCGTGAAATAGTGATATAATGCCAAACAGTCCACTACATCCGGAGGTGATTGAGAGACTCAGAAGAAGTGGAATTCAGCGAGTCTCTTTTTCTTGTTCCTGCCACTTAAGATGCGATTCCACTAGAGACTAAAAACGCAACTTTTCCATAAGTTCAAATAACAGTTTATTTGTAAAACGCCCTTGAAGTGAATTTTTTTATGAAAATGGTGCTATAATAATTATTTGATGTTATTATTATTATTCTAAATAACCTTGCTTAAATACGTATTTTTATTGTCAGTAGTGTTTGATCCTAATACAATATATTCATTTTTTATAACGTTCACAATAACATTATTATGTTTGAATAATATTTAATAAATACAATATGTTAGCAATCAAAATAAACAATAAGGATTAGACATAACACTGTTAGGTGACCCGGTCGCGAAGTTAGGGTACGCACGCACACATCCTAGTCAAACACGAAATGGGCGGTTCGGGTCTCTAACATCTTGGACCTTATACTATTCGCCTCTCGTCATCGTCAGGGACTGTCAAAATTGTTGGATGAGTATATTTCATTTACATTAATGTGTTACATATGTTTTTTAAAATAGCCTGAAAACTTTACGACTCCCATACTTACTATATATTGTGATGTTTGAATTTGTGCGCCGTGGTCTAGGTAGCCTACTTTATGTCCTAATAGTGTCTAAATGGACGAATCATAGACGAGAATCCGATTCTGGCGGGCAGCGGGGCGATACTTTTGGTGGGAACGCACGAAAAGAGGGCAGCGAGTCTGTGGAGCCACGCACGTGAGAGATGGTGTAGATTAAGAGTAGGATCACCGTGGTGAACACAAATATGTATGGGCCTGGTCCACTCGCGGGTTGAGGAGAGACCCTGCCGAAACGAAAAAGGAGGCGGTATGCGAGCGATAACCGATAGATGAGCATTATGGACAAGCCTGTGATAGGATGGTGTCCGGCCTATCTTCTAGAACAAGATATGAATCCTGACGAGGGCGTATTACTGCCCAGGTCCTCAGATGTATCAGCACCTCACGGCCGCGTTAACTGATGTTGGCAAATAGATAAAATAAATAAAACTAAGTTCTTTCAGAGGAAAGTTGACCTGAAGGAAGAAGATCTAAATAATATTTGACGTGCATCCAATGTCGGGATTAATTGTGTTTTGTGAATAAATGTGTAATGTGAAAATGAGAGTTGCCATTGAATCAAATATCATCCCATCCGAGGTAGCAGGTGACACCAGAGCGGACCAAGACAGCTCGATCGTTGGCGGCCCTTATGGCTTCTTATCCTATCTAAAGTCTAAAGGCACCAAGGCATCAAGGTCATTTTTACAAACCTAATACATAAAAAAGTTTGTTTCACAGTACATGCAACGAAGTAAAATATAGTTAATAAAGAGATACATAGAGTGTAGTATATATTATCAAGAATCAATTTACCTAAATAAAATTATAGTCAGACAGGTATATTATAAGACCTGAAGACAACCTGATGAAATCTGGCATCAACACTTAGCAAGAACTATAAACTCTAAAGGAGAGATAACAGTCATTTTAATGAGTGCCTGGTCAACTATTGCAATAGTAGACGACTAACCTCAGCCATGCATGATTTCAGAGCTTATACACATTTTATTATTAATCAATTTCCCAATTAAAAACCGCGCTAAATACAAAAATACCTACCTACATATCACATAAACAGACAGCGGATTGTCAAATGTACGAAATCTTCACTCGCGGCTATTATTTGTTCAACACTGCATTATAGGTATGAATTAAATTATTACAGAGTGCGTCTCATTTTATCTACTAGAGCGGAAAAATGCAAATCTGTGACATTATTAATCAAAACCGTCGACAATAGTGGTTTTCTCGAAAACATTAAGGGTATGAATATAAACTTGATCTCTCGTCTCAGAGTTTTGTCGATATAAGTCGGTATGTGTCAATCGCGTCATTCTACTTTTCCTACAAAATACAATAGGAAGTTAATCATAGCTCGTGCCGCACAAAATTCTGAATTATTTTTAAACATCTTTCGAAACTAGTCACGTCCGTGTACATTGTACGTGCACTATCAGAGAAAGATATGTACAATATATCAGTGTATGGATGTGATATATGATTATATGTGTATGTGTATAAAACCAATTGCGACCAACGCAAGACACCGGTCACCAAAAAAATGGTGGTGGTGGAGTGATGGAATCGGAAGGATGCGTTAGATAGAAAGTAGGGAATCGGATGAGGGAGAGGATGATGAGAGGATGGGTACCTTCGATAGTGGACCAGGATGGACTTACGGAATTGGTGTCTTGTTGGTTGGTGACGCCGTCACGTTGCACTTCCGGAAGTTCACCCAATGTAGTAAATGACACAGCATAAAAAAACAATGATGAGTGTCACGTTCACCGTAACAAAATTCACGGCGGTGTGTGCGAGTACTGATTCAACACGAATAATCACACAATACACTTTTTCTCCTTGACCTCCTAACGCAGAACCAGTCGAGCCAAAGGGACAATATGTACTGGGAAGAATAGGCTATGGGGGTATGAATAAACTAAAAACTGGTGACAATATACTACTAATAACAATATTATGACTGAATAAATAAGTATGAAAGTATAAGTGTTCACTTAAAAAATAATAATAAATTTAATTCATTACGAATACGGAAAACAATTATTTACAATACATATTATTTTTCTTTTATTATTCGTAGCTACATATTTTTTTATTTCGTATCTTCCTACACCTGTTCATCGCATTTTCAAATCTCATCATAATATACATATATCTGGTTTAAAAAATAATTCTTTATATTAAACATAAACGACAGTTTTTACATTTGATCCACGTTACGATTTTTTTTCTCTCGATTACTTCATTGACCGCACCCAAAAAATTTTTAAAAATATATTATGAATTTTTCTAATTATTTTTTATTAATACTTTTTTTTTCTGGTTGACAGCCCATGTTGACGGACAAATCGTGTGCAAGTTGAAAGTTACCGTTGAATACATTTAAATGGATGAGACCTAGAACGCTCGAACAGGCGAGACATTCAAAGATGAACCAATGTTTTCTCGTAGTAAATATTACTATTTGTAGAGTTCATTTGCATGTATCCATATTATTATGGCATGTACACATATTATTATGGTGTGTATCCATAAGCAGACGCCAGTCAATTCTATTTGGGCTGTAACTAATTATTCTAATGCATAACTGTATTTTCACGGAATTAAAAAAAAAATAACATACAACATGAATTTAAAAAATATATTTTAATATAATTACAATATTTTACGATGACGATTAATTGCGGATACATTTTTTTTTCTCTCAGCGTACCGTGATAAAAAAATACCGGTACCCACAATATCAACTTGTGTTTTAAATAAGAAAATAATACTTTTACTATCTTTAATGGCTGTAAAATAGTTTTTATCATAATTTTACTTTAAATATTGAGTATTTAAAAAAAAATAGAGTAAGTATTTGTAAGTGAGATTAATGGTCACATTTTTATTGTCAGATTTAATAAATTCTGTATGTTATGTCATCAAAACAATAAAATTTGATAAAAAATTGGCAATTTTTAAAACTCTGCGTAAGATTGCGTTCGTCTGCATGGTCCGTGAATCGAATCGGATTCTTTATTTTGCGTATACGATTACCTTCATCATATGCATAAAATAACATCTTCAGGTATAATGGCTGTTTGATGAATCAGTATATATAATAGTATTCTTTGATATACATTATTACAGATTGTTCATATAATATAATCAGTACTTACGTATTTGTTTTACGTGTCTATATATTTTATAATCTATATCATTAAACATCAATTTAAGAAATTTACACGTTGAAAATATACAAATAATTATTTTATTTCCGAAAATAATCAAAAATTCCATCAAAAGTTAGAAACTATTTATGTAAATCGTAGGGTACCTATTAAATTAAAAAATATTTTGTTGGTACCAACTAACTAGACATACACGACGCCACACAAGTGACTACCTATATTGTATGATATTTCAACACATTCGTAACTATTCAAAATAAATTTAATACAATATATCATTGTTCTGTAATACAACATGAATTCGATTGTTTCGTTAGCATAAGCATCAGCTGTTGATGTAGACAGAGACGGATTGTCTGCTATCAAGTGACTAACGCACATTTTTTTAAAAACTACAATTAAGATAACATCATCAAATAAATTCAGTTACAATAAATGCTCACTAATTGTCTTAAAAAAATTGATAAAAGTAAAAGATTGTAGAATATAAATACGTTTAACAAAAATAATTTCAATACCCATAAGTAAATAATATTAAGCAATCTAGTTATATATTAAAAATAAAAATAAATAAAAAATGAATTGACATATGATGTAAACCAAAGTTTTTAAAACACTTTTAAGATTTGAAGTTATCCAAGTCTGGAGTGAAAATAATAGAACCTACCTATTTCTACGTCACTCTTACAATCTAAGATAGGTAGGTACATTTTTCAGCTATTGATATTAATTATTTTACAGTATATTGCGCATTTTTACAAAATATAAGTAGATATAATTATTGCATGTAATTGTATAAAAGTGACAAAAAACACCACGAATAGCTATGAGATTAAGCGAGCCCTTTGTTAACGTGTTAGCAACCAACCGCTGGGTATATATCATATGATTTATTTATTTATTTATATATATATTTTGACATCCATATTTTTGTACTAACAGAGGTGGATACATAATAAACATACATAATACATAGTTTATTGTGTGGGATGGAGTAGACTTCACCTCTGATATATACAGCGTTGTCCTGGCTACTTTGCTAGACTAAAGTCTGTGTTAAAGTAGCCAGTTTTTTTTTAATGATAATAAGATAGTTTCTCTCTTTAGCTTTAGGGTGACATTAAGGGAAACAAAATAACTGTGTTACTAACTACAGGGTTTTTGAAAATGAACGGTGAGGATTTAAAATTTATCATTATGACGAAAAACTGTATAAATGCATTTATCCACTGAAACAAAATTTATCAATGTTGATTTTACAAGCCCTGTTAGTTCATGGTCTCCTTAAGAGTTTTATTTTATTTCGTTTCTCTTCAGTTCTGAATAATCAAGACATATGTCTTAGAGGATACTGTCACTCCATCTTACCTTACGTCTACCCAAGTTTCCCAACTTACCAGGTTAGATGCATGGTATTGTCTAAACAGTCTTTTAAAGATTAAAAATATTTCGAAATGAAATTCTATGTACTGTGTCTACTTCATCTGTATTTTAGTAGAAAATTGGTGGCCGTCTCCCCTTTTTAACTAGTTTAGTTTCATAAAATATAATTGTTAATTTCTATCTAGTCCGCTACTGATTCGTCGTCGTTTGTTTGTATGCGATGCACATTATGTCTCAAAACGTAGTATGAGAACGTATTTATATTTAACACGTGCAACTACACGTAATGTACATACATGACTTCAAATATGAACACGTGTCATGCCCCTTATTACATACCAACGGGGTGTATACCATTACATGGAGTAATTGTAAAAAAATAATTTTGTTTAATTTGTTTAATTATAATAATTAAATCTAAATTCTGAAGAGCAGATAAACACAGTTTAAAATAAGACAGCATCTTATTTTAAACTGTGTTTATCCCCGTCCCTCTCCTATCCAAGCACAAGAGATAGTCTCTTTTCTGAAGAGGTAAGCGAAGAAAAATCATGTAAAATACTTAATTCATGTTATAAAAAAATTGTAAGAATCTCAAATAAATTTTTTTTTAAATCTTTAGTGACACGTATAGTATTCATTACTGTACGTGTCATTACGTATAGCGGTAAATAGTAGCCGCTATGGCCAGGGTCTCAATACAGTGTTAGAGGCTTCCCCAAAACAATCCACACGTAAATGAATCTCAATGTAATTAAAATTATTCCACCTTTGTAAGTTAGCTGCCCCAACAAACAAAAATGACATCTAGATGATGTATAAGAATCGCGGATAGACAATAATAAATTCAAAAATGCTATTTTATCAGTGTAATATGCATTTAAGTAAAGACGGAATCGAATCAAATATTAAAATTCAATAAGAAAGGTCAATAGCATAGATAAGAATAGATGACAGATGTCATGTATGTAAATTAAATACATATATATATATACGTAGTGTTATTGAATATATAAAAGATAAAACATTTAAGTAATCTTATATTAGAGATATTTAAAATATGTTCGTTTTTGCTCTGCTCGCATCTTACAGACCCGGCCGTTTAAGCAAGTACTTTATAGCCAAAAATAACACTACAAAAACAGCCACATCCAGAAAGTCATAGATATAGATGGAGAAGCGTAATATTATGATAGATAGTTCAAGTTCATTGTGAGATTCTGAGCTTGAGTTTGAAGAACTAGATGGCGTGGCGTGTATCCTGTATTAAGAATCGAGGTAAATCCAACATTCCTGTATTCCATCTCTCGCATCCTCGGTCTCCGGTTTTTCACATTCCTTTCGAAGAATCTGTGATGATCTTAAAGATTGATCTGTTTACAGCAATTTTATATGATTACACAATACATGATAATAAGATTTGATTTAACTATATAATATATCATTTAAATGAATGTGTAGTACAATCAACTCATCAGAAGTATCATTATGTACATCATACTTACATTGCGTATATACAGAAGTCACGTAAGGTTACACTCTAAATTATTTAATACCTAAGGCTTTTCGATTCGGCTTGTCGATGTTTCCAACAGGGTCATCTTCCAATATCTAGCTTGCCAGATCATTATATCTTAAGCAGACTTTCTCTATTACGCAACGTTATATTGAATAATTTCATCAAATGTTTTACATTGTATATGACGTATGAATGAATTCTATAAATTCGGTTCACTTAAACGGAATTTACGAATGCAATAATATTTCTCGAGCTATTGAATCGTCAAAAGCAATAAGCGTTATTTAAGTAGTACCGATGCCATTCCGTCTGCGGATTTCTATTATTATCGGATCCGCGGAGATGGTGGAGCGATTCGGGCGAGAGATAATTACCCCATTCCAATCGCAGGACCCGTTGGCTCTACGTGCGGTCGGTCGATGAGACTGCGCCCCGTCGCGGCAGCGCGAGACATTGTTAAGCCATTATGATCTCTCGCATGAGTGCACCCAAGTGTTACATTCGCATGCATCGCCACACTCGGATAATGACGTCAGATTTACACTCGCCTTACAAAATAATATGAAGGGTTATGATACAAAACCAGTGGAGGTTCGGCAATTTTACAATCTGGTATTTATTAACTTATATTGTACAATTTTGTATCATTTTACAGAGTCATCGATAAATAACAACATGTACTCTGTAATTTTTTATTTATTTATACATAACTATTTACAAATGTTTTTATTTGTTTTTGTTTGTATAAAAAATAAATCGAAAAAGATTTACAGTTTTTTCTCGCTGAATATTTTGGATTTTCGCTACTAAAGTTCTATAAACGGCTACCAGTAAAAGTTAAAAAAAAACTTTAATCTATATAAATAAATCCGTCGAAACATACCTAATAATTATTTTAGCAAAGAATAAATAGTGTTTCATATTTATTTATATGTTTCTTAAATAATAATTACTATTGATACCTGCGTAGTAAGTATCGCGTTGTACAATAAGTCTTTGCGGTTTTATTAAATGACTTATTATATAATCAAGTTTTTAAACAAAAATTACAACATTTCAATCAATAACGTATTCTCAATTTTTATTCAGGACTTGTTCCATCTTTTTATGTGTCATCATTTAACAAAATTTAACACATGATAGAATGGGTTCATTCACCCTTCCAAGCAATTTTTATAGGGGAAAAATTATAAAAAAATAACTTTTTTAAATTTAATTTAAAAAGTTTATAAAATAAACTTTAAGTTATTAGTATTAATGAGATTTATGTTGCTGTACATTCGATACAAAATACTTTACATCCAGTTCATATGTCGTCACTTTTAGTAAAATGCATGCCCAACTGGATTCATCGATCAATCTACTTTTATTTATTTTTTGTAGCATAAATAACACATATGAAAAAATAAAGGTAATTACTTTACTAGACGTGGTCTATTCTAAAGCAATTATCTGTACAGTTTTTAAAAGTTGTAATTGTTTAGAGATAAGTAAGTATAATGTTAAGTAAGTTATAAAAAGTTATGCGAAAAAAGTACAATCTGAAGTTATAAAATATTATTGAAAAAAGGTTAGAAAAATATTATTGTCTGTAATATACAATGGTTGGTATTAAATGTGTAGGTAGTTACGTTAGCACAAATGATAAATTAGATTAATTTTGCTTTCTATCCACATCAAGCAACCACTTTGTTATTTTTGGTTTGAAGTTGTTAATCACTGTAGACTCTTTAAGGCTAGTGGCAATTTGGTAAATATTCTCGGAAAAGTTCGTTGAGCGAATTTAGTATTAAATTTTGGTTCTAAAAAGTATCCTGAGACTTTGCTCCTAGTTTATTTTGGAGCGGATGGTGGAAGTAAAGTTAATTCTAATTTCTTGTACCATATTTTATAAAATTAATTTCATATAGCATATGCGCATATGTGGAAGAGAAAATTGATAACATTGCTGTCATTAGTTTTTTTAAACTGCTGTAGATTTCTTAAATGGCGTTACAAGTTCTTATTATTTCTTTTTCTGCATTCTTTTTAATCATATTCGATAATCGATCATTTATTATTATTTCCAATTCATTTCTCAAATCGACAAATTTTTGTTTCCAGATCGAACTTAATTGGAGTTCAATTAATCGCATTTCTACATGAGTTATTTATTTTAAAAAATCTGTTAATTGATACATGTAGTGGCGTACAGTCAGTACATTGAAATAAACTGTACTTAACTAGAATTTCTGAGAAATAAATCTAAATAAAAAGTGCATCTCGTAATATTCTTAGTACAATAATTTTTATATTTTTCATGTTTTAATATATGGTAGCATTCATGGTATGCATGTATGCATGGCAGCATCAGAAAAATTATTAATTTTGCTTTATTTTTAAAAATATATAACTTATTTCAATGTACTGACTGCACGCGCCTGGATACATACCAGCTAAATTGACGAACGTGCCATCTCTGGAACGCGTGCCTACGTTCGCCACCTCTGACTAATACAATACTAAAGATTAACTTATTGCGTTCCACAAGTTTTGCATTAAATAATTCATTTCATTTTAATGATTGTACTTTATCCAATTAGCCGAATTCGAGGTTAATCTGCTGTACATAATAGTAAAAAGAAGTGAATGTAAAAACTACCGAGTGACGTTTCATTCGTGTGTGACAAAATTGCCACGCTACGGACTTGCTCCATCTGTATATTTCTTGGTCCACGGTATAATCAATAATCACACTATACCCCATAAACTTGTTAAAAGAACAATGCTAAAAATGATTTTAAAAGGCGTTAAATTAACATGGTAGGTCGTCGTTTGAAACGAATCAAAAAAAAAATTGTGCAATGTCGTGTCGTTAAATTTTCTACTTTTGTACGCTTTGACTTCACTATAAAGATAATCTGACAATCATAATCGTGCCATTAAATACTTTACTACAGTTTTTTTTTCTAATGACTCATTTACACGGTCTATAGTAATGATCGATAAACTCTGAGATGTCAGATTGAAAAAATATGTGTCAAATCATCGATACTTGCAATACTTGTGCTCGTGAGACAAGTCTGAACAATGTTGATGGAAAGCAATGTAATTTGTCATAACAAGATGCTTTATGGAATCAAGATCTAAACGTTAAGACGCTAAAAGCATTTAAAATGTGACCGAGTCATGTACGTTAAAGAACTCTAAATATTACCCTATTAAACAAATATCAGATATCTCATAGAATCAAAGTTATTTTTTATATTCAATGGAAAATATATGGAAGTATGGGGTAATTATAGGGCTTGCGACCTATCTTTTTATTTTTCAGGCGTATTCAAGTATAATATGTTAAAAAATATTTTACAAATAAAGAATATTACTTTAAAAATAATTTTAATAAATTCAGATTCTCATAGTGATAACATATGCATATGCTGTTTAAAAAATAAAAAAAAGTAAAAATGAATTATAAAATTTGATCCAAAGATGGCGACGGTGCAGTGGTACTCGAAGCGAGTTCGTATACTAACATATATACAACATTCAAAAATTTGATAAATATGGAGATTGAGGGGTGAGATTAGTGAACGTATGGAGTAACCTGATTGAGGGATTGTGAAAGTATGGGGTAACCTGTCTTTAGCTGGCTTATATATATATATATATGGCGATTAGTATACGGGTATATATATATATATATATATAAAATAATCACCTAAGCCAGCTGAAGACAGGTTGCTCCATACTTCCACACATTTTCCATTAAATATAAAAAATAGCTTTGTCTCTATGAGACATCTGATATTTGTTTAGTAACAGTGTCTTTGTAAGTAAAAATTCAGTAAAAAGTGTGTTCTTGGATATATTCAAATATTGCTAATATTACCCTATTGATTTTTGGAGAAATCAAGAAAACTATAAAAAGCTGAATAACTTAAACACATTTTCAGCAATGAGAAATACAATCTCTTACACCTTATTACTCTATTACTGTTTTTTTTTTCTTGTTTCTCATATCTACTTATTTTAATCAATGTAACAATTTTTTACTCAGTTTTTTTAATATGCTCTTAATTGAATGTTCTTTATATTCTATTCCTTCCTTCTTACATATCTGTAGAATCTAAATTTTTACTTTGTTCTTTTACTTATTCTCTACTTGTATCCTTTTTGATTTTCTGTTTTTTACTGTTTGATTTGTTTAAATTACCAACCTAAATGTCCTACCTCACTTCCCACTTATCAGTTTTCCTATTAAAAACAATAATAAATAGTTAATGGAAAATAATGGATATCTATCTCAGAATAGGTACCTAAATTATATGTATCTAGCGAGATAGAAAGGAGATAAATATACTTGCATATAAATAAAATGTATTATAATGTTTAATACTTATTGTACTTTCTTACTTATTATTTTGTTAATAAACATCGGCACTAAAATCAAATCAAATCAATATGTGAGGGAGATAGGAGATAGCAAAAGCGTTGCATCTGTGAATTACTTCAATAACTAGTCCCGGTTTTCCATTAGTAATATTCACAAAGTATGTATTTTTAAATTTGCAGATAATAATCACTGTCTTACTTAATATAGTCGCGCTCACCGCCGTAAGGAGATACGTCACCGAGGGCATTTCAATCGACCATGACAGCCGCAAGTTTGCTGCATTACCCACATAACAGTAATGTACGTATCCATGTATTTTTGAGAATCATAGCTAGCAACGAAACATGTGCAACACCAAAACATGCGTATAGTTGAAGTAAAATAAAGATTATTAAGGAGAACACATTCTTATTGTGAAGTAAGTTGTAATTATTCAGAACATAGATCTGTGATATTTTAAATACTATTTAAACGTAATAATTAGAAAGATATACATAAAAAATTAATTTTATCGAAAAATGTTGTTCTTGCTACCGGATGATGGCAAAGTAGATGGCTTTCAAATAATGGAACGATAGATGTATCAATTTTAAAATTTAAAAATATACGTTAGAAAATTCCACGTTCCCCGTATTGGAAGAGATCCAGGTTCGAAACCCGGTAGCAACAACAATATTTTTTGATATAATTGATTTTATATGTACATCTTTTTAATTAATACATTTAATTTGTACGTAAAATAAAGAGGTTACCTTCACTTCATATAGGTACATCTGACATAACACAAATCAGTATACCCGTATACTAATCGCCAACCTTCCGCAGTCGATGGCACATGAAACAAAGTACATATTATCATGTTTTTGATGTACGCGTCAGTTTGTCTGCTGTCTACGTCCTTCATGCCATCTTGAATGATAAATAATAATAAAAATACGATATCTAATCTTGCTGATAAATAATTGCAAAGCCGATTAATATTAATACGTTATTAATGATGTATTATGTTTATTCAGTGCGTACTTTCTTCAGATTATCAACTAAATTATTATTACTACAAAATAAACGTATGTGAAATGTTTCATGGCATATTCTCAATCAGTACTATTTTTCTATATTTCAAATAATGTAAGATAATATATATTGTATTTATATTGGATTTAAATTCCTTATCAAACCTTATTTTTACTGATAAAATTCTTAACTGATGAATGGCGAAACTAAAATCTAAAGAATTACATATTACATATTCATTTACAATATTCATTTTGTGTGATGATTGATTATGTATTTATTCTCGATATTACATAATGAATTGCGTTTACATGGCTTTATAGTATCGGAAGAATTGTTATTTTGTTTGTTTATATATTATTTGAACATTAATGATTGGAACAAGCAGATGAATTTGTGTATTTGAGATGCATATTTGATAGAAACGGAAAGGCTGAGAAAGATACCGAAAGGAAGGTGAATGCAGAAAACAAAGTAAACGGTGCTTTGAATGGAATTACAGCTAATGAGAACTTGTCAACCGAAGCAAAACTAGCGGTACACAATGGAGTCCTAGTACCGACATTGATGTATGGAAATGAGCTGGCAGTAGAGAAACGAATCTAGACTAAATGCAGTAGAAATGAGATCACTTAGGCGTATATGTGACAAATCTATTTACGACAGAGAAAAGAGTGAAGAAGTAAGGAGAGAATGTAAAGGTGATCTTAATATAGTGAGTAAGATTAAGAAAATATCATTAAGGTGGTTTGGTCATATGGAACGGATGAATGAGGAGAGAATGGTAAGGAAGTTTTTATAGTGTAAGTAGGTACGTAGTTATATATTTACAGCAATGGAAAAGCCAAATAATAGAATATGACGCAAGTGTTGATGGCACCAGAAATGGAGGACGTCCGTGGAAGAATTGGCACGATCAGGTAAATCAGATACTGGAGGATGGTCCTGTTAGACGAGTTATTCGGCGAGCTTGAATGAGAAGATGTATGAATGTAGATGAGGCGAGAACTGTATCAGGATAGAAGAGTGTGGCGCTCTATACTCTCTTCCTACCCCCGCTGAGAAACGGTGTAATGATATATTAGTCAGTTAGAAAAGCCAACAAATGCATTCGACTAAGACAAATGTCTACCACCGCGGGGAAACAGCGTGATGGTAAGTAAGTAGGAAAGTTGTCTGTCTAGTTCTTAATATATGTATATACTGTAACGCGTACTCCTTATTTATTTTTTCTTATTATTAATTTTTTTTTTATTAATTATTAAAAATAATGCCCCCTCACAAGAATGACCTAATTATTTTATTGTATTTTTAATTCATTTTAATAAAAACTTATTTTATTTGCGAAGTTCCAATCTTAAGGCTATAAAAGTTCCGATTTCAGGTCATGGTAATGATATTTTGTCGACTAGAAAATATTAATTTATAAAAGTTTAATTCTATTGAAAAGGGTAGATTCATAAAAATGTATAAATCTTGTTTTTTTTTCCCATCGGGCTGTTGAGTCGTTGAAAGTTGATCGAATAGTACATAGATATATGTATATCGATCAATATGTATGTACTATTGATGATGTAAAGCGACCTTAGGATTCCAGCGACCGCGGTACATTTCACGTATAATTCACATAGTTCAAAAGAATCGATAAATATTTCCCACCACGAGTCGCCCGTGACCAAATTCATTCGTTCACAGTGTGCCAGCGTATCAGCCCTGAAGTTTTAACATTGTCATATCAAAAGACCTGGCCGTTCAAAAGAAAATCAAACAAGAACATTGCAGGAACATGGAAGAAGCACTCAAAATGAAGTAGTGTACAATCGTGTGTATACAAATGGGAAACACGAAAAGACCCGAAGCACACGCGAGGAACCAGACGCGGCGCATGGTGAACTTATACGTGATTGGTCGGTTATTCTTGTAGATATGACATCGTATTGTATTTATTAAAAATAATTATGATAATTATAAAAGTATTAAAATAGGATAATTATTATTTTTATAATTGATTTATTTATTTAAACCTTAAATGACATTTTTTTTTGTAAATCAAAAGTGAACATACAATTATATTATACACTTATTTACTGTGTTTACTTAGTTTTTTACTTAGTTTACTGTGTGTGATGCTGAAGGTATCCACTTCTGACACATATAGCATTATCCTGGATACTTTGCTAGACTACCGCCTGTGTTAAAGTAGCCAGTTTCTAATTGAAATGATCTCTACCTAATTAAATCATATATTGATTGCATATTTACAAGAGTGTCGTGTATTAGAGTAGTATTTATATATATATATACAAGTATAGAAGTTATATTTGTGATAGCCAGTAAGTCAATTACCTATTAGAATTACATCACCAAAAATAATAATGTTAAACTCAAAAACATCATCTGTTCAATATCAAATTCTTCAAAAATAATATTTTGTAATACAATGTTTTGACGTAAAATGAATTTATATTAAATCACTTAGAAAGATACGTAGAAAACATGCATTTATCAAAAAAATATAGCCATCACCGAGACTCGATCTTTCCAGATTAAGCTACATTATATGAATTATCTTCCGGCAATAGATAGTTCCGGGATCGAATCTCGGTGATGACAGTATTTTTTGATACATACATACAAATAAAATGTGATTTAAATAAAGATTTTAAAAAAACCAGTATGAAGAAGAAAAATGGTACATAATTGCTTTTTATGTACGAGGTTTAAACTTTATTTTATCAAAAACAAATCTTTATTTTATCCAATCATTACTGAATCAAAGATAAAATCACAGTATTCAAAATTCCTCGATTGCCGTCTGCATTCAAGCGTCCGACTTCCGTGAACATGACCGTTGCAGCCCAAATCCCAGGATACGGATTACGTTGTGGTTACGTCACATAATATGTTGAACAATCTGTCACTGGGTTGATGTCGTTCGTCCATCTCGATCTCCCTCTTGGTCTAGATCCTGTATGCCTGCGAGAGAGGGCTCTGCACATGTTACGGGTTTAATCGGCTCTCGGTACATACCTATCCCACTACAACCTCCATATATTTACATAGAATCCTAATCGTACACGTTGTGTTGATGAGACTTGTTTCAAAATTTGTCTCGAGACTTGCATAAAAGACAGTATGGATTTCAGCTCAGAGATAACTACCATTCGCTGTCTATTGTATTTTGTAGACAGAGCAGAATGACTAGTTTTTATTCAAAATTAACATTTTTTATATTTTTTAATTTTTTTTTACTTTTTTTATTTTTATTATTTTTTTTATTTATTATCTTTGTTTTATTAACCACTTAATTGAGTTAATTAAACAAAGATAATAAATAAAAAATATGAATTTAAACCACAAAGTTAATATTGCTAATTTTAAAAGTATCAAAATTAACAATTTAATTAGAGTGTGTAGCCCGTTTCAAAAACGTGTAAAACTTTTTTTTTCAATCTTAATTTTTTAAATATAAAATAAATTCATGGTGCCAGAAAATTCGTAGGAAATAGAATACACAACACATACAAATTTTCATGAACACCATTTTTTTAACCATATATATTTTATGTTTTCCGTTGCCGTGAATATGTGATATAAATAAGGTAATATGTTTATGTATAGAGAAAAAATGGTTTATTGGAACATATAATGCGTTAAGGAATATTTATTTTCAATACATGGCTTTTATATTGTAAGTAAATACGTAGTTATATATTTATAACAATGAAAACGCTAAATAATGGAATATGACGCAAGTGTTGATGGCACCAGAAATAGAAGACGTCCGCGTAAGACTGGGCATGACCAAGTAAACAAGATACTGAAGGATGGCTCTGTTGGAAGCCTCAACAATCGGTGACCTTGTATAAATTTGGATGAGGCTAGAATTGTGTATCAGGACAGAAGAATGTGGCGCTCTATCGTCTCTGCCTACTCCCTCGGAAACGGAGTGATGATAAGTTAGTTAGTTAGAAAAGCCAACAAATGCATTTGACTAAGACAGATGTTGGTAATAATATATTAAAAATACAAATATAGAACTAATATATTTAAAAAATTAACAGATATAAATCTAAACATAAATACAAACTTTCCTAATTTACAAAATTCAAACATTCCGTACCTATTTTTTATGGTATCGTGTTTTTAACAAATTTCAAATGATAACCACATCAACTAACCAATTAAAACGCAGAGCGGCTATTAACACTGTTATAATTACTGTTATATTACGTATAATATTACTCATACTAATACAATTGTTCTTTCTAAATGGAAAGTTGTATACTATACTATATCCTCGTCCGTACATGAAAATTAAGAACGTAAGTAGATTGAATGCGGTGAAAATGTCGTCGCTCAGGAGTGTACATATTGAGTATGAAAGAGCGAAGAATATATAAATTAGGAGCGAAAATAGACCTCTTTGTAACATTGTTGATACAATTATGAAAGGGTCGCTAAAATGTAACTGAGTATGTGAAACGTGCCTATAAAGAGATATAAGATGGTAAAGAAAAAATATGGTGCAAGTAATGAAGTCAACAGAAACAGAGAACGTCCATGAAATACCTGACTCAATCAGGTGGATCAGATATTAAGTTAAAAACTGTTGTACACTGTAATAAGCTTCAACTATCAACAAACGTGCATGACGCTCGAAAACGTAAACATTCTTTGCTTAATTAGTTAAGAATCGTACGAAAATTAAAATAATTATTGTAATTGACTTTATAGTAATTTTGTTGGAAAGATGCAGACTGTTTTAAAACTGAAACATTTAATATAAATAAAACTTATAAATAATAAGAAAAAACACTTTGTTTAAAAATATTATTTATTGATACATCGATATGTTTCAAGACCTATCGTTCCTTCTTCAGGAAACCGTGTATACTAAAATTAAAAATCCAAGCATAGACAAAACAAAACTATAAAAATATAATAATAATAATAAATAAAAAGTAGTAGTTAAAAAGGTTATCTATAAGAATTAAAATAAAACTAATTTGAGGCGCTATTTTATCATCGCCGCTTTTATTTAAAAAAATTATTTATTAATAACAGCCAGTAAGGATATTATATTTTCTGAATGAAATAGGACGTCATCTTTTCATTTAAGAGCCTGAAAATATTGTTAACGAATATCTTCGTGCCAATTAGA
This sequence comes from Eubasilissa regina, assembly GCA_022840565.1. Lineage (NCBI taxonomy): Eukaryota > Metazoa > Arthropoda > Insecta > Trichoptera > Phryganeidae > Eubasilissa > Eubasilissa regina. The sequence continues at coordinate 23,781,127 of JAINEB010000009.1, forward strand.
TACATATCGCCTTTTAATGGGCACTATATATTATCATCTCAAGGCAGACTTGCGAGTAGTGGGTCGAGTTAGTTATGTCGGCTGAGAGTAGTCTTACGAAAATACAAATGGTTAACATAACATAAAATTCATTTTTAACTGTTCTTCACAGTCTTCTTTGATTCAGTCTATAGTGCGAGTACGGTGAATAGTAATCGACTTGGAATAATAATACTAAAAGTGATTATAACCTTAGTAAAACATTACTAAGCGTATACAGGATATATATAACATTTATCTTCTAATCTAAATCTAATAAAAATAAATGTAAACGAAAGTTTTTTTTTATTCATTGTAATCGTTAGAACTAAATATAATGCAATTATAACTATCAATATTTGAATGTATCCAAGAACACACAATTACTGAATTTTCACCTACAAAGGAACTGTTATTAAACAAATAATATATATCTTAGAGACGAAGTTATTTTTTATTAATGGAAAAAAATATGGAAGTATGAGTAATTACAGAGCTTACGACCTGTTTTCGGCTGGCTTATGCGATCATTTTTCACAATCTAATATTCACCATTCTACTCAATCAACCTCTATATCTATCAAATTTTTGAAAGTTGTATATATGTTAATATGTGGAATCACTTCCAATACCACTACACTTTCGCCATCTATGGACTAAATTTGATATTCATTTTTCGTGATACAGCATACTCGTACATGTCACAATGAGAATCTAATTTTTTTTTTAAATTATTTAAACCAATATTCGTTATCTGTAAAATGTTTTTAACACATTATACTAGAATTACCCATGCCTCCTTATTTTTCTATTAATAAAAAATAACTTTGTCTCTATGAGATATCGATTATCTGTTGATTAATAAATAATTCATTAACTTTGTTATTTACCATATAATAGTGGTTATAAACAAGTTAATGAATAATTTATTATTAAAATGAGTATGTAACCACAACGCGTTTGTATTAAATATTAAAAATAACAGTACAGAATATCTATACTTAGAAATTTACATACTTCAATTAATATTACATATTCTATAAACGAATTTCAAAATTTATTCGTACATTTATTTATATATTTGGGGTACCTCTTTCAAAAGACAATTACAATCTTTTCAATATAATTTTTATTTGTCTTTCCATGCATTTAGTTTTTAGGATTGGATATTTTTATGTAATAAAATATTCTCACCAAGCTCAAAACATCCTCGTTTTACGTTTTGAGAACAAATGCTTGTGTATTCTTGACGTGCGGTGGTTTGACTTTATGAGAAATGCAGAAATAAGGGAGCGGACGCTCATTATCGCCCCTAATCATTGCCGAAACAGCCTCTAATTATCGCTGAAATTAAGAAGAGGAGACAAACATGTCTCTTACACTATTAGTAAATGGTGACTCTTCGCTTATCCAAAACCATTTTATGAGCAAAACTTTTCAAATTGGTTATACTCATTCGCTGTCAGGTTGGCATTTTTTTTTCTACACGTTAATGCATGGTCATGTTGTATAGTAGTGTACCACCAGTAAAATGTAGAAACCTGGATTCTGGAAGTTCTGTAGGTTCAAGAAGCTATACGCAGAGTATATATATATATACAATATGACGTATACTGAGTTGGACTTATACCAAAGCAAACGTATACCGAAATGCCACTGTATTTGTATTTATATTATATGGTTATATAATATACTATTTGATGCCCAAGAAGATACGCAACGTTGTGGTATTCATAACTCAATAAACCGATACACAGTATTGTTACAGGAATGGTTTCATATGCTTCAGCAAGAGAATTAAAATGACAAATTACGAAAAAGAAGAAATAATGTTAGACAAATCATCTATGTTAACTGTATAATTATCCGAGCTTCGATTCCGCTATTTTTCCTGGACAACTGGAGCACAGTAATACGTATTTTTTATTCATTTTCCACATCGAAATGGTTTCCTATTGATCCTTTGCATAATAAATGATCAGCTGTCCAACTCGTGGAGAACAAGGTATACATGCATCATTTATCATAGCGCCTTTCTCGACCAGAGACGAAACAATTGATGTTGTATTTGTTGCATGGGGTCAGGTTATTTGGGGTCAACGCTGTAAAGCAACACTTTCCTATTGGTTTTATGTTTCTTCCAGTTGATACTATTATTTGGACAGTCGTGATCGATGGGGACCAGTTTTAGAAGTACCACTGTTGTCGCGTCGTCTTACGTATAAATGCTTACATTAGGTATTAGGAGTAGAATAGTAAATGTGTATATTATTTATTATTTTTTTAATTCAAATTTTAGGCAGGTACAGTGTAAGCACCAGGTGGATTGGAGGCAGTTCAAGATGTAATATCACACCTTTCAGGGGAAACATTTTAATATATATATCACTAATAAACACGCATCTAAAATTGGTGACCGACTCGGTCAAAACCTCGAAATGTCTAAATTCTTCAAACATGCACTAGGCGGAATCTTGTCAATAATTGAGATCATCCCTGCAACAACACTGCATATCTGTTTTGGGTGGATCTATGTTATGAATAGCACAATATTGCACATCTTCTCTGGCATCGAATAGTATTATAATAGCAACCATATAAAATTATTTTATTTTTTTATATCAATTTTATTTTTTTAATTAGCACTAGACCCACAAAACGTCTTGATAGACGTATGTCTGCAGGTACATTTATATCCATTTTTTTACATTTAATAAAATCAAAAACATAACTTTTAATCAGTCACCGTTTATACAATACATATCATTATTACAGGTAAAATTATTTTCTATAAACCATTTTTTAATGTTTCCTTCTAAATTAGGAGAAATCACGCTCTTTTGTAAAGACCCAGGTATTTTATTTTTTATTGTAGGAAAAAAAAATTGTATTGTCCTCGATTCATACTATATTGTTGATGATTTTGGGGATCGTTAAATACAGATTTGATACACTATTTATTTTACTACTATTTATTTTACACTACTTATTTATTTTAATAAATACTATTTAACACAATTTCTATGTGAGCTTCCCTGCAACAATTGTATATGATCCTATACAGCCAACGCTTCGTCTATTTATCAACATTTTTAAAAACCGATATACAGTGTTGTTGCAAGAATTATAATATAAAAACATATTTTTTAATTTATTCAGAATATCTGGTAGTATACAGTATCTACCGGTCTGCAGTAAGGACTTCTTTTAATTATCAAGCTTGTGAAATTATAACAAGTTTCAAAACGTAAGTTCCATAGTTACAGTGAGTAAAGTTATAGTTAGATACTGAATAAAAAACGTAGTCTATGTGCTAACGAGTATAATTTATTATAAATGTGTTTGGTCACCTTATTGTCACATATTTCTGAGATTACTCTATTACGAAATATTTGTGGAGTGGCACTAGTTAAGATGTTCATACATCGAAAATTACTGATGAAATGCGACACCTAAATTTCTAATAAAAATTCAGTTAAATTCTAAGCTCATTTCTACAAATGAAATTCGAGAATACTTCTCACAAGGTTGTGTAGTATTATTAAAAATAATGCTCGTAAATTCTCTAATTTAATTCGCCAACGGGCGTCGCTCGCAGCGTATTTCACACGTAACGCATCGCCATCCATTTAGTCCTCCAAATCGTGTGAATTTATATCTAATTTGGACCCAGACCTGGAAAATTGGCCGTCGTTCGACAATGGCGATGAATGGAACGTATTCATGATTACATGTAAATACGGTAATATTCCCGAGCGCAATCCACGGGATTCCGCAGAAAAATGGATCGTTTGCTCGGTACAGGAATTTACCCAGACCGAAAACAGAATCTGAATCAGAAAGGCTCCAATATACATTCAGCAATGCGTAATATAAATGACAGGCAAAGGTTTCATATTTTCCCTTATTTATCCTACAATACAACGCATATACACCCCCGTACGAACATATTTGCGAGTTTCCAATTAAGTTCATATATCGTTTTTTACATATTTTTTTACAATCTATTAGACGATGTCATTTATTTTGGCAAGTAGGGACGTTCAATATTAACCGATAATAACACTTACAAATGTATTATATGAATAATATAATGTAATAATAACAGTTATTAAAGTATTGAAGCAAATTAATCGAATCACCTATAAAAAATCTATTTATGGAAAAAGTTAGTTAAACCATGTTAAAAATTTAATTTTACGACAATTTTGAACTTTATATGTAACTTCTTAAGTAAAATATCTATTTATTCTAATTAAAATTTGGTGGTAATATTTTTTCACCCCTTCGAGTGATTCATCTAATTTATTTTAAATATCAATAATCTATTTTCAACAATTGAAAACGTCACAATAAAAATTTGGTTTCATTTAAATATAATTATTTATTAAAGTATATGAATATGATATATTAATATAAGTTCACTCATCTTTTTTATTTTCAACACACGTCAGCTTTTCAAATCTATTTTTATAGCAGAATATTTTCGATTTGGAGTAAACTCGCAGTAGTGCGTCACAAAATCGGTTGTTAGAGTTATCCCTGGTACTGCTTCAGTGTGAAGTGACTACCCGATGTAAACTAATTCTACGTATCTTAGCATAAATCAAAAAAATGTATTCCTGAAATAGTGGCATCATATTTACGATAAGAACGACATCTAAACATAACTTTTGTTTAAGGCTTGAATTAGTTAACTAGCATACTAGAGAGTCAGTATACTTGCACACTTGTATTTGAATTTACTGTTGAAGTGTACAAAGCAATCATTAAAATATAATATTCATATGTACCCCCACTTTATGCAGTCTTGTTACATACAGTTCATAATACTTTACGATGAGCCGTTAAATTTTCCATTTGTAATGTATAAATCGATACTAGACCTAGGGATAAATATAAATATTATTTATTTATTTAATTAGACTGACTGATTAGCAGGGTAGATAGCCAGAGGACAGAGTGGAAAATATCATTGAAATTGCAACTACTACAAACTCCTGCGTTTATTAAAATGTAACCATGCAGTTTTTCCTAACGCGCTGTTTAAAGTTGACAATTAATAGAATTGCACTTATTTTATGGCAAGTTTTAGAATAGGTTGATATTTAAAAAAAGTCGGGGGTCTACAAATTAATTTGCAATAATTGCAATCATTTTTATTTAGGTAGAACTTGCAAAAATTTTTATATAAAAATTAAGAAGCACTCAATATGACTATTCTGAATTCAGCAATCACCTTTGAGAAACAAACCATTCTTACACAGGCTAACTGTCACTATTTTGTGCCAAAACTAAACAAAACTTTTGCACAAAGATTCAATTTATTTCTAGCACCAAAATATACAACGGTCTAAATGCAAAAGTGAAAGATTGCAACCATAGTCTTGCATATTTTTCACGAAAAATACAGATCTGGCTCCACGAAATGGGGAGAAATTACGCCCAAGAACATTTAATGGTCTAAACCTGAGAATAAAACTGCTATAACAATATATTGAAATACCTAATTGCATCTCTTGATTAACTGTATATATTTTTTTTTGTAGATTGATAATTGCACTTTGCTTACTGTTATACTGGAGGAATACTGTCTGCTATAATACAGTAAATTACTAGTGTAACAGGCAGGGTACCCAAACATATGTATTACTTTCGTACTGATATGTTGTATTTACTTTGCCAAATTTTATATGCATACCCTCGATACAATAGTCCCATATTTGAAATATTACGCAATACTCATAGTAATTAACTAGGTGAAAATGTATTATTAATGAATATTAATTTGGAAAAGTAATACGTCAGACCACTAGACATTATTTATCAATATAAGTACATAATACATGTAAAAAAAGTGAACCTAATAAATGTATTATTATAATTATTCTTCTGACATTAACAAGGTTTTAGAAATTATACATACAAATACTAGGAGTTTACAGTTAGATAAATTTGAAATTTTATTAATAAGAAAAAGTGTTAATAGCAAGCTAAATATTATAAATAATCAAATCCTTTTTGCAAATAGTTTCCTTTTAAATTTGTTTTCATAGTAGTTCCTTCATAGTTACCCATCACTCATATTTTTATAGTTTTGTTTTTATCTACGCTTGTATTTTAAATTTTAGTATACATTGTTTCCTGAAGAAGATATCGAAACATATTGATTTATTAATAAATAGTGGTTTAAACAAAGAGTTTTACATAATTGTTAAAAAACATGTGGCCATAAAGTAATTTTGGTAATATTGAAGAATTCATTACACATTACATAAGAGCAAGGACTCAACATGGTTTTTGACAGAACATTAATATTTATTAAATTAACTAGTACGTCCCAAGACAATAATTGTCAAGCAAAATGTTGGGAATAATTGGAAGCAAATTATTATAATATTATAATTAAAAGGGCAGTTCATTTTTTATGCAGAAATTAAGTATTCGAATACAGTTTAATAATGTTGATGAATTTTGTAGATGCCTGATGGTTATTACTGTGATAATACAAAATATTACTCTTGACTTTGTGATGTTATTGTGATTGGTATTCGATAATACGCGATACCACAACACACGAAACAAATAAATAAATAAAAAACATAATTTTTAGCAAATTTATTTATATTATTCAATCTTCATTTGCTTCAAGACGTTCATTTGCGTGAAGACGTTCATTTGCGTGAAGACCCTTAAAAATTGTGAATTTATTGCGTGAAACACTTTGGAAGAATCTACTAGATGGCACTGATCAAGAATTATAACGTCATTTCTTCATGAATATTTTAGTCTCATGTGGACATGCGCCGAATCACGGTTCACAACCAAATATAAATAAAATAAAAAAATGAATCACGAATCACAATATTCCTAGATATTCAATCATTTATGGTAAGTTTGACTCAGAGTTATCAGTTATTGACTCACGGTTCGTGATTTTGAGCTCATCACTGGTCATTACCATAACAATATTTCGTTAGAAATAACTTACATACTTTTAACGATTTTTCAGCGTAATATATTATCTAACATACTAAACTCAATCGTCAATAATTTTTTTAAATATTCTTTACAGTACTTACGTTAAAATATATTATTTTAATTCATAAAAGATCCAAAGATCTATCACCTAATTCATATTTTAAAAGATAAACTTCACTCGGATGTAATGTATCAGCTTGCTTTCACATCACATTGGCTTATAAAAACAAAGTGTTGAATACAAAGCTGGTATTTAATTTAATTTGAATATAGATGGTTTTAAATATTGTTATATTCACAAATTTAAAAAATAAAAATTCTTGTATATATGAAATTTTTCCGAGATGTCCGGTGGTGGGGTCATCTGACCCAGAAAAATTGGCTCGAATTTTTCATTTTGTCTATAAATACCCCATATTTCTAATTTCTCCCCTCTTCCGGATGCCCTTAGCAGACCAATTTTGCGGATAACATTTTATTTTTATGACTCGGTAACATCTTGATGGAATGGCTTATTCGACCAATACGAGAAAGACCTAATATGCCCGCTTGTATTTTTTTTGACACTCGGTCCTGTGTTTTGTCCAGGACCGGCGGGGAACTTATTATTACATTGGCAAATTTACGTTTTACATGTTTATCCAATAACTAAAAATTGGTTGGACGTGTTGGCACGTGATAGGTGTGTGTTAAAGAAATCGGGTTTTGTTAAACATTTTAGGAGTTTTCTTGGCGTTTTTTTTTTTATAAAAAATTTGTAAAAAAATACAAGGCTTTCTTATTGCGGTCATTTCAATGGAAGTTTATTTTACAATATTGAACATTTTTGTATATCAAATCAAAAACAACTCACAAAATTAACATAAATATTATTTGAAATATCTTGAATGAGGATGTACATGAATATGTATGAATGTTTTTAACATCTATATTTAAGTCAACTATTAATTTATTTTGCATATATAAAACAAGTATAATATTAAACACATTTTATAATATATTTTCTTAAAAAGCAATCACTTTGTAGTTTGACATATTAGATTAAATAAAAACCACGAATTTTATAACATACCAACCTGTTTCTCTTAGCTCAAGTTTCGTCAAGGCGTATTCGTATTTAAAACTAACATAAAATACAAAAAAGTGTACTTTTATATACATAAAGAGGTAGATAGCATATAAAATTACATGTGAAAGAGAGAGACAGAATACATATACAGTTAGATATAACATCAAGGGAGACGGAATACAAAATTATATAAGAAAGAGTATATATATATTTATATGTCTAAGAGTATATGAATTGGTGGCGTTTTATTGCAGATTGATATACAAATTAAAGTACTTAGGTTGAAGTAAACTACTATGACTAAGTATGACTAGTAGTGCTCACTGGAGATGCGTCTGAGAAGGCGGCTGAGAGAGAAGTGATTGTTTCAGGCGGGCTTCTCGAAGTTGTTACATTACGATGCACTGTTACTAAATTTCGGTAGGTACTAGATATAATGGTATGGCTGTAGTGCGCCTGGCTAAACAGCCAGGTACTGTAAGTTCAGGACCTCTACAAAAAAATATATTTCAAGCTGCATAAATAAAGAATTCGAGTGCAATGGCTTATTTGTCACTCCCCGCCTAGCGTGGGGAAGCGCGGGTACTCCACAATATTTGTTTTGGTGTATGCGTAATATACAGATGACAGTTACGCTGTAGGTACAGTGGCATCCGTATGAAAGAGAATACGGGGGTTGGTCGGTGCTCTCTGATTACGTGCTAACGCTCGCGCTAATGTACGCGGAAAGGACCGGCCCGAGGTAATGTATGCATTAAGTATCGCCGGTGGAAATTTATTGCGATACACGAAAATCGGGATGCGATAAAACGAATGTATGACACAGGGGTCCAGCACTATAAGATGATCAAAAAGAGGTACTCTGTTAAATGAGATTTATTTTAAATAATTTAATTAAACTAAATCTATCAGAAAGCAAAACCTTTTTTTCAATGTCGAAAATGATTTAAATACGTTATATACCGTGACATACGTCGTCTGGATACAGATTCGGAATTTTGCCGAATAAAGTCTATTTTTTTGGCTAAATTACATGAATAAACTGTAGATTTGAATCTGGTTCTGATTTCTAAATTTAGCCCACTTAAGAACGACTGGTAATATGAACCATTCTCTCCTCATTCATTCATTCTGGATGACCAAACCATCTATGGTAAATCAGGTACTGAAAGATGGTCCTATTAGAAGTCTCAATAATTGAGGAGGTCGCTCGAGAATATGTATGAATGTAGTTGAGGCGAGATTTGTATCTCAGGACAGAATAATGTAGCGTTCTATCCTCTATTCGGAGGAATGCTATGATGGTAAATAAGTATCTAAGTAAGATTATCAAATTTAGATTATGTTATTTAATACCAACCTCTAACAGATACCGTACCGAATAAAACTGGCACTTCAAAACTTATAAAATAAGTGTTACATAGTTAAATAATGCGCAAATGTAAATAAAAAAATTCATAGTAATTAGTGACATTTATTTCAAATTTATTGGTAATATTGTGACTTCTCAGAAACTATCGTTGATAATTAAACCAAAGAAATTATGACACAGAAAAGAGCAAACGATAAATCGTTTTCGAAAAAAACTGAGAACTGTTAAACCCCATGACGGCAGTCAGTTGAAAGAAAAATCTATCGGGAATAAAAACTTTCCAGATTAGCAAGGTTTAGATTTTTTCGGAATTCATTCGCGATTTAATAAAGTATTTAATTTCGCTTAAATTTTAATAAAATAGAATCTCATTTCAATCAACGAACGATGTATCAAACGATTTTTGGTGACGTTTGAAACTTTCGAGGTACGTTTTCATTTTATAAATTAAATAACGCAGTGTTGCGCAAATATCTTGCATATATTAATGTTGTGGTTGAAGTTTATTTTGGAAAGAAGGATTAAAAATATGATAAGTGTGTTATTATTTAAAATCGTGTAGTGTACCTACCTAATAAAGTAACTCATCTTACAAAGCAGAAAGAACCTTGCCACGAAATTTGATACCAGTGCGATAATTTAAGTATTTAAGAATGTCGTTGACATTAGGAAGTAAGATTAATGTGTAATTATTTCATTATTAAATTATTTATTTAAAAAAATATATATTTGTATTTGTTATCTTTGTTTTATTAACCACTTTATTGAGCTTAAATACATCTACGGTTTCTAAATATATCATTTTCTTCTTCAGGGTGTCTTTACTAACTAAAAATATATATATATTTTTTTTTTAAATGGATTCTGATAAAGAATCAATAATACATGTTTTTAGTTAGTAATGACATCCTGAAGAAGAAAATGGTATTTTTCGAAACCGGTAGATGTATTTAAACTCAATTTAGTGGTTAATAAAATAAATATAACAAATAAAAATATGAATTTTAACCACAAAGTTAATATTGCTAATTTTAAAAGTAAAAAAAAACATTTATTTGTTTTTCGAAAAATATATTATGTTACCGGAATATTTCTGGTTTCCGTTGTTTGGTGTGAAAATAATATATTATTAACTATCTCACGACATTGGTTTTTCGTATTTTGTTTGTAAAATATTCGTCAGTATCAAAACGTAATGATATTAAAATGAATTTTTAATTGTGGCAATATTTTGTTTCAAAGTTTTTTTGAACTATAGTATTATATATTAATTCAAATTGAAACTAAAATTTATCATACATGGGGATAAAAAAAATAGATAACTTTATCAAGACAGATTTTGAGGCTAGATACTGTATGATCCGACTATATGTTCCAATTTGAAATATAAAATAAAATATGTAGTATATATTTATATTATTGCTTATTTAAAAAAAAAAAAATGCCCTATGTAAAGTGAAAATGTGAGCCAGTGTCTAGAAAAAAGCTTTGTTTTTATTTTTATTTCTATTTTTTAAGATTATTTAAGAAATGTCACTAACCCTTATTTGGCATTTTATCCATCGTTTTTTGACTAATTCTTTATTTATGTATGGAGACCTTGGTCAGTGCCATTGTCTCAGCTACGTACGAGAATAATAGCGGACGTACTGGTGGACTATTTTTAAAAGAAATTATGATTTAAATATGTTTACTTTATTAAATTATTTTATTTAATGTTTTTCGTATTTATATATTACTATAATAAAAAAAATTGAGAAACCCTGTTGAACCATTTGACATACATCTTGAAAATATGAGAGCGTCACGACTGATCCGATTATAATTTTGAATAAGTGCATTTTGTTTTAAAAAAAACTTTCAATACAGTTAATATATTTTGTTGATATATACATACATCATATAATAGAGCACACAAGTATAATCAATATACCAATAGATATAATATCAATTTAATTTAGATACATACATTTACCTAGCTCAACATAATTAATGACTTGCTATTTATTAAACAATTAGGAATTATACTTTTAAAATTAGCAATATTAACTTGGTGGTTAAGATTCATATTTTTTATTTATTATCTTAGTTTTATTAACCACAATTGAATTAGGAATTATTGTAGCTTGCGTTTGAAAATGATTACAAAAATTATGGTTCTAATTTATTGTGTATTTTTATTACTTACATACACTATACACATTTACAGATAACGTTATAAGATCCAAAACCACAACCATCCTAAGGATACTAAGATCTTTGCAAAACTTTGAAAGCAAGTTGATTTACAGGACCAAAACCCGAACACAATTCTTAACATAGTTTTAAATACAAGTATACGTCTCGTCTGTCTACTCATCCTGTCATTAGTCAGTAATCGACACCTCTGTATAACATGTTAATGCATAAATAATAAACATCTAATCTACTAGCAGAAATCTTTCAGTTGTCGCCGATTGCTTGCCCCGTGGACGACTATTCTGGTCATTTCGTAGCCAAAGGACAGTAACCATTCCGGAGTTGATACGACACAAATACGCTACCTTCCATATCCAGTGATCAACTATTGAGTATACTACATATTGATGTTTGTAGGATAATATAATAAAATACTAGCAGATGTGGGCGGCTATTATAGTGACCACTTCGCGATAAGGATTTCATCAGCTATTGTCGATTGCTTGCTGCTGGGCCTTGTAGGCAGCTGGTTGCCGCTAAACGGCCAAATATCGCTACGCGGCCATTGGTAACTTATGTGGTGTTATTATATTGCTTTAAATGAAATATAGATTCAACGGAAGCCATGGGCCACATAGCGGCCACTCTCGGCTGCTTCGCGGCCACAATAGCCAACCTTCACAAAAGCAATCGGCTGCTTTCTGCTTTTTGCACTGACAGATTCATCGATAGCCGATATTATATAGCAATCTGCATTGCTGTCCTTGGAATTGTACAAATGGTAAAAACACTGTATTACCACGGTATTAACTTTGAAATATATATATATTCACCAAAAAATACAAACAAAACAATATTGTCATAATTTAACAATTCTGTCATAGATTAGGAACTGACCAAAGAGTGCGACGCAATATGAAGATGAGACATATGTAGATGAGATGACAGGATGACAGATGTTCAATATATTTGCCAGCCGTTATACGATTTCGCGGATATATATTTACGTACTGTTATTGAATATATAAATAAGAAAACATTTAACTTATCTAAACCTCACATAAAAAACACGTTTGGCGTCTCACAGACCTAGTCGTTTAATCAAGCGTTATATAGCGATTACGACACTACATCCTAGATATTCTCGACGTCCAGAAAGTTATAGAAAATAGACGGGGAGACGGAATATTATATGGATATTTGATTAACATTACGTGTAATCACTGAATTATGGACACGTCGACACATAAACAATACAATTCGGCTGCTTTCTTGATTTAATTGTCTAGATATGATTGTTTAAACGTTAAACGAAATAATGTAAATGTTGGCACATGTCAAAATAAAAATAAATATAATAATCAGCTTCAGGGTTTAGGTATCTTCGTATTTTGTAAGACTTGATGTATGTGAATTTTTTATTGTTTATGAAGATTGATATCATTTAAAAAATAGTATTTTTTATAAATAAAATGCGATTTCATTAAAATACTTATTTTTAAGGTAACATAACATAACAAAGTTCCATTATAATTAAATATAACCGGGAATAGAAAGTTTCGAGTTTAGGTTCCGGTGATGATTATATTTCGATAGTTTTGTTTTGTGTATCGTTCATAAAAATATATGTGTGTCCAGTTTCTTAATATTTTCTATAGCATTTTGAATATTTATCTCAAATCTCACGATTTCTATTCTCTCGTAATCTGCTAATTTCCAGTACACAGTAATAAATGTCGCTATCAAACGAGTATCAAAGACAGCAATATTTTTATAAAATATCGTTTCACGATCAAACGCTGAACAACATCAATGGAGAAGAATAAAATGTCTCGATAACTTGGGAGTCCCAGAATACAAACAAATCAATTCGAGCATTCGAACGGAGGCGGAGGTATAAAAACAAAACGATATCAATGCTTTATTTCTCCATCCGATTCGAATAAGGGCTCGAAAGTTTCATAAAAAGATGGCCCTCTTTTTGTTTTCGTTTGTCTCATCCCCGCAGCATTGTTCGGGGCTGCCGCCTGGAGCTGCTGTCCGTGGAACACTGGCTCCCAAGTGGCAGTTGTTTCGGCCATAAACGGAACGGCGGAGAAACGCAGTAAAAAGCGACAAACTTATTTTATTCAAATGTAAAGTTACGCTTCTAGGCCCGAAGTACAAGACTCTGCAAGATCGTATGAGAAATGAGTGAGTTTTTTTACATTTTTCATGAAAGGAATATTTACTATGTGTAATATAATGTCGATTTTACACAGAACAACACATCATGACCCAATCAAGAGACAACAAGCAGAATTTATTTTAATAAAGAGTAAAGTTAATTCAATAACGAGCAAAGCCATTTCAATAAAGAGCAAAGATGTTAGGCCAGCTATATTTTATGGGTCAAAGTGATGAGAGAATATAAAGAAAAAGACGAAGATGGCCTGGTGGAGATACAAAATTGGAAATTGTTAAAAATATTTTTTCGTGGTTCATTTAGGGTGGCCTTTATTCTTGAAAAAGTAAAAGAAGGCCAACTCAAACCGTATAAATACGTAATGCGAAAGGAGAAGAACCTATGAAACTGTAAATGTCGAGACCGAAGGTAGGGTCACGAGCAACATGGTTAGCTTTAGACAGTCGCGATTTTCAAGACTTGAATGTGATCAAGGATTCACCCGGGATAGAGCAATATGAAGCGGGATAATTAGAGAAACCAAATGTAAATGAATAAAATAAAAAAGTAAGGTAAATTCAGCTTGTTTTGTTATGTTAAAAAATAGTTTTTAGAGTATCGCCGTAATATGAAGATAGTGGAGACATATATACATCGTTACTTGTATATCACCATATTCACATAATATTGATTTTTAAAACTCCTCCAACCACATGTTCATCATTATAGTCGCAACGAATGTGAGTACTCGTGAAATGGTTAATACAAATCAAACTTACGAAATTATATAACCCAAACATTTTCTCAGTGGTGTCCATTTTTGTATTTCATAATTGTCGTTTTTCCATTTACTTTGTCGTATTCAGATTGATATTTTCATACAAGTATATGAACATTTTTAAATTGTTCTTCATATACACCTTTTATATAGTAATAAATGTAATTCTATCCACTTGTAATTCTAATTAATTGAACAATTCCTTGTAAACTATGCCCGTCTCGACACAGAATTTCTCTAGTGAGACGGGCACAGTCCAAACAGATTTTTACATAGTATTATATAGTTACAAATAAAATAAAATAAATAATTCCAAGTACCTAATCAATCATCAGAAGACCAGGTGATTCCATTAGAACAACAAGAGTTAAAAGACTAATTTTTAAATACGCAGGCTCTCTTCAGTAGGACAATTCAGTATGTACCTACTCGTAATACAAAAATGAGAAATAAGCTGCTAAATGGTAATATTATAGATAGAATTAACAGACGCAGCAGTCGAAACATTAGTAGAGTAAATTCTCATTGAAAATGCTGTTCTTTTGACAAAAAATTTTAACATGAAAATAATGATTTTTAAGGGACCAATCAAGAAAAATAACATAATAAATACAGCGAACAAAAGTCATTCTGATAATATTATAGATAGAAGCAAGCATATTAAAAGAGACTCGAAGGAGTCACCCCCGTGTGATCATGGATACCTGCCTGGATAATCTGCTCTTGTAGAAAGTTTACAAACCAATTTCAAAGATATTAAACTGGATTCGAAGTCTCTCTAACCACCATACGAAGAAATAGATTAGAGTATACGCAAAGGAGACAAAATTGTTTGCCAAGAAAGTCGAATTTATTTTCTATCGTACAGTGATAAATTTATTAAAGACGTTATAGTTACAGAATCCGATCCAGGGATCCCGAGATCTCGACGCAGTTAACAGTATTTATGAATCAAGGTATTATTATATATTTTAATAATTGTTTTATACACTTTAAAAAAGAGATCGAGGTGTTATGTATACATTAAAAAAGAAATTAAGATAAGAAAAAAAAAGTCTTATTGTTGAAATATTTACTGACTGTAAATGTATAATTTAACTGACGGAACAGATCGTAATTGAGAATATCTTTCTTTGACTTTTATTTTTTTATACCTTCTAATTTAACCATAGAAGTCTTTGATAATTAAATGCACGCGTTGCTTTACTTAGTGAAATCAAATCCGGAGTGTATAAATCGGTATAGGGAGGGTCCATTAAAATATTGTTGAAATATTTACTACTTTTAGTAACATTTTTAAAAACAAATTTTATCATTGTCAATATTATTTTCGTTATTTTTTGTTCAAAGGTTTATGTACTTATTCACTTAAACATAAATATATTATATAAAGTGTACTTGTAATCAGCAAACAAGTATTTTTTTAATCCCGGGACTGCTCCGGGTATTCCAGGATCATCCAAATAGAACCCCGAAATCCCGGGATTGCAATTTTGGCTCAGGATTGAATTCACCAGTCATAATGTAACAAAAACCCTGCAGCATACGCAAATTGTTTCATTTCCATCACTGCTAATCGACAGGGTAAGCGTGAGCTTACACAGAAACGTAATGTAATTCGGCCCCAGGCGTGCGGCTTGAGAGCTGCGTTGTTATTGCTGCGGACCGGGATATTACCTACGCGCGGAGGATTTTTTTTATGCGAAAAATGTTTTATTAACTTTAAAATTACCCCGCAGTGACAAGCCACGCCGGAGGGGCTGCAGGGGCAGGCAGCGCGCTACTAAAAATAATCACAGTTTTTACTGCGCGGAGATCCTGGCTTCGGCGCCTTATATCCTATTTAAATGTAATTTTCGTCGTTTATGATTCGAATCCAATAAAAAGGTAAGCCCTACAATCATTTCGTTTGAATCGGGAGGTCAACATTTAATTCTTGATTTATTATTGAAACTTGTTACGAGCGACACCAGTGCATTACGTTACATATTGTCACCAAAAATAATTCACTGCCTTCGGAAATTTTATTTAAACTTTATAGATTCAAAGGTTGTGATTTTAAATTTAGCTGCAGAATTTCATTGTTGTTCACAATTTAACAGAAAAAAAGAAAATGTATACAAAATTTATTTTTTATTTATAAAATAATAATTAGAATAAAATATGATATTCAATAGATTGATTAATAATGCAAAATACACATTTTGTTTATGTTTTGTTTCTTTTGTAATCATCTGCAGAAGTATCTCGCCGGGGAGTCTAAAAATCGAAGACCAATATTTTGTCAGTCAATTTACGACAATAACGTTTTGCCATTTGAGAAATACCCTGACGATTTCAGAATTGAAATATATTGATAAATTTTTCGCTTGTCGACAAAGTTAAAGGAATAATATTTTTTACCTAGTTTGTTCACATTGCGATCGAGCCATTTCTATATTACATGGTGGTTGCTCCTTGCTCGGCTGTCTCATTCACTTAAAAAGCAGCAAAATTTAGTAAACTTAACCTAACATAATCTTTAGATCAGCATTTACACACCTAGTCCACAATATCTTAAAAATTCTACACTGTATCGGAAAATACTATTTAAAATTTTTATAAAACATGTTAAGTTTGAAATCTACGTACCTTCTTAAAAATAAATATTTTAGAAATTGTTTAATTATTAATATTTGCTTTAGACCCTAAATCATCTAACAAAAAACAATCTAGCGACATAAAATTCGATGACCTTTAATTTTTTGTATTCAATATATAATATAAAATCAATAAAACATTTCAATCAATTACATAATTACGATTTTTTTTAATGCTTATATCTCTGACATGGTTGAGATTAGGCACATATCCCTTGAACATATTCGACTTTATTTTATTTAATCAGGTATCCACCAATAAAATATTGTGGACTAGGTCTAATACACCTCTATATTCCTTTTATACTCATATCTTTTTTTTTGTTTCTTTCATTAACCAAACTGAACTTCAACATATAACTAAACTGAACTTTAAAGAGTATAAAAATAAACCATCTCTATTGTTCTGGATCTTGCAGATACTTACGTCCTTATAATAAATGCGTTGTTATTATAAAAAACTAAATCATCGTCCAATGAAAATTAATATAAAATTCCTTATAATATAATACATTTACTCCTTTTCCAAAAAGGTTCTACTGTTGAAGATGCTCAGTTTTTATTTTCGAACGGTTTGAGTCACGAATGAAATCGTTAAATCTGTACTGATTTATCCGGTGTGGCATTGGTTGGATCTAAATTTGAACGTAAGCATACCAGATTGCATATTGACTAATGGTTTCTAAATTATTTATTTATCAGACTTTACTGACATACATAATTTGTTGTAACAGAGGTGAATATATTATAATATAACATGATAAACATAAGACACAATTATATTGCAATTAAGTATATACTCGTAGTCTATTATGTGGGATGGAGTAGACACCACTTCCTGATATATGCAGCATTGTTCTGGTCACTTTGCTAGACTGCCGTCTGTGTTAAAGTAGCCAGTTTCTTTTTGTGCTGTTTTGGTGTTATTTAATTTAAAAAAGATAAAGATCCGACAGGAATTAAAATAAAAATTTTGAAAAAAAAAATGTACTGAGATTGTTGTAAAACTAGTGAATTATAATGATTATGTTAGAATATTGGATAGCGATGCTTCTGATTGATCTCTACTCAATTGTATCATATTTTGGGTCCATATTTGTGTAATCTTATTGAAAGTGAACGATTTACAGTTAGTGCTGATTGTGTTGTACAGTTTCGGAGCTAAGAACATGTAGAATCGTTGATAAAATGTCACTGTTGCTCTCGGAACTGTTAGTTATTTGTCTTGTGTTGTGTCCACGATTTATTGCTTGAGGTGAGTTGTTGTAAGCATGGAAATATTGGACAAGTCTCGACAAATAGATTTGTCTAGAGCATTGTACTCTTTAAATATAAGATCTGATTGATACGTAAAGGGACGATCATTTGTTACCCTAAGAATTATCTTTTGTGGTTTTAGCCGACTCTAATATTGTTTTTGCTACTCCTCCCCAAACTGAAATAGTATAATTAATTAAGGGTAACAGAGTGCAAAGAACATCGATCTTGAGAGTAAATTATTGTAAATGTTAAAAATATGAACTAATACAAAATTTAAAAGAAGAAGTGTGAAAGTATTGTGATACTAAAATAAGTAGGTATAAATATTGTGAGAACTGACACCTTGTACATGTATATGTGTGTGTGTGTGTGTGTGTGTTTGTGTGTGTGTGTGTGTGTTGAGTAGATGAGTGGTGGGGGACAAAGATTATAAGAGGCCGCCTCTGGGGGAATGGAGCTCTCTTCCATCATAATCATGAAGTGTATAATTTATAGTTAATGTAATACTTAATATGTGTATATAGAAATTGAAAAATATTCACATTTATTTTTAAATTATGACACATGTTGCGTATACTATGAACAGCGAGACTCATGAATGTGTCCATTCTGCAGGAAATGAACATCAAGAGAAGAGTCTCACTATTTGGCGAAGATAGGTTGGAGAAATTTATTGTGATGGACCACGTTAAAGGACAGAAAGGAAAATGGAGATCCTCTACGCGTTGGATCGACCAAGTGGAAAATAATATCTAGTAACTAAAAAACAACATCGGCCTGCAATATAATATTCACCTGTATATGATATATATTTTTTCATAAATAATTATATTATTTTTTTAAAAAATAAATTATAAACTTCTTCTTTTAAACAGGTTATCCACCCTTGAAGAGTGATTTGTGCCATTAATCAAGTGAAAACTTTATTTTGTAGAAAAATGCACAACAATATTATAGAACAGGAAATATTATATTACAAGTCAATACCATTGTCGTTCAAAAAACTTGCTATTATATAGATTAAATGTGGCGAGTTAAGGGAAAGAAGATGACACAAGTTAACCGGGAGTTAAAAATTACCATTGACGAGATTACAATAAAAAAAATTGTGATCCCAATGGACAGGCAAAAAAGATATGGTCAAGGGTTTCCTTCTCGACACTGCACTCACACATTTGAGAATCCATCAAGTTCTGAACAAATGAGAGGCTACCTGGCAGTGTCCAATTCTTATTCTAGAGATATTTGATATCGTTCTTTTGGAAACTTTCCTTTTGGAAACTTTCCTTTTGGAGAACCAGAGGGTGCGAGGAATAGACGTTTAAATTATTTTAAGCCGATTACACTTATAATTTTTTGGATCCATCCATTGTGCAGTACTGATAGAATTCGTACATTTGTTTACCATATTAAGTCGAGATATAGAATTGATGAGGAAAAACTCCGGAAAGAGTGGTCACCTTGGCCAGTTTATTGGCACGTTTATAATTATAGACTTGGAAAATACTTATATTGAGAAGCAGAAAACTAAAAGTGTCATGCCTTTTTCATGATTTGATTTTTGGTTTTTGAGTTTGAAATTGACCACTTCCGAAATGTTTATCTATCGTCCACCAGACTTAAACAGGACTAAGCAATTTTAGTTTTGATTAGACGCAACTTCTTCCTAGTTTTAATGAAGAACAAATTCAGTTTACAAAGATAATATTAATTGTAAACAAAATTATCCGACCAGATGATTCAGATTTGATTGTTTAGGATTGCGCAAACGATCACTCACACTCGATAAATATTACGTAGGTATCTATATATATATAATGTTTACTTAAAGATACGTTTTATTTTTACATAGGTAATCATTTGTTCTTGATAATGAATAATTGCTTCATCGCATTTATGAAACAATAAGGGAGTATGTCAAGGTTATTCAATAGCATAACGTACGTGTGATATGACAATTGTATACTTACGTATTATTTAATTGTGAATTCGATAAACCTGGCTCAAGTGTCATTCGAAATAATGTCGCTTCTACCATAAATTAAAATTAAGTCTGGTTTAGTTTTAGTCCTCCCATCCTACGATGTCATAATCATACATATAATTTAAATAATCGTTTATTGCCCACACTGTTCACAACTTCTGAAGATGTCCCCCAAATTTAAAAAAAAAATTCTGTTGTAAATTAATCTCTTTCAGAATTTAAATCCACATTACACCACAGCGTTTATACATTAAAATCCAAAAATGGTACTTATATATTCTTTGCTATTTTAAATGTGTTTTTTAATGTAGGTATTATATATAGTAGTACATAGGTATTATATAAAGTAATTGTATCTGCCTATAATAAAAGCAAAATGTTTGCCTCAACACAGAAATGGACGTTTGTATTGTATCATTATTAAAACACCAAAGTAGCGAGATCGCGTGTCTTATAAATATATGTCGAAGGTATTTTTATATCTCTAGGCTAAGATTAGGTTCTTAAATATTTTATCATTTATATATACAATAACGTAATAATATAATATAATTTTTAATGATTCCTAGGTTAATTTCAATTGTCGACGTTCCTCTGGTCTGGTAAAAGTGTTTTTTTGTGGATCGAGAAGTTTAAAAGTGGCCGGATGAGTGTGATGCGCGAAGAGGAAGCAGGACGCCCATCAACCTTCACCACGGACGACAAGATTCAGCAAGCTCGAGAGATGGTTCTAGCGAATAGGCGAGTTACCACCAGTGAGGTAGCGTTTTCTTTGAACATCAGTAATGATTCTGCCCATAAAATCATCCACCACTAGCTTAGCTTCCGTTAAGTCTATGTAAATACATTGTATAAAAAAAAATATTGATCATTTTTGACTTGCACTCTTATCAATACCCTACAAAGTATAGATTCACCTTCTGATTTTCAAGAAGACAATTATATAAAAGATTTATATAAGTACCGGGTTTTTTTAAATTAATACTTTAATTTCTTGATTTTCTATGTCTTTTTTACATACCTTAACTTCTTCTCAACATAGTTGCCACCATTATTAAGGCACTTGTCACCTTCGTCACTGGGATGAAAACCATGTCTGTACTCCGTCTTTCATCATCGTCATCAAAACGCTTGCCACCAAGGAACCGCTTCAGATGAAGGAAAATATGTAAATCGTTTGGTGCCAAATCAGAACAAAACATACTTGGCGATGAATGTCAGCTGGTTTCGTGTTTCGTGTTTCATGTCATTCAATCACGGACCATACTCCCAATAGGCGATACGGTTCGTGATTCCTTAAGTCTTGAACATTTCAACCACTTATTAGATGGCCACACTATGTGAATGTCTCTAATGTTGCATGTGGTGAGTCAACAGATGAAGGAAACTATTGCGCAAGCGAAACATCGCTACCGCAGCGCTACACCGGGAACGGTACTTACGCCTCGTATATATATATATGACAAGAGAGACATCAAGATATATACATTTATTTAAAAGAAGATGGGTTCTAAGACATAAAACAGTGTTCCATCAAGGTAGCAGTGTCACTTTTTTATGTGCTAATAAATATTGTATGTTTATCATATTTCAAAAAGTCCGATAAAATAAGATGTACGTAAAGCACTGCTCAAAATTGCCGCGTAAAAAGTCTAATGTCGCACTAAAATCGGGTATTTTACAAAAAAAAAACCGTTTATATCTGCAATAAAATGAGACGAAGGAAAATCCCACAGAGCTAAAAGAAAGCACACAAATAAATGCGGAAATCGCGCACGAATCGGCAGTATCCGAAAAAGAAAATAGTGTCGCCATTTATACTTATGGGTACCTAAAACCTACATTCTACACTGATTCTAAATTCCGAAAACATCTTAGAAAAAACATTTTAAATTTATATATACATATGTATAACTATTAAATAACAAATATATATATTTCAATAATGTCGATATATTTTTTCGATAAAATAAAACGCAATCACTTTGTGTAAAACCACGAATTTTATTAAACGCTAATCGGTTTCGCTTAGCTCAAGCTTTGTCAGGGCCTATTTAATACTAACAATAAATACGAGATGAGTGCATTTATATATACATAAAGAGGGAGACATAATATAAAATTACATGCGAAAGAGAGAGACAGAATACATATAGATGTATGGAAAACGAGACAAACTAAGACAATACACAGAACATAAAAGAAGGGGAAAGTACAATGTTGATGGATATTGATTGATTTAAAAAAACATAATAATAATACTGGATAATTTGTATAGCGCCATTTTCGTAAAAACCTTTACCTCAAGGGCGCTTTATACATAAACTGTGTATAGTCCTACATTATCTTGGTTATTTTCACATATGGAAATGATTTTTTGAAATGGTGCGTTTTTAGTTTCTTCTTAAAAAAAGTCTCTGATGGTCGATTCTACAACCCTTCCTGCAGCTGAAATAGAAACTGATCTAAACGTTTGGCGTCTACCATTCAAATTGTTTGGCATGCAAAGCTCTTGAAGATACAGAGGCGCCATGTTATGTATCGCCTTGTACATCGACCAGCACAATTTAAATTCAATTCTTTCAGGGAATCGGACCCAATGTAGCTGATGTAAAATGAATACTATTTGAGAAAAAGAGAAACATACTTAATATAGTTATAAATACTCTTAATGTTATAATAATAATAATAATAATAATAATGGGTTTATTCCAGCGTGATGGGTTTTTTTTTATGAAGACTCGATTTGCCATAAAGATAATACATTTAAGTTACGAAATATTATTTATGTCATGAAAAGAAAAGCAAAAAAAAAAAGTTTACACATATATATAAATATAAACAAAATATAAATATAACATTTTAGTCACTGCCATTATTGTATCTGTAGCTATTCTATACCAGCTTTCTATGAGAGCGCCGCTGCACTAGAGAGTTGATGCCGAGTTCCAGCCGCAGCTTTACGCCAGCAACTCGATGTCTCAGAAGCGGAACGAATCCATGTATACGGTCTTCGGCAAACATTGTAGATACGCTGCAATAACGCACCAATCCGAACAGAATTGTTGTAGTTGTACAGAATTCGGAGACGGTTGTACGTCACTTACTTACGTTACTGTCACGGCGTTTCTACCGGTGAAGACATCTTCACCGGTAGAAACGCCGTGACAGCATATTTGCACGAATGGTCTCCTCTGTCTTTCTATTTTATCATCCTCTTGTCCATCTTCATTGAACATATGGTCAATATAAGTATAATATCAGAAATTAGAGTTTGTACTTTCCTCTTCACAGCTCAAAAATAGAAAAAAATGTTGAAATCTTCTATAGTCGAGTTTATATCGCCTGCAAAAAGTAGTGTTATTTTTGAGCCAACGCTTTGATAATGGCACGTATTATTGTGCCAGAATGTCGGCCTAGGTTTCCTCAGGGAAAATATCTTCAAAAAACGCTATATAATGGCAGAAACCATAAATCAAACATATGTGTACATCAGCCTGCAAAATTATTTTATTTTAATTCTACTTGTAATATTATTAAAATAATTCTTTAATTTATTAAAATTTGACTTATGGTTTTTGATTTGAGCAACCTGATGAAGAAAAATGATTTCTTCGACACGTATATAAAAAATACCGTATAATTTCAATATTATGTGCTGTAACGTGATACAGAATTAAAATACGCGAATTATATACAAGAAAAAAAAAATCAATCAAAATCAGATGTCTCACATAAAAAGTGTACGATATTTATAGGTTATGAATTTTTTTCATAATTTTGTGAGTTCTTTCCATATAATTTTCAACGATTTAACTTAATGCTTTAATAAAGTGATTTTTTTTAAGTGTTTGAATACTGAAAAATTTTTCAAGAGGTTCGAAAAATCTTATTCAAAATATAATATATACCGTATGTTGTTGTACCGAATGTACCTAAAAACAGACTGAGCAATGTGAGGATTGTGTGGTAAGATCAGAAGATGCACACAACCTGCATGCATTGCATTATATGAAAGAAAGGGTTGCTTAAGACTTGGCATATCAATTGTACAAAATGTGGTGGTAAATTAAACGAATACAAGAATACATTTTTTTAATCAATGCAGTGTAGTCTTGACAACCGATTAGCATTAATAATTTATTTTTATTACAAAGTTTTTACGAGTTAATTTTTTACTGTCCCTTTCAACATAGGCATATCTCAATATGGCTATATCTTTATTACGAAGGTACATTCTATAAAATTAACATTTTTATTTTAAAAGTCATGTAATGCAATCTTGTGATTTTTATGATTTTCATTATACAATTAATTTCGTAATGCAGTTAGTCCAACCTAATATATTATGTCTGTTTTTTTATATTATATATAGAAGTAGAAAGGTTTGATTAATAAAGTATAAGAAAATAGATGTATCAGATAAAATATTAATTTATACCTGATTTCATAACTTTACTTTGATAATTCATATTTTTTTAAATACAGTTACGTATATGGAGTTCTGTCACATCAATATTCTTAATATTATCTAACTAATCTAATTGAAATTGTACTATGAATATATTGTAGTACTTGCTAACTCGGTGGTCTCTCGGGACGAGCCTCAAACCCTTAAATACTTGATCACAAAGCGAGGTTCTTACCATTAGACCAGGGATCGGCAGATTTTATAGTGAGAATATACAAATATTAAGTACACACAATCGCAAAATGTTTAAAGAGTCGCAACATACATTTTCACTATATGTTTCTAATGAAAAAAAAAAAACGAGATAAAATTAAGATTTTTATTTAAAACACATATTCACAATCAGTTGTAGGCTACTTGTAAGAATACAAAGTATGGGGCTTCAGGAGCTCAGTGCACTACTTATAAAATAAAAAAAACCTGTATAATAAACACCAGTATAACGTTTTTTGGCTTTGTAAAGTTCATTAGTTAGAAAGATGATCTTGCATTTATTTCGAAAGCTTTGGTATGTTTGGCAAGTAATTGATTGTTTTCAATTTTAGGCATGATTAATTATAACTTATTTTTTATTTGATTCGCGGAAGGAAATTTTTATTCGTATAAATAAGTAGAGCCAAAGATTGGCAAACGCTAATTAATAAAAAATGTGGCATATGTTTCAGGCAAAATATTCCATGCATTTAAACATCCTATTGAACACTACGTGTAAATTGACGTACGTCTCCCATCCGGACATCAATCTTGTCTGTATTTCTTGATCGTATTATTTCAATGAAAATCGCAATATCGTATCAGTTTGATTTTTAATATTATATATTGAACATCCGCGATTAATTGCACTGTTAAATCATAAACGTATTTAAAGTAATATTTAAAAAATCAATTAAAATTTAATTTCTTTATAAAATCAAAACCAAAAAGTTACATCGGAATATTTTAAATTTTTCTACAAGGATAGCTGAAAATGTATTTATACACATTAAATTAATCAACTAGAAATATTATTTAAGTAACTTACCATTACGCTGTTTCGCCGTGGGTGTAGGCAGAGAGGATGGAGCGCCTCACTCTTCTGTCCTGACACACAGTTCTCGTCTCACCCACATTCATGCATCTTCTCACAAAAGCTCGCTGATTATTGAAGCTTACAACAGAACCATTCTCCAGTACCAGATTTAACTGGTCATGCCAAGTCTTCCGCGAACGTCCTCTATTACTGGTGCCGTCAACACTTGCGTCATATATCTTTCTTATCATTCTCTCCTCAATCATCCGTTCCATGTGATCAAACCACCTATGTGATCCTTTCTTAATATTATTCACTATATTAAGATCAGCTTTACATTTTCTTTAATTTTATCTATATTCTATAACCAACTCTGAAGTCGTATGCCGCGGAAAACAATAATATTATTTTATATCTATTTTTCAAAATGTCTGTGTACAAGGGAAGGCTGTTCGAGGCTGTAATTTGTGGCGCTGAGGCCTTTCTGGGTCACTTGTACATCGCATGGATGTATATTTTTTCCTAGTGGGTACCATTCTCACTCCATCTAGCGCCGTTCATTACATTCGTTATTCGAGTGGATCGCGCTGCGGCGCAGCAAATCTAGAACAAATCTGCTGTAATATCTTCTCGTCTATTTGTTTCCAGAGTGCGTAATGTTTGTTTCCATCAGTAGATCCACCATCACCATTCCACACATCATCTGGTGGACATTTCCGTTCCGAGGCATTGCCAGCCCTTTGATGGGCCCATTTGAATAAATAGGTGGTCAGCACAAACGAGAGTCGTGTCATTTTATTGCCGGACCCCTGCTGGCTGTGTTATCTAATAGATAAATACGCAGATGCCCAAACAAAAGCAGACCGAATCTCCCTAATAAAGTTGAGATTATGCAACCAAACGGTCTCCAAGGTGTATATATTACATATTATGTCTCTATTTTCCTTTTTACCGAATCTTTTTATGGTTATTCATTCTCAGATACGGGTTTTCATAAACATTTTTCCACTTTAGAGTCCGGTATATGGAAAACTATGACAATTTCAGGAAATCTGCAATAACAAAGACAGCATACAGGACGCAAATGTCGGCTTCTGTGGAACAATTTACAGTTTTATTTACAAATCCGATTACTGTTTTATTTAAAAAATTTATAAATTGTGTAAATGAAAAAAAAATTGAAGTAAAAATATTTTATTAAGAGAACATATTATTATTCAGAACATAGGTTTGTAATATTTTGAATAAATGTATTTATTAGAAAGATATATATATATAAAATCAATTTTATCTAAAAATATTGTTGTTGCGCCACCGGGAAATAAATCTGGATCTCTTTCCAAACCAGGGAAGGTGCATTATCTTTCAACTTGTCGTCAAAAATAATGTCCCTGTAGCATAGCACCTTTTCCGGTTTGGAAAGAGATCCGGGTTTGAATACCGGTGATGCAATAACAATATTTTTCGATAAAATCGATTTTATATTTATGTCTTTCTAATTAATATATTAAATTAGTATTTAAAAACATTTTAATATTCAAGGGTGAATTTCTGAAACAGAAATTTTAATATTTAACTATAGAAATAAAAACGTTCAAACCGCATCATTCAGTTTTAGCCGCTAAACTGTACATATTTGTTTTCATATATTATTGTAAAATTAAGAAATGATCACTCGGTGGTTCGGTCATATGGAACGGATGAATGAGGAGAGAATGGTAAGATATATGACAAAAGTATTGCTGGCTCCAGAAATAGAAGATATCCACAGAAGGCTTGGTATGACCAGATAAACCAGAAACTGGAAGATAGTAATGTTAGAAGTCTTAATAATCGACGAGGTTGTATTAATGTGAGGTGAGAATTGTGTCAAGACAGAAGAGTGTGGTGCTCTATCTTCTCTGCCTACCCCCGCGGAGAAACGCCGTGATGATATTAGATTATTGTAAGGGATGGAAAAAGTATGATTTTAATAGTATGATTATTATTTGGTTATTAATTTACATAACACTATTTTTAAAGTCACTTTGCATGTATTAACGACGCAGTTTTTTCCGGGATGAAGATACTTTTTCTATGAAGATCATTTCGGTTAGAGTTGGATAGATGTTCGTTAAAAAATAATAATTTTTTTTTCACACAATTGTCGTTTTCAACAATTTAAGACTAATTTTTAGATATTATAGTATTATGGCTAAATAATTCATTAATATCATTTAAGGTACTACGTGCAATTTTAATAATTGAGGGCTAACGTAATCATTTTCTACATACGAAATTAATGTTTTTATACTCTGTTGAAAAATAAATAGACTTCTCTTTTCTTTGCTTTGATGTACAGAGTTATAAAGTCGTCCTTGAATATAATGTTCCAACTTATTACATAAGTTTTATGGTCCAGATTTCGGAAATAAAAAGAGAGAAGATTATAAACCTGAAATACCGCTCGTGGGAATAGAAACTCACACCACCTCAATTGAAGGATGTTAAAAAATCTTACGTAAACTTTACTCAAAATATTTAAACAGATAAAACTACATTTAAATTATTTTTCAAACATATCGTCTAAAAAGGCTATAGTTAAATACGAAGAATGCAGATTTTGTAAAATAAAATGCAGGCAAAAGGTTAATTTCATAAGACCGTCTTCCTTGGTTAAAAGAAAGAAGAGACTGAAAAAATTCTTAAATCTCACGCGAATATTTCAGATTTGGGAGAAATTTCTAAGAATAGACACAGTTCACTGTATGGAATATAGATACGATAGTTAAAAAAATGAGAGATTTTTGAGAGTTATTATCACAGTTTATAGTATATCCTATTCTATAATATTATTGTACTTTTTTCTACAAAACAAAGTTTTTAACTTGATTAATGGCACATGATTGAAAGGTGGATTACCTATTAAAAAGAAGAGAAAAAATTATTACAGTAATAATAGTATTTTTTACTTTATTATTTAAAAAAAAATATATATATATATATATCGATTATATATATCATCACTACGTCCAAAATATCAAATTTAGAGGAATACTTTTTAAGTTTGCAATATTTATCGTAAATCGCAGAAACTGTACATAAAAATGAAATTTTAAATACACAGTCTACTAATCTATCTTTTAATATTTTTAATGACATATGTATTAATTTGAAAAAGTTCAACGTATAGGTTCGAAAATTTGTCGTCAAAAATATTGGCGCTGTAGCATAGTTGGTAATGCATCTTCCCCATATTGAAAAAAAGATCCAGGTTCGAATTCCGGTAGTACAATAGCAATATTTTTCAACAAAATTGATTTTATTTGTGTATTTTTATAATTAATACATTTAATTAGTATTTAAAACATCACAGACCTATGTTTTGAATTATTAGAACTTCGCAATAAGAATGTGTTCTCCTTAATAATTAATAGTATTAATTTGTGTTTCGATGACAATGTGATCATATTATTTTTTTCAAAGAGTAATTAATTAGGAATTGAATCACATTCGAACGAAATTGAATATAGTTGAACTATAGTTAAACCATCCAAAAATAACTTTAATTCTTAAGATTTTCACGGTATATTATCATTAATAATACAAATACACATTAAAATACGTAGAATGATCATTTTTTGGATTATTTGTATCGGAAAATCCCGGAAAGAAAGTAATAAGATATTTATTATATTTATGTTTCTGTAGAAACACGCGTTCGATTTTATATTCAAAACTGTGGAACAATGAAACCGTTGGCTGAAATCCCCTTTTTCTTATGTGCGTAAGCGTTTCCTTAAAATTGCGGCCGTTTCGGGAAATTTTGCGAGGAGAACTTCACATAAAAAGTGGTTACACGAATGTGACTGGAAACCTTAAGATCGCATAAGGTTGGTTAAGGCTTTACCAATAGAACAGGGAGTGGATATTTAAATTACACTTTTAACCGGAATACACGAAGGGAGTGGTATAAATGTTTATTAATGCATTGTATTTTGAGTGGATAATAAAGCAATAGATTTTATTTATTTCAGTGATAACGAGACAACGGTGATAACATTCTTAATTTTAATATTTCTAATATTCATGATACTATGTTTAACTAAATTATTAACCCGTGCCACGCACGGTTTTATTAGCAGATTTCACATCAATTTCCCAAAAAAATAAAAACAAAATTAAATAGAATAATGCCACCCCTACTGACAAAACTATGATATAAAATCTTCATTGGAACGTAAGTAGGTAGATAATTTTATTTTATTTTTTTAATTGAGTTATTACAGTGCGCGACTCATTTTATACGCGAAAATAAGGTGATATTCGTTATTATTATAAATCAGAACTATTTGGATTTTTATCGTTTTTAATTTTTCAAGATTTCACATTATTTTTTAACAGTTTGAACGAAGTTCAGAGCGTTCTGAACTGATTTGGGTGTTTATATTACATTAAAATAACATATAGCTTCTTCAAAAATCTTTTACCAATATTTCCTTTTTCATACGATATCTATGTCTCACGTCAAAATATGTAACTTTTTAAACATTTATTTATTAATTAAAGGGTAAGAAGTAAAAATATAAGAAGTGTTGTGATAAATTTTGGATATCTAATTACCATTATTTGGGGCGGGACCTGTATCGTAATGACTGCCTGAAATTGGAAACTTCAATAAAAATATATTCTTAATTAGTTCAAGTATCGTAAATTCACCACGTAAAAGTACGTTTGTTCATTTCCATGGCCTCCACCCTTTATAAATAGTGATACTTGGTAGATATCTACTAAAAAAAATGTATATATATACAGTATGTGTGTGTACGGGTGGTGGGGGTTGAGCGAACGGGATGTAGGAAGGGTGGTAGGAATATGGATATAATATATGAACGGAACAATAAGGGCTCAAGAACCAATCAGAAAGAACACGACTTACCTGGATTTTCTTGCTGTTTTCACAACTCTCCTGAACTTCAGGATACTTCGGCGATAATTAGCACAAAGCACTGTGATACGCACTGCGAGAAAGCCGTCAGTGACGAGTACGAGCAGAACGTTCACTCTTCTTGTCATTTCACAAGTCATAGATCACACACAGAAAAATTCATCCTCAGAGATAATGGTAAAGGAAGGAAGGAGGGGACATATAAGTATCGTAAAGCTAATGGAGAATGCACACACGCACGGCGACCGGCGATCTGTCTCTGTCATAAATACCAAAAAGTATAATTAAAATTAACAGGTACAACTGTAAAACTAACATTGGTTGGGTTATAGATATGTGTAATTGATGCTGCATATATTGCATAGGTATCTAGCTTACGCTTTTCGCTATTGCTGACTACTGTAAAATTGAAGTCTTCCAAACATATGACTGGTGAAGAATGTTACTCATCTCGAAGACATCAGGACACACGAATATTCTCAATCCTGCAACAAACCCAACCACAGCAAGCCAAACAGTTAACAAAAAAAACCTGAATCTTATATAATTGAGGTCATGACAATAATAACAGAGGAAAGAGGAAGAAGAACTGAAGCATGTGTTATTAATTTCGTCAATATTAATGGATCGATTATAAGATATTCTCGATCCGGTTTATGACTTCAACACGGTATGTGACAGAACACGAAAATCGGTTTCGTGAACATATTTTGTGCAACCCTGCTTTTCCGCCATAACGCGCAATACACGCGTGAACAATTTAAGTGACTGAAAACGATATAAAAATCTCGGTTTCATAGAATTGTGATAGTATACCAAACGGGCGAACGTATTCGGGCTAAATCAAAAGAAACAGTTTCCTTAGGAAAATTCTTAACGCGTTATCTCTATTTATTTTACTTAACATGATTGCAATAAAAGGTTATTACCTGCCATCGCGATATTGTTGCAATTTTTAGTATTTTAATACAATTGAAGAAATCATCTCTCACTGTTAAGACTTATATTCTTAAATGATATAACAATTCAATACGTATAAATAAATAATGAAATTGTATTACACTAGTGTTGATGGCGTCAGCAATAAAGTACGTGGATGTATGGATGAGGCGAGAATTGTGTGTCAGGACAGAAGAGTATGGCGCTCTATCCTCTCTGCCTACTATGTGATTGTAAGTTAAGTTAGTTAGTTATTTGTATGTGACTTTGTTTAAACCACTATTATTTATAAGTTAACCAGTTTCCATACTAATGGATTTAACTATCTTTAACTATCCATGACTAACTATTACATAACTTCGTCAGGATTGGTCAATCCTGACGAAGATACGTTAGTATCTAAAAAAAGTTTACGTAAGAACAACAGAGTGGTTTAAACAATTGATGACAATAGGACAAAATATACTGCTGTAAACAATATAAACAAAAAAACTTCTGTTTCTGTATAGACCAAAACAATCAATGGTGGTCTAAACTCGGTATTGCCACGAAACACATATACACCGACACGCATTCAACATCAAAGTATTATAAGCTGATCGAAAACATAACACCAACTCTATCTTGGTGTTATCGACTCTGATAATCAGTGGCGTAACTACAAAAATTAGAATCTAATGTATAATGGAAAAAAAGGGCCCCCTATATGCATTTATTAACATATATTCTCTTACATTCATGACAATCTATTATTAGTATTTATTTACTGATTATTAATTGATTTTCGTTTTACACCTCTGGTCTGATTGCCAACCCGGATTACTCGATACATCAATAATATTTTTATGATTTTGTAAATATTATAATTCCATTTCTTATGAATTTAAAAAAATATTAGTTCACGTAGTAAATAAAGTATTGATGATATAAGTTTTGTAGAGTGCAAACTTTTGGGCTCCTGTCTAATATGGGCTCCAATGTACCGCATTGGCTGCATTGGCATAGTTACGCCGCTGCTGATAATAGATATAATACAAAACGTCAGCCATAAACGGAGACACACGAGTGAATAGCCCAGAAAGCTCTACACAGAAGATTACGAGGGCCGTGAAAACCTAATAATATTTATACACAATGTCTAGGTTATGAAAAATATGAAAGAAAAGAAAAATAACAATGATGGTTAAATTGAAGCTCGTTCAGTATGAAGCTGTATGTACAATATTGTTTTATGAGCTAAATTCATGGGTCCCTAGAACATTAAAAAATAATAATAAATAAATCTATGTCTTTGAGATGTAACTTTGGAGGCGTATATTGAGTATATTTTACATAGCCAGATGTAAAAATATATTTATTCTAGATGAGAGATTAACCACTATGTGTTTTAGTGCTTCGGTACTTTAGACATATCGTGCCCCTAGAGTTGATGAATTTTTAAATTTATATATTTTTTAACGATTTAATAGAGCCTTTAACACCTATTTAAAAAAACTTTTAAAAAAAAATTCTACGTGTAGAGCAAGAACGATACGCGATGATGAAGAATGCAATTATAAGCACACAATTAAAATAATAAGTTGCATAGAGAATAATTTTCACAAAATAATTGATATCTCAAAACTGACTTGCTTGCGAGAGAATTTCTCCCAGGTCCCCTTTCTCTTGAAACTTTACATTAAATGTGTCTATAACGGAGGTATGATCATTAGCCAATCGACCCATCCAAGAGACAGTGGAATGTTACTGACAATTTGTATTTGAATAGCAATAATAAAATAGTGTATGGTGCTGCCTCTATCTACTATTGTACTTTGTGGTATTTGGTAAAGTACCGCGCAGAATAGGGGAAGATCGCCGAGATGATAGAGTGATCAAATAGCGGAGTCCATTGATGCTCCGTTTCATGTAGAATATTTGCAATATCAAGAGGGTAAAAATCTTCAGTAACGAGGGACCAAATGCAATGAAAATTTTCTCTCCTGTAGAGAAAACATTCCTCTTAAGTCACTTTTAAAGTGAGTATTTTTTCCATGATTGATTTTAATAATGCAAAATGTAGTGTAACTAATATTTACTCGTAATATATTAAAATGTAATCGTATACGAATACTAATAGAATTCATATGGCAGAGGCCAATAGTGCATCAATAATGAAGATAATAAAGAACAATAATAGTTGTATAAGTATATTATACCTCTGTGAATGTGTGTGAAGACAGTTATTCCTTAAGGACTAAAAAAGTATGTTAAGCAAAATAACAGACAACTATTTTGTTTACGAATTGACATACTACAAAATTAGCAGTAAGATAACGTAACAATGAAATAAGTATATTTAATTATGCATTACACGATATTATTTGTTATTTTTGTATAACAATAACTACCTACCATGTTTACCTAAGGTAGAACTCCATAATCACATGTTTGAAAATAAAACACTTATTTTTTTTATTATACTCGTTTAATTTACTTAAGACGCGTTTCGCCTTCTCAGGGCATTATCAATCTAACAATTTAACTCAACAACTTGTATATATATATATCTATAGTGAAAGACAGCTATACAATTTTATTTGCATGAGATGAAAAGGGACAACATTCATTATATTATATTTATTGGAATTCTGAAGATTTCCATAAATTTTTGAATGCTTCTAATTATATCATTCTATTTTAATGCTAATGATACTTGAATATCATAGGTAGTACGTAGAAAAGTTAAGCTGTATATTTTTACAACATACGAAGACAAAACGGTAAGAGAGACATTTTTGGTATTCTGGAATATATATGTTGTTTGCGTGATTATAAGTAATAATTATGTTTAACAAGAATAATATGTTTAAATTAATGCAATAATATCGAATTGGTGATATTGTTCCATTTTCTCAAGAGTCCATGTTTCAGTACATTAGAGCAAGATCAGGAAGATAAGGTTTCTGACCAGTCGCAATACTTTAGCACTAATATATTATACTATAACACTTAGTAATATTAATAATTTTAAAAAGTAGTAAACTATTTTGATAGAAAAATAATGCTGCATCCGCATTGGGTGTCGCATTTGAAATATTAATGCGTCACCAATGGCCGCGTAGCGGTACTATCAGCCGCGAAACAGCCACAATAACTGCCTGCAGGGCCTATCAGTAAGCAATCGGCGAGAGCCGATTGCTTATCTGCTAGTATACTTTTATTATGTTGGTATTCTGCGAGTCAACTGAAGATATTTCAAATATGAATTAAATATATTAATTAGAAAGATATACATATAAAATCAATTTTATCAAAAAATATTGTTGTGCGCCACCAGGATTCGAACCTAAATCTCTTTCCAAACCGTGGAAGGTGCATTATCCAACTATGCTACAGCGACAATATTTTTAGCGACAAATTTTAAAACCTATATATTACCTTTTTGATATTAATATATTTAATCGTTCCATTATTTGAAAGAGACGTCTACCTTATTTTATATCACAGACCAAAATTTTTAATAATTACAACTTCATAACAAGAATGTGTTCTCCTAAGAACATATTTCGCATCAAAATAAAAATAGCTGGTGTTACGATAAAACATATCAAATATTTTTCACTTAATGTATTATTTTTGGGTTAGATACCTATACCCGACACTTCTGCTACAGCCCTTTAAGAGAATGTAGTACAATTAAATCAAAGCTATTACTCTCAAAAATCCAACGAAGTGTAGTTCTGCTGAATCCAATATTCGAGTCACATCAGCAAAGGAATATATCAATAACTCAGTCATTAATCTTAGTACAGACTTGAAGTTCGTAGCCCTAGGGCCGAACCACACAACGCAAACGCAAACCGTTCCCAAAATACTGTTCGGTTCCGGAAAGTGTGAGGTCGAAGTGACGCCGCGTACCGGGTGCGGTCTTGTAGCTCGAGCCCTAGTTCCGTCATGCTGAGATGGCGCCGCCGACTGACGCCGTACCTATGCTTGCCCTATCCTCATTAGGCCGGATTACAGAACGATGCTTGTGTAAGTAACATACTATATTAGCCTCGATACCGTTATCGTGGAGAAATAATAAATCTTTCTTTCTTCTCGCCATGCATTAAATGCCATCGATTTATAAGTTGAACTTCTCTGCTGGCATCTACATAAAATTATCACGCGAATGTAATTTGTTATTGGAAGTGAAATAAGTGTAGAGAATTATCAGTGATGTAATAATATCGGTTTTGTAATCATTCCTTCAAAAATATATCTATGAGCGGGGGGAATAATCGAATAAGTAAATTTTTTTCACGTAGATGATATTTTAGAAATTTTCTTTATAAAACAAAATAAATAGCTGCAGAATTAGGGGAGAAGTTACATATCAATGATAAACTCTCAACTATTAAAATTTGTCTAAGACGAATTCAATTTTTTTGGTCATCTTGCGATTAAAGAAGATTTTTGGAGAAGCTTATTTTGGTGGGCTACGTCGAAGAACGGAAAGAAAGAGGAAGAACTCACAAAGACAACAGGCATATCTCTCAGGTCTACGCGATGCCGATAAATGTGGAGGAGCGTATTCAAGAGGGCGGGAGTTTATGCAGATAACGATCCTTACTCATGAGGGAATGACGTGGATAATGATGTGATTAGGAACACAATTTTAATTATTTTATTTTTCGCCGTAGCTATAGATAATATGTCAAAACAATTTGAGTCGATTGAAATATCTAAATATACCCGCAAGAGACCTGGCAAGACCAGGTAGATACATCAATGGAAAATAGTGTATCAGTAGCAATAAGTGAATAAAGCAATAGTAGTGCGTCAAGTCATGATGAAAAGTAAGTTATTTCGTTGTAATAATTTGACTTACTAATTTATTTAATTTAAGTTTTTAATTGAATTAGATTAAATAACTAATTAATAACGAACTGGAGCATGCCTGTATTTCCTCAGCTTTTCAATTGTATATTATTTTAACCCACTAACTCACGCTGTTTCTCCAGCAGGGTAGGCAGAGAGAAAATAATGCCACATTCTTCGTCTATGACACAAAGCTCTCGCCTCATCTATTTTAGGTGCATGTATGGTCCTCAATATCTGATTTACAGTGTCTAGTTTTCTTTTCGCGAGATGTTCTCTATTTCTAGTGCCAACACTCGCATTGTATATTAATTAAAAGTTAAGATAATGATTATATATATATATGCATGTACGTAAAGTAATAATAAAAAGTTAACTTGAAAGTGTAAGTAGAAATGATAGAACTATATCAGACACTAGTGATTAAAACTTACTAAGAAGCTCGCAAAACACACTTTAGCGCGTTTGTAATATTGTTCGCGAAAAACATTGTTGTTACATGTCCTAATTCCTAAATTTCTACCCTAGATCACTACCAAGTGTTACTTGATCAATATTATTTTGTTTGATTTCGACATCGTGATACCATTCGCAGTGTGGACAATTACCTCCGGTGTAGTGGAGCACTGTTTTGTGTGATCTTGTATTTTTATCATATTGTTTATTTTTTGGGTGTGTCGTGGATGAACTGTGACATCACAACCTCTTCCTATATCCATCTCTCGATTTTCTTTCCCACCTCGAGGTGATTCCGACTTACAACCGGAATCATCGTAATCCATTCCACGAGAAATGCGACCTCATTGAAGTCATTTATTGGTTTACTTTTAAATTTCCCTACGCATTGCACAGGACATTGGAAGAATATACCTAAGATATAATTCATATATAACGTGAATGTAGTATAGTGGTTAAGACACTCGCCTAGTGAGCTTGTGATTAAGCTATCAAATTAGTCCTGTTTTCATTGCACAAGTGTATAGCTTAGCTTAAAAATAGTAAAAAGATTTATGACACGTATTTTGTATACACTTCTCTATTTAAAAAACATATTCAAGAATTAAAAAAGCAAAGTTATGAAACCAGATTAAATAATAATTGGATTCTAAAAGATAGACATAATGTCTCAGGACGGGCTGACTGCATTACCTAATTGTGTTTTAATATATATTTTTAATAAAATATTGTATATATGTGGATATATATAAACTTATATGATGAAAATTATTATTTATTCATAATAATTAGGATAATAAGTAGATAGACATTTAATAACATAAAGTCATAAATAATCAAAACTGTAGATTGTGTGATTGAATTGACTGTTATAAAATTTTGACAAATTGTTGTAATATTTGTAATATATTATATAATATTTGTAAATTCGGTGCGAGAGCTAGATTAAAGACAGTCTCGTTATATGAGCCGTCTCCCTTCATCCCCCGAACATTCGCAGCCTAATGTCCCCAACACGTGAGGTGGCCGTTTTCTTTTATGGACTGTGTTTATTTGTTTCGTCGAATTTTAGGCCGGCCGGCAGCGCTCTTTTCATTGCGATATTTCTATTAGTCCCGCCCTTATTGCGTTTATTGCGCACGGCGCGGGCGGGGCGCGGGCGGGCGCGGGCTAAATATGCGGCGGGGGAGGGGGGACAAAAAACCAACAGCGCGGGCCAAGGGTCAAATTGAATCATTAGAGATGTGAGTCATTCCTGAGTCTGGACCGCACCGCAGAGCCTGGGGCTAAACTTTTATGTGGAGGGCAAAGCCTGCTGCCGAAATCAGGACGACGGACAGTGTGTTAATTAAGTTTAAATGTCAAATTTTGGGCGAATAGTGTTTTACATTCACGGAAAACAACTCCATTTTTTAAGGTTCTAGATAATTTTTTTTTTCATTACGGCGTTTTAAAATGAAATTGTAATGCGATATTGTGCGAACTGTCGCAAAACTGAAGTGGGACTATGCCGGACACGTAGTGAGACCAACAGATGAACCTACCGAAAGTTTTCTGGGTAATTCTACCGTGTATCCAACCTTCTTTTTACTGCGATCAATGATAAGCTTAGATGTAACGACAATGTCTTCAAATACATGTCTGTCTTACGAATCCATAATAAGAATGGAGAGAAACAACCCGTAATACGAGAATGACAAATAGTGATGATACGTAATATAAAAACCAATGCCTATTTAACTTATAATGTACGAAAAGAATAAAGTAATTTATTACTTATTATTAATTATCTTTAGATAATACGAAATAAAACTATGAAATTCGTTACTAAATGCATATAGAATGAATGATTTTTAATATCAGATCTGTCAGGTTTTTTTTTCATTTAATTTATTTTAGATAAGTCACAAACATCTTAATTTAGCGTAATCCTAATCTCCTACCAGGTTGAAGCATTTTGAATATGGTATAATAAATTTAACTGAAATGGTCGCACAGTGAATTGGCAGCAAAATAGCCATTACCTAGCAAACCGATTACTTTCCGCTGGTTTTTATACAGTAGAAGATACTTAATGTGATGATGGCACGTGAATTCAAATAAAAACATTTTAATTATTAAATGATCAAATAGGAACAGGAGTTGCAAAAAAACAACAAAAACTCATTAATGTATAGTACTATAAAGCACTGCAAATCGTTGTACCGGAAGATATTAAAAATGAGGAAACCGACAAATTATTTAAAATAAATCAAGAAAATTAAGTACTTAAACATCTTAAAATAAGATTACGTGTAAATGTTCATGTTACATAATTATGCACCGAGATATTAATAAAAATAAATTTAAAATGAAATAAAAATATGCAAAATTTTATTCATTTTTATTAATAAAATACGTTACTATTTTCACTACATGGAGTTGATGAATTGAAGATTTATACTTTTTTTTTTGTATATCAATACCGACATCTGTGTCCTTTAATTCTATTCAAGAATTATGTAAATCAAAATTTTAAATTTATGTTGATTTTACGTGGACAATAATTTGAAACATCACGTAAATATTTATTAATGATTATTCCTAATAAAGATGACTCCAAATGAGATGAAGTCTGTTGATTGATTAATGATTGGCATTTATGAATTTCCAAATAGGTGTTCATTGGTGATATAATTTCGTACAAAATATCACCTAACAGTATTATTTTAAACAAAAATTATGTGCACTTTTTATAGTAGATTTAATATCTTTACAAATAAATACAACAGGCAATCTCAAAATCGAGAATGGCTCAATCGATTATGATGCAGTTTCCTCCAATGTATTGACATTTGATAACATAGATACGACATCAAGAGGCTAAGCCATATAAAAAATCATGTTTACGATACATGACATTCAATAGGGCAGTTAAATAATAAGAATTATATTATAACAATATTATTATTTTATTAAATAAATGTACACATGTTAAATTGATTCTAATATTAGATTTGATATAATTAAATTATTTTAGAGATGCTATATCTTTAGTTATAAGAGAAATCTCGAGTTTCAAAAGAGAAACAGATCAGACATAAATTAAATGCTTAAATAAGAGTACAATTTAACATACAGTAAAATGTAATAATATAAAAACATAACATATTTCTTATTCTTTTAAATAGGAAATCCACCCTTAAAGAGTGATTTGTGCCATTAATCAAGTTAAAAACTTTGTTTCATAGAAAAAAGTATAATAATATTATAGAACAGGAAATACTATATTACAAGTCAACACCATTGTCGTTCAAAAAACTTGCTATTATATAGATTAAACGTGAAGACCTAAGGGAAAGAAAGAAGATGACATAAGATAACTGGGAGCTGAAAATCACCATTGACGAGACCACTGTAAAAAAAATCTGTGATCCGCAATGGAAAAGCAAAAAATGCTTTTTTTTTTTTTAAATAGAGATGCGTACACGGCATACATGTCACATAAATATTCTTACTATTTTCAAACTAAGCTTAATGCTTGTTCTATGAAAATAGGACTAACTTGCTGGTGTCCTGGAACGAGGCGCGAACCCCCGACCACTAGATCACTAGGCCAACGTCTTGACCACTACACCAACAAGCTACATGGTCAAGGGTTTTCTCCTCGGCACTACACTCACACATTGGGGAATCTATCAAGTTCAATCAGAACAAATGAGAAGCCACCTGGCACATAACATATTTTTGATTATTACATTCTTAATAGTATTGTAAAATTAGAGAATACCGTAACATTTTAAAATTTATTCTTTATAATTTTTCTTATTTTTTATAGAAGTGGGAAGATCGTTTTGGGAATACATCCCAAAGCAATAGACAACTCTCAATTGTATATAATATGATTGGTTTTATATTCCCAGGCACCGGATTTTTTGCCGATGTAAATATAAAATAAATTAAGTTGTTAATGTGTCAAAGTTTTCATAGACGTTTATTTATAATGTTTAAAAAGTAACGTATCGTTGAACGGTTAGCGACATAAAAAATCCGCCAGTCATAACGAAATTGATTTTATATGTATATATTTATAATTAATACATTAATTTAGTATTTAAAATATCACAGACCTATGTTCTAAATAATTACAACTTTGCAATAAGAATGTGTTTTCCTTAATAATATATGTTGTATCAATGTGTCCAAAATTTAATAAAAATGAATTGATAATTCTGGCGTCTGCAGTCGGTTTACTCAAAAGTATTTGAGATTCTGTAAAAATAATGTAGATGGCTTTTAAATAATGGAACGGTAGGTGT
Source organism: Eubasilissa regina (assembly GCA_022840565.1). Lineage (NCBI taxonomy): Eukaryota > Metazoa > Arthropoda > Insecta > Trichoptera > Phryganeidae > Eubasilissa > Eubasilissa regina. Next base: position 23,822,515 of record JAINEB010000009.1, read on the forward strand.
ATTAATTTGAAAAATGTAACATATAGGTTCGAAAATTTGTCAAGAAAAATACTGGCGTTATAACACAATTGGTAGTGAACTTCCCCGGGTTGGAAATAGAGATCCAGGTTCGAACCCCGGTGACGCAAAAACAATATTTTTCGACAAAATTGATTTTATATGTATATATTTATAATTAATACATTAATTTAGTATTTATAACTTAAGTTAGTCAATTTTTAAAAAGAAATTCAACGTAAAGACAAAGTTAAGTACTTCTTTATTCTCAGATATTCTATTTGGAATGTGGAATTCCATGATTCTCGTAAACCAGGGGCAATCAAATTATAAATATCTACTTATTAATAATAACTAATTAAAAAACTTTTGGATACAGTCTCTGCACTTCAGTATGTAGGTACACTTACCGCATATGAAGAGATAACATATCAGTAAAACGATTTGTCTCATAAAATCGAATGGAAACTGCATGCTAGACATGTGCACAGGAATAAATTACGCAATTATTAAATCTCATCATTAAAACTCTGATGCATATAATACAACAAGTCATACCTACTTTTGTTCACATTCAGGAGGCATATTTTTAAAATAACTTAAAAAAATGATTAACATAAATTCAATTATTCTGTTATTTTTAATAATCTATTTATTAATATAAATTGTTCCTTGTTATTAACTTTAACGAAAAAAGCAAATAATTAATTTTATCAATATGAATTGTGCTACCGTTGATTAGTAAAAAAGGTATTTATTTGGTCATTATTAGAAGGATCTCATCTAATCGGAATGTTTATTTTATTTTTTTAATTGTAGTTCGTAATGTTTACTTTGATATATTTTATTTTATTTTAATCGAATTGTAACATCATTTTTAACAACGTAAATTACCTCATATTTGTTTTTTTTTTCAAATTAGATTTTGTGTGAGACCTTGCGAGAATATGATGAAATTACTGATTGGAGATAAAATACCCATCTTTGAATTTATAGGAAACATGCTTCATTCAGCCACCAAGCCATCTTTTTACTTATAGCACCTTTTTGAGGGGTTATCAACGAGGTTTCTCAAATAGGTACTTGTACAAGAGTCAAGCAGTGTCTTCATTTCACTTCCGATTTGTATGGTCAGCAGTTGTGGACTCAACCAAAAAGTAAACTGGTCGTTTTGTCTATTATTTCCAACCCCAACACTGTTAGGGTTGTTAAGTCTGCCACATTTACACCGTTATGACCTTTGGTAAATAAGTTTTTTTTTCATATTATAGGGAGATACCTATTTATTTCAATATTACCTGGCTGAAATCAATATTGGCATTAAAATGCAACGATTTATAACTCATTTGCTAATAAACCAAACATGTAATCGATGTCTGTACTTTAATGGGGCTTCACGTTACTATTTTATTGAATTTCTACTGTCGTCAATGGTGAAGAAATTACTCGCCGTAACAGTAAAAATAACAATTCCAGTACAGTTCATCTGGGGATGGGCGAATCAAAAACTACCCTAAATGCAGCCGAAGAAGGAATAAAAGTCGTTTCGTCTGCCATCAGACGAAAACGATAAATAGGCTGGAGTCTCTGGAGCCATTGGCAAGTCCTGTAAATTGACATCAAGGAATCTTTGATATGTGATAAAGAGTTTTATGGTATGAAATTGAAAAAATAAAAACAATTTAACGAATAGCGGACGTATTTAGTTGTAGTTTGTATAGCAGCTACCTACAATACATACTTGTATGTATGTATTTACATGTGATACATACATATTTATACAAATTAAATTAAACAACCACAAATAAATATTGTGGGGTAAAAGACCTACGTTCTTCCCTTTCACTGGCTAGACAGTGTAGAACATGAGATCCGCGGGTTCTTTTTCTTTGAGCACACATACCCATCTCATTTTTGTCACATTCTGCCTTCATCCTAAACTGGGAAAAAATTATAATAATACCTGGAGGTAATAAATAAAAGATGTTAGTCTTTAGTAAAAGTAAGACACAGTAATCAAAAATAGTATAAGATTACAAGAAATAAAATAAATCCAGACTACAAATCCTCATCTCGTCGGGTTGGGCGCGAGTTCGATGTGCTTCTTGTATGGGACACCAAACGTCTTGGCATCACGTTTTGGCCCGCAGCAACCAGACTGAGGCGATCAGATTCGTAGATGTGATTTGTTGTAGATTATCAGGATAAAATTTGTCGCCTTCAGCGAGGCGACTAACTCCAAGGTAAATTCAAAGTTGAAATTAGAGTAAAAAAAAAACATAGGTATGCATTAGTAGCATAAACCAGAGGCAAAAACCAGAGGTTAAATTCTAGAGACAAAGCCCAGAGGAAAACGTCTTGTTTCCCTCTAGGTAGAGTGAATCACACACGGCTATATTTTAGTCTGACAGGTCTGGCGACGGTTTTAAAAACAAACCATAGATTACAATGGTTTTTATTAGTTCTGTCACCAAATGTGACACCAACCTGAGGGTAATTATTTGTGAAATGTCAAGATGCTTGACAAAAATAAGTAACGGAGCAATTGTGTACTCGACCCCCATTTATAACGTCACAATATATTTATCAAAAAATTATAGTTCCTACCGGCGAATAAATATGTTCTCAATTTCGCTTAATCAACAAAGTATGTTTATGACAAATTTTTGAACTTATTTCTGTTGTTCTTTAATTTAGCAATGGTAATGTATTTCTTCGGATAGGACAAATCCTGGTTCGAATCCCGACAACAACTAAAATATTTTTTCGACAAATATTTTTTTTCTGTAAGTATGTATTTTTCTAATTGATTCCTTTTATTTGTATTACAAGTATCACAGAACTACATTGTGAAAAACAACATTCCAATAAAATTTATTCTCCAAACATCTATTAATTAATATTTCATATTTGATATAATTACTTAATCCCTAAAATCAGCTGGGCTGACGAAATCACCAAATTCAGCAGTAGATAGAAAACCATTATAATAATTATTTATACATTGAAATTTTATATTTGGAAAACCTATTTGTACATTTATACCTATAATATTATGTATGTAAATAACTAAATAACTAAACATCACGCCGATTATTGTCGCTTCGTATAGGATCATCCTCCAATATCTGGTTTACCTGATTACGCCAATTCTTCCGCGGACGTTCTCTACTTCTGGTGCCATCAACACTTGCATCATATATCATTCTTAGCACACTCTCCTTATTCATCCGTTCCGCATGACCAAAGAACCAAAGTGATCCATTCTTAATCTTACTTATACAGATTTACATTCTTTCCTTATTTCTTCATTATTTACACTTGTCATATACGCCAAAGTGATCTCATTTCCACTGCATTCAGTCTAATTTTGTTCCTCTTCTATCAGCTCCAGGCCTCACTTTCATACATCAGTGTCGGTACCAGGACTATATTGCGCACCGCTAGTTTTACTTCCATTGACAAATTCCCGTTAGACGTAATTCCATTCAAAGCGCACTTCACTTTATTTACTGCAGTCACCCTCCTTTCGATATGGTTCTCAGCCTTTCCGTTTTTATCAAACATACTTCCTAAATACACAAACTCTTCCAAAACTTGTTCCAAACATTCATTATCTACAAGTATTTTACAATGTCTTGCTTTCCTCCTTGTCGAATAACATCAATTTTGACTTGTTGACATTCATAATAAGGTCGCTTTCCTTGCATACATTGTACATTCTACTCACTAGATTCTCTAATTATTGTTCATTATCGCCATTAGTACTGCATTATCGGCGTACAATAAATAGCAAACAATCAAATCGCCTATTTTCATTCGTACATTCTTTCTTTCCAGTTTTTCACACAATTATATAAAGGTTGAACAGCCATGAAGACATTGCGCAACCTTGATTAACACCCAATTATGTATGTATATGCGAAGACTTTGATTAACATTATTTCTTGCTTCCTCTAGTATTCTATATTATTTTTCAATCTTAGTAAGAAATAAATAGTGCTTTTATGTAAGTGTCTATTGTCTGAAATTAATTCGTGTCCTCCGTGAGGGAGAATGACCCTATTTTCTTATTCATCCACAGATGAAAGGGATATTTCCTATGCTACGTTTTGCTTTTGTACGTTTACGAAATTGTCGCTACATAAAAATAATTACTAACCCGATATTATTATTATTACGAGTACCCTTACGGCAATATGGTGTGATGTTATATACTTATACTGTACCAATGTGTATTGCTGATTTTTTTTACTCCCGTTTGGTTTCAATTTCGATAAAAGTGCTCGTATTTCTCGCTCAATATTTTTTTATTGTGACCCGTATCCCGACCCGCCGCGCGCCGCTGGAAATCCAATTTCACAAGTATGTACGAGCTACGGACTGGCAAAAGCCACCAAACCTTCTGAGTGACAGGCAGAGGGGCTGGCACCTGTACATTCAACACATTTTAGATGGGGGTGAGATACCAAAGTTTGGAAACCGCCGGATTACTCAGTTTGGCCCGAGTCATTAATTGGTGTTTCTTAATACATGGATATTGCCTATCCATCTCGCTCTGTTGATTGGTAGAATTTACATTCAATCAGTTAAGGAATTTGGTGCATATAACTAATGATGCTAATGATCGTAGAGTATATAGGTCCATTTTAAAATCGTTGACAGTCAATCAATCAATACATGAAAAATTATTTAGTCAAGGATCGAAGAACGTCCTTATGACATTTAAATCCACCGCAAGAATTCTAATATTACTTCATCAGCGATATTTAAGTAAACCATTCAAGTATTTTGGTTTATTATCTTTATAGCCTGTTAAAAATTATTTTATTTTCTGGTTCCCCAGAAAAGTATAACGTATTCTATTTTATTCTATCACATGCCTTATATTAGTTTTTATACGTTGAATATTTATGAATTTTATTTATTTGTTTATATAAAGATTACGCCTTTATGGGCTTTTACAAAATTAATTTTAAAAAAAATGTGTAGAAATTGATAGAATATATATATATATATATATATATATATATATATATATATATATATATATATATATATATATATATATATATATATATATATATATATATATATATATATATATATATATATATATATATATAGATTTAAAAAAGAAACAATTGAAAAATAAGCAAAACATACAATGAAAATGTGTGGAACAATCAAGTCAGCTTTATCATTTGATGTCTGTCTATGATAAGTTCTAAGTTTTTAACTGTAATAGTAGTTTATTATAATAAAAATTAAATGAATCAATTATTGATTGAAAAATATTTTATTACTACCGGTATTCGAACCTGGACCTTCTCCTATCCGGGGAATGGATTTTCTCGATAAATGGATAAATTGATTAACTTAATTTGTATCAAAAATACCACAAAAATGTTCTGAAATTACGACATCACAATAAAAATATGTTTTTATTAAAAATAATTTATTTGTTTATGTTCCCCTTAATGAGTTTTTCACTTGGTTTTATCAGTGTAATTATTTTACTATAAAAATATTATTTATTAAATTGTCGTAGTGTTACAAAAGCCCTCCGACCACGAAGCTGAGCATTTTTTACTGCACCCCCACTAGGTAATTAGTTATTGCATCAATTAAATGTAATAAAAAACCAGCTAGCAATTTGTTATAATATTAACATGCTTACATTTATTATTGTTTGTTTTATTATTTTTTTATCTAATTAGGATGTAACTGGTGTTATTTTTTTTGCCTGGTTTATTATCTAATTATAGATTAATAAATATTTTAAGTATTTGAGAATTTTAGTAAACCCACAGTAAACTAAGATAATAAATAAAAAATATAAACCCACAGTAATTTAATACATGCACCACTGTCATTAAGAGATTTAATGTTCTTGCGATTCTCACACATAACTATTAATTTCACATACCAACAAAATGTAATAATATTAAATTTGAAAGCATAATTCCGCTTTCGTTTTTTTTTAACCTTATTAATTTTATTATTTTTTTTAATAATTTCGCTACTAACTTTTAAGTTATTTGTAGGTGTTTTTATATAAAACAAATTCAGTAAGCTTTACAATGAAGTATTAGTGTCCAAGTAAATTATTTTTACAAGCAGTTGAAGTTACACAAGGTAGTTGATAATTATTTTTAATATATACAGGCGTAAAATGCTGAAATTAACACTTAAGAGTTTTGTGGTATCCCGTATCATATTTTAAGTATTATATTTTATATTATATGATGTGTATTTAAAATTAATTCAGACTTTTATAGTTACATTTAAAAATAATAATTTATTAACGTGAATCTATCATCTGTACTCACTATAGAGTTGTGTTGGTGGGTTGTCAAATTGTGATTCACATAAATGGTGAGCATTTACAAGCGATATTTCTGATCTTCTTTTTCTGTAACATTATATAAATTATGTTTCGTGTATCAAATTTGTATAATATTCTGTATAATAAATATTACATAAATAAATAACTAAAAGGGTAAGTAGACGAAAATATTTTAGAATCATGTGTAAATGGACTCATTTAGAATATCTCGGGGACAATGTCAAAAGTCTATATATTTTATACACATACCTATTTAATATTTTACATACATATTACTGTTTACTTTATTCTTCAGAAATCTTACTGCAATAAAAAAAAAGTTATTGATCATAAATATTTTAGACACGTACGCAAGTCATACATACCCTTGAGCGGTTGGAACAGATTGAAAAGGCAAAATGATATCATAATTCTACTTACTTATTATCAAAAATGTATTTTTATCTTCGCATGCGAAATAATATTTTTTCTTAGTACAACTTATTAAAAAAATATATATTCACCTACTTATTTTATTTTTAATACTTTACATTTATGTTAAATATAAAAATAAATGAATTCTAAAATTAACTAAATTATTTCTTTCACAATTGCACAATGCTATAAGATTTTTTTAATCAATTATTGGATTTAATAGAAGCTATTCGACATTTATTACGTATAATTTAAAAAATACATATGCAAGAAACAAAATTTTCATATTGCATTTTATTAAACTTTTTTATAATATAGCGATTAAACTAGAATGAAAATAAAGCCGCGACAATTAAAACAAAAACTCTGCAGTTTATCCAAAAATTTTGTAATAAAGATCTCATTTTTTCATGTTTTTTTTGCAAAGCGACGGCTTCTTGGATCGTAAATTCAATTAAATTGAAACATTCCTCACTTTCCGCTCAGAAATCAACGAGAATGCATATTCAGGCAATAATTTAATATTACATAAACAACAGAGTATGTGAGATGCTAAAACCAGATTAAAATATTACCGCGAGAACAAAATTAATAATTTTGTATAAAAAAATTAAAGTTTACTGAACTTACGATAATATTTTTTCATTTAATTATGTTTGAAAAATGCATTATTTTTAATTACTTACGAGGTCTATGTAAATGAACAAAAATAATACAAGCGGTTAATAAATGTTACAATGGCATCCAAAACGTCTTAAGCACTTGCTGACTCAGTAAACTTTGATACAGAACTATAAAAGACTCCTGAGACCAGTCATCAAAGCATCTGAATGCCAAGTACTCGGTAAGAAAGATGAAAATTTATTACTGGTGTATTTACGTAGGTACGTAAAATTACAATAAGGGATTTGATAACAAAAATAAAAATGGCACGTAAACGTGAAATATAGTCAGCAGATCTGAGTAGCGACAATTATTTGAGGAGCCCAGGGACCATGCTATTTATGCGCCTTCTTACTTCTATTGGCACCATAATATACACGTGTGTGTGAGTATTGCCGCCCTTTTTTCGGAAAGCTAAGATTATGGTAATCGACATTCAATTACATTCCATGCTTTGATCAGTACAGTGGTCCAAATAAACCACCAGTGCGCGCTTCGTTCGGTCGAAATCTAAAGAAGACAACACAGCTAAAAGAACAACAACATTGGACCAGAAAGATAGCAAAAATAAAAGGTTAGTACAGTTCATACATCATGTGTGCTTATTGCTAATCCGAAACCTGGGAATCAGCTATCGAAGGCATTTACATAAACAGCACCATTGATGATAATTATGATGTTAATATATATTGTTTAACCAACCCACATAATATTTTATAACAAAGTTAACTGAAAAGTGACTATTCAGTCAGAAAATTGCATTCTTAAAAAACCAATAGGAATGGAATAACTTGAAGATAAATCAAAATATATTTTTTTATGGAGAACACATTATTATTGTGAAGTTACAGTTTTTCGTGTATCAATGTTTCAATTAGAAAGGTACAGATAAAAACAATTTATCGAGAAAATATTTTGTTGCCACCAGGATTCGAACCAGGAACCCTTCCTATCCGGAAGTGCGCTGACCATGTTTATATTGAAATTAATACAGTAAATGAGTTAGACATATTATTAAATATATTACTAAGCTACAAAATACTTGTATATGATACATTTTCTTAAAAACATGTTTATATATATTGGTGGTAAACATTTAATTATATTTATATTTAAGTTACCGTATGTAATTATTTTACGCTTTCATGTACGAGTATTTTCTTATTTTAATTTGATATTTCATTGTTAATGCATTCTAGTATCTATATACAGCTGCGGTGGGAAGTCGCACTGTAATGAGCACATGTATATGATGAGCGTTTGCAAAAAGGTTCAATGCAAATATATAAAATTGAAAAATATTAATTTTTCAGCTGTATTCTAGTATAATGTGTTAAAAACATTTACAGATAAAGAATATTATTTTAAATAATTTTGAAAAAAATCTCATTGTGACATATATGATGTTTCAGGGAAATTAATTATCAAGTTTAGTCCATAGATGGCGATAGTGTAGTGGTACTGGAAGTGTTTTTTTACATATTAACATATATACAACTTTCAAAATTGTTATGGATATGGTGATTGGTAAATGGGTGATAATGGTGAATTTATATGAAGTGATCACTTAAGCCAGCCGATGACAGGTTATAAGCCCTGTAATTACCCATACTATCATGTATTTCCATTAAATATAATAAAAATAGCTTCGTCTCCATGAGCTATCTATTATTTGTTTAATGACAGTGCCTCTGTAGGTGAAAATTCAGTAATTGTGTGTTCTTGAACATATTCAAATATTGACTATATTTTAAATTAAAATGTATAAGTATGTACCATATTTTTTATATATTATATCATTGAACTATAAATGGTCTGTAAATTAAACTATAGTACATATTTATTTGTATTTTTTATTTATTATCTTAGTTTTATTAACCACAATTGACTTTAAAAAACATCTACCGGTTTCGGAAAACACCTTTTCATTCTTCAGGATGTCATAACTAACTAAAAATATAGCATTGTTTCTTCACCAGAATCTATTTTTAATTTTTTTAAAAAAACAACAATTATTTAAAAAATAAATTTAGTACCTGACTCAAATTGCTGTTATCAAATTTAGTTAGTTATGACATCCTGAAGAAGGAAAAGGTGTTTTCCGAAACCGGTAGATGTTTTTTAAACTCAATTGTGGTTAATAAAACTAAGATAATAAATAAAAAATATGAATTTTAACCACCAAGTTAATATTGCTAATTTTAAAAGTATTTAGTTGTATTTAGATACTTCTAACCAGTCTACTTAAATTTTTATTTTTAAAGAACGACTTTCTAAACACGATCCAGCCCAATTCATTTCTATAACATTTCCGATACTCCATACATAAAAAAATTAAAAAACACATTTAAATTAAAAATTCCTAGTTTATGGAGCTTTCCCAAGAGCTATCAGTCAACAATGAATTCATACATAAAAATAATATGCCGGATATCATATCGATCCCTTCCGCATGACGAATGCCCCGTATTACCCACCTTACACAGGATCAGACTAGGCTATTGGAAATATCCATCAGATGCCATTAATAGGATCATCCGTTACATCTAACGGGGAAGGTGACTAGGGTCGGACAAGACGCCCCCGGTACAGGAGCGGAGTGGGGCAGCAGATATATAAATCGCCTTAAAATGACCGTTTCCGAACCGCAGCTGGGGAATACTACAAAAGAGATTGCGTAAAAAACATAAATACTAGTAGGAATATTTTTCCCTACGTGAAAAATTTTAATTATTTTCACTTATTTTAAATATTTTTATTCTTGTACGCACAATATTTGACCAATTTTAAGGTATTTGTCAGTTATTATGTGGTGCAACGTGACTATTTTTTCAATGAACTAAACTTTATAAACAATAATAAAAACGTTTTGTTTAAAATCACTATTCATTGATACATCAACATGTTTCAATACCTATGGAAACGATGTATACTAAAATTAAAAATGAAAGCATAGATAAAAGTATAAGTGGTGTGTAACTAATTAGGAACTACTGTGAAAACAAATTTAAAAGGCGATTATTTTCAAAAAGGATTTGATTATTTATAATATTTAATTTGCTATTAGCACTTTTTCTTATTTCTAAAATTTGAAATTTATTTAACTGTAAACTTCTAGTATTTGTACGTTAAATTTTTAAACCCTTGTTAATGTCAAAAAAATGCTTTATTTCCAAAAGATAATTGGAAAATTCAGGTTAGTTGTTGCTATTTAGACATCTCAAGTGATTCTTAATTCTAATATCAAAATTTATGCAATTACCTAAATGAAAATTATTGTAGGTAATCATTGCTAATTAATTTGTAGACCCTCGTTTTTTTTAAAATCATCCTTATCTTTGTAATTTTACATATAATTATTTAATTTTTTATTAGTGTAAAAAGCTGGTTGTGTAGAATTTGATGTATTTTTTATAATTAAACTAAATTTGGTTTATTGTTATTCACACGTTAAGTTATTTTGTCACTTATATAGCTCTAAAAGAAATAGTCCGTCTCTTTAGGTAAAAACGCCAATTAATAATATCAAGTTAACTAATTCTTCATCCCTACTATACATATTTCCATTAATGACTGACACCCCCTCCCGTTTCCCGCTTCGCTACCAGATAAGTCGACATAAAATTGTATTTAGATTAGTTATCACCTGATGACGAGATTGACTGCAAGTCTTTGAATTTATAATAGTAATATTATTAGAAAAATATACATATAAAATCAATTTCATATGTACGTAATCTTTCTAATTAATACCCTTAATGTTCTCTTTAATAACAAAATAACTCACCGTGTGTGTAATACAAAGTTTAGTTCATTGATTTTTTTTAAATAAAATCACTATCATCATCCACTTTCTATTCACTGCTAGATGAAGGACTTCCCAAGTGTCTCCTACTTTTTTTATCCCTTTTGCTGCCAGCTCAGTGAGTTTTCCCTTCAGGTACAACAATTTTGATTCCCTTCGGGTACAATTGCGTTTGTCCAACGATTGTCTTCTGAGTGACGTGGCTACCTATTGTTCTTTCATTTTCTTGCCGTATATTCTATTATATTGACTATTCTTGTAGGGTCTCTTATTCACACATTTATTTTTTTAAGTTTTAAATGTAATTACTGGATGTAATTTACCCATTGCAAAACATTCGCCATGTGATCTAAAGATGAGATGGTTCTATTTTGATAGCACAAGCTCTTAGCTTAGTTTTAAAATAGTAAAAATATTGATGTGACGCGTATTTTGTGTAAGCATCTCTATTTTTTAAACAAAAAGACTAGATGGATAACGGATTATTTAATTCTGGTAGTAGCTCCTTTGAAAACGTAATGAATAAATATTTAATATTATGTGTTGTGTTTTCTCAATAAATTTTCTAAACCATGTGTAATTTTCTTTTAAAAATTTTATAAGATAAGTTGAACTTTGCTTTAATGCATGTTAATACTATAGGACGTTACTATAATGCATGTATACTATATGGGAACGTACATATGATTTGTTTTAGGGTCTCGGAAAAGTATTGTAAACGTTGGTATTGCATCAGATACATTTCCGTACAAAATAAAATATACAACGATTGACTTAGCACGCTTGGCATTAATTCTGGAAGGACTAGTCGCTAATATAGGCATATGGAACGTATCACTGAGACTCGTAATCTGATGGGTAAATTTTCTTGGTCGAAACATTCCAAACTTAATGATTTTGTTCCTTTCACCTGATTCATCATGTAGAAAATCGTCCTCACTGGCACTTTTTCATGGTGGAAGCTTCTGCAGACTGAGTATGTTAAGAAATAGGACATGGAAAGGTCTAGAAATGTATGTTTTATATTATGAATATATATATATAAGCACCAACTTGGTTCTCTTCTATGGGAGATTAATTTTTACTTCGAAGCGTTGTCTCCAATTCCTGTTATCATCGTTCCAAATCTTGCCCTAGAATGCCTCTGTAATCTTTAGTATACCTCCGAGGTTACGACAAGACGGAATTTTTTCATCTTCCGAGTGAATGATGCGGCAGATGTGGATGGTGGTGGGTGTGGCGGGGGAATCAAGCAGGGGGGAGGGGTCACGACCCCACGAGTGCAGGAACTGTGAAGATCTGGGCCTAACCTGATAGTAGACCGAAATAGAACTCAATGTTTCGAAGAAAAGGCACAAAATTAATCATAAATCTTTATTGTTTTAAGGTCAGAGTTATAAAAATTTACGATTTTTGCACGAATTTGATGTCTTTTCTCTAATCATTCAACTAAATCTACTTTATTGGAAGAGGTTTTGAGTTAATTAATTTTTGAAAATGACCAAAAACTAAAATTTCGGAGATATTATACATTTTTTTATCAGGTACACCTGACCTAAGAGATTTACCTTCATTAATTGCTTTTAAAAATCTCATGTGAGTACATTACGCGAACTTGTGAAACCATAGAATATTATTAACAAATGTACATAAAAATATAAAACTTTAATGAGAATTAAGAATTTTTTCATACTCTCCTAGCAAGGGAATAGAAACACTGGCGATGAAAAGCAAAATATATAATAGTTTTATAGTTAAAATATTCAATTTTATATAATATTATACATAATGGTGCAAAATGTTTATTTATAATTATTTTTAATTCCTGTTATGTAATTATGATCTTATTTATTAATTTATATATTTTAATTTATTCAGATATATGCTGCCACATCTCATTTTTCTGCACATTGTATTTCATTGTCAATAGACGGTTCATACCCACTGTAGTACCTACAGGCTGCAGAGGGTAGCCGCATTATAGTGAACGCATATGATGACTATTTTGAAGAGGTTTAATGACTATATTTTTGAATAAAATATAAACCATATTTTTTATGTATTATGTCATTGAACTATTGATCCTATGTACATTATAAAAAAAATCTGCTTTATCCTATGAATCAAAACTGAGAACATCCAATTTTTGAAAATAAATGTTTAATTATTATTGTTTTTATTTTACCAATGTTATTTAATATTTGAAATTATTGTATACAATTAGTTCATGTAACTATTTACAAATATACTACTTACTTATTACTTTTATTATTACTAATTATTTAATTAAAATATGATTGAATTCACTATGTAAAAAAATATATAAATAAAATAAAATAACATATTTTTATTCTGCTCCGATGAAGAAGCTGATGCTTTGAATTTGGTTGGTATTAAATAATAAAACCCAACATATTACTTATTGCCTTGCATTTTTGTACTTCGTTCTTAAATTGTCAAAAGTTTAATATATTTATTAAGTTTAATATTACACTGATCTACATAATAAACTTTTAATAATCTTAATGTATATAGTGATATTTTTAATACAATTCTAAACTAATATGTACTACGTTATTACTATGATTTTTAAACAGAAAATATTTAAAAATGTGAGGCGGTTTTCCTAAATTAGTCCGTCTAAATTTCCATAATACCATTCCAAGTATTTTATGTGTACTAAAATAAGCTAAAATTAAAATTATAAATTCTATCCACTGCTAGGGAATACCAACTTTCGCTAAAATTAATTAATTTAAGTCATGTTATGATTCCTTAGAGTATGCGTCAAAAAAGGATCCAAATGAGCTTCCGCACAATTCAAGTGAGAATAACAATAAGCTTTGGTTTAATTGGAAAAGTCCACACACCCACAAAAAATACGAAAAAGAACGTCGGTATATGTGTCTGTATGTTTTAAAATTCGAGAACGGCTGACATGATTTTGTACACTTCTATACAGTAGGTTTAAGTTATATATCATCTCGGCACGTAATTTAAGCAGTAATCTAATATGTGTTATATAATAAATTGAGCGGTTAAAAAATATGTGTCGTTAAATGTGATGTATCTATGGGACGAATGCGTGAGCGCATGAATGTTGGTACGATGCTGAGTGCTGATAGAAACGTTGAACTGTGAGCATCTTATATTGACGTATTACATTATTTCGAAGCATTTAGAATAAATACTTTTGTTACCACTAACGGATATTATTCTGACGACACAATCCCGCACACAAAGAGTTAACATCATTATCAGCATGAGTTAAAGATATAACATTAAAAAATACAAACGATACATTAATTCAATACGGTGGATTAACTTTAAGATACCTATAGCAAAAAAATGTATGAAAACTTTTAAAATATTATAGTTTTACAAAAAAGTCTGCAAGGGCATCATTACAGAACTCACAATTTTATATAAACTACATACCAAGTTTACACCAGAGAAATTGAAAAATTTGCTTGTATACTATGTTTATATCTCATACATCTTTATAGTTTGAGTATCGTAAAAAAGTTTATTAATCTGTAATGTAAATCTGTTTAGTAAAATATGATTTCATAATTTACACACTCAAGATCGAAAAGTGTATATTGTATCACTGCAAATAAATCAGAATTATTTATCGTACAATTACTGATCTTATATGAATAAAATACGATTAAAAATACAATGTTCAGCTGACAAAATAGATACGTAAAATGTTATTAATTCAGAGATTAAATCATTTGCCTACCAAATGCTAATTCGGCAATTTTACTAATGCATCGTAATAATTCAACAGTCATCGAAAAAATTTTCCATTCGAGAAAATGAATATGATATCATTTTATCCGAAATCGTAATTTATCACTTCACTCCCAATTTGGTTCGCTGTACTATGTACAATACCGAATATAATAAATAGTCTACGCTTAATCATATAATCAGATAGCCGCATTAGTTTTAGACCGGGAAAATCGATGCGTCGTTCTATTCTTTGATTCTTTTGCATCTTGCCGCCAATGGTAAAATGTGTATTGTCATGACAGAAGAAGAGTACAACAATAGTTTCCGAAACTCATGACCCGTAAAGATGTAAACAGATACCTATATAGATATAAGATCTTAGAAAAATACAATGCATTAATTAGATTTTTTTTAAATGAAAAACACATTTATATTGTGAATTTGCAAATTCATACCATGGTTCTGTGATATTTTTTAACAAACATTTAACATTAATCAATTAGAATGACATATATAAAAAAACTGTCTATCGAAAAAAATGTTTGGTTGCCACCGGGATACGTACAAAAAAATAAACAAAACGGGGAAAATAAATGACTGACGTGGTGAAATGGTAACGCGTTTTCCAGGTTAGGAAAAGTTCCGGATTCGTATCCAGGTGGCAACCAAATATTTATTCGATAGATAATTTTTTTCTGTATACCTTTCTAATTGATTCATTTAAATTGGAAATTGTTCACCGAATATGTCGACCCAATATACGATCAATATGAAATAATCTTCTATTTATAGTTTTCTGGGCTAATCTGCCGTGTATATCTGACCTTTCTGGCGGACTTTTCGGATCCCATTGCAGGGTCCACCATCAG
This sequence comes from Eubasilissa regina, assembly GCA_022840565.1. NCBI lineage: Eukaryota > Metazoa > Arthropoda > Insecta > Trichoptera > Phryganeidae > Eubasilissa > Eubasilissa regina. The sequence continues at coordinate 23,838,350 of JAINEB010000009.1, forward strand.
GGTTGATGTGATAGACCCTGCAATGGGATCCGAAACTTCGGCTAGAAAGGTATACATTGCAGATTATCTAAGAAAACTATAGAAAGAAGATTCAAAACGGTCGTGAAAGCCTAAGAACATTTTTAATATGAAATGTTATCAATATAAATACATAAATCATAAAATATAGTATTTTTTAAGTTTTGTCATTTAATTATGATTTTTGTATTATTTTTGTGATTAGACTTAAGTAATTAATAATTCTAGAAAATAACTGATTTCGTACAAATGTTGATTAATTTGCGTACGCTTAGGAAATAATGTACGTTTTTTCTGACGAAGATAGTAATATCAAAACCAGTCGACGTCAAATTCGTCAAAATGTTACATAGTTCTTATTTTTCATATTATTTTATTAAATGTATGTTATTTATAATCACGATGTACAATATTATGTATAATATAAGTATAAGCAGAGAGAATTGAACGCTATACTTAACAATCATGGCATAGCTACCACCGTTGCCTCGGCTACTTTCGTACACGCTGGTTGATTGCATCTTGATCGTCTAGATCACTTGATTAAGATAATGCTTCATACAAGTATATATTATCTCCCTTCCTCACTTAGATCTTCTTGCTAACATATTATACAAAGGTCTAGAAAACTTTTCCAAGTCTCGTATTATATTGATTAAGAGAAATTGTAATTTTTACAATAAAAACAAGAAACTATCAATATAGAAATAATTAGTTATTCAAAAAATTGTAACACTATAGTAAATTTAATAGTCTTTATTTTCTATTATACTGAGAGAAAAATACTCCAAAATATAAATCAAAATATGAACTATTTGTGTTGAAAAATAGTTTCTATTATAACGCTGATCGCGCTTTCCCCAAAACAAACCACACATAAATATCGATTTAATTAAAATTATTCTACCTTTATAAGTAACACTGTTTACTATCAAAATTAACAAAAATGACATCTAGATGACGTAGGGTGTAGATTCGTAGATAGACAATAATAAACACAATAATGAATGATTTTCTCACTCAGTTTAGAATACGTAATATTTTTGGCTATGATGAATTAATCTAGCCCAGATTTAAAAGTTATATTATCATAACCAACAATTATTCAAGGCTTCTATGCGTATGACGCGAGATGACCATAGATAAGAAAGATGACAGCATGGATAAGAAAAGAAGATGACAGATAGTCAATATACCTGCCAGCCGTCAACTGAAATGACACTACAGTCTTGAGTTCAATACAGTCCAGTGAGGCATAGATAAAAGATGGGAAAGCGCAATATTATCATGGATTTTTTTCTTGAATCAAATATTTTAATTATTTATACCGAATACATAAAATATTTTCACAAAAATATAATGTGTATTATAAATATCACACCTTATAATGTAAATATAATGAATTGAAGAACGCATGCTGTATTATCAATATGGCGGTAGAACACACGCTATAATGTAAACACAATGTATAACGCACGCCACAATACACCAACGTCTAGTATTTATACGTATTCAGGGATCCGATTTTCGAAACGAAACTTACTCCACGCTCCGTGCTTTGAATTTTAAGTTTTCACGATACGCGAAATTCAGTCACCTCAAATATTCATACAAATTACGGCCGATTGTACGAACTGCGTCACGCATACAACACGTGGGTCAATTATTGGCACGACACAATCCAGCCACCTACCGAGCGATGTACATGTATACAGACATGTTACTGTTCAAGGGAGCAATTCAGGTATTTATATAAATATCACATAAAATGAACATTGCTCAAGTATGACCAATTTAACCAACTAGCCGTATCCAACAAGAGAGACAACTTCATAACAACCATTTTGGTATCTTCGTTGCTAATCACGTGTTTACAAGGTCACGTCTCTACATAGTCACGTCTCTGCAAGGTCATGTCTTTGCAAGGTCATATCTCTAAAATTGTATGTGATTTATCTCGCTCATATGACATGCATTAATTGATGATTTAACTCGCTCATGACATTTAAAAGATTAAATATATTAAAAAAATAAAAGTTAACTTAACCTAACCTTACTTAACCCTTCCCAAACCATGCGGTAGCACTGTTGTAATATGTTGTATTATATAATGCAACCTCCTATACAGGAATTGATGAATGCTCCGAATTATAATGTTATATACATTTTTTGCATTAAATGCATAATATTACGGCAGTAAACATTTTTTCTAAAGCATTTTTTCACATTTCAAAGACTATTAGAACTCTAATTTATTAAGGTAACACGAGTTGACAGCATGGCTACGTACGAGTATTTTATGTCACGGTATGGTAAGGGTTAATCCAACCTAATTTGTATTATTTTAGTGCCATCATCAGCGCCAGCGCTGGACTTTGTGCCGCCACTGGCATGATTGTTTTTTTCCACTGTAACTTAAGTGAAGATGATGTTTTAAAATTTTTGTAAAATCCATCCCCATAAACTGGCTGCCCCTAAATCGTCGGCCGCCCGCATTTCACACACGTTAGGAGCGGTATTTTGTTTGGCAGGCATTTTTAAAGTCGCCCTATAAAAATACATTCTGGACACTAGTGTTGACTACATTTTTATTATTAAGGAAAACACATTCTTATTGTGAAGTTGTAATTATTCAGAACATAGGTCTGTGATATTTTAAATACTAAATTAATGTATACATTTATAATTAATTTTATATGTACATATTGTCCGGTGACGCAAAAACAATATTTTTCGACAAAATTGATTTTGTATGTATATATTTATAATTAATTCATTAATTTAGTATTTATAATGTTATTTATTGGATTTACTTTCTTGGATTATTTATATGTAAATTATTTTTATTACACAGTATTATCATTTCGGAACTTGTGATATTTTTTTTCAATTTTTATATATTTTACACATTTAACAAAAAAAAATTAACTAAAAAATGTGCGCTAGCATGTGGAATGTAATAGAAAATAAATATTTTTATTCTAAATATGCATTATTTTATACTTATAATTTCAATATTCATATTTATAAATGAAAACACTTTTTGCAATATTTGAATACATCCAAGAACATACAATTACTGGATATTCATCTACAAAGGTACTATTATTTAATTTAATGCCAAATAAAATAATACATCAAATTGAAAAATGTTTATTTTTCAGGCGTATTCTAATATAATGTATCAAAAACATTTTAGAGTTAAAGAATATTGCATTAAATAATAAAAATAATAATTAGATTCTCATTGTAACGTATATGCTGTTTTAGGTAAATGAATATCAAATGTAGTCCATAGATGGCGATAGTCTAGTGATATAGAATTTTTTCCGCATATTAACATATATATAAATAAAAAATTTGGCGGATATGGAGGTTGATTGAGTGGAATGGTGAACGTTACATTGTGTAAAGTAATCACTTAAGCCAGCCGAAGACAGGTTGTACTAACTTACTTACTTACTTACCATCACGCCGTTTCTCCGCGGGGGCAGGCAGAGAGAATAGATCACCACACTCCTCTGTCCTCACACACAATTCTCGCCTCATCCACATTCATACATCTTCTTATACAAGCTCGCCGATTGTTGAGGCTTTTGACAGAACCATCCTCCGTTATTTGGTTTACCTGGTCGTGCCGAGTCTTCCGCGGACGTCCTCTGTTTCTGGTGCCATCAACACTTGCGTCATATATCTTGCATACCATTCTCTCCTCATTCATCCGTTCCATATGACCAAACCACCTAAGTGATTCTTTCTAATCTTACTCACTATACTAACATTAGTTTTACATAATTTCCTTATTTCTTCATTCTTTACTCTGTCATAAATGGAACTGCCACATATACGCCTAAGTGAACTCATTTCCACTGCATTCAGTTTACTTTCGTTCCTCTTCTGCCAGCTCCAGGCCTCACATCCATATATCAGTGTTAGTACCAGAACTCCATTGTGCACCGCTAGTCTTGACAAATTCCCGTTAGATATAATTCCATTCAAAGCGTCACCCTCAGTCACTGGTTGTACTCCCTGTAATTACCCAAACTTCCATATTTTTCTATTAAAATATAATAAAATAAAAAAATAGCTTCGTCTCATGAGATATCTATTATTTGTTGATAACACAAATCTGCCTAGTTTTCATTACAAAGAATGTTTGTTCTATATGATATTTATCTAAGTACATCGATACAGAATAACCACGAATTTTACAAAAAAACCATTTTCGTATTTTACGGTAACACTTGTGTATCTCGTATCTACGAATGTTGATGTTTTATTAGTGCTTCTTTGATCTACAAATTGCCGTATTTAGTATAATGCCATCAGCCTACCCGCCCGTCGGACCAGTAGTGGTGCACACACACGTTAATACATATCCTGAATAAAGATTAATGATCCGAAATGACAACGTGTTTTCCCGCCAGTTTGCGAGTTACGATGTGAGAGTCCCGCTTTTTGTATACTCATGCTTCGGCAATATTTAACTGCTCAAATAAAACGCTGATCATTTCTTCGTATGTTAGCACCAGAATTTAAGTAATACCCACTTAATCCTATCATCTAGAACCTCGAATATGTATAATAGATTTTTCATTTTTTTTAAGCCGGTACCGCACTAATGCAACGCCACGTCGAATTGACAACGAGTAATATGCAACCTTTTACAGACCCGCTACTTATTTCCCAACAAACATTTTACGAACATATGTACACGTGTAATGTGAATTCAATAAACTGTTAGAAATTAAGTGCGATCTTTCGATACTAATACATTTTTTTGCGTTTTTTACGAAAATGTGAGTTTTATTATTCAATTATATTATATGTTATTTTTTTTGACTAGAGTCAGCGTTATAAAAATAAACAGTAAAAAATACACAATCACGAAGCTGGTAAAAATAATATTTATTATTAAGGAAAACAACAAAAAAAAAAATATATATATATATTTTTTTTTTTTTCAATGGCGTTCTAACCTAAATCGATCATGATTTATTAAATTAATACACCTGTCGTTCCATTATTTGAAAGCCATCTACATTATTTTTACAGAATCTCAAATACATAAATGAGTAAATATCACAGACCTATGTTCTGAATAATTACAACTTCACATATATATATTTGAAACAGTTGAGCTATGTCCCCAAGCTTGATAATTTTCTTTAGAATTATTGTAGTTTAGGTACGTAGAAAAGTGTTTGTAAACTAAATTGATTTGTCAAATTGCGGTTCACACACATGGTGAACATTTGTAGGCGGTTTGTTGACTTCGTTTCTACTGTCACATTTTATAAACTCATTTTTTTCTGACATAAAATGTCAATGTTCTGTACAATAAATGTAAAAATAAATAAAAGTATGTCATGTCACAGAATCATTGTAATAAATGTATTTATCAACGGGGTATTTAACATAAACCAAATAAAATATGTTACAATTAAATAATGTGCTTTTAATTTTTTCTGAAAAAGCAAGTATTCTTTATATTTCCATTAAGAAGGCTTTACTATTGAAGTTGCATTGCATGATAATTCAATAGACATGCGTTAGATTTATTATTTGCACTTTTTCTCTGGTGGTGTAATTTGTATTCAGTGCAACATTGCTAAGAATTGACTTTATTTTTATTAAAAAAGGAGTACTATAGTTTTTCAATAAAATTGTATATTTCAACAAATTTATTCCATACATATGAATTCGATATTAGTAAATGTTTTTATTACTGAATGAAGATTATTTAAATATTTTAGTTAAACTCTGCATAAAATTCATTCATGCAATTATAATTGCAATATACAATATATTATAACATTTCATTTTCTAGTGCTATTATTGAACGTTTTAAATGATAGTCCAATTGGTGTCCGGAATATTGTTCGCCTACAATTGTATGCCTACAATTATTCAGCCACAATTGTTCCCGGCCACAATTGTTTGCCCGGAAAATTGTTTAGACAGATATATTGATATAAATACGTTTTTACTAAATGTGTTTATTTTTATATATAATATATTTTTTGGCTGTTTTAATTTAGAACGGATTGTATTACATTTTTCTAAGGCTATTCCGTGTACATTTTTATTTATTTTTGTAATGCTTAGGTTAGGTTAAGTTAATTTATTTGAACTTTATTTTATTAATAAGTTTTTTTTCGTACATTGTACTGTTCTGTATCAATGTACATATTATAAATTCATATGTACAGTGATATAGAAATAATATATATATTTTTTTAAATATACATTTATTTTTATTATATTTTCTGTGCTAATAATTGTTGACCACGAATAAATGTGACCGAGAAGAATATTCTAGACCCAGTGAAACTCAGTACTATACGTCAAGCCAAAATAACCGCCTTGGGGCTACGAACTGATAATTTGAGTATCTCTAGCTTTTGGCTAGAGTGCTAAAAACTCACACAGAACTAAATTTAAAATATTATCAAACAACGTAAAAAATTGTGCACATATCCATACATATTTGGTACATTTTTAGCGTTATTTATCCTTTTCTGGTTTTAATTTAGCTTTATTCGGCGGATACAATTAATAATTTCGCATGATTTATTTAGCACTTTCCAATATGAATTATATTTTCGTGCGGATAAAATAAAATCGACGAAATTAAACATTTAAAAAATCCCTTCGCCAGACACAACTAGTTATTTGGCAGTTTATCTGAAGATGATAAAACTACTTATTATTAATTTATAGGTTAATCTTGTTTCTTAATAAAACTTCATTTCAATTAAATATAATTTATATTATAATTTATATAAACTTTATCAAATAGTAATCATTTTCTACAATGAAACAGTTAATGCAATTGACGCCAACCTCGCCAATCTGTAATTTTTGTTACTTTGGCAATATTAAATATAAACATTTCAAATTATTACATCTATCATTTTTGTAACTATTAATATACCCGTAAAAAATAAATCTAATGATCCCAACCTTGCCATCAGAGACAGGTTTGATTGAAAGCAAGTAAAACATTTTGAAACTCGATATAAAACGTTCATGGCGGGCATTCAAATTAATTAAACTCATTCTATCTGCCGGGATTTGTTTGAGATGTCAGATTCGAATCACATTTCTCAAAATGATGCTGCATGATTGATAGCTGTTTCGGATGCCCTTTGGTTGTGGACCATTATAAAACTAATCTCGCTTTCAGGCCCGAACCGGTTTTGACATTTGAATCGAGAACAGAAATCCCGTGATGAAATACAGTTTTGAATAGAAACTTGTCTGGGAAGTAAAAAGACCTTACGATGGGCGTGTTCGTAACACTTACATTTGTCATATTTCTCGTAAGGTTGGACCAGCAAAGATACGATGATCCCATCGTATCTATTGCGTTTCATGTCAAAATGTCAAAAGTTTATCCGTGGCTAAATTCACATTACAATTATTTATTGAAATGGAGATATAATAACATACATATAAAGTAAAAATCACACATTACAATTATTTATTTAAATGGAGATACAATAACATACACATATACGTCAAGCGAATTTCGTATTAACCTTTCCCTAACGGTGCTAAAATAAAAACCTGCGTTCTGTTGCTGTGTACATTTAGACACTAACGATTTTTAAGTCGGATAGATATGAATATTTTACATTTATTACTTATATTAATCTTTAAAATAATAGTTGATTATTGTGTAAAAATGCTAAAAATGAGAAAAAATATTGATCATCACAAACGACAGCATTAAGTCGCAAAAGACACGTTTAACTGGGCCAGCGCAGCATCTGCCACAAAATTGACGATCGGCGTTCGGCACCCGGCGCCCGGCGCCCTGCTTCGTCCGCACCTCACCACACATACACATACACGTATTGACAAATTCACGTCGGGTTCTTCGAGAAAACATTTTTTATTATTGCGTTTGGTAAATACCTATATAATATATTTATTTGATCCAATACATAAATATAATTACGGAGGAATACCTAAAATATGAACTCTGCATTTAGTTTATTTACATAATTAGAGGCAATGTCAACTCAGTTTACATCATTGGAAAGGAAAGGTTAAAAGCAATAAATGCCTGCCTGGTCAATAGAAAGATACGTCATAAAATCATAAACAGTATGCAATTCGGTGACGACGTGGCCGAGGTAATTCAAATAATGTTTAAAATGGTGTGGGTCAACCGAAATTTTTTATTATTATCAGATATCGGTCTCATCGATAAAACGTTGAGTCTTACATTCATAAATACTAAACAGTTTGGTGATGATTTGGTGGCCGGTATATAATTTTGTTCTTCTACTATGCGAAATCGATTTTTGTTTCACGTTAATAAATGTACGGAATATTTATACGTGTTAACCGCGATTCTTTATGTCAAACGATTTCATGTTGAACATTTTCAACTATACTTTCTGCAAGACAATATTTGATCATTTACATATTTAAAAGTGAAATGTACTAAGACGTGCGCAGTCGCAACAAACACAAATAACAATTATAAATCTTTTTAAAATGTAAATATAATATCTTATTTATAGTCCGAACAATTTTCCATTTCGAGGATTCATTTAATGATATAAAATCGCCAAGTTCTGCTCTGTGATAGAATGAGATTTAATTGAAAAAGAATTTGTCAATATTGCGGGTACCTTAAATTACCAAATTATGGACCGAAGTCGATATCATTAGTTTTTTTAAAACATTTTTAATAATTATTTTACTAAAACGATTATGCTTATGTATAGTTATGATTACTAAACTGATAATAACATAGCCGATTATGATAATGACACCATTTTAGTTGAGATTACCATTACCATTTTTCGCTCATTAAATAATAATATAAATAATAATAATAATAATACGTTGTTTGAATTGAAGTAAAAAAAAAATTTTTTTCGCAATAAAACTTTCATATAGTCATGTCATTCCAATATATTTCATGATTATATTCTCTCATAAACGCGTGTAGTAACATGCTTAGCGAAGACACAAACCTAGACATCCAAGTTTGAATATTCTCCGCCAGACGACGCACGTATCACCAGATCGAAAACAATACGTATTAAAATAATTTACAATAAATAGTTTTTTCTGAAAATAGGAGTCATCTCTATCGTAGACACCCACCCGTTCTATGCGCGAGGGACATATCAGATATTATCAAGTCACCACGCTGGGGATAAACAACCTGACCAGATGACTTCGATAGCCTTTCCGCCATACTAGGAAGATGTCTAATAACGCAAGTCGAGTCTTGAGAGCTATTTCACCACCTCGGAACAACTATCAATTAACAAATATTTTGCTTTTGATTAACGTATTCCCTGTATACTCCTTGATATTTTAAAAGAACAATTGTATTATTGGAGTAATACCTTGCGTAATAAGCTAATTGTAACAGTGTATTGATGCCGTCTAGCATTTTAATTGGTCAGTTGGCGGGGGTTATCATTTTAAATTAGTTATAAACACGGTATTCACAAAAAAATATGTACGAAATGTTTGAATTTTGTAAATTAGAAAAGTTTTTGTGTTAATTTTTTTAATGTATTGTATTTATGTATTGCACTTACAGTTTATTTATTTGTTGTATTTTTATATTACACTTACAGCCATAGGCATATTAAAAATAAATATTCCTAAAAGCATTATGTTCCAATAAACGGAAAACTTAAAAAAATATGTGTATATATATATATATATATATATATATATATATGTGTGTGTGTATATCGCAAAAAGACGGTGAAGGTTTGAACTCTGTGTGAGTTGTGAGAGAATTCCGGCACCATCTATTTATTTAATATTTATTTAAAAAAAAGTATTACATGTTTTTGAAACGGATTGTTATACACACTAATGCGTCAATTGTTATTTTTAAATGAAAAGTAATTTACGTAATAGTAAAATGCAACATTAATTTGATAGTTCAAGTAATGAGTAATTCTGATTATAAATTAACCAGTAGTGGTGTAACAGCCGTTGAGGGGATTTATATTTGTACGTGATTATTTCAATATATCTAGAACGTATGTTTAAAACCAATAAAAATACATCTAATATTTCGTAATTCAATCAGTTCTGTTGACTTAAATGCAAGAACTCTAATTCAAATTGCCTACTTTTCTCTTATAGGTCACAGCGAACATTTCAAGAAATGACTGTTATTAGATATGATTACAGTCATTTCTCAGCACGCTCGCCATCACGGAATATAAATAATTTCATATTTAAAAACTGTAAACAGCTGAATTATGAATCATAAAAAATATTAACTTTCTCAGCTTTACGAGAAGAACAATAATGGTAATACGATACGGATGCCAAAAGTAATGTGGAGAGTGTATAAATACTTTATGTACTTATTACACACGTGCAGACGACAGTAATGGATCCATTACTTTTGTCATTATTTGTCATTTTCAACATCGTCTCAACTTTGGTCTTTAATAATAAATGTTATTTTGTTCATAATATTGCAAAGGAAGACAATGAATGTTGTACCACACACAGACAATATTTAAATGTTATTATTATTTAACAATAATCATACACCAAGGTTTTAGTAAAAAATTATCTCTTTTTAGGGCAGTATTTTCATCATTTACATGCAGGGGAGCGAGGGATAATGGGAATCGGCTGGTAGTGGGAGCCACTACAAAAAAGTACTTACTAACGCTCAAATCAATCGGAAACAACCCAAACGTTTTCGTCAATGTCCGACGGAGTCAGTCCTTTGCTACTGACTGCTTAGTGGCTTGCGTGACTAGTGGATGTGTGTTTTGCGCTCGGCACTTACAAAAATTTACGATTTTTGGCATCACGGAAAGTAGTTAAATTTGACTTATTTTATTGTATTTTGTGTCAATTTCATTGCCATATGTACGGATTTTTGGGTATAAGTTTAATAATCGAATTAATTGTGTTTTTTATTTAGATCTCTAAAATGTGTCGATTTTTTCATTATATTAGTGCTAGTACATTATTTATGTTATTTAAATATTTGTTAATTTAATCCATATTTACCATTTTATTGTAATTATTTAACAAAAATAAGACATTTAGAATATGATAAATGGCTCCTATTACACATGGCTCTCATTATCAGACATTGAAGCCAAATGTGGTTTTTTAGAAAACGTTTTTTTTTTTGTAACTTACATTTTTTTTATGTTGAAATTGTAATAATATTGAAACTATATAACCAAAGGACTCATTTCAAGTCATAATAATAAATAATTAGAACTATTTGTTGCATTTTTCAATATTCTCCTTAATAGGCACCAATTTCCCCACACTCCCCTACTCATTATTAAAAATTGAGAATATTTAAGAATAACAAGCAGAAAACAATCGGTTATCACCGATTTCTTTGACTAGTGGATGCTTTGCGGCTAGCGATAGCCGCTGCGCTTCCACAACCAGTGTTTCCGTAAAACTTGTTTTTCAATGTTGAAAATGATTTGAATACCTGTGTAATAGTGTTATTTCAGCAATGACGAGACTTACAAGTGACGCCAACTGGAGGCCAATATGTTGAGGTCTTGCCAGTAAACGTCAAAAAATAAGGTGATTTATTCCTTGTCTAAATACACAGACAATGTCAACGATATCTGATCACGTGACGCGAAACAATTCTCAGGGTTCGTGCGAATTTGGTTTATGATTACTTAGCATGTATTTCACGATCGAATTACTTTTTTTAAAACTACTATTTAAAAAAAGTAATTCTTGTTTAACTACGCTAGAAAAAAATCTATGTTGAGACATGGTTAACTATGTGTAATATAATTTCGCTCTTAAACTGAACCTCTGTCATGAAGAATATATCCAGATAAACTTATTACATACATTTTGTATAAGTATACTTATAATTTGATTTGCGTCTGGTCTTTTTTGTTGATATTATTTATTTTTGTCAGTATTTATTACACTGAATTCGCGATACCTGGTCTTGTATGTTCTGAATAATATCTCAAATTTAAATAACTGTCAAAGCTAACAGTAGCGGTCGGTAACTTTTTGTAGAAGGGATGCTGAATAACAAGTTTATACCAACTATTAAATGTACTAGTATAATGTATAATCGAAGGCTATTCAATGTTTCAATAATTCGGTTTCAAGTATTCAATTCAAACTGTCAAAAATACGTCACACAAACAAATTCCTCAAAAAAATTCGCTCGCTTCGTAATATATATGCTATTTTATACCCATTATTTGCATTAAAGTCGTTTTTCGTACGTTGGATGCTGTTAACGAATGCGTATACAGTATTCGAAGACCTTGACCGGCAGAACTGAATGTCGAATATTTTCAAATATTGTGGATACGGAATGAATTATAGAACCCACTGTTGCTGGCATCTGTTCGTTTACGCGATTCATTGATATTCGAAAGTTGAGAATGTATGTATACGTATTTCGACTCGCTCCGTGTGCGTGCCGTGTCATAGTGTGTGTTATAACTAGTCTTTAAAGGACGAATTTATTTGCAGCAGTCCTGTTTTCGATTAGAAACAAAATATCTAAAGCTTTTTGAGTCCAGAACACAAGGGATGCGGAGCATCCAAAGCATGTATGAAGCGACCGCGCCTGAAAGCTAAGTATCGTATCGAATATGGATAATGTATGATACGTCACTTGGGTTCGCACTATTCTAGAATCATCTGTTGTAAGCTTTTTTTTATCTACCTTTATCATGCTACCTTAATCAAGTAAACTAGTTTAAAATATAGAATATTACGTGGGTAATTCTACAATATATTAAAATATATAAGGTGGAAGTTTGTTTGTAAAATGCTAGTAGTAAAACGTTTGCATAATAACTAAAATGTTGGGAGTTCAATTCTCGTCGTTTTCATACAACACGCGCTCACCTTTTGTTTAAAAAATATAAATTTGACATTTTTGTGTTCAAAATCTAAGAAATATTTATAAAAAAATTTAACGTGTGATTGATATTTAGATATGAATCACAAGAGATAAAGATCGAAATAGATTATTTATAACTGTTCTCCACAATAACTCCCACACAGACATATATTGACGCTACCGTACTATTTTTTTTTTCATCTTTTAAATAGGCGATCCACCCTTCAAGAGTGATTTGTACCGTGTCATTTATTATTAGTAATTTTGTTAAAATATATAAACCTTTTCACATTTTTTAAATAAAAAATGCATTATGTATATATATACGAGTATATTTTATCACTCTACCATAGAATATATTTTTCTGGTTCCAAAAAAATATTAATAAATTTAGTTAAATTAATAAAATGAAAATCTCTCTCTTTTTAAAATTTAGTAAGCCCCTGGTTTCCCACGTGACATGCGGGGATACTAACCATTACGATGCTGAAAATAGGAGTTAACGGATATCTTAAACTCTTTATTAATACTAGCTTCTTACAAAGTTCGTCAGGGGTATATATATTTTTTTAATAAAAGTATTAAAATTTTATGTTAACAGTTTATAAATAATGAAGAATCTCATAAATATAAACCAATTATTTATTTTTATAAAGTCTTAATAAACTATTGTATCAATTTAATAAGTCTTATAAAATTGTTTAATTTTTTGTTACACTTTTATTGTGATTTTTTTACATTCGATTAACTTTTTGTATTCTAAGTACATAAAATAAAATGATATAAAATTAAATTAAATTACATTCAATTAAAATAAATAAATCAGCATATCCTATACTTATATGACAACTTGACATCACAATTTATTAGGAAAACAGCAAGTTGACAGTGCACTCAATAGGTATCTAAGAGGTAACGAGATTGATACTCGGCAAAATGCTTTTGATATTAAAAAAGTAATGACGGTGCCTGGTATCGAACCAGTAAAGATGACGACATTTTTTAACTGAGTTTTTAAGATTCTAACTGAATATATATATTTATATTATTCTACATGTGTTCAAGTAGGAGTGACTTGATAATCTCCCGGTATAAAGTTCGATCTCAGTAAACGTTTATTACTAGGCGAGGGTCTTACAGATATATCAAACTAGCGTGCAATTATTATTATTGTACTATTCATATATCACGATATTCTGTGCAAATAATATTCCATTCGGATTTTTTCACAGTTATACTTATACCAAGCTTGTTTAAATATATATATATCGCAAGCAATATACATTATAGTTATAATTATTTTATGTAATATGTAAAATGTAGATTTTGCTTTAAAGGCCCTTTTAGTCTGATTGTTCAAACTTAAACAGAAAAAATAACAACACCCAGATATGATGTGTTATTTTCTGGAGTTGCGCGTATTATCTATTTTATTTATTATTTGTTTATTATTTTTTATCTATTATTTATTTAAAGGCTGAGAAAGACGGAGAAACGAGAGTGACCACAATGAATAAAGTGAACTAGCGGTACACAACGGAGTCATGGTACTGACACAGATGTATGAAAATAAAGCCTGGAGCTGGCAAAATGAAACGAAAGTATACTGAATGTACATGTATGTGTCAAATTCATTTATAATGGAGTAAAATTTAGGAAAACTGAAGAAATTAAGAGAAAAAGTAAAGCTGATCATGGTATAGTAAATAGGATCAAAAAAGATCAGGTAGTTTGGTCATGTGGAATGAACGAATAAGGAGAGAATGGAAAAAAAAGGTATAAGACTCAAATGTTGACACCAGAAATAGAGGACATCCGCGGAAGACGTGGAACGATCAGCCTATTAGAAGCCTCAATAATCGACAAACTTGCATAAGAAGATGGTTGAGGCGAGTATTGTGTGTTAGGACGGATGAGTGTGCTTCTATATCTCCTCTGCTTATCCTCGTGGAGAAACGGCGTTATGGAAAGTTAGTTAATATACTATATATATATATATATATATATATATATATATATATATACATATATATGTTCAGAACCCGAAATGACAATTTTTAATTTTTGTTTCAATTAAGTTGTGTTGTTTTGTATTGGGTATTGAACATCATCGCCACATCACAATACTGCCTTGTTTTCAATCGATATTTCACCCAGAAAATCGCAACACTCGCCCGACAACCGATGAAGCGTATCGACGCGCAGAGGCGGGCTCTCATAGGGCGTATCGGTGAAGGGGTTAAGCAGATTACATCGTGAGTACCTACATTTAACATTGAAAAAGAGAATTAAATAAAAATATGTATACCTACCTATATATAGAGTTCACGAACTGTGCGATCGCAAACGTCACGATTGCGTTCCGTCCGTGACTGACCTGAACCAGAGCCGTATTGTAAATTAAAATAAAATTTTATTTATCGAATTAACTTATAAATAATTTTAAATTTATCTAAATAAAAATATTTATTATTAAAGAGAACATATTATTATTGTGAAGTTGCAGTTTTCCAAAACATAGTTTTGTGATATTTTAATAAGAAAGATTTTGTTGCCAACCAGAAAACCTTCCTTTCCGGGACCTATTACACCGCGTCTAATAGCATTAACATTGTAAGTTAACGACAAATTTTCGAACTTATATGTTTCATTTTCAAATAGATACATCTGTTGTTCTGCAATCTACTTTATTATATGGAGAACACATTCTTATTGTGAAGTTGTAATTATTTAGAACATATATCTGTGATATTCTAAATACTAATTAAATGTATTTGTTAGAAACATATACGTACAAATAAAAAATAACAAAAATTTTAATAAAAATATTTTTTTAATTCTTGCGTCTGCTATCGGTTTACTCAAAGGTATTTGAGATTTCGTAAAAACAAAGTAGATGGCTTTCAAATAATGGAACGATAGTTGTATTAATTTGGAAAAGTGTAACACATAAGTTCGAAAATTTGTCATCAAAAATAATGTCACTGTATCACAGTTAGATAATGCACCATCCCCGGTTTGAAAAGGGATCCAGATTCGAATCCTGGTGGCGCAACAGCAATATTTTTCGATAAAATTGATTTTATGTGTATATCTTTTTAATTAATACATTTAATTAGCATTACTTTTTTATTTACGGAAAATCTTGAAGTTAACTTACTATGTTGACGTAGTGTAATAGGTGCGCACTTCCTTGCAAGTTCACTTGGTTAGCAACAGTGAGTAAGCAACATCATATAGATATTTGAATTTCACGGAGTAATAATTAATAACCAATAATAGTAATATATTTCATAACTGGACCAATCAGGTGATTCTTCCAATCCTGCCCACTCGTCCTCGGATAGCCCGCTGAACTTGCCCCGCTCGGGTCATGCCTCCCCCCCCACTCCCCTCGCCAACCGTCGTCAGGACCGCATGTAGGTAGTGGCGACCCACCCGGGTCACGATTGGCGTGCCCGCCACTGACAGCCGCTTCCCCGTATCACTCAGCGACATAAACACACTATTATAGCCTGATAAATAGCGTAGTGATGTATATAATACTAACGCTAGATCTCTTATACCGGTATTTAAATTAATAATGATTTTTCACCTATTGGCTTTTATAATTAACCCCGATGTGTAGAGTTATTGAGTCTGATGGGTAGTTTTACTAACTGCGATTTTGTGTGGCGTTATGACTTCCCTCACTGACATATTTATTGAATTAACGCTGTCATTGACTCGATATACTGCATCGTTGACACATCTCATTGGCTTTTATATGAAGGATCATTGACCCATTCTTGGAACGTCACCGATTTCCATCGTTGATTCCTGTGTGAAGCATCATTTACCCATTCATGTAACGTCACTGACTTCTATAGTTTATTTCTGTATGTAACATCATTGTCTCATTATGGAGCATCATTGACCCATTCTTGTTACGTCACCGACTTCCATTCTTAATTCCTGTGTGAAACATCATTGACTCATTTATGTAACGTCACTGACTTCTATAGTTTATTTCTGTATGTAACATCATTGTCTCATGGAGCATCATTGACCCATTCTTGTTACGTCACCGACTTCCATTGTTGATTCCTGTGTGAAACATCATTGACTCATTTATGTAACATCACTGACTTCTATAGTTCATTCATGTATGTAACATCATTGTCTCATTATGGAGCATTATTGAGTCATTCTTGTAACGTCACTAATTAGCATCGTTCATTCCTGTATATAGCATCATAGTCTCGATTTATACCACTGTTAAAAGATTTGCGGAGTATCATTGAAGTCATCATTATCTCGATATACAGTTTAGTTAACCCATTTCATTCGCAACCCAATGGAATATTTTTATTTATTTATTTCCTCGATATTAATTTGAAAATGTAACATATGGGTTCTAATATTTGTCGACAAAGCTACTGTCTGCTGTAGCATGGTTGGATAATGCACCTTCCCCGGATTAGAAAGAGATTCAGGTTTGAATCCCAGTAGCAACAACAATATATTTTTCGATGAAATTGATTATATATATATATATATATGTATATACGAGTATATATCTATCTTTATAAAAAAAAACAGTTAGTTACCATCGTGAAATGGACTTAGGTATGTATTGAAAATAAAACTGTAATGTCAGGCCTCATTTTCTTACGCAGGAGTTTAAATACTAAATATTCATATTCATTTTTAAATAAACTTCATACTAGTGATCTAGTGGTTGAAGGTTTGCACCCCGTTCCAGGAGACCAGCAAGTTAGTTCTATTTTCATAGCACATGCGATTAGCTTAGTTTGAAAATAGTAATAAGATTGATGTGACATGTACTCCGTGTACTCATCTCTATTAAAAAAAAAACTTTCTTGCAAATTTTAATATGTGAAATTATTAATTTTTAATAGATACACAAATCGATTATTTTTTCGCTATTCTTTAAAAGAACAAACGAAAATTCTGTTATTATCTTTTATACTTTAAATGTATTCCGTATGTTATCAAAGACGTTCGAATGGAGTTTCGATAGCTTTTTTCAATTTTTTAAATATAGGTTTACATTTAGCAATATTTATTGCTAAATATAAACAAATGTACTGTATATAATTAATTCTAGAAATGTATGGAGAAATACAATAAAATCATTATACGAATTATTGAATAAAACATCCTTAAAAAAAATTAAACAAACAAACAACAGATTTCCTTTGAAAAATTGTATTAATTTAATTTATTTATGCATATTTAATATTTTAAATTTCATTTTCCAAAATTAATTTTTTTTTTCATTTTGTGAAAGGGTTATTTGAGTAACATATGAATATTACGTATTGTTGCGTGGTTTTTCAAGTAGAAGATTTGGTGAAAACCTTTCAATATTTTTGTTTAAATTCTTCGGAATTGATTACATACTAACTTTGAAAGGAAATTATTGGTGTTATTTTTAGTTTTTATCTTTTGTCAGCATGAAGCGAAGGCAGAGCTTCTAAAGTTCCACGATATTCTAATCCAGTAAATTGCCTGTAGTGGATGTTACCAGGTAATAAAATTCAAAAGTATAAAAGGCAAACTATTATTTCCTTCAGAAAAGTAATTTCCGATTTGAAATCGAGACCCGTCTTTCCAAGAATCGATCAATGTTGATGATAATGTGTGTTCTGTAGGGGTATTTCAACTATACCGTGGCAATTCAACAAAACAACCACCGTAGCTTGAATCACCTATGAAATGCCAGTCTGCGACATTTATTAATAAGCCGAGCCAAGTAAGCCCCGATTCACAAAGACCCTTTGTGGTGTCGAAAGGAAAGGTCTTGTCGTCATAAAGACCAGAATCTTCGGTGTCCTTTTACTTTAGAGGCTAATTGTTACATAGTAATAATATGTACAATGTGCACCCTTACTCGATTAAAAAAGTAATTCTTATTTTACTACACTAGCAAAAATCTGTGTTGGGACAGGGTTAACTATGTGTAATATAACTTCGCTTTTAAACTGAACCTGTGTCATGAAGAATAAATAACCCAGGTAAACCTATTATATACATTTTGTATAGGTATACTTACAATATGAGTTGCGTATTCCAAAAATGTGAATTATGTACAAATTTTGTACATAACAAAATAATAAACAAAGTTCTGCTTTTTATTACTGGAAATGTCTGATCTTTTTTTTAGGGGACTGTTTTGTTAATATTATTTATTTTTGCCAGTATTTATTACATCAAATTTGCGATACCTGATATTATAGGTTTGCTGAATATTATCTTCAATTTATAATTACTGTCAATGCTAATTGTCGTATCAAATATAGATTATACATGATACGTCACTTATGCCACAATATTCCAGAACTACATATCTCTTGCAAGCTATTTTGTATCTACCTTGTACACTCCTCGATAACTCTACAAAATGTGTAAATGTATCACTTCAAGAACGTTTTTCTGTATGCATTTAAGAATTTAGATTTCTCTTAATCTATCATCTATATTGTAACTTTGGTGATTAATAATAATAATTTGTTTATCCCAGCGTGATCAGGTTTTTCTTTAACCCGATTCACTAGAGAAATAATACATATTATGTTATACATTACAGTTATGAAATAAATATAATACTATGAAAAAGAAAAAGAAAAACAAGGAAAATATTATTAAATAAAAAAAGTTAATAATAAGTAAAAAGTTCACACATATATACACACAAAATATAAATATTACATATATAACTACTTCAGTCACGGCCATTATTGTATATGTAGCTATTATGTAAGCGTCGCCATTCTCTGATCAAGGAACCAGCTTTCCATGAGAGCGCCGCTTGCACTAGAGAGTTGGTGCTGATCTCCACCCGCATCTTTATGCCCGCAACTCGATGTCTCAGAAGCGGAACGAATCCATGTATATGGCCTTCGGTAAACATTGTAGATGCGCTGTAATAACGCGCCAATCCAAACAGTATTTTGTATGAGTTGTACTGAGTTCGGAGACGGTTATACGTCACTTGCTTGTATTACATGCTGTTGAAGAACGATTTAAACAGAATGCTTTTCATCTCCTTACTGCATCGGTAGAAACGCCGTGACAGCATATTTGCACGAACGCTCAAAACAGGTTGATCCAGCGCCTGTCATTTTAGCACCATAAATCTCAGAATAATTAAACTTGATTATTTATACAAGGACAAAATTATCATATGAACATATGCACATGATTTTCTGATAGGGTGTGTTTTCGGTATTCTTTTAAACAAAATCTCTGGTGCACTGTTTCTTATTACGGAGAGCGAAGAATTCCACGCCTTTGGACCTACCACAAAAAATGCCCGATCATTGATCACAGACAATATAGTTATTTCTGTGGCTGTTGTAGAGGCTGACCTGAGAGCATGACGTCTACTATTAAAATCACCTGGGATGCAGCGCTTACAAAGATACAAAGACGCCATGTTATGCGTTGCCTTGTACATTTGCAATGATAATTTAAACTCTACTCTTTCAGAAAAACGGAGCCAATATAGATTACACAAAATAAATAAATACTTTTTTGCTGCCGTATTTATAATATTTGTCATTACGTGATTACGAATCAAGATGCCAAGTCATCAGGATATACAGATCCTCGACTATTGTCGAAGAAATGATTGGACAAATAAATATGCGATTTTTTATTGCATGATATATGTTTACACAAGGGGTGAGGAAACAGGAAGTAAGAAGGGTTGTAGGAATTCGGGAGAGGGACAGGACAATAGAGGCTCTAGGACCAACCAGGAAGAACACGACTCACCTGGGTTTTTTCTCCTGTAGTCACAGCTACTGAACTCCAGGTACCTTCTTCGATGATCAGCACGAAGCACTGTGATCTACAATAGCGGTTTCGGCACGAACACGCAAGGAACCGAATACACTAGCAATAATTAGCTTAACAAAATCGTCAAGTTAGTGACGAGCACATAGCAGGACATACGCTCTCCTTGATATTTCAAAAGTCATAGACAATACACATATATAAGTTGTGCTCTGAGGTGTAAGGTATATAGGGTGGGGGACAGATAGGTACAGTAAACATAGTGGAGCATCCAAATGAGCACGGCTATCGTCGATCTGTCATAAATACCGAGCAGTATATTTTTTTAAATAAAACAGCTAAATATTTACTTACTTACTTCCTACATCACTGTCTTAGTAGCATAATAAGTAAACATGTTTCCCCTACAGAGTAAATTTTATAGCGCGTTGCATCCATACAGTGGCGGATGCAAATACTATTATACTCCTTATGTATGTGTAATCCTTTCATATGCTCGAGTGCAACCATTTTTGTAACTCATGAAGTTGCGACATATGGCCAACATCGGCTATCTATAATGTTGGATAAGGGCCTTAAGAATCTTCATTGGAAGGCAGTGGTGTAATTACAAAAATCGGGCCCCAACGCAGATTGAAAAAAAGGCTCCTAAATAAGTATTGTATATAAGATATATGAATATTAGTACTGTATGGTTTATCCAATAAATAGTAAAAACAGTCTAGCAATTAGTCTCTTGTCTCATACCATATTCACACTTTTATGAAAAAAACATACATCTTCTTAGATATTTATAAATAAAATAATGTTTTTATTATACACGTGAGAAACAATTTTGAAAATTTCATAATTATATTTCTTACTGTGGATTATTATTAATAAAGCTGAGAAAGGTATCGATACTAGCAAAAATATCGATTTCATATGGATTATAGAGCGCGATATTTTTGAGCCCTTTTCTAACGTGGCACTGCATTGCACGCCAATGCACTTCATTGGATGCATTGGCATAATAACGCCACTGTTGGAAGGATACTGTACGTATTGTACATTGGTAAATATTTTTAAAAGACCACTATCACTAATATGAATTACCTCCAGTATTAATTTGATAATATAAATACTAATTAAATGTATTGATTATATAGATATACATATAAAATCAATTTTATCGAAAAATATTGTTGTTGCGCTACCGGAATTTGAACCTGGAACTCTTTTTCAATCCAGGGAAGGTGGATTACCGATACGATTAAAGAATATTATTTGTTTATCGATTATAAACGTAGGCACAGTCAATGTAATGTGTTCTTTGATAAATGTACGTGCGAGAACGAGCATAGCAAGACCTCAGTCCAAACATCAGTGACTCGAGAGCAGTCTGATTATGTGTGTTTGTGTGTGTGTATTTCACCAACCTCAAACATGTGTCATTAATTGTATATTCTAACATTTAAACTTGTATTATTTTTATTCGTTGAAAATTAACTTAAATATTTTACAGATAGTGTCAATGCTAATTTAATACCACACTTAAATTATAAAAAGTTATTACATTAAGAAATTTCAGGTATTTTGTATTTTTCATGTTCAAATATTACATCATTTCCTTCTTTCTTTATCTCTGAACCAACTATGTAAAATATGATTATTGATTAACCAATATGCCTACATAATGTATGCCTCGGCATGGGCGAAGCCCAGTGCGGTAGATATTTAAATTCTTTATACACATACAATATTTTTAATAAATAAACATATAATAAATAAATCTACGCATCTTACAGTATGTCCCGCTCATTGCCATACATACCTTTTAGCAATGACCTTGACATCCGTCACCTTGGTCTGCATTACAACCCATGCTATACTTTATCCATTTTTGTGATTCTCAACTTATTTCTATTTATAGGTACTTTCTATCGCCTAAAACTTCTTATTTTGAGTTTGCCTAATCTAACCTATTCTGATGTAATTTTGCAATGCAGATACAATTTTAAAAATTATCCCAAGGTATTTTTTAGTAAAACTAATAAAAAATTATAATGCAATTTATTAGATACATGTTATTGACGAAAAATGTATACAGTCCTCGTAACACGTTGGTGAATTAAGATTTATATTGAAAGTAGTTAAATATATAAATTCGAAAAAATATTATTTTGATTTTCGAGTTGGGTTTGCATGTACACAAGTTGAATTGAGTCAAATAACCGAACTAAATTAATAAATTATTACTGTCATTAAAATAGTATTATTTTTATCCGCAAATCAAAACCATTCAAATATTAGAAAAATGTAGACTATAGATTTCTGTTATTAATCACAATACATTTATAAAATATTAATACGTTTCTTAATAAAATTCCACCCACAAGATTATAGATTTCTCGTCGAATATTTTAGATATGTATTATCGGTATAGTCGGGCATACTTGAGGATTTCGTAAAATACGATTACGACAAAAATTGCCCTATAAACCTTAGTGAACAGAAAGCGAAATGTGATCATGTCATAAAAGATACATAAAACAAAGTTGCGATGCAAGAATGACAT
The DNA here is from genome assembly GCA_022840565.1 of Eubasilissa regina. Classification (NCBI taxonomy): domain Eukaryota; kingdom Metazoa; phylum Arthropoda; class Insecta; order Trichoptera; family Phryganeidae; genus Eubasilissa; species Eubasilissa regina. The sequence continues at coordinate 23,861,602 of JAINEB010000009.1, forward strand.
TAACTCACGCATGGTAATCTATGAAAATATTATTATATAATGCACGAAAATGCTAAAAAGGCATACTAAATATTAATGTTTATTATCTTAGCTTAAAATAGGACAGATTTCACTTTCAGACTTTGCATAATGGAAAACCTTGTTGTATATTAACCCCTTCGCATGCCATCACGACCGATTTCGTAGGCCTAGTGGCGTGGCATAGCAAGGCTTGGTTTCGGTAAACTGGATTACCGGTAAATATGGATCTATATAAACCGGTAAATATAGTTCTAATTACCGCTATTTTCGTAAATAAAAAAAACTTCTTTTTTTGTATACATATTATCAACAGGTCTTTAATGATCCAGATAGATAATCCTAGACAATATTTCGGCTAAGATATGTGGGTGTGCATACATACGGTTTGGCATCATAGCGCACACAAAAAAATATAGCGCGCGCATAATTTTTATCAAGACTTTTTCTTCATGTGCCGCCTACTATCGAAGGTTGGCGACAATGTTTATTTATCCTGTGTAAGATCACTAACATTTTAGACATTGAACCTCTTTTTGAGGTTACACAGCCAAGATAATCTCTTTCTGCCTACGTTTCTGCTACCGTCTATTTATAATCTAAAAAAATGCAAACAAAATTTATAATCTAAAAAAAAATACGTTTTTTTAATTTCTCTTTTGTATTTATGCAGGTTTTCGTCGATATAGCGCTTTCCGAGCTTTTTTTGTTTTTCGCCTTTCCAATTCATATTAGTATATGTTGATACTTAGATATTTATACACAGAAGTAGTCAATAACTATCTCGGAGTGAATAGTATAGTCGTACTAAAAATTACGAAATTCAGTTTTCAATAATCGTTAAAATTAAACACTTTCAGTCATATTAATTGTTTAATGATAATATTTTATAATTTTTATAGCACCATTTTCGTAAAAAAAATTCACCTGAAGGGCGCTTTACACATGAACTGTTTATAGTCCTACATTATCTTTATATTTAAAATTATAATTATAAGCTATTATTTTAACTTATTAAAATGATAGTCTCTGATGTACTGTTTCTTATGACAGAAGGCAAAATTTTCACCCTTTTGGACCTGCCACCGCAAATGACCGTTCACTAAATTTTAGACTTAACGGCAACGGCTTCTGCACCTTCACACAATTTAAATTCAACTCTTTCAGGATACCAGATCTAATTTAAAAGGGATGTTATATGAGAGAATTTGGAAAATCCATATATTATCCGTGCTGTCGCATTTAGAATGGCTTGTAATATATCTAGCTAAAACATTGGCAGGCCAGCATAAATACGAGTAGTCCATACGTGATACCACAAATGCATTTACAAGTAGACGGGTACTAACAGTTTTGCTGATTTGTGTATTCATTGAAAGATATGAATCAATGTGCACACCCAACAATCAAATAACGGTTTAACCATCACTAATTTATAGAATAATCAGAATGTCAGTTGTTAGCAATAGTGAAGACATTTATAACTTAAATAATTTCACTAATATTCACGACAGTTGCTATTTGGTAAGCCTTACGACTGCTCACATTCGGTCGAGTGTATTTGAAATACAAATAAACTGGAGATATTCATGTATGCGGTGAAACACCTTTTTTAGCCTGATTCGTTTATTGGATATTGCATTGTTGTGAAGAATCTACATGAGCGAAATTTAGCTCGTAATATGAGTCGAAATGTGTGATCTTTGAGTTGTCGAGGCACTCGGATGGAATGACCGACGTTTAAAGGTTATTTCGATCAGATGGTTTTGTACATGGTGAGACTGAAGTCCTATCTCTCTTCAGGACTCACGCGGGTCGATGTATGTCGCAATGTATCTGAATGTGGAATGTACGAGTGAGTATTGTGACGAACACAACAGTGTGTCAGCGCGACCACAGGTTTCACCCAAGGTAGAACATGAGATTGTGGAAATTGGCTATTTTATCACCCATCTGCCTTCAACAGTCATTATCCAGAGAATATACATTAAAATTAGAGAGAAATTTTACGACATTATAGTTTAAACAATTTATACAAACTGAAACAAACAAATAAAGAGGTAAACGAGATTTTTATACACAAATTAACTTATATTATTTTCTTTAGTTTGCTACTGTTTGTCTCTTTTTTATAGTTACGTATTAAAACTTTAGCACAATCTAATTATTAATGACTTTCATACAAAATTATATAATTCGTTGTGTTCATCTTTATGACAAGATTCATGGATCGTGCACGCGTGTGTGAACGCGTTCCATGTAGATAAAGGTAACTGTTCTATTACCTACCTGTTTCTCCTTTCCTATACCCAGAGCACAATCTTTTTCTGTGTGTTGTCTATGGTTTTGGACCAATTCAGTTAACGTATGCTATTTGATTTAACTTGACAACTTATCTTTCTGTTGTATGGGAACGATAAGTTGAACTGTAAAGTTGACATGTTGCTATGGAGCTCATAAAACTTTGTGAATTATCGTCCAGCTATGTGCGGTTTATAGTTGAACTTGCCTTGCTATTGTGCTTGTGCCGTCTTTACTTCGCGCTATCAACGAAGTGTGCATTCGAGAGTATTTCGTGCAGATCAAATAAGTGTTTTAAAGTCAGAAGACCTGTATCCACGGTGAAGTAAAATCCAGACAAAGGAGTACCTCAGGTAGGTCATATTCTTTTTGGTGTCCGGTCGGTTCTTGAGCCCTTCTTGTTCCCTTTTCCGTTTCTGTCTCAAAATCCTTCCATCTGTTCTTCAAAATTCCCATCCCGCGCGTGATCATCTTGAGTCTGCCAGACTTTGCGCTAACACATTGTTTTATTCATTTTAGCAGAGAAAATATTGTTCATGTTATTTAAGAAAAAGTTTTATCTTCTCTATTTTTTATTATTCTTTTTAAACTCTATATTACCTTTGATATATCCTGCAACCGGTTTTAAATGTAACTACGTGAGCTTCCCAAAAAAATAATAAATTATGTGGTGGCCCTTAAATTTAAGCTTGTAATGATACTTGATACTTTGTAGGAGTAGGTAGCTATGATGAAGATAAGAGAAAATTTTAGATACGTAAATAGTGCGACCACGGATAAGCGAGACCCGAAGTGAAATGTAGAGAATTTAGTGAGATGGGCGTATCTACATTATATATGTAGCGGACGAGCGGTTGTACGATAGAATAAGTAATGCGATATGTTCACTAAATCAATCAATATTTTTGTAATGTAATTTACTATAGCGGTCTTAGATTTTATACAATACTAAATTATTACGGAACAATATATAAATATCGTATCTAAACATGTATGAAATGTGTTCTACTTCTCACGTAATATGACAACGATAGACGTCATTATTTCTCAGCCAATGACTAACAAGTTAACAGATGTCACATGACCGCCAGTTCCTCTCATTTTTTTTGTAATAGTACACTGAATACATGTCATATCAATAGTCTTACAATTTTGGAGCTAAGCTACTTATGCTATGAAATAGGATTAACTTGCTGGACTTCTGGAATGAGGCTCAAACTCCTGACCACTAGATTACTAGGTGAATGTCCTAACTGCCAACTCTATTTGAATTAGAACACACCACATAGGGTAAGACTAGGCTTTAAGGGTCTTAAACTTATTTATCAAACGCTGGGACCTATCGTCCACAGATGGCAAAATGATTTAAAAATATGACTTTAATCCCTGCAACTTTGCAAGGATTATCTATATCTTATTTATCGACGCATCAAATAAGACCGTAAAATTGTTTGATTTTATTAAATTCATTCTCACCGTTAGTACGGCACGCTTTTAATAACGTATGCTTATAAATAATATAATAATTATATAATCGTTTGCCACTTTGTCACTTGACTGCTGTTATGAAAAAATATAGCTCATACCTATTGGATAAAAAATATTGAATCCTTTCCGTTGTGTTCAATAGTAAAATTTAAAGAATTATGTTTTTCCTGTTATACATAGTGGGGTAAAAGACCTACATCATTCCCTTTCACCGGCTAGACAGTGTAGTATATGAGATCCGCGGGTTCTTTTACTTGAGCACACATACCCACCTCATTTTTGTCACATTCTGCCTTCATCCTAAACTGGGAAAAATTTATTATAATACCTTATAATAAATGGTATTAGTCTTTAGTAAAGGTAAGACATCTAATCAAGAAAATACAAGACTACAAGAAATAAAACAAAATAAAATCCAGACGACTAATCCTCATCTCGTCGGTTTGGGCGTCGACGTACTTCTTGTATGGGACACCAGATGTCTTGGCATCACATCACGTTTGGTCCGCAGTATCCAGGCTGACGCAATCAGATTCGTAGATGTGATTTGTTATAGATCATCATGATGAAAATTATCGCCTACATTGAGGCAACTAACTCCAAGGTAAATCCAAAATAGAAATTAAAGTTAAAACGCGATGTGTTCACCAAATGCATAAACCAGAGGCAAAGCCAGAGTTGTGCGATTAAATTTACAAGTTAATATTAAATTAAGCACTAGTGATTGAACAATAAAAAAATACTTACCCTCCGGTTATAGTGAATCGCACAGCTACATTTTAGTCTGACAGTTTCGTCGATGGTTTTGAAAATAAACCATAGATCGCAACCGTTTTTATAAGTTGAGACACCGAATGTGATACCAACTTGCATATGACGGGGCAATTTTGTACATGATCCCCATTTATAACATCACAACATAATATAAGCTACTATACATAATTGTCCATCAGTCTGTATAGTCCAGTAAAACTTTACATGTAAATAGAAAAACTACCCAGGCCGCCGAAATATATACACTGATGATATTAAGTAGAAAATTTGTCTCTAACATACGAATCTGTGAGTGTACGAGTACGAATGAATTTAAATATCCATCTTAAATTCGATATCCGCTTAAAAAAACACTCATTGTTATTTAGAGCATGGGGGTGATCTTGACTTGATCTTTATTCGGAGTTAATTTGCGCTAAATTGTAATTTTTTTATCAGAGATAATAGAGTCTACTGTAATACTAATCTTGTTACAATATGATTTTATTTTTATATAAATTGATAAATGTTTCAGATTTAAAAAAACTTATTGATTTAAATTCAATTTAAGAACACGCCATTTCAGGGTTTTTCTCTACAAAGATAATAGATACCTATTATTATGAGATTGCTATTTCTGAATAAATTTAGATAATATTATTATTTCATCTCATAAACAAAATACAGGCACTGACTAAATTCAATAAAAATCCAACCTTCGCCTCCGAAAATGATCAGGGAATCAGTTCTCCTTTTGGAGACAGTCGTTAGTGAGAGTGAAGGAGACAGCGATAGATACGTGAGACTTGTTCATAATTCGCAATGTAATTGATATACGACCTCTACGCACAACACACTATACAAAATCGTTCTTTGAATAACTCGTATGTTAATGCTTTTTTTCATCCACTTATATATACTTTTAAATAGCTCTATCCCTTTCTTTCCGATTCGCACCGAACGCTCGGACAATTTGCACCTTATTTTTCTGCAACAACTATTCATGTATCTAGGTCCAGGTAAGTGATTTAGTCAAGCATTGTAAACTCGTGGCTCTAGGTAAACGTGTATTTTTGAATGATTTATATTAAAAAACTCTGCGTGTAATGAAACGTACCTTTTCTAATAGCGGTTCCGCTGCGTTTCGGTTTCGGAGGCGCGTGACGGTTAACCATAATAGTTTATGTCAATTTAAAATACGCGTAGGAAGTTTCCCCATAGAAACGCGGTGTCTCAGTAATGAAATTTTAATGTTTCTTATATTATATCTACTCGTATATTACGCCGCAGTGGCGCGGGCAAACTTGCGCGCGGGGGGCTGTAACATGGAAAGACAGACGACCTTGCCGTAATAATTTTTTCCTGAGCAGGTCAACGCGCCAACCCTTTGGAAAACTTTCAAAAAGTAAATTTCGAGAACAAAGTAAAAATTATTTCTACACAAAAACATGCCGAATTACTTAGGTAACGTTACTACATTAAAAAAGGTTATTCGAAATATTACAAAATTACACGAAATAGCTAAAGTTCCGCGGAACACCGTTTCTTAAACGGTGTTCCGCGGAAGTCAAGGGTTGAGGTAAAATTAATGGACCCGTATTTTTTTTTTATCTACTCATTAAACACACAATGCGCCTGCTCATTCGAAACTGGATTCTCGCTATACTCAGAATTCAAAACGAAGTATTGAAAGAAACCGATTTTATGCGGTTCCAGAGAGACACGGATACACTTGTTTTTACTTTAACCAAACATAAAAGTAATAAAAAAATTACATTATATAAAATACAATCACTTTGTATAAAACGACGAATTTTATTAAACGCCAACCGGTTTCGCTTAGCTCAAGCTTCGTCAAGGCGTATTTAAAACTTACGGCTTAGTCAGGGCGTACTAAAAATTTGTTTTATTGCTTTTAACTAAAATGTAAAAAAATTACAGTTTGCTCAATAAAATTTTTCAAAATAAACCGCAATCTTCAAATGTAAATATTTATATCGTTATGGTGGCAATATCGATTCCAACATAATTAAATGTAAGTACGACAATGTGATATAATGCTATCAAAACATGACTGCAATAAGAAACCGCAAGCGGTTGGCGGTTTTTGTAATAAAGACGAACATATTAAATATTATAGGTACTCCTTTTCTAAAAGAGCGACTTTCTGTATGCAACTTATTTTTATGAACTTTTATAGTGTCTAGTATATATTACAGCTGTCCTGTATACAAAAAAGTAGACGTACATGCGGCCTTTGCACAATGGACCACATGGACATTAAAATTCTGTAAGTAATAAATAAATTTACATTGAAGTATGTACCTAACTATTATGTACAGTGGCGTAGTTAAAAATTACTGCGTCCCCGAGTGTCACATTTATTTATATTTTTATATTCAAAATTTTTATTTTAAATTAATGTAAGGTACAAACATATATTACTACCACTGCCTTCATAAAAAAAGTTCATCTGTTTAAACGATCAAAGTAATTATTAACACTAAATTGTTTTATATTTAAGTTTTGGATACACTCAATACACATTCATTCTTAATTAAGGTATTTAAAACTATGCTGTTATTGCTATGATTGTTGAACATGTTCATTGATTCCAGACCTGACTGGGGCCTGGATAGGTTGCCCGGGCGGTAGTTACACCACTGTTTATGTACGTTTTTGGTGATGGGGATAACTTTCATTTTCCAATTTAGTAACATTACGATGGAGGGATAACTTTCGTCACCAAATTTTGTGACACTGACGGGCTGGTTGCTCAGGCGGTAGCTACACCACTGATTTTTTTTTTCTGGGGTGGGGTATGATTTTTGTATTTTAATTTTCACAACTAAACTTTTTACTACACAAACGTTGGATTATTGTTACTACTAGTCCTTCTCATCAACAGATGATAACTAAACTAAGAAAAAAAAGGCGACTTGAAGCATTTGAGTTGTAGATCTACAGAAGAGTTCTCAAAATAAACAGGATAGATACAGTAATGAATGAAGATGTTTTGGTTGGAATAAATAAATAAAAAAATAAAAAATAAGTATTAAATAATAATAAATAAAAAAATAAAAAAGTATTTAAAACAATAAAAATACGAAAACTTCAATATCTCGGACATGTAATGAGACACCTTATAATATAAGGAAAGATTGCTAGAAATCGGGGCCCTGGAAGAAGGAAAACATCATAACTGAAGAACCTGAGGCAACGGTTTGGCCAGTCTACTGTAGAGCTTTTCCGGGCCGTAGTTAACAAAGTGTTTATAGTCAACATTATTGGCCAACGTTGAGAAGAAGATAAATTTACATGTAAATATTTTACCAAAAATCTTACATGAATATGTACGTTAACTAATAAGTACATAAATTAACTAAATTTTACACCTATACAATAATTTTATTTAGGTAAAAGTGTAATCTCTATATTTATTAAATATTGTTAAACAATTTAATAAATCTAACTATGTCGTTGTTAAAAGGTTTTTTATATATTTTAGGATGCGTAAGTAGTAATACCTAATAAGCACATAGCAATACTAATTAATAATTAGTAATACTAAAAAGTAATTAACTCTTTATTTATATATTTTTGTACATTGATCATCGCGCTTTGTTTACTACTATCCCGGAAGAATACTGTCTGCTATAATACAATAAAATACTAGTGTGGCAGGCAGGATACCCAAATATATTTCTTACTTTTCTGAAATGTGTGTCTGATTATAATATAACACTAATATATATATGTACTATGAATCGAATAAATAAATTATTATTATTAGTTATTTTCCTCTTCATTAGGTCTTCAATCTCCACTGCTACGGCTTCCAATTTGTTAATTGAGCAGTTCTGTTCGTGAGACTAATATACCTTAAATAGACCAGCGACTACTGAATCTCAAATTACCATCGTTAAATAACAGTAACCTAATTCCATTATGTATGGAATAATAACTGCTGTAGATTAAATAATTTGTGAACAATTTGTGTATCAAATCTTGGCCGTGGAGTAAGTGATGATCGTTGTTAATTATAATAATTGATCAGAGGACAATTTACTATTTATAGTTTATGATAGCGTGTTTCAATTTTAGAATTTATTTAAAAAAATATTATATTTATATTTAGTTTTTTGTTGTGAAGTTGTAATATCAGAACACAGTTCTGTGGTATTTTAAATACAAATGTATACGATATTCTGAAAAAACTATTTATCAAAATATGTTTGGTTGCTACAGGGATTCAAATGTATAATTTATATTAGTAACATAAAATTGATTGCTTTTAAAAATGGAATAATAGATGTATCAATTATAAAGATATACAAAATATAAGTTCCAAATTTGTTGTAAACGTAATCGGTTGATGCAGTGGAATGGTAAAATGTATTCCCAGTTAGGAATAAATCCGCTAATCAAGAGACCACTAGGCTATTTTAAAACCCGCTGGACTGATGAAATTATCAAATTCTGCGGAAATACATAACTGGGAATAACAATGGAAGAGAAAATCTAAAATCATTTGCGGAAGCCTTCGTCCAATAGTGCATAGATAATAGATAGGTTAAATTACATTTAAAAAAATACAAATTAAATGAATCGATTAGAAAAAATCTATTTATCAAAAAAATATTTTGGTTGCAACCGGCATTAATAACTCAAAGAGAATTCATTGTAATATAAAGTTAAATGCTTTTAGAAATTGAATAATAGATTTATTGTTTTAAAAAAATACTACAGAATATACTTATAAGTTCAAAATTTGTTGAAAACGTAATCGGTTAACATGGCGAAATGTTAACGCATTTCCCCAGTTGATACCCCGGAAGGAACCAAAGGTTTTATTTGATAAATTGATTTTTCTGTACATATTTTTTATTGATTAATTTAATTTGTAGTAAAGAAGGTGCCTACTAGTGATGTAGGGGGGCCAGGGTGGGCCAGAGCGCCACCCTGGTACCTTTTTGATACATAACTTACTTTTCAAGTATATTTAAAAATATTTTGACACAAAAAATTTCGCATAGAATTTAGAATTTAGTATATCAAATATTGTGTAGCGGACGCATATTGTGAGAATGCAAAAAAATAAATAAGAGTGGAGCATTTCACAAAAGGTGAAAATCATTACGAGGAATTTTTTTTTGTTAAGAATTGTATAATCTGCGTGCACCATTGACCGCATGTACCCGGAGGCAGATGAAATATCTGAATATATATGGTTTTAGCGTTTATTATAGCTAATTTACTGCTGTCTAAAATCATTTCTAAATAACTAAAAAAGAAAGGACGAGAGGTTTTAAAATCATACACCGTTCTGGTACTTTTTAATTAATTAAGCACTACACCACTGGTGCGTACGTACCCAAATTTTCTTGTAGACGATTCTGTACCGTTATGCCTCAAATAGACGGTGTTCGTTGCCTCATTATTGGACATACAAGAGTGACCTCAGAAGAAATGGCTAGACAATGACTTTATTAGGTTATGTTGCCTCCTGTCGACAGTGGCTCCATGAGAATTCTCCGTCTATTGTTGTATCTTCATGCCGGTCTAATTACCAAAAAATGTTAGCAGATAATGACCGTTATTAGTCATTGTATGTAGATACCTTTAGTCGCCAAAATACAGTGTTTGATTGGCTCTACTCAATTTTAAAGAGTACCAATTTATTAGCAAAGAAAAGATTTGAAAAAAAAAATTCCGACTTAAGTACTGAACCCGTTTGACGTGTTCCAGATTAAATTTCTTCTTTTACTTTCGTCCGTTAGGATAATTCACATCTTGTAATAATGTAGTATTTAATAACTTTATGTTTTTAAATACTATTTTTTATAAATATTTGTGACTCTTTTTACTACGAAGGTATACACGATATATAACTCTATTTTTTTTTATAAAGATTAGTTTTTTTTCGGCCAGTAAGGTCAGATATACAAGGAAGATTAGCCCAGTAAATAGCATACAAAAGATTCTAAACGGCTTTAATTTAATTGAGACGCGTTTCGCGCAAGAGTATTAGCAATCTCCGAGATTGATAGTGCCCTTGCAAGGTGAAACGCGTCTCAAGAAAAATAAATGAGTAGAATCAAAAAACAAGCGTTTTATTTTCACATATGTGATTATGGAATTCTGAACAGCCGTGAAAGCCTTAGAACATTTTTAACATTTTCATTTGTTTTGTAAGAAGTTGTAACGTTATAAAATCTTGAACTAGAATTTTAATTATTAGTACTTAATATCGTTTAAAAATTAAAGACCGTTAGAAATAGATTATTATGATGATGGTAAAACTCGCGCATGTGTGATCGGTTGTCGTTGTCGGGGACCGATCTACCGACGGGCGGAGCGCTAACGAGCATCCACCAAAAAGCGAGCGGGGCTGCTTATCGCGTATTTTTGCGTACGATTTCAGCCATCGCAAAATAACTGACTTTACAAATAACTTTGTTATAATTACTAGTGCAAGAAAAATTGTTATAATTACTAGTGCATCGATATTATTACGATCTTGTGATAAATCCTAATTTGTATTATATTCATCTTTTCTGCAGAAATTGTTTATTTTCTCTTGGACCCGGGATGGAAGAATTCTGAAATCAATGTTGGATGATCTCGCAAGCGGTATATAGATGAGGTGTTCGATCGCTGGCTACAATGTACCGATAAGGATGGCGGATGACCTAGGCCAGCAAGTCAATTTCTCATAACGCATTATGCTTCGATATTAAAGCTAGGCCAACGAGTTCAATGTGGAGGAAAAACATGCCGAGTTCAAGGTCTCGTTTATTACTTTTGTCTGGTCTATTGTTGGTGTCGACCTACCAACATTTTTTTTATATAATCATCTGGGTATGGGGATACTCGCGAGTCACGTCGTCGCCGAGCTACCATGTTAAATCCAATTATTGTTGTCGAAGTATTTTTTCTACGTAGAGTTGATCATCTTCACATGGTCCTGTTGCTGACCATCACCCGAATAGTGGTGATTTTTTTGATATTTCCTTATATTAAACTTGTGCACGTAATATAACTTCTTTCACTTGTACAACCCATCTTCATATTATTTAAATATCATTATGTTATAATTATCTTACCTCGAAAGACGAACGCAGATTTGGGAGATCGTTGGTAAGATAAAATGTTCGGCTCGTAGGTTCCACATTTTATGTTCGCCGCTGAACTAGCCGGTGAGATGTGCAGCGCCCGGCTCCATAGCTCACAAGCACAAAACAACATTTTATTTAAAAAAATTAATGAACTAACTTAATATTGCAAGTATCTACCTAATTTCTATTTGACTATTTCTTTAACTTTGATAGTGTGTTTTTTTAATTGAATTTTAATATACCTTACTTACTTACCATCACGCCGTTTCCCCGCGGGGGTCCATCCACATTCATACATCTTCTCAAACAAGCTCGCCGATTGTTGAGGCTTCTAACAGAACCATCCTCCATTAACTGGTTTACCTGATCGTGCCAAGTCTTCCGCGGACGTCCTCTATTTCTAGTGCCATCAACACTTGCGTCATATATCTATCTTACCATTCTCTCCTCATTCATCCGTTGCATACGACCAAACCACCTAAGTGATCCTTTCTTAATCATACTCACTATACTAACACCAGCTTTACATTATTTCCTTATTTTTTCATCCTTTACTCTGTCATAAATAGATTTGCCATATATACGCCCAAGTGATCTCATTTCCACTGCATTCAGTCTACTTTCATTACTTTTCTGCCAGCTCCAGGCCTCACTTCCATACATCAATGTCGGTACCAGGATTCCATTGCGCACCGCTAGTCTTGCCTCGATACCTACTTTTATTATACAGTAGCTTCTGTGTCTATTTATATATTTTGTTTTAATTTCACTTCACGGTTATTTAGTATGTTCTGTTTTATTATTTTTTCAAAGCACAAGATTAATTATTAACCCATTCCCCGCGGGTGACTCATATATGAGTCGCCGTGTTTCATCCGTACATACGTGCTGAGGAGCGGTAAAAAACGTACCAAAATTATTTGGAATCTTCATCTTACCGACATTTGTCAAGGATTATTAGCCATCTTATGAACAAACACGAAATAATAAATGTTCTCGTATCATCCAGTATCGCTCAGACATTCAAATTCTCAAACTCAGTTAATGCGTATAGAATGTAATGCGTTTCAAACTATAAGGTTAAATTTAATGTCAGTATTTAAAAACTTGTAAATAATGTGCCTTCGTTTCAGAAATCAGTGCCCGCGCAGATCACCACTTCACTCTAGTACATATGATGAATATCACCACAAATGGCGCTAGTGATATGTGAGGCACTGTTGTGTTCTCTCATGGATAATTTTGTTTACGTTATTTTGTAATGATGTTTCCGATTTCTGTATTTGTTTATATTCCTTAGGATACTTAAGAACCTTTGCCATCGATTTCTAAAAAAAAAAATTTTTTTTTTTTTTTCGCATTATCGTAGTGTAAAGATATAAATTATAAGTGACGCGTATGAAAGATGTCATGCGTATTTATGAATACGATCAATGGGTTAAATAAGATTAAGTACAGTTTGTAGAACTCTACAATTATATATATTTTTTTAAATTATATTCCGCCAAATCGCGATACTCTATTAAACCAATAATGGCTAATAAAAGTGGCCTAAAATGTTTTCTGTCTAAAACACTTACAATCGAGTTCTCAGAGTGTTGGTTCTATGAAAGTTACAATGTTAAATTTGCTCATCAATCGAAAAAATCGACTCACTTCCGAAGCTTACTGAAGCCCCGACACGAAAGCTTTTTAGTATGTAAACATCATGGTCGTCCAACGGATGAAGCAAAAGCTTCCACTGTAAATATCCGAGGAGCTCCGCTTTATTTTTCAATTTAGTAACAAAATGGAGCATTTAAACCTGGTAGTTTGTACTCGTTACCAAGTGGCTTCGCATCTGTTGTTTTTTTTTTTAATAAAATTAGACTGTTTAGCAAATGGCTTACGAGCATTAGGTACCTGAGGAAACTTTTTCAAATGGAGTGAAACTTATCAATTTAAAATAGTAACAGGGTATTAATTACGTTGATAACTTAGACGTCAACCTATTTCACAATCACTGTATCTTATTTTAATTTGTTGCTAAGCAATACACGTTCATAAATTATTATAAAAGTGATATATTGGTTTGATATTGAACGCATCTTAAAATTGACAATTTGAAAAAAAAACTGTTTATTATTAGCTAAAGGAAATAGAATGTCAATTGGAAAAGGCACCTTGATGCCGCAATTCGAGAAAAACGACCGAGAACACGGCATTAAGTGACTTTTCTGCATGATAATATCCGTCTTCATACTGCTAACATTACAAAAGTGGTTATGCGAAAACTTGGTTTGTAGATTATTCCAAATCAGTCCTATTCTGCTAATCTTGATTCATTAGCTATTTATATTTTCCACTCTCTATTCAATAATCTCCGAGGAATATTTTTTTAATAACTACGCCACTCTTCAAAATTGGCTTGACAACTTCTTTAGCTGCAAACCATTGCATTTCTTCAGGAGTGGAACGTTAGGAAACAATCGTGAATATTATAAGAGAACATAATATTAAGGAGAACACAGTATTGCTGTGAAGTTGTATTTTGTGGTATTTTAACCCTTCCCAAACCATGCAGTAACACAGGTCTACCATCATAATTAAACCTGTAATATTTTGGTAAATACGTGCAACATAAAATTCATATTTTAAATAATTTTAAAGAAAATATTAGGAATGACTAGTGAAAAACTAATTATGAAAAGGGAATCGTACAAAACAATTATTTTTTCAATTCAAACTGTTCTACAATTAATACGTTGGTAAAATACCATTTGTGATATGAAAGATAGAGATCACATACTATTTTCGCAGTGGAAAGAACAACAAACATACAAATATAATTGTCTCTTTCATACTAATTAAATGAAGTGAGATAAAAAAGAAGGACACATTGTATAGGACTTAATAAATACTTTAAATTACCTTATTAATCATTTAAAAAAAAATTAAATGCTCAATATTTAGAGTAAATTAATGTCATTTAAGCTAATAAAAACATTTTTTCTAACTGTTATTTACAGTAACACGAGTTGACAGCGTAGCTGCGTTCGGGTATTTTAATCATGGTATGGTAAAGGTTAATACAAATTAAATTAATATAGTATATATTTCTAGTTGATTAATTTAATTTGAACAAAATATTATTGTATATATGTATTTTGTTTATTGAAATAATATGTATTAAAGTTAATACAAATGCTATAAATGTATGCATCAACCCAATGTAATATCTATCTCCAAATGCATAACTGTTAAAATACGAACTAACCTCATTCCGCATATCAAAAATTATATTAGATACATCCAAAATAAATTTATCCAAATTATAATTGCAGTTAAAATACATGTCATTACATGCCTACACGAAATGATCTCGTCAATATAAATGTAACATATAATTATTATCCTTTGACTACTTGATTTATATCCGACTGCTATTAAGTTATGTGTCTAATTTCTACCTACACGTCTTTTTTGTTGTGCAATAATTGTAAATCTATTATTGTATTTTTTTATATGTACTACCTCGTGTTGTAACTAAAATTTTTCGCTACCATGTTTTACACTTAATCGTATTATCGTCACGTCAACAAGGGACGAGGGAGTTAAGATTTTCAATGTTTTAACATATTTATGGCAGATCTACTATTTTTTGGGCTACTATTCTGAGCGAATATGACAAATTATTCCAAAAAAGAAGAAAACCAAACAAAAATTCGATAATTGGTTCTCTACCGACTATCTTACTTTTAGTATTATTGAACTCTGAGCTTATTCTTTTTCTCGCTTACACTTCTAGTCATTATTGTTGACTAAGTCATTATTGGTATTCAGTAAAGTAATTGTCATTAGCATAAAATTAGCGGCGTGTACTAGGCATGGACTTAGGTTATGCTGCTGTTATCGATGGTGTAAAAGCGATGGGTCATTAGAGGTTGTATTCAGCATTCACTCTTTCAGAAGCATGTTTTTGTGTCAGTATTCCTGTGTGAGTGTATATTATTAGTATTATTCTTAGGAAGTTTTTAAAATTATTAACTAATGCAGTTAATATATGTTATAATATAAAATAATACCAGTTTTAAAGTGTATTGGAATGCATACAGTCAAGTCCGTTTCAAAGATACGCGGCGTTTTGGAACACGCCTGTTAAAGCGAAGACGTGTGTTCAGAACACCGCACGGTGCAATAGTTGCGTTTAGTTCATATACGTCTGAGACAGTTTTTCGAAAAAACATATGCACAGCTTTATTAGTCCATTTTAAATTCTTCCACTAGTTATACGTTTCTAGTTAATACGTTGACATGAGAACTGAGTTATTTTAGTGTAGATCTACATACTTAATACATAATATGTAAAATAAATATTTAATTTACATTTATCTCGCAAAAATTATAGTTATACACAGCTTTTTTGATTGTATAGAGTGCACGCTCCTGCATAAAACCATGCATTTCTCATAAAATAAAATACACTTTTTTTACGCGCTCTAACCGCGTTACGTAGTCACTTATGAGTTTTCGATAAAGTACCATAGTTGTCTGTACTATACTAATTGTTATATTATACACTTATTAAAAATGTCTAGGTGAGAGGCTCTGAATAATGACTGGTAAAAAATCATATTTTTTCGTAGGAACACATGGAAAGTTTATTATGTATACATCTAAGTGGGATACTTCAAGTTGGTTCATTTGAAAAAAATAGAACGTCCAGGTAGAAATATGTTTTTATATCCAGTGAGGCATTTGCGACCATTTTTTTAACTGTTTCATTATAAATATTTATTTGTGTTGCTTATTATTAATTAATTCATTATTTATTTAAGGAAATTTGTTATTTTACTATTTTCAATGGTATTACGGACTATTTATATTCAGAGTGTAACTGTATTGTATGAGTGTATTCAGAGAAAAATTCGGTACCGTTACGAAAAATATCATTGTATAGGATTTTAACAAAATCGAGTTAAGTTTTACGTCGACGTAGGTGTTTCGAAATAAATATTTGTGGAATAATTATTCTATAACTTTGCTGTAGGCCCTAAATCGTCTAACAAAAATAGTCCCGCTGCTCGAAGTTCGATGACTTTTTATTTTTTGTATTCAATATATAATTTGAATTCGATAAACATTAAAATTCAATATATAATTTGAATTCGATAAACGAATTAAAACAGTTGAAATAACCGCATGAATACGACCCTTTAAAAATGCTTATATTTCTGACACGGTTGAGATTAGGCACATGCTGTCTGAACATTTTCAACTCATACTTTTAATATGTATTGTGTACTGTATGTGTATATATTAATGTTACGTACTTGTCTTCTAAGTACATCTTCAGTGTACACCTCGTAAATTGAAGGTCTTAGAAATAAACTTTGTAACAATTATATATTTATTACAATACGATACAATTTAGTACAAGGTATAAGTCGATGAAGATGCAGAGAAAGAGATCACGCCCTGCCGCGCATATCCTCGCACGCACGCACGCACGCACGCACGCACACACGCTGGCGGTGCGGCACTCACATACACAACCATACAATCCCAAGGACATCACAATTAATAGATAAATGAAAAACCAACGTGATGTATTAATGGAATCCTGGTACCGACACTGATGTATGGAAGTGAGTCTTGCAGCTGGCAGAAAAGGTACGAAAATAGACTGAATGCAATGAAAATAAGATCACTTAAGAGTATACGTGGCAGATCAATTTTTGACAGATTAAAAAATTAAAAAATAAGGAAATAGAAGCCTTAATAACCGACGAGAGCCTAGATGAGAAGATGTATGAATATGGATGCGAGAATTATGTGTCAGGACAGAATAGTGTCGAACTCTGTCCTCTCTGCCTACCTCCCGCAGAAAAGGCCTGATGGTAAGTAAGTTAGTTAATGTTTTTTCCCAGATTTCGCCTTTCGTGCTCATCCTAGGAAAGGTATTATTTTAAATAAATAATTTTAATAGTTATTACTATTTTCTTGGCAGCATCATTGACGACGTGGAGGATGTTGTCAAGATTTTTTGTATTATCAACTAGGATATTATATATTGATATGCAGGATTATTAATATTCTTCACCGTGCCCATTAATGTCAGTTCGGTTAATGTTTATGGAATGGTTGTTGTTCTGTTAGTAATAAAGCGATCATATTTAAATGCAGTGAAATCCAGTCTACCTTCGACTAGAACGATCATTATACTGTACGGAACGTTATCAACTTTCGCCGTGTCAGCTGCCCGAACAATAGACAATTATTATTATTATTATTACACGTTGGTCCACTGATACGTTTCCGCGTTGAAAAAAGTTTTTGAAACAAAACAATATGCCCAACGCAGGTACGATATTAATCAAAAAAATATAAATCATTTATATTATTATACTGTCAGAGGTAATGTAACATTTAACATTAACCCTCTCCGTGCATTTTACAAATACATATTTTTATTTTTATATCACATGTAAAAATGTGTCAAATGCTTGCCTCAGCAAGGGCACAGCCCAATAAGACTGGCATTAAAAATGTAACCGTGTAACCTAAGTTACGTATAATATATATTTTTTTTCAGTATTATGATAATTACTTTGTGACCACATATTATATAAATAATAAGATAAAACACTTTTTTTAAACAATTATTCATTGACAAATCAACATTTTTCGGTACTTATGTGTATTATAAATAACCAAAACCTTTTTACAAATAGTCACCTTTTAAATTTGTTTTTATCTGTGCTTGCATTTTTAATTTTAGTATGTATTGTTTCCTGAAAAAGATACCATAGGTATCGAAACATGTTGATTTACGATCGTGTTATTTATATAATAAATAAATAATTATTTTGCAGAATGACTTTAATAAACAATTTTATATCTTATTAAGGAGAACACATTATTATTGTATGTGTCCGAATTGTTAATTCTGGCATCTGCTATAGATTTACTCAAAGGTATTTGAGATTCTGTAAAAACAATGTAGATAGCTTTCAAATAATGGAACGATAGATGTATTAATTTGAAAAAGCGTAACATATAGGTTCGAAAATTTCTCGTCATAAATACTGTCGCTATAGCATAGTTGGAAATGCATCTTCCCCGGATTGGAAAAAGATTGATATTTTTCGATAAAATTGATTTTATATGTATATCTTTATAGTGAATACATTTAATTAGTATTTAATTTTATATCTTATATATGCAACGCGTACTTTACATAAATCTTCCTCTTCTTCTTTTCTCTGCAAGTCATTATTGATATTTATCAGATGAGACTCGGCTCGTAATGCACCGCCACGTTTCCCGGTCCTGGGTCATATCGTATCTCACTCTAGTGTCTCTGCAGCAGATGCAACACATCTATATACCATTGAGGTCTTTTTTGGCCCAAAATTGTGCCCAAGATTATCTTGTTTTCTAGGCAGTCACTTTGACGCATAATATATTTTGTCCAATACTGTAGATAGGGTTAGCTACATTATGTTGTCCACGGGATATGTAACATCAGGGCCCGCTCTAGCTTTTATATTCTCATACGTCGCTACAGACAATAATACAAATTGCCGCCCCGTCAGATGTTTTAAAAATATTGCCAATCAAAAAGTAGATGCCGAAAAAAAATTTTTTTTTTGGATAACATTGAAGAAATTATGATGTTTTTACCATATCATTAACAACTAGATAAAAATAATAGCTATTACACGGAATGTGAATTTCGATTGATTGGGTTATTAACTTATCAGTACTTTGTCACCATTCAGCCAAAATGGCACCCTTTAGATTTGCCACCCCAGACAAATATCCGAGTTAACCGCCCCTAAAGCGGGCCCTGGTAACATCCTTTTTCAGCAGCATTTTTAAGGCGTCTATTTTACGCTAATTGCAATTGGGGACTGTCCAATTCACCGCTGCATACGTGATTATAAGAATAAATATAAGTATAAATCAACAATTTTAGTTATTTGATTGATATCATTATATTTCCATAATCTAGTAAGATAAGATAAGGTAACTTTAGCTAGTTGTATGCGTCTTCGAATTTCCTGTCCACTGTCACCAGTATTTCTGTCTGATCAATGCTTCCAAATAAATTGCTTCTTTAACAATCTCACATCCTGCTATTTGGGAAGTTTCCATAACTAGTATATAACATTTTATACCCTAAACCAAGTTTACATTATTCACATCACGTCATCTGATTAGGTTTCGTTGACCTTGGATACGACGCAGCAGTTTTAACCCTTTCCTAACCGCGCAATAGCATAGGCCCATCATTTAACAAAAATAACAATCACATTTCAGCTTGTTCTAAAATAACCTTTGCACTTAGAAATGACTAATGAAAAACCAATTATCTAATGCGAATTCAATTAAAAAAATTAATTCAATCCAATGTAAAATTTATACGTTGAATTTTAGCTGTATTAAAAAATAAGTTAACCTTTAAATAAGACAGAAAGACATTACACCGTAATTTTACTGTGAAAACAATAACAAACATAGGAATATAATTATCTTTCTCTCACTAATCAAATGAAGAACTATATGAAAGAAGCTTGTGTTGGATGGATGCATTATATATTCTGTGACAATATAGTGAATAAATTATGCTCAATTAAGCTAGTAAAACCATTTTATTCACATTTAAAATACTTATAAAATAGGAATTTCTTAACAGTAATACGAATTGACAGTTTAACTTCGAATGAGTATTTTTATCATGGTATGGTTACGGTTAAGTATATTGTTCAATCCAAAATTTGCAATTTAATTTTTATTTTGAATATATGTGTTTTATTGATTAACCATAAAAAAGTATATTATGTAACATATCACTCCCCTAATTGTATTTAAATGTTTTACATTGAACCTTAACGCCATACTAGAACCGTCGTTAATGACCTTGACAGTTAATTACCTGTACTTTAATAATAAATAAATATATAAACTATATAGAACTCAACGGTGATATGTCTAAAATAGCAAAATTTTCAAGATAACACTTTTTAATTTTACAGTACTTACTATACTTATCGCAGAAACTATACCCGAAAACGAAATTTTGTACGTGTACTTACTTATTTTCTTAAGGTTTTTTAAAATTGTATTTTGTTTTTAATTTTTTTATGATATTATTAGAATGAAAAATATTAGATTATAAAGAAATGGAAAATATAGATATGTAAAAAAATAATGACCTGATTTAGATTACCGTGATCTGAAAGAATATTTAAAAATTAATAAATTGCATTGCTAACTCATTTTAGCCTTTAGTGTGCTCTGTAAAGTCGATACATTTTAGAATGTCTGTATGTCTATGTATGATAGACAAGGAAAGAAGGACTTGTCTTCGTAAAATAAGTTTTGTACTTCCTTAAGCTAGATGGAGCGAGTGATATCAGCAGAAGAGTGTTGGGAAACAAATGAATGAAAAGGGCATGATCCTTGAGGCGCGTGTCCAACATTGGAAAATCACAGCCTGATGATGTTGTTCGGGGAGATGTTAATATTTAGATGATTCTCAAAGAATCTGGAAGTTAACATTTTCTACCCTCGTTTTTGGATTTTATATTTAATAATTTATATTGAAATCATTTTACGAATATTTGTAATCACATTTTCAACTAACAATTGATTTACGAAAGTACATTTTGACATCAAATTTCAAAATCGCTAAGCTAAACTATTTAGAGGCTCCTACCACTGCATAATAGTAATAGTCGTTACGAAAAAAAAAAGAATTATAGCAGTGAATACAAGATTAGGCGACGATAAGTGCTGATAATAGCGATTTGTTGAAAGTGATTTCGAAGTGTTAACGGTTATGAGTTTTTATTTGCAAAGTGGTAACGTAAAAAAATTAATGATTGCGTTAAAATTTAAAATTTCACCAATCGGCTTTGTTCATTAATATATTATAGTTTAGATTTGTTTTTATTTTTCAAAATCATTTTCAAATTTAAAAATATCTAATTCATGTTTTAATATTTTTTATTGATGAACCAACACCAAAGAGTTTTGATTTTTTGTACTCTAAGCAGAATTCAATAATTTAGGGGTACGACTCGGGACCTTGAAATCCACTGACGTAATCAACTCTAGTCGAAAACATTTTTTATTAATATATTTTACATCTAAAATATTAATTAATTATCCACACGCGTCTTGTATTTTGTGATAATTTTTCTCCAAAAATAGAATATTTATTCAAGTCGTGATGATATCAGGAAATAAAATAATATTCTACGATACGTTATATGTTATGTAACTTTATATATATTATATAACTTAAGCTGAAAGAATTATGTGATTTTATATATCTGGATGAATGACTACTTTACATGTATAATACTGATAACAAGTGTATATTATATTTCTTAATGTATCAGAAAAATACTTGAAAAATTACTCGTTCTGAATATTCAGATCAAAATAATCACGTTTAGTTTCTAATTTTTAGACCATCCTTTTACCATTTTTGTATTGTATTCCTATTAACAGATGACAGAGATAATTTATTATTGAAAATACGTCTTCCATATTATTACCTCTATAATACAAAAAATAATATCACCTCAGCATCATCACGATAATATTGTTTACTTAAACTTCTTATTAAAATTTCAAGAATATTATGGCAATTTTCCACTTATTTAAGGAAACCGCCTCACATTTTATAATATTTTCTACTGTTTAGAAAACTTTGTTAAAAAATTGTTAAAGTAGTAATTTATAAATATAGTTGGTATGAATTTAAATAAAAATATATAGTATGTTGACACCAAATAATAAATAATCATTAATACGATGGTTTCTCCGTGTGATATAAAAGCGACCTTCTGTAATATTTCTAAAATATTGTTTTAATATACTAATATTTTTATATATTTTAATATATTAATAAATTAAACATTAGTCATAAAATAGTCACAATTTAAGAAGAAAAAAAGGCCAAAATAAACTATTAAGTTAAATGTAAAAAGTATTTCTTAAAAATAAATGCAAATACAGAAAAGTATAAACAATATATATTTTACATTAAGAACATCGTAATTAAATAGTAAAGAAGAATTAATATTAAAAATAATACAAAATATAAGAAACAGAATAAAAAAATGACATTTATCAAATTATTTGTATATTATTTTTTCATTGTGTACTTACATCTATGTAACTTTTTTGCCATGTCCAATGGGATGTTATATTGAATTGACATACATTTTTTTAGTGTTTTATGGTTTTTTACATACAACATACATTTACAAAATAAAATATTTTGGCCGAAAGCCGAATTCATTTTAATTATTAATTAATTGATGTTGTTAAATATTTATTCTATTGTCAAGAAACATATTTATTGACATCAATTAATTTAATGACTATATCATTTATTACTGAATAACATTTTTTCATAATAATACAGATCAATTCATCAAAATAGTAAGCTATATCAATAAAATTAAAGTACTTTTGCAGCTAATTAAATGTAAAAATACAGCTATTATTTTTTAACCGTTATTATTATAATTTTTTATCAGTTTATTATCATTAATAATATTATGAGTAAATATAGAATTTTTGGAAGCTGATGGTTGTCAGACGATTGTACCAATATCTGAGTAAAGGGTATCATATCACATCCCTGCTCTAGAAGAAAAAACTTGGGCCATAAATACAGGTAATATTGTGATGGAACCAGTTATGGAAGTTTCTGGATGCTTTCTCACGTGACCGGTGGCAGTAAGATGGCTGAATTATGGGTGATAACTCATGGGGGGATGCACCGCACCGCTCTCTGTAGGCGCGGTCCACGGTGCTCGGCTCGTATCACTGGTACCTGGTGCCCGGGTGGAGATGCATACTCGTAATAATTCACGCTAATATGGTTATATATTGTATGGTCTTCTAATTCTTAAAGTACATTATTCTCAAAATAGTAAATAATGCAATCAATTGTTAGAAATTCAAACATTGGAATAACTTAATGCTGCTGAACAGTATTTAAAATAACGTGCGACCCTCGTAGCCGAGTGGCCAAGGTGCTGGCTTTTCTGGCAGTCAATGTGCCTGCTGTAGTGTTAAAAAATAAAATTATAAAAACAGTAATATTTCTGATACGAATACGAAGGAAGCTATTATTATTATTATTTCAAAAGGATCGCTTTTCAATATTAAAACGTATAACTATTTTTTTGACATTTCAAGACATGGGTGTTAAGTGTATTTGTGGTGTCTAGTTTGCGAGGTTGTATTTAATTAATGTATATCTAGTTCAGAAAAAGCGACACTTAAAAAACAACTTAGGACGGGTTTTAAACACTCGTGGTTATAATAATCATTATCTCTTGAACATTGTATTAATTGCTGAATCTGGCATGAAAACTAATAGATTTTTTAATATATTTTTAGTGTACATCAAAAAAAAATTAAAAGCTTAATAAAAAACAGGTCACACCAAATACTGCTATTCTAACTACGTTAACCGTTCGCGCTATGAAAATGAAGACCAACTCGCTAGACTCCCAGCGTGAGCAACGAATCCCCAACTATCGCTAATCTAAACTATTCCCACTTAACATAAGTAATATATTATATATACAAATACTTACTCACGAAATTTAAAAAAAGACGAACCTTTTTTTTTCTAAATAAATAAATTTACTTTATCTTTGGCCCACAATTCATTGTAAGCTATTTAAATATACAGCAGAACCTCGATTATCCGCACTAATTGGGGATAAGGATAGTGCGAAGAATCATAAATTCGGATAATCAAAAAAAAAAAACAAAAAGAATTATTATCAAAATTAAAATAATCAATTATTGATTTTTGCTTAAAATTATCTTTACTTTTAGAAACTGTCAAATCTTGTATACTTTTGAGTCATTTATGTTGTGTCGGGTTACATCATTCCTGTCTCTCAAACCACTTCATGGCGACATGTAACCACTGAAAAGCTTCAGAATGCTTAGGTTCATTATTTTCCACAATCGTTTTTGCGTAAACCTATGAAGAGACGCTCTTCAACGTTTTCATTTTGTGATTTTTTCGTAGATTTACGCTCTGAGCTACCATCCTCTGATGTTACACGATTGATGAACTGCTTAATTTCTTCATAGTATTTTTTTATACTCGTGATTGTTGAGGGTCAAATCAAGGTGTGGATAATCGTGGTTCTACTGTATTATATTCAGAAAGATACGTTATAATAATATTTTTAAACTATCCGTAATATAACAATTGCTATTTTAAGAACTGTATAAACTTATTTTACATATGCGCAAAATTAATAAACATTAAAAATACAGTAAATTTTCATTAATGTACAATTCTTATGAAAACACTTAATAATTATACAGTTTCATGTGGCGAGTCTTCTTTTGAAATTTAAAAAAATATCTATCTGATATTCTGATTTATATAAATCATAAAACGTGAGTTTGTAATGTCTAGTGGGTACCCAGCCACTGCGGACAGCAGGAAATAAAATGCTTACGTAATAATTATAAATAGCTCATCAGCTGTTCGGGCTCAATGTTCAGTGAATGTCAATATTGTAATCGACCGCATTATGACTAAATCATTTGTACTTGTGCAATTCTAAACAAGCAAAATTATCTTGTCTGATATCATTTTCGTATCTTACTTATCGCGTCGTTTTCTTGTGAGTGTAGACAGAGATAGAGCGCCGCACTCTTCTGTTCTGATACAACTCAAACCTCGTCCACAGTCGTACATTATAATGCACACTAGTCGAATGTTGGCGGTTTGTTCAAAACTATCTTTCAATATCTAATTAGCCTGATCTTACAAGGACTTTAGTGGACGTTTCTCTACCTGGTGACGCCAAACCTCGCGCGGTATATTAAATATGTATCATAAGTCTTATCATATATGATGATATCTAAATTCTTTTATAGCATTTCTACCCATTGCCCTATTAATATTTTTGACAACCAATATCGCATTATGTCTGTGTTGGAACACATAAAGCATTATGCAAATTAAATATAAATAATTAAATAAAACATGACTTTTAGGAATACCGTTGCAGCATGTTTAGTTTTCGAAAAGGAGTCGATATTGCGCATATATTCGTATTATTAAAAACAAAAAGACTTAAGATACGATCGAATATTTCTTACCAAAAAGTACTGGATGACAAAATCATCTCAGCGATCCTTTTTATATCATATTTATATCCACTTCTAATTCGTTAATTAAATATATAGAATCGATAAATCAGTTATAAAAATTATATTACTCAAACAAATAATAGATATCTCATAATACGAAGCTATTTTTATTATATTTAATGGAAAGATATGGGTGATTACAGAGCTTACAACCTGTCTTCGGCTGGCTTAATCGATCACTTTATACAAATATAACGTTCACCATTCTCACACATTAATCCAAATAATATTTCTATAAAATGATCACTTTAGCCAGCCGAAGACAGGTCATAAGCCCTGTAATTACCCATACTTTCATATATTTCCATTAAATATAATAAAAATAGCTTCGTCTCTATGAGGTATCTATAATTTGTTTAATTACAGTGCCTTTGTTTATGAAAATCCAGTAATTGTGTGTTCTTGGACGTATTCAAATATTGCTTCAAGTTCAAAATGGTCAAAAAAGTTGATTTTTTAAACATATTAAGAAAGAAATTTAACATAAAACATAGCAATTTGTTTATAATTTTATTGTCACTCCACATATAAATTATTATTCAATAGTACTATTTTTTGGAAAATGAAAGTGAGAAAAAAAATATTGAAATAACTCAAAACAGAGAAATGAGGACTATTTTAAAATACAATAGTAATAGAAGAACAAGTTATACGATAAAATAACTCAACTTAATGACAGTACAAAATTATGCAAAATGTTTTAATATTGAAATACAAAATTAAAAATCGATTACTGCCATCATAGGTGAACAAAAATATAAAATTTGATTTTGAGGTCCACACATATCCTACTAAAAGTCGGATCCACTTCCACAAATAAATCTGACAGGAACACTAAATATTTTATACCACAAAGGTTACAATAAACTGCCAGCAAATGTGAAGTAAGCGAGTAGTCTTGCTACTTTTCCTAGGTTAAGTATATAATATGTCTAAATTAAATGACTGATCATATTTCGTATGTTTACGTGCTTTGTTACTTCGATTGGCGCCACTGGGTTTCCTGGTTTATAATAATGTGCATATGTGTGTGTGAGTATTGCCGCCTTTTTCGGAATCTAAGAAATTGGTAACCGAGGCGTCATTCTTCGAGCAGTCCCAAAAAACCAACAGTGCGCGTTTCAGTCGGTCGAAATCTAAAGACAGCAAAGTTAAAAGGTTAATGCAGTTCATGTATCATATATGTACTTATTGTTACCTGGGAACCAGCTATCGAAGGCGTTTACATAAACAATACTTATGTATAATCATCAATAATTTATTAAAAATACAAATTGAATATTTTAATTAGAAAGATTTACATATATATCAATTTTATCGAATAATATTGTTGTTGCTACCGGGATTCGAACCTGG
Organism: Eubasilissa regina; assembly: GCA_022840565.1. Taxonomy (NCBI): domain Eukaryota; kingdom Metazoa; phylum Arthropoda; class Insecta; order Trichoptera; family Phryganeidae; genus Eubasilissa; species Eubasilissa regina. The sequence continues at coordinate 23,888,835 of JAINEB010000009.1, forward strand.
ATCTCTTCCGATCCGGGGAACGTGTATTATCCGATTATGCTATACCAACACAGTGGATTGACGACAAATTTTCGAATCTATATATTACACTTTTCTAAGTATTACATCTATCGTTACATTATTGAAAGCCTACTTTGTTTTTACGGAATCTTAAATACCTGTGTTGGTACAGCATAATCGGATTACGCACATTCCCCGAATTGGAAGAGATCCAGGTTCAAATATCGGTACTAACAACAAAATTTTTCAATAAAATTGATTTTATATGTATATATTTCTAATTAATACATTTAATTAGTATTTAAAATATCACATTAATAATTACAACTTCACAATAAGAATGTCCTCACCTTAATGATAATTTATTTATTTGGTTGAGTATTTAAATCGTTACCAGATTATATAATAATCCACAATAGCCCGCGCCCTTGAAACTCTAGCCATGCAGACACTAATATCGTTGGCCCTGATAACTGGTATGTGACTCGAAGTTCTTATGAAATTCGTGACATAAGAAATGCACACAGCATCGATTACTATGTAAGAGACACAACCGATATGGATCTATTTTAATGATGAATGTGGAATATTTCAAAGTGGATTTAAACACACGGTTCACGCGTAGCAAACAAATATGTTTTGTACATCAACATTCAATATTAAAACACCGTTAAATTAGTTTAGTTCTATTTAGAGATAGAATTAAAATATTAACTTTTTAAACCTCTTCTCATATTTCTATAACCTTCCATCTTCTCTTTATTTTTCAGTACCAGTAATAATAAATGTTTTGAAATCTCAGTTTTTATAATATGTATCATTCTGTGTATTAAAGCAAATACTAGTAGCATTGAAATTATTATTTAAATTGAAATAATAATTCAACAATGATCGATTCAACTATGTGACAAAAAACGGACCATGAGCTTTTTCCGAGAAAATTCAGTCACTACTGGAACTGAACAGAAGTTCTCACGATGCCCGAACAGGTGCATTGACCACCATGTAGTTGTCGCACCTTGGGAAACATCTCTTCAATTTATTCGAGTTAATTATTATTTTATATATAGGCAGATTTACGAATTATATAATCTTACTTCACGTGTATCAGCACTAAAATACACTCCAATACTTAAAAGTATTTATAATATTTTTTCTAATCACTAAAAATGAAAAAAGTTCAAGAATTTAAATAAAGCATAGTCATTGTAATTTATAGATTTTTTATTTACTTACATAATACAATGCAAAAGAATTTATCTTTTAAAATAATAATTCTAATTAAGAGCAAGACACGCGTTATTTCATTTTATTATAAAAACTTTTTTTTAATTAATTGTATTACCCTACTTGGTCTTGCAAATGTAAAAATGTCTTTATGTAGTAGGTACATATAATTATTTTTTAATTAGTGTTCTCTGTACTTTCATACGGAAATAAATCATGAACACTCATTGAAATAATTCTAAAGCAACTTGAAGCATTTGAGATATAGATCTAGAGACGATTTAGATCTAGAGAGATTAAGCTAGGTTGATAGGGTCAGTTATGACGTCATGATTCGGAAGTAAAAGGAAAAATAAATCCTTAAAACTATTATATTCCGGAAATTGTAATATTTTTGCCATACCATGTGCCATCCAGAGAAATGTCAGATCGTGCACCATTTATTCAAATTATTAGCAGAAGAAATCGTGGAAAATATAAAGAATCCAAGGTTCGGCAAGTTTTCAGTCCTACTATTTCGAACTACTGCAAATAAAGTATTGATAATATTTTTAATATTTACAAATTCTGCTTAGTAATTAATGTTCATTTTTATAAAGATTATTATTTTTGTTTTGTTTCTAACCATTTCATTAATAATACAAATTAAATTAATTAATTAGAAAGATATACATATAAAATCAACTTTATCGAAAAATATAGTTGTTACCGGGATTCGAATCTGGATCTCTTCCGATCCGGGGAACGTGCATCATCCGATTATGCTATATCAACACAGTGGATTGACTACAAATTTTCGAACCTATATGTTACACTGTTCAAATTAATATATCTATTGTACCATTATTTGAAAGCACTTTGTTTTTACGGAATCTCAAATACCTTTGAGTAAACCGATAGGAGATGCCAGAATTAAAATTTGTCATCAATCCACTGTATTGGTATAGCATAATCGGTTAATACAATCCAATTGTTTTATCAAAAGTATGATTATTTTCTAATAAATTATTAGATAATTCTGTAAAACAATTAATATTTAACTGATTAACTTACCATTACACCGTTTCCATTCCATTACGTTCAGAGAGGATAAAGTGCCACACTCTTCTGTCCTGACACAGTTCTTGCCTCATCCATATTCATACATCTTCTTATACAAGCTCGCCGATTATTGAGACTTCTAGCAGGATTATCCTCTAGAATCTAGTTTACTTGATCGTGCCAAGTCATTCGTGGACTATTACTATTAGTATTTAAACATCTTAAATGCTCTTTTATTATTACGGTAAAATTTCAACTTATTTTATTAATATAGAAAGCAGTATGTATAATCTTCACAGCTTTATTTACCGAAACCGGTTGGTGTATAATCAATATAAATATAAAGTAATGATCGCCAACATGGTCGTTAAAGTTTAATGACCGGACTACCACTAGAATAAGAAGATATAGTCCGGTTGCTAGAAACGCAGTCCACAAGTTGACGTTTCGGAAGCGAGACTTATCAGTGTACTTGAACTTAAATAAAAAAAGATCATGAGTTTGTGCCGCAAACATCAAAATTAAAACCCAATTTATGTTTATTTATTATCTTTGTTTTATTAACCACTTGAATTGAGTTTAAATACATCTACCGGTTTCGAAAAATACCATTTTCTTCTTCAGGATGTCATATTCCTATGTCAATATTCCTACGTCAACATCCAATTTCAATATTGAATTGAATACAATTAAAAAAATAGCAGTTAATAACGGGTATAAAACAGATTTGATAGACACTATTTTAAAAAATAAATTAAAAGAATATAATAATCAGTTTATATATAAATCACAGATAAAACATAATGATAATTGGCGTAGGATTTTATACATAAATAACTTTTCCAAACAAATATCTAAACACCTACCACGAGACATTAGCCCAGCATTTTACACAAATAATAGTATAGGAAATTTACTCATAAATTCTAAAGACAAAGATGATAAATTTAACAATTCTGGCGTCTATAAACTCAGTTGCAAGGATTGTGCTGCATTTTATATTGGTAAAACGGGTAGAAATTTTAATATAAGAGTAAAGGAGCATTTGAGATGTTTGAACAATAGTGGGTTTTCAGAATTTGCTAATCATTTGATAGAAAATAGTCATGGCTTTGATAAAAAATTGGGATTGTCAATTTTGCATATAAACGGTGCTGGTCACAAATTAAATAATTTGGAATTGTTGGAGATAAATAAAGCATGTAAAACTAATCAGGAAATTGTAAACAGCCAACTAAATTTAACTACCAGTCCTATTCTAAAATGTTTTCCTAAAAATTATTTGACTAAATTTGTATTGAGCAGCAATTTGAGTTAGTTGCTAAATTTATTTTTTAAATAATTTTTTTTTTTTAATTTTTTAAAAAACTTTAAAAATAGATTCTGACGAAGAAACAATGCTATATATTTTTGGTTAGTTATGACATCCCGAAGAAGAAAATTGTATTTTTCGAAACCGGTAGATGTATTTCAAGTCAATTCAAGTGGTTAATAAAACAAAGACAATAAATAAAAAATATGAATTTTAACCACAAAGTTAATATTGCTAATTTTAAAAGTATCCAATTTATTCTCTATAATATATTATAACTTTTTTCTAAAAAACGTCAACTAAGCCAATCGGCTGAATGCTTAGTTCCTCGATTCCGTCGCGGTAAATCATATCTCACTCTTTACCCATCATTCTCTCGCGGAACCCACTTTTATTTTCTGTTTTAAATAAACTGGTAGGAACAGAATTGATATGGACATGGCGAAAGTCAAAACCAGTTATTTCAGATGGAAGTTTGTATGGCCGATATGATCGGGGGTCGTCATTCAACCTAGGCGAAGTGTTACAAATCGGTTTGATATGTGAATGTAAACTGGATATGACATCTCAATAGTTAGGTAGTTCAAAATATAGTATAATAAATCTTTTAAAATAAATCATTATTTTATCGTTTATTTTTTTTTTTTGCTATATTTATATGTAACAGTCATATCTGTATTATAATAGCCGGCGGAAATTTTCATAGCACATTAAATACCGATTTAAATTGATCTATCTTCAAGCCAACTTCATTTTTCATTAATAAAAAATGCCTATCTAATCATTGTTTCTGAATCAGTTGTCATGACATGATACATACTGGAGTCGCCATTGAGCAATTTTGAACAACTGTTGTACTGGAAGGCAAACTGTACACATTTCTCTGATGCCAACCACGTGACACAATTTTGTATTTATTTATATAATTTTCAACAGTAAACAATAATATCATTAAAATTGTAATTGAATTTAAATTCAGTTCGAGTGTGAATACGTTTAGAACTTTTATTGAAAACCTCTCGCTAAAATAATTTTAGAATTTTACATACACCTAATACGTAATATTTTTATATTATTTTTAATTTAATTAATTAATTATTTAATTTTAAGGATCGGTATAAATATTATTTTAGTATGAAATTATTGTGATTTTGATATAAAACTTGATTTTTAATTGTAGCTGAAGCCTCAAAGCATGGACGTAAATATAATATATTATTTAAATGTGTTTTAAAAACGTCTAAAGTTGACCATATGTACTTTATATTGAATGGTTTATAATTATTTTAATTTTTAATATATTACTAATTTAGTTCAATGCAGATTTGTCTCCGTAATCTTGGCTTCAAAATTATAAGAAAATATATTCCATATATGGAAAAATTTTCTACATTTAGGCAATTTTGTGGCACGCGGAAAATGAATTTAATTATCGCGTTCTTTCTTATTTTCGTTATATTTTCATAATTATGGCAAATAAAATTTAGTTTATTAGTTCAGTACATTAGTACAAAGATCTTATCTAAACAATAATTTTTTTAAAAGTCAAATTTATTGTATAATTTTTGATATAAATGAATAATAAAAGCCCATATTTTCGCATATAACGCGGAAATATGAATATATTTTTGAATGGGAAGCCTTAAGTCAGTAAATTGTTATGTTAGGAAAATTATATAAAATCATGAAATCAAACAATTCCGTGCTTTCAATATCAACAGATTTTCGAATATCGAAAGCTAATAAATGTACAAAATCAATTAAAATAAGAAGTCTATGGTAAAAATAATATTACTGTATTAATGGTAGTAGATTTATTATATTTTTGCGTTACCTATTTATAATATAAAATATTCCCGCATCAAATATGACCACCACTTGAATCTGGTTTTGCATCACAATATCGCCATCAAAGAAAAGTCACAAACCGAGCTTCGCAGTATGATGGATGCGTGTCTCCTCTTTATATTATTGTAATAATATCCACTGAAAGAAATCTACATAAATCTTAAAGAGTAATACCATCATCTTTGACCGCAAAAATTTATCAGTGTGAAAATTCTTTCATGTTTTGCGAGCCGTAAGGATCATTGTGTACGGTTACTTTGTTGCTAGAAGGGTTCGGGCTGCCTCAATACAACTTAATGTATCCAAAGAAGAGGATAATTTAAGGATCACTTTAAATATTTTTATAATTTTGCGTACAGGATATTATGTAATGTCGATCTGAGACATTGTGTAATACCGCGTGAACACAGATTAATTAACGAATCGGTTAACTTTGCAGCATTCTCTATTTGGGACATCAATCCCTGTGTAGATAACAAATATTGTTAGTTTGAATATACAATATATGTGATGAAGTACGTAGCGCTGCGGTTGCGATGTTGCGCATGCGCAGTTATTTCCTTCATCTGTTGACTCACCGCATGCAACATCAGAGACATTCACATAGTGTGGCCATTGTGTAGTCAGTGGTTGAAATGTTCAAGATAAGATTCGTTTCTTGAATGCACGAAACATGAAACCAGCTGTGTGTCCTGTTTTATCCTGATTTGGCACCAAGTAATTTCCATATTTTCTTTCATCTGAAGCGGTTCCTAGGTGGCAAGCGTTTTGATGACGATGATCAACTCAAAGACGGAGTACAGACATGGTTTCCATCCCAGGCGGCGTCGTTCTATGATGAAGGTATACAAAAATTATGACAAGTACCTTGATAATGGTGACGACTATGTTGAGAAGTAGTTTAAGGTGTGTAGCGTCCGAAGTTGTGTTTCTTTAAAAATAAATTCCGGTTTTAACTTAAAAACCCGCAAGGAATCAGGTCACCAATGTGAGGTGCATGATAGATTACTTCCGATAGCCCATCACGTATTCGAATATAGAGGAATGAAGTAGTCAAATATGATAAGGAACAAGTAAAGGGTAGGTACTTACGGTTAAATTACATGGTTAATTCCGAAAAGTTAAAATTCGATGATAAACGACTAGAGTATGTGCAGTGTATTATAATCGTAATACGTACTGAAATGTCCACTTTTGGATAATTTAATAACGCTGTTATTTCTAGGCTATCAAAAGGTATAATTGGTGTATTTCTTAAGTATTTTAAAATACAACAAAGTGTGCAGAATGTGGTTATATTAATATTGGATGATTATCAGTCATTCATTAATTACTAATGTCTTAAAAAAAGGCACGTTCGTGATTCTTACGTTTAATTTTATAATGAAAACACGAACTGGTTGAGAATGTAGCACAGATCAAATGGTCGTGATACGTCATCGATATAATTCTTCCATAATTATATTATTAAGATGATGATTCATTTTAGACATCGTTCGTGTGCAGTGCCCATCGTTTCTCTTGTATAATGATGTATCTATTATGTAAAAAACGATTAGAGAAACAATCTGTATGTTCATTTATTACAGTATAGCTACTTACTGCTAAAAATAGAGTCAAAAATTCAATAGCATAATGGTTACTCGTAATTAGAGATTCTGTGTCGAGACTACCTGAGAATCTCATGATTTTTTGCTGTCTCGAGGCCCGGGAATTAAAAGAAAAATAATTCGAAAATCGAGACTAATTTTTTTTGATATTAGTCATTTTAAACAAAATTAATTATAATAATGTATAGAAAAAAATGTATTTATCGAAAAAATATTTTAGTTTGCTGACCATTGCGGAACAGCAAGTAGCAACCTAGCGACGAGCGGCGAGTGGTTCACGTGTGTCAATTCTTGTAGATGATCAGTTATAAAGATTCTGAAGGGAATAGTTTTGTTGGTTTGATAAAACAGGGGATTATGTTGCCTTGCAAAATGTGATGTAAATATTTAAGATAAAATCGTGTCATCATTTAACGAAACAACATTTAAATGAGATGAAAATATTCGAAAAATTTGTTAGGGGACTTCAATTTGTCATTGATTTTGATCAAATATATACGTTATGGTCTTCCGATATGTTTCTTTATCAATTGATTTTTTTATTTTATTTAAAAAAAAAAGTTTTTTTTTAAATAAACTAATAAATAATAAATAAAATGTTTGATAAATAATAATAATTATTATTATTATAATTATTATTATTTATCAAACAATGTTTATTCGACTTAATACCGATGACATAATATATATGAATATATATTATATTCATATATATTGTGTTGTCGTTATGTATATTCTTTTTAATTAAATAAAATTCTTGGTCATGATTTCCAAAAATTCCCGGGACTTGAAAATTTTAACTCCTGGGATTTGATAAAAGTCGAGAATACAGAATCCCTACTCGTTATATTATAATTACTCTATTCTTAAACATTATAAGATGTTTTTAAGCAAAACGCATTCTTATTGTGAAGTTGCAATTTTTAAAAACATATATCTGTGATATTTTTAATACAAATTATTAGAAAGTTATTATACACATAAAATATATTTTCGATAAACTGATTTTATTTTTATATCTTTCTAATTCATACATTTAAATTATATTATAAGATGTCCTTATGTTGATTTTTGTGACATCTTGGTAAAACAATATAATTTAATAGTGATTTGATGACCATACCTTGTAACTATCAAAATATAACCTTGAAATAACAAAGTTTTATTTGAATATTAATATTCAAAAGTTGAACCTCAATATATCAATTTGATGTAAATGTTAAGAAAATTTTAATGATAATCTTGTAAATACGTAAACCAAACTTGTAAAAATATTTTTTTTAGTATATCCTGGTATAATGAAATTAAAAAAAACATTTTATTCAGTCCTGGTGTAAAGATGTATAACTAACTTCGTCATTTTCCGCATAAAAAAATAATATCGACAATATAACAATCGAACCATGGGCCATTGTTATCATAAAATTATATAAAACTATAATAATTTTTCTAAAATTACCCTTAACATGGCCGAAGATCATCTCAAGGTTATAAACATATGATCAAATTAAAAAATACTCTTGCACAGCTGATGTACTCTTTTTCACTATTTCAACTTTTTTTTTCTATAAAATCATCATCATAAGACTGTTTAAACTAAATTAATATAAATAACCAAAAATATTACGTTTTTGTAAAAGTTTGTAGTTCAAGTCTAGGCACGAATATTTATATGAAATAAAATTATGTAGATTATTGAATACCACCGATCACACCTAGCTGAAATTTTTTTCAAATCCAAATCTTATATTAAACACGTAATATTATACAGACGCTAAAAAATCTTGGTACGTACTGTCTTTAAAAAGGTTCATTTTTTCTGTATTTAAAAGTAAAGTAAAAAAGTCCGTAAAAAGTTTATGTTGGCAAATTTACGTGTTCCATTTTGCTCTTTCTGCATACCTCAGTACAACACGCTAATACAATGTTGGCAACGTTATATTTATATGGTTGAGATTTTGTTATGCTAATGTCTCATTTTCTGATATTTCATAAATTAAAAGGAATAAAAAGTATATTTTATTAATACAAATTAAATTAATCAACTAGAAAGATATACAGAAAAAAAATCTATTTATCGAAAAAAATATTTAATTGTTACCGGTATTAACAGATTTTTTTCTGTATATCTTTCTAGGTGATTTATTTATTTGTATTAAAATACCACAGAACTGTGTTTTGAAAATGGAACATCACAACAATAATGTGTTTATTAATATTTATTATTACAATAAGTTTACGGTCGACTATTAACTCTTTTTTTAAATTAAAAATCGTCATATATATATATATATACAAGTGGCCGGAAAATAATCGTCAACGTTCAGTCGAACCAAAGGCGAACTGAAAGACATATGGCATTTCCATCATGTAGGAGTAGGTAAATATAAATGATAGAAAGCCACCCCCTTTTATCCTGTTATATAATTATCACACCGTCCACATTTATAATTCATGTTTAATTTCAGGTTTTCGCGAGAACTAGTGTATGGAATTGATGTCTCAAGGCAATGGCCTTGTCAATGACAAGTGTCACCGTGCCGAAACGTTGGCCTAGGTTTTCACAAGAAAACTATTTACAAAGAAACTCGATTTAACTTAGAAGAGACACCATTATGTTTGCTTGTCGTCGGTTTAGATATTTAACAGGTTTCAAATATCTAGACTATTTGGTCACTTGCAAACGTCCTTTATTTGTACAGCCATCAATATTTGCATTAAATATCCTTTTTACCATCCTCTTCTCACCTATTTTTCCTCATAACTAAGCGACTCATTCATAATCCTGTTAACCTTTACCATACCGTGATATAAAATACTCGTACGCAGCCATGTTGTCAACCCGTGTTACTGTAAGAAAATATAGTTCTATTAGCCTTTAAAATGTAAAAAAATGGTTTATGCCATAAATTTACTTTAATTATTGAGCATTAAATATTTTAAAAAAATGTAATATTATAATTCGGAGCATTCATCGAGTTCTGTATAGGAGGTTGCATTGTATTATAATACAACCTTCCTTTTTATCTATCTTTATTTAATAAGTGAGAAAGAGACATCATTATATTCGTATGTTTGTTTTTGTTTTCACTGTGAAATTAATGTGTGATTTATTTCTGTCTTGCCACAAATTGTATTTTTGTCAACGTATCAATTTTATAAAGGAATGAATTTAAAATAATTATTTTTGTAGGATTCGCTTTACATAATTGATTTTTCACTAGTCATTTCTAAACGTAAATATTTTTTTTCAAATTAACTAAAATATGAAATGTGTGTTGCGTATATTTTCCAAAATATTACAGATTTAATTAGTGCGGTAGATCTGTGTTACTGCTCGGTTTGGGAAGGGTTAAACAGCGGTTTGCTACCAAAGTGTTAACAGGAGGCTCGCTTAAACTCAGAGCTGTTCACGGCGCTCTTATACATTAAACGCAATAATTATTAAATCAATAGAATGTTACATAATATACTTATATTATATAACAATACGTAAAATACCATAAATAATTAATATCAATAATTTAAAAATGTACTTACCCACCTTAGATTGCAAGACTGAATAATTCCAAGGGTAATGCAGAAATAGGTACAATTATTTTCGCTTCAATTCCATGATTCAAAACTGAACACTGGATTGAAACTGACGTTCTCCTTAGTAAATGATGGTACAAAATAGTAAATATTAGGAACGGTCCTTCTCAAAACTGTGCACAAGTACGGTAAAGAGAAAAAAATGTGTACTTGTGAAGTATGATGGATACTCGTTTAAAGCATCGTTCACAAAAATGTTGCGTTGAACATCTGGAAGCAATATATATCAAACATTGGCGATTTTAAGTAATGATAGACTAAAGACAAAAAAACGGTTAGGTCTGTTTTATCATGCACCCTAAATAAATGTATTTAACGAAAAATTTCAAAACGAAACAAAGTCTTATGTTTTATGATACATTTAAAGCACCTACAGTTAGGTACTATTTTGATCTGAGAACATTGTTTTTTCCTCGCCGGTCTAAGTCAAATTTAACAAGGGGTTCGCGCGAGCCCCACCGAGCCCCCTCCACCCCTGCTATTAAACATGTTACAGTCAGCTTGGCTTCACTCGTAATTTGTTTAATATTTCAGTCTGTCATAAAACGATTGTAGAATTCCCTTGCAGTTGTAATGACTTGAGAGCGTGTTTATTATATTTTTTTATAGTTTTACATGACTTGAATATATTATTATTATTTGAATACTTAAATAAAAATACACCAACGGAAATTGTGTAATAATTATACGAAATTACTAAAATAACCGACACAAATTAATATTTTTAAAACTGCTATTCTTCTTCTTTAACTGTATACGTCAATAGTAATAATAATTATATTAAATGAAATAACAATAATTTTGTATGAAACTACTGTGTCAGTATAGCATAATCGGTTAATGCACGTTTTCCGGATTGGAAAAGATTCAAGTTCGAATACCGGTAGCAACAACAATATTTTTCGATAAAATTGATTTTATATGTATATCTTTCCAATGAATGCATTTAAAATATTACAGACCTATGTTCTGAATAATTACAACTTCACAATAAGAATTTGTTCTCCTTAATAATAATATTACTGTTTATGAAATCGTAGGTTATATAATAGTATCTAAATTATTCTACCGTACCTGATTACTTTAGTTGTGATTATGACCTTTGAAATGCTGCTCGAAATATTACTCACGGTACAATAAAATTCGGAAAAACTTGTATTGTACTCCTCCCAACTACAGTACTAATATGATTCATCACCGAACATTACAATCTAAAATACTCCGTGAATATATTCCCTTTATATATAATTTATGAAAAAAATAGATGATACCAGTATGTCGCATATGTCAAACAAATTATACACAAGTATCAAGCTACGGCAAGTGTTCCTGATTACAAATCATATTTTTTTAGTTTCGTATATAAATATTAAAAGCCATCATTAACACGACTATCTTAAGAAATCTTTAAATTGTAAGCCATTTCTCATCTCAAAAGTGTGAGGCTGTATTCGATATTATGTTACAAACTGTTTTTTATTAATATTTTTTTCATTTATGGTCACCTTAGGTAGTTCAGATGGAATCATAACTATCTCAATACATTGAGATAAAGTTTAATTGAATTCATTTATCCAATTTAAAGTTCATGATGACGTTAAATGAAGCTGCATAGGTGATTTATTCACCTGTTGAATTAAATCTGATATATATGTATATAGCTCCTGAAAAAAAATAGAGAAATGTTTTCGCAATAATTTATTAATCTGCTTAAACGGGATCTTAAGAGATGGAGAGATTTGCCCATCAAAATTTGATTGAAATATTAATGACTTTGATTAGATCGTTGATTGAATTGGTACATAATTAAATCGGCTAACATTATTAGGTAAAGGTGTGTTGTCTACATTATTACATAACAATGCTACCAGATATATTAAAAAAAACAGTTAAATGGAATGATTTGGTCCCACGAAATATTTTGTTATTTTAAATAAATAAAGTTTTGTTGTGAGGCTTTTAAATAACGAATAGATGTGTGAAAATCATTACATGAAAAAAACATTCGTTTTAGTTACTAAAAATTATTTTATGTACTTAAGAGATTTCTGAAATTTCTTTGCCAGCTCTACAAGAAATTCTCACTCGACTAAATCTCGTTCATAAAGACGAAAATGCATCACGAAATTCATTATGTTATTATTTATTATGACAAAAAGTTGGAGACATCTGCACGCATTTATATGAAATTAACAAAACTTATTAAACTAAAATAGATACGACTATTTTCTTAAATCAGTTGCAGTAACCCTGAGGAAACATGATTCTAAGGTGAGAAAATTTTTAACAACTCCTCCATATTATCAGCCATATGTTTAGGCTTTCCGACTTTGATTTTCTTATTCAATCCTCGAAGATAATGTCGCAAAGTTGGCTTAGGGATTTTATATTGTCCGTGTGCTTCAATAAATACTATTGATTTAGGGAGTGGTTTGATTGAAGCAACCTTACATTACATTCAAGGACCTGTTCACTTGACGGTGGTCGATTGTCTGTTATCTTCTTATCTTGTGGGAGATCTGCCTATTGGTCTGTGGTATGCTTCAACGCGGTCCTTCGCCATCTTGTCTACGTGGTCTCTTTATTATTGTCTTCTGATCGCATGATATGCTCCATGTCACATGTTTCTCTCATGGCCCGTGGTGTAGTGGGAACAGGGCGGGTCAGGGCGGGTCAGGGCGGCGCACTGGAACTTATTTTCGAGCCATAGCGCCAGCCTGTAACTTTTTTTGATACAGAATATTCCGCATAGAATTTTTTACATCAAATATCAATACAAAAATATCAATTCAAAAAAATATATAATAACGTGAAAATAATTATGAGTAAATTTATATTATTAATAGAATCGGCGTTAACTTTGTAACAGAGTTTCATCCTAATGGATGGATATAAATGAAACATGTTATTATTCTACATGAGTTTATTAGTACTACTCAAGTAAAGTAATAAAATTGTTTTATTTATATCCATCCAGGATATTTATAGTTTTTTTTGTTGATAATCAGATCGTCTATTCCCGCAGTGGTGTCCAATTTACAATTATTGAACACATGCATTTGAAGATAGATGAAATACATGAACTGAACTTAAATAAACAGTTATCCTTTAATGTACATGTTACAGGTCTATATTTTTGTTGACATATGACATGGTTTTAACGTTTGCAAAAGCTTTATTGACAATTATTTGAAAAAATTTATTGATGGCCACAAATCATCTATTTAAACTACAAAAATATTAAATTTCAAATTTCTGTGGGAATACAAGTAAACGAAAAAGAAAAAAAGGGGGGTGGAGAGGGATTAAAATCAAATCCGCCGTGGTACATTTTTATTTAGCACCACACTACTGCTAATAACTGTATTTAGTATTCTGTTTGAGGGTTTTTCCTAAGATAAAGCTAAGAATTCTCACACAATCAGAGGGAATGAATGCAATTTAATACAATATTATGGGAGATAATTACTGCATATAGATGTCAATTGCAGTCCCAATTATTTCTACTTTGCCAGTTTACTTAATAATTAATTAACACCTATCTATAATGATTAATTGTTAGACTTCTAAAGATTATTATGATCTTGGAACAGTAGTTAGGTAGGCAGCCTTTGTGGTCGAAGTTAAAAACGATCCATGTTATTTTCGAACATTCTGTTTTAGCATGCGCTTATAACGAGACTCTTGTGTTGATAAACATTTCACAACATAACGCTGCGTGTATTATGACAAGTTTGGACGGAAATTTGACACCCAGCGGAGCCGACAGGCACTGGGTTATAATGAGCACTGCGGGCTATTGTTACCAATTATCAACATGGACAGCATACGTGGCCGATAAACCTAATCGCTGAATTAAAAAATGGCTAGAATACTAATTACAGTGTTTAATAAGTACGTATAATAGTGATACAATATAATGTATCGAATACAAAGCAAAAAAAAAAGGTTTACGTTAATCTTGCATTATTTCTTTGGTTTCTTCGTTGGCTCCCAGGGATAGACAAACAGGCTAAATCGCCATACTATTCTTTCCTGGCTTTCTACTTCATTTCTTATTTACTTTTGTACATCTTGGCATGAACTTAGTTGTCGATTGTTGAAGCGTCTAACAGAGTTCTGACAGGTTCTTCATCCTCTATTAGCTCAAACTTCTCACACACCGAAATCTTTTGAGCAAACCTTTTTTTAATTCTATCGACAATGTTACAATAGATTCACTTCTAATGCGATCATTCTCAATTAAATAATTTATTTTAACAGTATTCTGAAAATAGGTATACTGGCCTAGTCTACAATATTTTAGGGGTTCGTGTATTTTCAATGTAAGAATTGAGATATGTGTGTAAAATCGTTTCAGAGATGTAAGTATTTTATAAAAGTGCTAGGCGTTATTTTATTAAAGATTGATTTCAGACCTTGTATGTCTATAATTTCCTTTAATTAAACTAATAATAATTATCTTATTGTTATATTTATATTCGTAATATTTTTAGGCAACAAAATCTAGGATTTGCGGTAATCGTGTTTTCTCCACCTTCATATTTTTTCCTTGTATTTTAGAAAGGTCGAGAATCCATAGCTGCAACCAGCCTAGTTCACTGTTTTAGTGTATTGCAGGCCCTTTTAATGTCCTTTTTGTTCACTGCTTCAGTGCCTGCTATCCATTGCAGGCCCTCCTAGTTTCCCTTTAGTAAAACTATTGCAGGTCCTAAGATACCTGCCGTTTGCTGTTTCGGTACCCGCAGTCTATTGGAAGTCTAGCCGTCTTCAGAAGTTCTGTTATCTCCAGCTTTTCTTGGGTTTACCAACTGGGTAAATTTACTATCGAATCCGTTTTGATAATCTTTCTACCGGCATTCTGATTTCATGTCCAAGCCACCTCACCTGAGTTCAATCTACGAAAAGAAACAAAACGTCTATATAGGAAGATTTCTCTAATACTAATTGAGACTACCCCCTGCAACAACACTGTAGGTATATCGGTTTTTTACAAACATTGATAGATAGACGGAGCATCCGCCATCTTCGATGATATACAGAATTATTGCATGCAATGTTCCCTTTAGATTTGGATCACGATGTGCGCATAAATTTTTTTAGTACAGTTTTAAGGGTGAATACTATTAGTTATTAGTATAAGTGAAAAATATGGTATTTTACCACTCATTATGAAAGGGAAGATAGAATTAAAAGTCTTGTTAAAAATTGTATGCGCGATATATTTTTTTTGTGTGCGCTATGATGCCAAATGGTATCATATGGAACATTGATTGCAGGTAGATAATTAGATATAATCTTTATATGGTTGTTAACCTTTTAACTGTCAACTGTATTTGAAATGGAAAATACCACATAAGGTAAATGTAGGTATTAATAGTTTTGATTTAAAAATATCTCTCAAAAACTGGGAACTATCTTCCACAGACGGCAAAATGAATTTTAAAATATGACTTTAATCCCTGCAAGCTCAAAAAGTGCGCGTTATCGCACTTATGGCTTTGCGTAACATGCAAAGTTTGGCGTGTTAACGCGCTCGTGGCATTTAAATGTTTTTTCATTATTATTATAGAAAACAGTTAGAGGGAGGGGGTTCCACAGTTTCTTTGGACCAGTTTAGAAGCTAGGGCTTCCTTGTCGGTCCCACTCATCAACACTAATAAAAATATGCGATTTTAATTTAATAACATATTTAAGTTTATGCAGTATATAAAACGAAAAAAGAAAAGAAATTTACTGTAGTTTTTTAACAATTTTTGCAAAATTTACAATTTAGATCCTCAAGCGTCTCTTAAGTGCTATCTTTATTCATAAAAAAACATATAACATAAGTCCATAGAATACATAGTTTTACATATAGATGGAAAATTAAGGTGCAGTAGTTTAAGGCAGACACTCAGGAATTCAGTCATAAAAAACACTCCTAAAAGATGGACAGTGGACGAGTTTAAAGTGGCAGTAGCATTTAAAAGGTTAATATACTATTCGATACCTGAGAAGATATTCAACGCATTCATAACACAGATCTGCCCAAAAACAACATACAGCGTTGTTGCAGGGATGAACACATTGCTGTCGTTGGATACTTACAATAAATCTTTAAATATGCATCAATAATTATTTATATGTATGCATATACAAATTGTAACAAAGTGAAGAATCAGAGTGTAATCAATTATTGTATTATTCAACGTCCGTGTGCGCCACGTACTATTGGAGACTTCATTGTTAAGATGCGCGGTGGGTTATGCCACGTCACGACTCGCGCATTGTTCGCTGCTCGTCTGGTCGGACGTGCAGGTAACTGTACCGTTCGGTTTGATTATTAATTTTATGATATAACATGTCGGGTTGATTTTAACCCGGCATCGCTCGCTCCCGCTCCACGAGTGCAGCGTTCGCGTAAGCAACGCTATAATTTTTACAGATGAATCTAATTTTACAATTAAACATATTTATATACTATTTAAATGTATTAACTAGAAAGATATACATACAAAATAAATTTTATCGAAAAATATTGTTATTACTACCGGGAATCGAACCTGGATCTCTTTCCAATCCAGGGAAGCTATATTAACCGACAAATTCTCAAACGTATGTGTTACACTTTTCAAATTAATACACATAACGTTCCATTATTTGAAAGCCATCTACTTTAATAAAAAATAATTGTTAGTTCTAGCATCTCCTATCAGACTACTCAAAGGTATTTGAGAGTCCGTAAAAATAAAGTAGATGGCAAATAATGGAACGATAGATGTATTAATTTGAAAAGTGTATCATATGGGTTCGAAAATTTGTCGTCAAAAGTACTATCTACTGTAGCATAGTCGATCAATGCACCTTCCTCGGATTGGAAAGAGATACAGGTTTGAATCCCGGTAACAATAATAATATTTTTCGATAAAATTGATTTTATTTGTATATCGTTATAATTAATACATTTAATTAATAATGTGTTCTGAATAATATACAGCTTCGCAATATGAATGTGTTATTCTTAATATAATTATTTATATTCGTTCAAAAAAAAAAAAATTGTACCTATGCCTCAATTCGGTGTATCACATAATATTTCCAAAGCATTTATTTTTATGGTTTAAAAAAGATTTAATTTTGAAAGAAATAATATAAAAATCAAACTCCGGTCGCCCTCTTTGTAGGCAGGAACACTAATCATTACGCTTCCGAGAAGTGAAAGTAATATAGTTTAGAGCTCTTTATTAATAATAATTCATTTAGTTTCTTACGAATTTTAACACAGCTAACTATTGTTTATAAATAAAGTTAATTTAGTATTGAATTTTTATGTTAAGTTAATAAAGTAGATATAATATATTAAAAATATAAATCATAAAATTAAATACTTCAGTATTTGAAGGCAATAGCGTGATGTTAAAGTGCTCGTTTAACATATCAGAGGTAGCGGGATCGATTTTTGTTGCCTCCTAAAATATTTTTGTTTTTCAAATATTTTTTGGTTTTTGCGCTTTCATTTCAACAAAAAACTAATCCGTTTTCATTCAGTGTTTTTAATTGTTTTCTGAACTTGATCCGGGGTAATATACCATTAGCAAGACATATCCAAGCCATCTTAATTAAGATCTATATATGTGTATGTAGAAGTGGGGGCTCCCTTATCTCTTTATTCTTACTCAGTCCCAAAATGTTATTCCTGCTACTCCTTGAAGGTAACTCATTTTGGCAGCCTTGATTTTTAATATTACTCTCTCCGTAAAAATTCATACGCAGGGTATGAAAAAAAAATATTACTTGTATTTTATAATGTATACAAGCGAGCAAAAGCTTATTTTTTAACATTCACAAATTTTTTAATAAGTTTAAAAAATAATATTCCTACTTAAAATAATATACTTTTCCTTTCGAGTAGCCTATTAAAACAATAAAAGTAAAATAGGAAAATATAATTAGTACATAAATATAATTACGTAAAAACATATATCCTATAATTTTACATTAGCATAATTAGAAGGAAATAGTTTAGTTTTAGTTCAACTTGTTTTGTGAACTTGAGATTCCTCAATAAATGACATTTCATAATTTGTTCATGTTATTACCCTCATAAACATATACTAGGATACTATTTAAAATGAGAGATAATCATTTTTAAATACTAATATTTATATATCCTTAAATATTTTCACATTAATTTTGGTTTTATAAAATACTATATATATAATAATTTGCCAAAAACAGGCTTGCCTAGTTAGGCATGTATTTAAATGTAAATATGATATTTCTGTTCAAATAAAGAAAAGTTAAAAAAAATAAAAAATAAAAATAAAAATGTATTAATTAAAAAAATATACAAATAAAATCAATTTTATCGAAAAATATTGCTGTTTCGCTACTGGGATTTGAACCTGGATCTCTTTACAAACCGGAAAAGGTGCATTATCCAACTATGCTACAGCAGATAGTACTTTTGACGACAAATTTTCGAATATATATGTTACACTTTTCAAATTAAAAGAAATCCAGATTCGAATCCCGGGAGCGCAACAACAATATTTTTTGATAAAATTGATTTTATATGTACATCATTCTAATTAATACATTTAATTAGTATTTAAAATATCACAGACCTATGTTATAAATAACTACAACTTCACAATAAGAATGTGTTCTCCTTAATAATCATTTTTAAGTTATTTGTGGAGTCGTATGCTCATTTTTTTTTATGTAACGTACCGTTAACAAAAATGCATGTTTGACGTTTATAGGTACTGAATAAAATGTTTACCCTCCATGGTAACGAGTATAACGTATTGTTTGGTCACATACTTTTCGCAGATTATTCTTAAACGATTTTTTTTTATGGGAAACGCAATGACTACATGGTTTATGTATCTATGTTTACTTTAAATACATTTAAGTACGTAGACTGAATGCAGTGGAAATAAGATCATTTAAGCGTATATGTGGCGAGTCTATTTATGACAGAGAAAAGAATGAAGTAATAAGGAAAAAATGTAAAGTTGATGTTAGTATAGTGAGTAAGATTGAGAAAGGATCACTTACGTGGTTTGGTCATATGGAACGGATGAATGAGGAGAGAATGGTAAGAAAGATGTATGATTCAAGTGTTGATGGCACCAGAAATAGTGCACGTCCGCGGAAAACTTGGTACGACCAGGTATACCGGATAATGGAGGATGGTTCTGTTATTGCGTGTTAGAACAAAAGAGTGTGGCGCTCTATCCTCTCTGCCTACCCCCGCGGGGAAACAGCGTGAGTGTGAGCAAGTAAGTAAGTAAGTTAAATACTCTTTTTTTTTATGGCGCAGGTGATGGCGGGTTAAGTACTGTTCACAAGTGGAAAAGTGTTCCGCAGTTACGCCGTGATCGGCCGTGGAATGATAAGAGGGGGGCACGGAATATTAATTAAGATGAAAAATAAATTATCACATTTTCTGTCGTAAAGATATCTCAAATGTGACATATTGTCTTTTTATAAGGATCACGTATTGCTGGGATGATATATTCTTGTATTTATTGCATAACGTCTAATTAGTATTGTACTATTTTTCTCGTTTAATCAGTGCAGCTGTGAAGCGTTGATACGTGAATCGTATAAATATTAAATATAATATGTACTTAAATTCTCGTTGCTAAGCTTATATTAATAATTTTCAACATTAAAAGATATGAGACATAAAAAAAATTGTTTCGTAGAAAAAAATATTAATAGCCTGTTTCATAATCTAGTTCGGCATGCACGTCGTCGACTATTAACTATTAACTAATGCGTTTTTAAAATGAAATATTATTAGGTGGATATTATTATACAGTGTGTCTCAAAAGTTTTTTTCATTATAGTTCATTCGCTGCACTAACACAACGAGGCGGTGGATGAAATGACAGATACTCGTACATTCGGCGCTGGGCCGCAGAAGAGTTGCTTTATTTTTTATATTTATTTAGGCACATATATATTGTGCATCTAAAATAAAACAGTTTTTTAACAGATATTTTAAAATGCATTACCCAACTAGCCAAATCTGTTTTAGGACAAATTGGCAAACAAATCATATTTCACAAATCAAATAAGCCAATACAACTCATTGAATACGAGGTAAAAAACAATTAAATAGAAAATGAAACATACAAGTAAACGTGAAAATATATAAAATAAGAGAATAAAAATACTTATTTGCAATACAATATGAATAAATATACTGTAACCACATACAAGGTAAAATAAATAAAAAATTTAAAGTTACAGTGCATTCAGTATAAAAGTACACAAAATGCAGTATATATAAATTGTTTCGTAATAAACAACGTTTATTCAATTTGTATTCAATGTATTTACATTACAGTATAAAAATTTCTGTCCGCAGTGTAATATTTGCTAAATGCAGGTGTGATTACTCTTGTTGTGATTATTCGATGATTTTAGTATTCCAGTTCAAAAAGGTTTTGCCTATTCCCGTATTTAAGTATTCCCTTAATTATTTCTGAATACTTACAAATTTTTTCCATGTCCCAACATAAAATAGTTCGCATCTTTACATAATTTTCCATATTCTTTATAAAATTACATTTAAAAAGAAATAGCTTTTTATTTTTAGATAATAATACAACATAACTAATTGAGGTTTATTGTGGGTAGAATTGGTGAACGTTACATTGTGTAAAGTTATCACTTAATCCAGCCGAAGACAGGTTGTAAGCCCTGTAATACCCATACTTCCATACTTCCCATGTAATATTATATAAATAGCTTCGCCTCTATGAGATATCTATAATTAATCTTAAAAAATAACTATTCTACTTAACATTATACACAAATGAATTAAATATAAAGGTTATTATGAAATAATAATTTATTATTCAAGTTAAAATATGTATAAAATAAGCGGCATTGATGTAAACTCTTTCCTAGTCTGTAGCTGTATAATTTCTGATCACGTCGAAGACGTCACATCTCTTGATTTAGTTCTTTGGGGCCATTTGAAGTATGTTATCTACCAGAAGTATCCAAGAAACATTCAGGAACTTAAGGATAAAATAAAATCGAAAGCCAATAAAATTGAGTGATTAAAAAATTTAAGGTGAATATTTCAAATAATTAATAAATTATAAAAATACATTAAAAGAAAAAATACTTCTTTTTTTTTCCGTGTTTTCCGAAACCGGTAGATGTTTTTTAAACTCAATTGTGGTTAATAAAACAAAGATAATAAATATAAAAAAAATATGAATCTTAACCACCAAGTTAATATTGCTAATTTTAAAAGTATTATTATGGCGAGTACGGCTAATAAAGCAAAACTTTACAAAAAACTAACGATTAAATATAGAATTGTGTCTTTAAATCTGGTGAAGAAACAATACTATATTTTTAGTTAGTTATGACATCCTGAAGAAGGAAAAGTATTTTCCGAAACCGGTAGATGTTTTTTAAACTCAATTGTGGTTAATAAAACAAAGATAATAAATATAAAAAAAATATGAATCTTAACCACCAAGTTAATATTGCTAATTTTAAAAGTATTAAAAAAATACTTAGTTTAAACCACTATTTACTAATAAATTAACATGTTTCATAACCAATGATGCCTACTTCAGGATATAATATATACTAAAATTAAAAACAAATGTAAATATAGGTCATGGGTAACTAATTAGGAATTACTATGAAAACAAATTTAAAATGTAAGTGTTTGCAATAATAATTTGGTTATTATTTATGTTTAGTTTATTATAAATACTACTTTATCTACTAATTTAATGTATTAATTATAAATATATACATATAAAATCAATTTTGTCGAAAAATATTGTTTTTGCGGTACCGGGATTCGAAGCTGGATCTCTATTTCCAATCCGGGGAAGTACACTACCAATTGTGTTATAACGCTAGTATTTCTCATGACAAATTTTCGAACCTATATGGTACACTATTTCAAATTAATACATCTGTCGTTCCATTATTTAAAAGCCATCTACATTTAAAATTTAAACTTAGTATTTAAAACATCACAGACCTATGTTCTGAATAATTACAACTTCACAATAAGAATGTGTTCTCTGTAATATTACTTTATCTAACTGTAAACCCATGGTATTTGTATATAAATTTCTAAACCCTTATTAATGTCAAAAGATGATTGGTTTTAAAGTACATTGTATGTTGAACAAGGGAGCATTGGTCTTGAAACATGGCGATTTATCAATAAAACGTAAGAAAGTAGTTTTGACAAAGTGTTTTTTTTTGTATTATTTATATAATATGTTGCCACAAAGTAATTTTGTATATATTGAAGATGTGAATAAATTATAATTTCTTTTAAATATGAATTAAATATATTAATTAGAATTCCCCGGTTTGGAAAGAGATCCAGGTTCGAATCCCGGTGGCGCAACGAACAATATTTTTCGATAAAATTGATTTTATATATATATCTTTATAATTAATATATTTAATTCAAATTTAAAATATCACAGACCTATGTTCTGAATAATTACAACTTCACAATAAGAAAGTGTTCTTCTAATAATTTATTTGGTTCTATTAAATTTATTTATCCCTATAGTGCGAGACTAACGGTTTATACTGTATATGCATACTAATGTAAATGAAAATAAGTTTAACCTTCATCTAGTTAACATCTAGTTAACTGCATAAAATACACAGAATATAGTTATAAAAATATACCTACTCAGGGCTTCAAATATTTGTAACATACATTTATTTATTTATAGTAGATCTATTTATTACATAAAATGAATTATAAAGAATGAAGAAATAAGAAAATAATGTTAAGATAATCTAAATATAGTGAGTAAGATAAAGAAAGGATCACTTAGATAGTTTAGTCATATGGAACGAATGAATGAGCAGAGAATGGTAAGAAATATATACATATGACGCATGTGATGATGACACTAGAAGTAAAGAATGACCGTGAAAGAATTGGCACGACCAGGCAAACCTGGATACTGGTTGATGGGCAAACCTGGATACTGTTAGAATCCTCAATAATCGGCGAGCTTGTATAAGAAGATGAATGAATGTGGATGAGGCGAGAATTGTGTATCAAGACGAGAGGGTGTGGCGCTCTATCCTCTCTGCCAACCCCCGCAGGGAAACGGCAGGATGGTAAGTTAATTATTTAGTTAATTTTTATTTTCTTAATGTTAATTATTTGGCGTACATTAGCTTTATTAATATGCTTAATTGCTCTGTTACTGTTTTAATATTAATCTATAAGGATAATTATTGAATTCCTTTCTTTAAATGGTACTACGTACCGTATATACACATAATGAAATAAATACCGGGTTTGAGTAGGTACACTAAACAAGCTGATTTATGCAATATATCAACTACATCGAAGCCGTTTAATCCTTGGAAAAGGTGTGCAATAATGATGCATTTAGTTGCATTGTTTTGTGCAATACCGTTTACAATTTAATATGTAACAAGATCTAATCCCGATACATATAAGATTTTAGAATAATTGTATCTCCGGGTAAAATGCTGTAGGTAATTGATTTCATGGCCAAACATCTAATTGCCCCATTTAAAGTCACGAAACCGGTTCTGTTTGAGATGTAAGGAAACTTGTATATAGTGAGTATAATTTGCAATAAACACGTTTGAAGCGTGTAATGGTACCAAACATGAAAATGAATAGGTACAGTAAAACTTCTATCCGTCGTTTTTGAAGAGACTGTTTAAAATACTGTGTATTGTGTAAAATAACGCGCAATTGTATGCATAATTGCAATTGCCGACGGAGCATAAAAGAAAAATATGACAAAATTAAATAATTTTATTATTAAAGGTTTGGAAAGAGATCGTTCCAATCGTGTCATATTTTTAAAAAAATGAGCTATTTGATTGCGTAAGTGGGTACCAAAGTGATCACGTGAGTGACACCAAAATGAAAATATTGAAATAAGGAATTTCCGTTAGTTCACGTCTATATATTTGGTAGTCTGTGTTTGCATACAATTTGTTTATTAATAATAAAATCCTAATCAAATGTATTAATTATGAAGATATACATATATAATCAATTTTATCGAAAAATATTATTGTTGCGCTACCGGGATTCGAACCTGGATCTATTTCCAAATCTTATATCTTTCTAATTAATACATTTAATTAGTATTTAAAATATCATAGAACTATGTTTTGAATAATTACAACTTCATAATAAGAATGTGTTCTCCTTAATAATAATAAAATCATTAGGAGAATACATTCTTATTGTGAAGTTGTAATTATCTCAGAACATAGGTCTGTAATATTTAAAATACAAATTAAATGTATTAATTAGGAAGAAATACATATAAAATAAATTTTTTCGGAAAATATCCCTGTAGCAACAACAATATTTTTCGATTGTATATTAAATAATTAGTATTTAAAATATCACAGACCTATGTTCGGAATAATTGCAACTTCATAATAAGAATATGTTCTCCTTAATACTATAAATATTGTTATTAAAACTTATATAAAAATGATAACGCATATCGAATGTATAATCGATTTAAGTAAATACGAGTATATCGCTTAACTATCCTCGAAAAAGGCTTCATTAGTCTACGTGCCTTAAAAAATAGTCGCGACGTCTTTAACTCTTTTTATATTACTAGTGTCTATGCTCCTAAAGCTGTCGGAACGTATTTTAACCTGCAAGCACTTCCAAAAGCGTATAATAGCTCTGTGCCCTTTAAAATCTTGTACATATCTACATATATATTTTGTTTTTATTATCTTTTAGCGCATCAATTAAAATACGCATACATTAGTGCAAGATAGACACTAAAAATCAATTTGCAGCAAATGGCAAAAGGTCGTGTTTTGAGTGACACTATCGATTAATTAAAGATCACACATCTCCTGTGAACCAAACCAGTACCGGTCCATTGTATATTAAGTAAGTTGAGACCATAAATCTTGTCATTGCTATCTTAAAGTTGATCGAAACCTATCAAATGTCTAATTGAATCATGGGCCGTTCCTCCGCCGACAGAATTTATGGTTTTTGAAATCATTTCTTAATCTCTCTACCGCAGAGATGTTCTTTAAAATCGTATTACATTATGAAGATGAAGAGGTAACTACCAACCAACATGTTTTTGTTTACAGTTTGTTTATGTATACCCATTCTTGAATAGGTAAGTAATATTATGTATCAAATGGAAAGAGCAAACAAGAAATATGTTTTTAAAAAATACATAACTAAACGAACATTCACAACAAAACAAATGTAAATATTAAATGAATCTTATAAATATAAATAGAGCAATAAAAACGAATCTTATAAATACAAATATAAATAGAGCATAGTATTATAAGAGTATGAAAGCTGAAACCTAATTAATTAGATGAAAAGGAAACAAAATTATTTTTTTGGGAGAAATAGAGAAAAATAAATTTATCTTGAGGTCGATAGCGAACATATGCGTAAAATATTTGGATTATATTCTCCCACACGAGACTTTCGCAACAGCAGTGATGGAAGGAAAAAGAAGAGGATTGCCGAAGAATACATCCATGAGCCTGTTGCTGGATGGAGTTCCAGGAGTTATCGAGATGTAAAAGACCTGGCGCAGACTAGGGATCGACGGAGAGGGTTACAGCGACAAATTGAAGAAAGTAGTCATATATAAATATTTAACTAACTAACTAACTTACCATCACGCCGTTTTCCCGCGGGGTTAAGCAGAGAAGATAGAGCTCGACACTCTTTTGTCCTGTCACACACTTCTCGCCTCATCCACATTCATACATCTTATCATACAAGCTCGCCGATTAATGAGGCTTCTAACAGGAACATCCTTCGATTTACATGGTCGTGGCAAGTTTTTCGCGAACGTCTTCTATTTCTGGTGCCATTAATACTTTCGTCATATATCTTCATTACCATTCTCTCCTCATTCATCCGTTTCATATGACCAAACCATCTTAATCTTACTCGCTATACTATACTAAGATCAGCTTTACATTTTTTCCTTATTTTTTCATTCTTTATTTCATCATAAATGTATTTGCCACACATACGCCTATGCGATTTCATTTCCAATGCATTCAGTCTACTTTCGTCTTACTTTCATACATCAGTGTCGGTTATTTATAAGTATTGAATTAAACTAACTATTTTTTTACTGTTTTTAAAATCATTTTTGTAGTTGATATTATAATTAGGACTAAAATTCTACTTTTATCCCACGGCGAATTTATTAGTTTTTAATTTCATTCTAACATTTGCCCTTACTATGATTGGCTAGATCCCCTTAAATTTGTATTATTAAGGTAAGTATCTAGGTTTAGGATTCACGAGCATATATCAGAACTAGTAGAATATTTTATAACCTTTCTTTTAGTCATTATCGAATTTAAGTGTTTAGTAGGTTTTAATTCCCCAACTGCCAGCCTATTCGTGTATTTCTCTCTCAATGTCTATCATTCAATACATAATTGCAATTAGATATTTTGTGTTCTCGACTTTTTTCAAATCCCGGGACTCGAGAGTCAAAATTGTCAAGTCCCGGGAATTCCCGGGAATCGAGACCATGATTTTTATTTAATTAGACAGAAAATATATTTTAATGAATATTCATGAATATGATGTATAATACTTAATAAAGATATTATCTGTGTAAAAAAAAAACGTATGTTCATATTAATTTATTAAAATGAATTAAAACTGTTCCAAACACATTCGCCGTTCTTTTACTCCGCCTGACAACCAACTAAATACGAAGCCTCGTCACTGAGCTTTTATGAGATAAATTATTCTGTTAATGAAGCGGTTTTAGTCTTGGCTAAATAATTAGAATGAAAATAAAAGTTTAGAAACTGGCAGCCAGGAATTTAACTTACGCTCCCAGAGTGATGGTACGATAAGACGTAAGGGTAATAATATATATCTTTATCTACCTTTCAATCCACAATCCACACTAATAATCTCTCAAATGTTTTTACAGAAAGTAATCTCAATATTATTATTATACCCGGGCAATGTAATTTTTAATTAAAAAACTGGATATATGCATGATATTTATTGTAAACTAACCTAACCTTGGCCTCCAGAAATCATTTTTGACAGCATTATTTTACACTGTCTTAGCGATAATACGTGGTTTATTTTTTTAAGCAATAAATTAGATAAATTAATGAAATTTATTAAATTTTATTAAATTAAATCGGTAGTGAACAGTTTATAAAGATTATTATATTAGAAGGTCAGAGATAGCTACATTGTGATATGTACCTACGGAGAGTATGCAGTATTATGCATAATGCCCGGTCAGAGTGATAAATAAACACAAATCTTACACACTCTGCTCTGGGCATTATGGACGATGCTCGAGCACTATATATAATGCCCGGACAGAGTGATAAATTAACACTTATTTATCTGACACATTCTCCTCTGGTCATTATGAATAATGCTCGAGCACTATGCGTAGTGCCCTATTATCAACTCAGTTCACAATATATACATGATTTTAAAAAGTAGTCAATATACAGGGTGTAACACACCCAGTCCACAATACTTTATGGATGGATAAATGTTCAAGGGATATGTGCCTAATTCCAACCACGTAACAGATGCATTTAAAAAAACCTAATTACGTGATTATTTAAATTCATTAAAATATTTTATTGATTCTAAATTATTATACAAAAAATGAAAGGTCATCGAATTTCGTGTGGCTAGACTATTTTTTGTTAGATGATTTAGGGCCTGAAGCAAAGATATAAATTAATATTGGAACGATTTCGCAAATATTCATTTCTAAGTATGTAGACTTCAAGCTTAACACAATTTCGTAAAAAATTCAAACAATAATATTTTCCGTGCAGAATTTGCATATACTATATTCCTTGAACATTATCGACTTGTAATTTAGTCAGGTATCCACCCATAAAATATTGTGGACTAGGTCTGTTACAACCTGTATAGTTGATGACCATTTAAGGACATCAACTACCCGTTGTCAATAATTATTATAAATGTCAATAACGGGCAGTTGATGTCTGTTTGAGGCATCAACTACCCGTTGTCAATAATTATTATAAATGTTAATAACGGGCAGTTGATGTCTGTTTGAGGACATCAACTACCCGTTGTCAATAATTATTATAAATGTCAATAACGGGCAGTTGATGTCTGTTTGAGAACATCAACTACCCGTTGTTAATAATAATTATTAATTTCAATAATGGATATTATTATTAATGTCAACTACCCGTTGTCAATAATTTTTATTAATGTCAATAACGAGTAATCAAACGGACATCAACTATCCGTCAAGCAAAATAAAATTTAATACAAATTAAATACATAAATTATAAAGATATATATAAGTGCGTTATCCAATTACATTACGTCAGATTTGTAAGTAGTCAACAAATTTTCTTATACCTTGCAGTTATTTTAAATTGATGCATCAAACGTTCCATTTATTTGAAACCTATCACCTTTTTCATTCCGAATATAATACTTTGAGAAATGATCGCTAGGAGACGCCGGAAATTTTATATTTTCATTTTATTAAATGATTTGATATACTTTAATACAACTTTTATATATTTTATAGAGAACACATTATTATTTGTGAAGTAGTAATTTTTTTCAGAACACAGTTCTGTGATATTTAAAACTAATTAAATGTATTAATTAGAAAGGTATATATAAGGTATTGTTGCAACCGAGATATGGACATGGATCTCTTCCGATTTGGGGAACGTGCATTATCCGATTATACTACAGCATATAGTCTATTGATGACAAATTTTCGAACCTATATATTACACATTTCAAATTAATACACCTATAATTCCATTATTTGAAAGCCATGTACTTTATTTTTACGGAATCCCAAATACCTTTGTTTAATCCGATAGACACAAAAATTTACAATAAATTTTTATTAAATTTTGGACACATTGATACAACTTATATATTATTAACGGAGACACATTCTTATTGTGAAGTTTTAATTGTTCAGAACATAGGTCGGTGATGTTTTAATTAGTTTTTAAAACTAATTAAACAATAAGAATGTGTTTTCCGTAATAACAAATTAAATGCATCAATTAGAATATATTGAATTATAAATAAAAAATTGTATTATTTCGTAAATTTAAGCATAAGTTCAACAATATATAGGTATATATGATAATTTTATTTTCACAGTTTAATGTATTCATATCAGCTTATTACACAACAGGTCTCGTTTCGTAGCATAAATGCGAGTGTATAAGTACAAGCCATGATGAATATATTGTGTATACAGTAGACACATGTAATATAAGATGTTCGTCGGTGTAAGCCGGAGAACGCGTTATTCTAATATCTCACAAAGATTTTGATCATAAATGGTTCATGTTTTCATTACGCTATCTAAAAATCTATTCAATTTATTGTGGATAATAAACAATACAATAATCATTATACCTCTACTCCGAGTCCGCCCATCTTTTAATCATAGAGCGAGTCAGAAAAATGTAACATAACTTTGAACATAACCATTAATAAAATTGTTTTAAAAAATATATGTTACAGGAAACAATTAAAGTTAATAGTTGTAAATATCAATACTATATATATTAAATATTCATCAAATACGATTTAGAAAAATGTTATTTAACTAACCACGCCAAAGATTATCAATCTTTTTAGAGCAATGAAAACTAATCACAAAAAAGCACGTAGGCTATTTTTCTTCTTGTGATGAGATAGAAATTATTGTGACTGCGTTTGGTATTTCTTTTATATCAATGATTGGTAACGGATATTTAACTGTTAGAAGTCTAGTTTCCGGTATATCAATGATTTCTCGCTGAATTACAAATAACCAGTTACTAATCATCATAAATTTCACAATCACAGTCAAAATAACGGTTAAAATAACGGTTTAGCTCATCACTATTAGTAACGTCATCATAGTTGTTCAAGCCAAAATCACCTGAGGAGCACATCTGGTTGCAGGTGAAAACGTAATTTTAAATATTTTATAGTCTTGACGTATGCGGATCAATAAATCACGCATTTTAGTGAAAACCGGACGAAAATCATGCAAATATCGACCAAGTTACGAAGTATTAAAAATAATTGTATTTTTTACATCGCGCGCTCACCCCAGTCACAAATTCACGCGCGGGTGTAATTTGAGCAAATATACGCATAAATATTACCCATCCTTTTTATTTGCTAATCATGTAGATATGATAAAATAATTGATATGTAAGAAGACCGGAACAAAATACATCGCATAACTTACGAATTAGAGCAGTTTAAGATACAATTACTATTTTTTATTAGTTTTGGACGTATTAATTTATATAATATTTTCACGGGCCGCTTTCAAATGACGAACCCGCACACGCGCGCCCCGCTCCAGTGAATGGAGCAATGAAAAGCCACGTTTAACGTTTAACCATATGAATAAATACACTCACCGATGAGATAGTTTATTTTAGAAATAAAGGATTAAATAATTAATAAAAAATAATCTGAGTTAGATGTAATAAAATGGCCTGTTGACATATCTAGGAAATGACTTACTGGTGTAAAATAAAATAAGTTATGTATGTTTTCATGTTTAGTTAAGTAAAAATTTGAGATATTTTGCCATAAAAACCATGTCTAAAGTATAAAATAGATTTATAAGGATCTTTTATATGTTTAATTTTAATCGCACGATTTATGTAAAGCTACCAGAAGATCACAGGAAACCAGCCCTTGCAGGAGATCATTTCAGTTACCACAAATATCTATCTATTATAATTACAAATTTGATTAATAAAATAAATATAAAAATGAGGCGTCTGGAGGGCCACGCCCCCCATAAATTATCGTGGCTTATATATAGGGGCGCGTTTAGCTCAGCGGTCAGATTCGAAAAAATATCGAGATTCTTCAAAATACGCCCCCATCTTCGCCATCTTCTTCGACTATTCTTCTACCAAGATACACAAGTGTTGAGTTCCTGGGCTCCCAGTACCTACAGATGTATCTGTAAAACGAATAAAACTTGACCAGTCCAGGTCGCTACCAGCTTTTGAGAGTTCTTTTACTTCTTTACAACAACTGCTGTCCAGCCGAGTTCCCGTACCACAGGAAGAATAAACAATAGTCATGGCGGCCTCCATGATAAAGCGTTTTTATACTTGTATTTAAAGCAATCTTATGGTTATTAATTTTAATATATATGGATATATTTATAAATAATTCAATATATACGTTTTTTCCTTCCATTTTTGATGTAGGGTATCTTTACGCCACAAAATTGAGCGATGGACAAAACCATGTAATTGCCGCTCACCACTAAGTCACTTGCAACACCACATAACAGTGTGGACTGACCAGCCAATGTCACCTAATTTTGTGACACAAAACTTTTTATGTAAAATAATGGTTATAACTACATTTAAACTTTATTTTTTTGTAAATAATTAGATAAAATACTTTGTTTAACCACTATTTATTGATTATTCAACATGATTCGATACCTATGGCATCTTTTCAGGAAACAATGTGTACTGAAATTAAAAATACAAGCATAAATAAAAACAAACCTATAAAATGGTGAATAAGTAAGAAATAATATCATCAGTTTATAGTTTTGTTTTTATCTATGCTTGTATTTTTAATTTCAGTATACATTGTTTTCTAAAGAAGATACCATAGGTATCTAAACATGTTAAATAATCAATAAATAGTGGTTTAAACAAAGTATTTTGTCTAATTATTTATATAAAATGAGGTCACAATGTAATTTTGCTAATAGTAAAGAAGTGATTATTTATTTGCATTGTTTTTATTTCCTTGAGATACTGGAAACTTAGTTTAAATAATTAGATATAGAAAGTGCCTAACTAATATCCCATATTATTATTCACATACTTACTATCACGCCGTTCCCCGGGGGAATAGCAGAGATAATAAAGCACCTTATGTAGCCTTAGAGGGCTTATTATAATTCTTAATGATGCCCGCAAACATATCAAAACGTATCCAAAAAATTATCTAAGGTTCTCTCGAATAATGGTTTGGCAATCTCTGATTCACAGCACGATAAAACCTTTTTTTTATTATTATTTTCGTATTTACACACATTTTTTAGACATGGATCGACTTTAAAACTCACTATTCGTAACCTCTGCTTCTGCTTACACATTTTTTTACTCTCCATATATAATATATTAATTATTTATACGATAGACACATATATTCCGGAACGATTGGGCGGAATACGTAATAACTCTATTGGCAATATATTTATATAAGCATTCATGCAGCTGTTCACTGCGCTAGATTTGCTAGATCTAGATAGTGACTAGGAACTAGCGGCTATTTGGTGCCTATTCTAAAATAATTGTTAATAATAATAAATAAAATATATATTAATTATGTTGTAAATATAAATTTGATATGTCTGATTTATTAATTTACCACGTGGATTTGATTGTATGTGAGTTATGTACTACAAAATACTACTAATTTTATTTTTTAACATCATGTTCAACAATTATATTTCTAGCAATATTTCAGTATGTTAAAGAACACACAATTACTGGGTTTTTACCTATAAAGGCACTGTTATTAAATAAATGTCAGATATCTCAAAGAGACGAAGCTATTTTTATTATATTTTTAATAGAAATGATATATAGAAAATAAGAGGAGGCAATGTAATAAGATATATACAACTTACAAAAATTTGATAAATATGGAGATTGAGTGGTGAGAATTATATATATATATATATATAAAGTGATCACTTAAGCCAGCTGAAGTTAGGTCGTAAGCCCAAAATTTACTATATTTCTATCTATAATTTTGTGCATAATATATATTTTAAATAGAGATGCGCACACGGAATACACGCCATATCAATATTCTTACTATTTTCAAACTAAGCTAAACGCTTCTACTGTGAAAATAGTACTAATTCGCTGGTTTTCTAGGATGAGGCGCGGACCCCCGACCACTAGATCGCTTGGCCAGCATCTTTACCAATGTACCTACAAGCCACTCTGTTAGTTCTGTTGGTCGGTCATTGTAAATTCCTCGCGCGATGTTAATATTTCGAGATCGTTTTAAGTAAGTCCGAATAGCGGCTAGATCTAGTTAAAGTAGCATACCTACAAAGAAAGATACATTTTTACCTTTAAAAAAATCCAAGACTCATTTTTTACCCATTTCTAGGTTAGGATTTAAAGAGACATTTAGAGGTTAGGTTTTAAATTGACATAATACCTGATGACAGAACACAAACTTACATAAATTATAACACAGCTCTAGCAAATAACATTGCTTTTAAATTCTCAGGATTGAAAGGCGGATTCATATTTTTTTCATACAATCGTTACAAAACAATATTTATGTTAAAAAAAGAA
Source organism: Eubasilissa regina (assembly GCA_022840565.1). Lineage (NCBI taxonomy): Eukaryota > Metazoa > Arthropoda > Insecta > Trichoptera > Phryganeidae > Eubasilissa > Eubasilissa regina. The sequence continues at coordinate 23,922,870 of JAINEB010000009.1, forward strand.
AAATAAGAAATACACATTGATAAATATGAATAATAAAATTAAGTTACGGCTATTATTGAATCTGTAGCTACTCTGCAGTCAATGACATTATCTGGTCAGGGAGCCAGCCTTGCATGAGAGTGCCGCTTAGACTAGAGTTAGTGCTGAACTCCAGACGCAGCCTTACGCCAGCAACTCGATGTCTCAGAAGCTGTATGAATCCATGCACACGGCCTACGGTAAACATTGTAAACGCACTACAATAACACGCCAACACGAACAGTATTCCGTATAAGTTGCTATATTGAATTTATAGACGAGTTGTTATTCTGTTATATATGATACAATTAACATTTCAGTATCGAAATTATATTTTTTGACCTTTTATAATGTTATTATATTTTAAAAGTGTGAGTTTCTTCATAGTTTGCTGTAATAATATACATTACTCAAGTAACCTTTTGCTTTTACTAACACAATACACACATTGCATTATGTATCTCAATATTATATGATTTGGTAACGGACAATTATTTATATTCATCCTTTATAAATAAATTTTTGCTCACGAGCATTCTAGAATGCTTTTTGTCCAAAAAAGTATATTTTTTAACGACGCAAAAAATAAAACCTATGTTCGTAAGAGTTACATAACTAACTAACTTACCATCACGCCGTTTCCCCACGGTGGTAGGCAGAGAGGATAGAGCTCCACACTCTTCTGTCCTGAAACACAATTCTCGCCTCATCCACATTCATACATCTTATACAAGTTCACCGATTGTTGAGGTTTATAATATAACCATCCTTTAGTATCCAGTTTACTTAGTCGTGCCAAGTCATCCGCGGACATCTTCTATTTCTGGTGCCATCAACACTTGCGTTATATATCTTTTTTACCAATCTCTCCTTATTCATCCGTTCTATATGACCAAACCACCTAAGTGATACTTTCTTAATCTTACTCATTATACTAACACCAGCTTTACATTCCTCCCTCATTTCTTCATCCTTTACTTTGTCATAAATAGATTTGCTACATATACGCCTAAGTGATCTCATTTTCACTGCATTCAGTCTACTTTCATTCATCTTCTTCCAGCTTCTATACATCAGTGTCGGTACCAGGACTCCATTGTGTACCGCTAGTTTTGCCTCGATTGACATGTTCCCATTAGATATAATTCCATTCAAAGCGCCGTTCACTTTATTAAAAAACAGACATAAATAATCCAAAAAATACTAAAAGATGTAGAAATATGTAATGTTTAAAAAATCTAATTAAGTGATTTATCAGTTAAAAATAAATGTTTTCTTTTATTACATTTTTGTATTTCCAACGTCGGTGTATAAATAATTACCAACGAAAAATGGCGTGATAATAATTCATAAACATTTAATCATACATAAATATAGTGAAGCTTGTTAATAAAATACAAAATTAATTGCCCTAAAATAAACTTGCCTAGTTGGCCAATGCATTTTAAAATCTGTGTAAAATATATGTAACAAATTGTCTTTTATTACAATAATTATATATTATATGTGTATAAATATTTTAAATATATTCAAAATTGTGAATATGGTCGCTTTTATTGGTATCACATTGAATTTATATTTTATTTCACTTGGAGAATTAAGAAGCAATAATCTATGGGCTGTATTTTGAATTATCTGTTATGTTAATTGATTGTAGCCGATGGCATTAACGCGTTCAATGCCATTACGATAATTAAATAATACAATTAGATAATAAACTCTAATACAAGGCACAATTATATTTTTGAAAAGTAAATAAATACTGCTGTCCTATATGTGTTAATTTTTTGGTTACTTAACAATAATGCTCATCTCGACACAGAATTTCTTTAGTGAGACGGGCACAGTCCAAACAATTTTTTGTATGTATTATGTAGTTACAAATAATAAAAAAAAAAAAAAAAAAATTCAAAATTATATACCCATAATAATGTTTATTTTTCTGTCTCTTTTAGTAATTTCCACTTCTTTCAAAACCGCGCTGTATTTTTTGTGTATTGTTTTCTGGGAAAATCTGCTGAGGGGTCAATCATTAGGGTGTATTAGTGTAATGACTTTCCAAATCGAATGCACCAGTGTGGTGCCTTTGGAAATACTATCACAGATTCTCTTTGGGGTTCTATCTTGTATGTGTACTTCTCGGGTTGCTAGGTTGAGTCCTTGTAGTGAAACTCAGTAGATATACGTGACAATTATCGTTTATTACAATAACTTATTTACAGAGTGTACAATTATATAACTCAGATATTGATTACTGCTATTGTGAAGGAACGATGGGAAAAGAGAGCCATTCCTCCAGTGACGGTCTCGTATAACCCATGAACCCCACCACTCATCTGACACACACATACACACACACATATAAAAGTGACAGTCTTCACAATTAGTATTGCAAGATCCATCATCAGGGCTGATGTTTACGCTGTATCGTCTGGAGATACTCTATTAGCTTAATATATTTATTAGAGTTCAAGTTTCGCTGCCATTGGATTGGAAGAAATCACTGGCAAAAGACACTTCTCTTATGACACAGTAGTGTATTACTGTCAAAGATCATATTTAATCTTCCATACGTGAATTTAAGTACAGATCAAGGTAAATAATGTAAATAGGAATGGGTGGATATTTTTTAAGACGCACACATAATGTATTGCCATATGAGAAATGAGCCGTCTCTAGGTGTTTGCACCACCTTAGTAAATAGAAACAGATGGGTTTCGACGTATATGCATCCATGATCTTTCAGTTGGCGAATAAAACGCCCGTTAAGCGGAGGGCGTCTATGGTTAAAACAAGATAGGGGATCTGTCACTTTTTCTGGCGAAGAGGAACCGGTCGCGCGGTCCGCTGTTCGACGTGCGGGCCGTGATGAGGAAAAGAGCGAGAATCAGATGGTGGTAGCAATCAGGTACCAAGGCGAGTTGCCTGACGTCCTCAGCCCAGATGGTGGGAGAATTTTTCAATAAATTTTGTCCGACTGCCCAGACATAATAACTAATCGATGACAACTTGACGACTTGATGAATCAAGTTCACTCTGAGCTCGACCGTATCTCCAGGGCCTCGGACAATTGGATTATCGACAGGGATAAAGAAAGAAGAGAGAAGTAAAAGTGCAATGGACATGAGAACTGAATGAAATTAGTGAGGTTAGATATTCAATTTATTATTATTAAGTCAATTTAATATAATAAGAAAGATATAAATATAAAATCAATTATATCGAAAAATATTATTGTTGCTACCAAGATTCGAACCTGGATCTCTTTCCAATCCGGGGAAGATACATTAATCTACTATACTATAAAACACAGTACTTTTGATGACAAATTTTCGAACCTGTTACACTTTTCAAATTAATACATCTATCGTTCCATTATTTGAAAGCCATCTTATACTAATTGATACATTTAATTGATATTTAAAATATCACTGACCTATGTTCTGAATAATTATAACTTCACAATAAGAATGTGTTCTCCTTAATAAGAAGTACATTTTGTGAAATTATAATCTTTTATGTTAACAATTCGTGTATTTGTGCATTCTCCCTTCGTCTGCATACAAAAGTGAACTAATTTTGTCGTCCATGGCCTTGATTTGGCAAAAACACACCCAGAGTAAGTACTGGTGGAGTCTAGCTGGTGTCATAAGGCCCGGAGACCTGATGATGCCAAGCCAGCCCGGGCAGTAAATGTCAATATATGTAAGAAATATTTTTGGATAAAATCCACAAGATAAAAAATGACCTAGATAATGCCCAAAGAAACAGAGCTGTGAAAGTGATACAGTAAAGACTAGCGGAGGACTGAAGATAGTAGCAGAGTCATGGAAAGGTCTTCATTCAGCCATTATAATTCAGGATCTGATACAATTTGTGGAGGTCTATCGCTTTCGCAGCCATCATTACCGCCGACAACTCCTGACCGCACCTTACATATACCATTGTGTAAAACCAAGGCTCCTAACAGCCACTACTACTTGCGCTACTAAAAACTACTTGCTTGTACCTATCTGTATTGTACGGCCAAATTTCATTCGAATTTCTGTAAAACTGTGATATACAATAAATCTAGTGTCAACTAGCTGCTCTGGGAACACGCACATATACAATACAAATTAAATGTATTAATTAGAAAGATATTAATATAAAATCAATTTATTCAAAAAATATTGTTATTCCTACCGGGATTCGAACCTGGATCTCTTCCTATCCGGAGAAATTCATTAACCGATTATGCTGCACCAATACAGTGAGTTGACGACAAATTTTCGAACTTATATGTTACACTTGATTGACACATCTGTCGTTCCATTATTTGAAAGCCATCTTCTTTATATTTACGGAATCTTATATAAACGCCAGTAGGGCCTAGCAGCAAGCAATCGGCTAATACCTTTTAGTAGAACCTGTTAATTTAATTAGTTAATAATTAGAAATATTTAAATATGTCAAAGAACACACAATAACTAGATTTTTACCTACAAAGGCACCGTTATTAATCAAATATCAGATATCTCATAGAGACAAAGTTAGTATTTATTATATTTTGAAAATCTGATACTCATAATGATGATAGATATGCTGTATAAAAAAAAGAGAAAAATGAATTATCAAATTTGATCCATAGATGACGATAGTGTAGTGGTACTCGAATTGAGTCCACATACTAACATATATACAACTTTCAACAAAATTGATAAATGTGGAGATTGAGGGGTGAGAATTGGTGAACGTTATATATATATAATATATATAAAGTGATCACTCAAGCCACCCGAAGACAAATCGTAAGCCCTGTAATTACTCCAAACTTCCATATATTTTCCATTAAATATAATAAAACATAGCTTTTTCTCTATGAGATATCCGACATTTGATAAATTATTATTTTTTTATTAATTATTATAACCGTTAATTAATGATTATAATTAGTTGTACAAATCGAAAAAAAATACTCCCACAAAGTTTTATATAAGAAGTTTTGATGAAAAACTTCGTGAATTTATATATTTTTCTAGTAATACAAATCGTTGTTCATTTAAAGGGTTTAAGAAGTGTGTAACCTTGGAAGCACACCTCCAATCGCTTCATTCCTCCTGTTTTAATAATTGTTCTCCGATACACTGAAACTTATGTTATTTTGTACCAGCAGGACTGTCGACTGTCAAGACTGATAAATAGAAACAGCAGGAGAGCAGTTTTTTAATGATTACTTCTGAGACTGGTGTACCAGTAGTCAACGGTCAGCTAATGGTCATATATCTAGAATCGTGTTCTCGACATGAAGAATCATGTGCTCGAAATGAAATGTTGTAGGTGAGCTGATTAAAATGTAAATCTATGTTCGTTTATTGATAGGAGCACTTTAGAATAAATGCGATTGATGGTAAGCACTTATGTTACCTACAGTATTTTTGAATCAAATTTTTCATCTCCATTTCTAAGGCCCAAAATACCGCAACAATATTGTATTTCAGAGATAGCTAACAATAAGCCAGATTAACACTTCTTATTTTTTACTACATTTTTTTAATCAGATACTTTCACATTCTTCTTGAGAGCAAAGAACTCAAGTAGTACTTGAAGCTCGATAGCTTAACACGATTTCATAGAAACTACTTCATTCAAGTAATAATAAAATAATGTTAATAAACAGGTTACACAACATGTTTTAGTTTAACAATCATATTTTATGTTTTAAGATACCTATAAGCAGTGGCGTGCAGTAGGTATAAACTTAGGTTATGCTGTTACCATGGTATTATACAATACTATATTATATAGAATATATGCGACATTGTACATAGATTTAAGAAAAATTAATTATTAAAAATTGAAAAATATTGATTTTTCAGGCGTATTCTAGTATAATGTGTTAAAAACATTTTACTGATAAAGAAAATTGCTTTAAATAATTTTAAAAAAAACTGATTCTGATTGAGTTGACATATGTGCTGTTTCAAGGAAATATTAATTATCAAATTTGGTCCATAGATGGCGAAGATGTAGTGATACTCGAAACGAGTCCACATATTGACATACATATAACTTTCAAAAATTTGATAGATACGGAGATTGATGGGATGAGAATGGTGAACGTTATATTTATATAAAGTGAAGCACACTTAACCCAGCCGAAGACAGATCGTAAACTCTGTAATTACCCTATACTTCTGTATATTTTCCATTAAATATAATAAAAATAGCTTCGTCTCTATGAGTATCAGCTCGAAGACAAATTTAAAACCTTTCAAATATCATTCTATTAAGAAACAGCATACTTACAACATGGATCATTTTTGACTCTGTCGAGCGGAATTGTATGACTTGAATAGAACGATAGATTATAATACTGGCTACCAATTGCAGTAGCAGTAAACAAAGAATAACTTAGTAGAGGACTACAGTACTCCGATGGCGTCGCGCGATAGATCCAAAACTACGTAACTAATGATTCTACTGATACACGGTGGGTGCTGGCGTAATTATAACATATGGATTATTAAATTTATATTTGTTTCCCAGAATTTTTAGTAATGTTTAGCTTTTTTGCTTGTATGGAGTGCAGGCCCCTGCCTATAAGGTCTTATATATACAATACAAAGTGCAAGTTGCGTATTTCGTAAACTATTATCACGTGTGTTTTACAACCACTATTTGCACAAAAGCACCAAGTTAAGTCTATCGTGCTATTGTTCACATTACTAAAGGGTGTTCTTTTACAGGTATAGAACTATAAAATTAAATAAAACACAATAAAATCGTGGTAATGGCCATAGTATTAGCTTTATTGAAAACATAATTTTATTACATTATTGTTTAAATATGATTTCGCGCATATGCACGTCGCAGCTGGCTCGAATAAAGCGTAATCTGAAAATTTAACTTTCAACCACTTTTTGGAGCAGCTGGAGCCGTATATTGGCAATAACATGACGAATGTTGGCTTCCAAGTTGTCTATCTTTTCTGATTTATCGGCATTGACTCTACTCATTCGGGTCTTCCTCAATACTATGCTCCACTGCAGCAACAGCTTCTTCGGTGCACACTGTACGATGTCTCTGATCCATGATTTTTTAAATTACTTGCTCGGATGGACGACTATGTCGACCGTAAAATGGACGTAGCGCACGGTAAGTTTCGCGAAATGTACCACATTTTTAGAAATAATTTTTCACAATTTACAAATAGTGAAATGGCAAACCAAACTGAGCACAAATCAGCTGTCAGCTGTCAAATTGGCTGTCACTGGTAATAGTATTGCAAATTCCAAAAACAAACCTCTAAAAAAACACCCTATATATGGATGCGAATTATCGGTGTTATATAGCCGCAACCTAAAGTCCCTCGAGAAATACTAAAATAGGTTCTTAGGAAAGATCTTAGGTATAAAGTGGGAAGAGTGCAGAACAAACATGAATATCCTGAAATAGGCAAACATTTCCAGTGTTGAAACTATAATCTTGAAACGCCAACTACGACGGGCAGATCATACACGGTTTTCTAAACAAGTTATGTATTCGCAACTATCTCACAATAAAAAAACGACAGGATAGGCCGAGGAAAATAATCTGAAGACTAGGAAACCGCGACCAGGACAATGACGTCAAAAAGTACATACAATCCGTCGGGGAAACATGAAAAAAAAAAAAAAGGAATATCTGTCTCTTACAACCCTCCTACCCAGCGTGGAAGGGTGTGCAGCTAGAGAGTGGGGCTCCTCAGCCGCGCGGTAGACATCAGGTCATAGAGACATAACTTTTTTGTTGTAATGGAACCTACTTCTTTGTTGTAATGAACAAGTCAATAATTATGTTTATGTTGGACAGAAAATTTCCTTAGCAAGTGGCGTATCATATCCGAAAGACAGTTCGTCGCACAGAGCTGGGCTTTAATGCATTTTGACGTTTGAGTATAATTTTCACGAGTAATTTTCCACTGTATCTAGTGCATATTTTCAGTACCTCCTATATGGCTGCGCAACATAGACACTCAACAAAAGAGAGGTTCTAGAGCTAAGAGCAAAGCAAAGAGGCAACGAACGATAAATATTGGGCATCACAAAAGGTACAAGAAACAAGAAGAGAAACGTGTGGATAAAAGAACAGACAAGAGTACCTAATTAATATAATTGAATAAACCAAGAAAATAAAATGGCATTTTGGCAGGCCATATCAATCGAATGATGGACAATCGCTGGACAAATGTAGTCACCAAGTAGTAGGGAATCAAGAAGGAATCTAAAATTCAATAAACTAACGAAATCATCGAATTGTGACAGCGAATAATAACGAACAAAGAAAAATGGGAGACATGTGGGGAGGCCCTCATCCAGCAGTGGATAGAAAACGACTGCATTAATATGAAAATAATATTTATTTCCTTTACATATTGCCCAGTTCTGGACAGATGAGCTTTAAAGGTGTTTAGTTTGTTCAGTACGTATTTTGTTTGAGTGCAACGCATGTACCTACTTGATATAGGTAGGAAAAAAATTAAAAATCATATCAAGGGTCCTTTCAATTAAATATCAAACTAGGTAAAAACCCGACAATCTAATATGTTCTGAGTAAATATATTGTTAAGGATGTGATCATTATATAAACACTCAAAAATACACTGACGACGTAGTACTTCACGTCCGTGTAATGTTTATATCAGTGATGGTTAAACCGTTATTGTGGCTGTGATTTTGTTCGATTGTAATTATAATTGGTAATTAAATTATAAACACTTATTTAGTTTTAACTGCTGCTGGGGATGTTAACAATCTCTCAACTGCTGAATGACAAGGACATTTGACGTACCTACGTGCAGAGGCGGACTGCCAATACGTTAACAAGGGGCTCGCTCAATATCAAAGCTTTTCTCGGTGTTCCGGGAAAGGGGCAAATTTTTTATTACTTATATACGCAATTAAAGCAATTGAATGTTACTAATACTTATGTAATATATATATTTCTTACCATTCATTCGTTCGATATGATCATACCACCTAGGATACTTTATTATTCTTATTCACTCTTCTAAGATTAACTGTACATTCTCTGCTTCTGATTTTTTCATTCTTTATCATAAATGGATTTACCATATATCCGCATGAATTGATTTCATTTTCACAGCATTCAGCCTAATTTCGATCCTTTTCTACCATATCCATACTTCACATTCATATATCAACTGAGACAGATTAAAAGTATTCGGAGACATCCTCCTTTTGATGTAATCTGTCTACTTATAAATGCATTTGTGGTGTCAAGTATCGGCATCTATGCTGGCCTGTCAGTATTACAGCTGGATAGATTCCACTCTAAATGCGGCAGCACGGATAATACATGGAATTTCTAAATTCCATCATATAATATCACTTTTACACGAGATACATTGACTCCGGTTCTTTGAGTTGAATTTAAATTGTACTGGTTGATGTACAAGGCGATACAACACGGCGCCTCTGCATCTTTAAGAGATTTGTATCCCAGACAATTTGAATGGTAGACGTCAACTCTCAGGTTAGCAGCAAGGGTTGGAGGACCGACCAACCGTTGCCATAAGTCTAAATTTAGTGAACGAGCATTTACGGTGGCAGACCCAAAAGCGTGGAACTCTTTGCCCCCCGTCATAAGAAACACTGCGTCAGAAGATATCATTTAAGAAGAGACTTAAAACGCATTTAAAAAAAAATTCATATCCATGAGTTAAAATAACAATTTTTAATTTTAAAAATAAATATAATGTAGGACTATAAACAATTGATGGGTAAAGCGCTCTTGAAGAGAAAGTTTTTAAAAAAATGGCGCTATACATATTATCCAATATTATTATTGTTATCATTATTGAACAGAAATCAAATAAATGAAGAATTATGAGTATTACTTTTAAAATTAGCAATATTAACTTTGTGGTTAAAATTCATACTTTTATTTATTATCTTTGTGTTAAGTAACAATTTGAGTTGGGTACTAAATTTATTTTTTAAATAATTGTTGTTTTTTTTAAAATAGATTCTGGTAAAGAAACAATAATATATGTTTTTAGTAAGTAATGACATATTGAAGAAGAAAATGGTATTTTTCGAAACCGGTAGATGTATTTAAACTCAATTAAGTGGTTAATAAAACAGAGATAACAAATAAAAATGTAATTAGGAATATACTCGAATACTCAAAAAAAAACGAGTCTAATAATTATAACTCGTTATATTAGTTATTATTTATATTTTTTAATAAAATTTTATTATGTTGAAACATTGCTCTGCTCGAAAACAAAACAACAACAGCATCAACTACCATTTAATTGTTATAAGCACGTTTCATTTCATTAGTCTTCTTGTTGTCGTTTTTTGTTAACGTTCCACCTGCCGCGTCTAAAGAACTTTTTATTTTTTACATAGAAAAAACTTGTCAATGACAGCATATTCATTTTTTATTTAAATGTTTTAAGAGGGGGTGTATGTAGTTGGTTGTATAAAAAGTACTTTGATGTTAAAAGATCAGTTAAGCATATTATCGGACTGGTGTAACATGGGGGCTTTCGAGCGGATGCTAAATATATTTACATACTGAATGTGGACTTGACTTATTTAAATATTTGGTGCTTGACTAACTCTGCCCCCCTTACGTATAAGTACCTAACATTTTTAAGGAAATTAATGACAGTATGAAAGAATTTGTGTGTTGGATAAATATAATTAATTGATTCCATTTCAGAGGATACAAGAAATATACTCTTTTTTTTTTTGATCGATACCCGTGAATCTACAAGACTTAATTTAGTTTGTATCATGGCTTGAGGAGGCGTATGATTTCGTGTATTTTATCATTAGGAGTTATTACGATTGAAATAAATTTTGTTCGAGATGAAATAAAATTAATTTATTATCTTACAAGAAAAATATACAATATATTTCGAAAAAATAGGGTATTGACAGGGGCAGTACAACGCTATTTATATCTACCCTGTGATTTAGATCTTTCACATTCTGTACCTTACATCACAGACCAGTAAATGAATAGACATGAAACAACATACATATACGAGAGGGATTGGAATATTAGATGCGAGATGAGGAGCACACACATTATTTGTTAAAATACATGACATAATTGTGACACTTTAATGCAACAATAAAATTATTAACTCTTTGAAAATTAAATATTTGTCTATCAAGACGTATCTTTTTATATAATACTTTTAAAATAAGCAATATTAACTTTGTGGTTAAAATTCATATTTTTTATTTATTATCTTTTTACATTAATAATAATAATACATTTATTAGGTTCACTTTTTTTACATGTATTATGAACTTACATTGATAAATAATGTCTAGTGGTCTGACGTATTACTTTTCCGAATTCATTAATAATACATTTTCACCTAGTTCATTACTATAAGTGTTGCGTAATATTTCAAATATCGGATAAATGTATCGAGGGTCTGCATATAAAATTTGGCAAAATACAACATATTAGTAAGAAAGTAAGACACATGTTCGAGTACCCTGCCTGCTACACTAGTAATTTACTGTATTATAGCAGACTTTGTCCTTCGGTATAACAGTAAGCAAAATGCATTTATCAATGTACAAAAAAAATATATATATAAACAGTTAATCAAGAGATGCAATTAGGTATTTCAATATATTGTTGTAGCAGTTCTATTCTCAGGTTAAGACCTTTAAAAGTTCTTGGGCGTAATTTCTTCCCATTTCGTAGAACCAGAACAGTACTTTTCGTGAAAAATATGCAAGACTATGGTTGCAATCTTTCACCTTTGCATTTAGACCGCTGTATATTTTTGATGCTAGAAATAAATCGAATCTTTGTGGAAAAGTTTTGTTTAGTTTTGGCACAAGATAGTAACAGTTAGCCTTAATACATATTAGTTAGTTAATACATATTATATTGTTAGCGTTTACATATACGTTCCAATCGAGTATTGAGTATATTTAAACAAAGTCGCGAAGCTATAAGTGGTACCAAAGTGATCACGTGAGTGACACCAAAATGAAAATATTTTAACAAGGAATTTCCGTTAGTTCATGTCTATATATTTGGTAGTCTGTGTATTACATCGATTAATTTATTTTTAATTGTATTTTTCTGAAATTTGCTGGTCGTGCCAGATTAGTTGTAGCATTCACATTCACATTTGTTTACATAAGTATAGGTAATTTAGCTAAATATACTATACCCAACGATTATGCATTATATTTATTACAGCACAATTAATTTCCTATTCTGAAATAATAATGTGATAAATGTTCAATACAAATTAAATTAATCAACTAGAAAGATTGAAAAATATGAAGAGTGGCAGAAATTTGGTATAGGGACAGACCAATAAAGGTTCAAGTACCAACCAGGAAGAACACGACTTACCTGGAATTTATTGCTGTATTCACAACTCTCTTGAACTTCACGATACTTCTTCGATGATTAGCACGAAGAACTGTGACACACGATAACCGTTTTGGCACGCACTGCGCGAAAACCGAAACATAAAAGCACCAGTAACTATACAATACAATACGATCACAAGAAGGGCGTTCACTCTTCTTGACAGTTCACAAGTCATAGATCAGAAAAAGTCGTGCTGTGAGGTAAGGGTACAGGGAGGGGAGAGTGGGAACAAATATATATAGTAAACCTAATGGAGCATCCACATAAGCACGGCGATCGGCGATCTGGTCCTGTCATAAAAACCGAGCAGATATAGATACAGAAAAAACATTTATTTTCTACCGGGATTCGAACCTAGACCTATTAATTTAATTTTATAATTTGTATTAAATACCACAGAACTTATACAACTTCACAACAAGAATTTTCCTCAATAATAAATGTTCTACAGCATTTGATTTATTTTCATCTTTCTTTTACCGAATCAGTATTTTTACTGGTAACCCATACATAATAATCGTTATTATTGAGTTGGTTTTAGGACACCGTTTCGATGTAAAAATAATAGATAATAATATTTTTATATGTATTTTCCATTAAATATAATAAAAACAGCTTCTCTATGAAATATCTGATATTTATTTAAAAATAATAGATTTCACAACTACATTTTTAATATAAATAATAAGATAAAATACTTGGTTTAAACCGCTAATTATTGATAAATCAACATGTTTCGACACCCATGGTAAACAGTGTATACTAAAATTAAAATTGGATAATGCACCCTCCCCGGTGTGGAAAGAGATCCAGGTTTGAATCCCGGTGGCGCAACAACAATATTTTTAGATAAAATTGATTTTATATGTATATCTTACTAAAAAATATATTTAGTTAGTATTTAAAATATCACAGACCGATGTTCTGAATAATTACAACTTCAAAAGAAGAATGTGTTTTTCTAGTAAATCTATTGCCATTTATTTATTTTTTGAGAATACCAACTAAAAATAAAATAATTAACCATTATACTTGAAACTAATTTCTGTACAGTATTTCGGAATCTAATACTCAACATTATCACGAGCAGTCTCAAATAAAAACAAACACGAACTTGAGTCAACATTATGTAGTGGTTTTAAATGTCAAAAGATCGCTGATATTTGAAACCAACTAGGTTTCAAAGGCTACAAATACTCGTGCATATGTTACCCACATTAACATTACCATGTTGATTTAGGTATATTCATATCACGGGTGAATCACTCAAAATACATACGTACCTACCAGAAGAGATGCACTTTCTAGAATCCTTAGGGATTCTGTGGTCGGCCAGACATGTGCGCCTATTTCAGTTCCAACTGTGAATCTACATACCTAACCAGATTATATTATAATAGATTTTTTTTTTATTTATTCCAGATAATAAAATTTCATCCACCACACACCGCATCACCGCACCCGAGGGCTCAACTGTGCTCACCACTTAACCTAACCTAACTGCTCGTTAAAAAGCTGCCCGAGGGAGGTCCCTGAATCAGCTGACTATGGCACCAGATGCAAAAATGATATAAGAATAAATGGAAAACAAAAATTCAATACGAATTATATCTGTACTGCACAGTAGATGAATCAAAATAATCATAATAATAATAATAAGAGTAATAATTCAAAGATTTATACCTCGCACCCCCTGGTTCTCCAAAAGGAAAGTCTCCAAAAGAACAATATCAAATATTTCTAGAATGAGATTTGGGCATTGTCAGGTAGCCTCACATTTGTTCAGATTGAACTTAATTAATTCCCCAATGTGTGGGTGTTGTGCCGAGAAGGAAACCATTAACCATATTTTTTTGCCTGTCCATTGCGGATCACAGGTTTTTTTTACAATAATCTCGTCGAGAGTAATTTTCAACTCCCGGTTAACTTGTGTCATCTTTTTTCCCTTAATTCGCCACATTTAATTTATATATTTAATATTTCCTATTTTATAATATTATTATACTTTTTTCTATAAAATAAACTTTAAACTTGATTAATGGCACAAATCACTCTTGAAGGGTGGATTGCCTATTGAAAAGAAGAAAACCTGGATATATTCTCTATGACTTTTGCTCATTTCAAAAGCAACATTTTTAACATTTTGTTCATTTTACTCAGTTGTATAACATATATAAAATATTTTAACAGTTTTTCTAATTATACAATTATAAAAAGTATGTTATGTAATATCTATATTATTCATAGTTATTAATATTTGTCTTAACCTTTTAACTGCTAACTCTATTTGAAATGGAAAACACCACATATGGTAAGACTGGGCTTTAAGGGCCTTGACTTATCTATCTATCAAAAGCTGGGATCTGTCGTCCACAAAAGGTAAAATGATTTAAAATATGAATTTAATCTTTGCAAGTTTGCAATATCCATAAGTACGTCTTAACACTCTTATAACTTGGCGTGGCATGGCATTTAAAAGGTTAATACGCTTTTCCATTGAATCATACTTTAATAACCTTGTATTATTCTTCTTCTCGTGCCATATCTATTTAATGGACGATGGCTATCATTTTAGCTGTCATCACTATGTTCACTGCAGCCCATAAAAGCTCTACAGTAAACTGAGCAAACTGTTGCCTTTTGTTCTTCAGCCATGATGTTCTTCTTTTTCCAGGGCCCTGACTTCCAGTATTCTTTCCCTGCATTATGAGGTGCAAGATCTCATACTTCTCTGGATATCTCATCACATATTTATTTATATATATACTTATTTTTCTTTATTCATCTGAACCAAAACATTTTCATTCTTAACTCTATCCATCCAGATTATTTTGAGCATTTTTCTATAGATCCACAAATCTCAAATGATTCATGTTGCCTTATTATTTCTTCAATAAGTATCTATGATTATATTTCACAAAATAATATCAAAAACACATGAAATTTGACCATTCGCATTCGTAATCTAAAATTGAGATCATAGCTGCGAAGACAAACATTATTTTCCTGCGGATAAAGATTGCACGAGCTTGCTCAATGCGACATTTAATATCAAATAAAGAATCCCATATTTTATTTATATTTCTCTGATAGATATAGTCTTTTTAAGACTATCATTTAGTGTTGATAATCTGTATATTAATAATAAAACAAGGAATCTTTAAAGAAAAAATAATATATAATAATAATGCAGGGTTGACAAATAATAATTTAAATGTTGATTAATTTTATTACTGCTAATAATATGCCCAAAACAACAGCAAAGTATTAAGTGTTTCATTATTTCGTCTTGATCTAATTTGGTACCTCGAAATTGATCAAAAATTTGTAATAGATCTCGAAAATTTTGGAATTATGTGTATTCATTATGTATCTCAGTTCATAAATACTGTAAACTGGTCCGGGGTCCCAGGATGAGATTCTCTAGTAGAGACCGAACTGCGCGCGCACAAAATACACTATAGTGAATTTTCTGCAGATAATACTGGGTGTATAGATATCGTCTAATAAAATATTATTTCTTACATTCAATATTGTGCTCCGAAGTGAGATTCGAACGCCGGAACAATGAGTTGCGGTTATTTTATATGAACGCAACCTATATGCCGCTTTGCCAACGACCATATTTGTATTGAAACGGATAGAAATAGATTATTTAAAATATAAATACGTAGATTATTTTTCTTCACAAATTGCCAATCTCGTCTAAATTATTATTACATATAAAATAACGTACCGCAAGAAGCAGAAGATTGGGATGAGCAGCAATTTGAAAGATTGAAAATTTAACTACATATTTTGTATCAAGAAAATACGTATGTCTTCGAACACGCATTTGTGACTGTTTACTATGGAGAGCAATAGCTTGGACGCAGCAGATTGTTTCAAAAAAATTATAGCTTTGGAACAAGTAATGTTGAGTAACGAGAAGAAAAGATCAAAAAAGGTATTCGACATTATCCGGATGATGGCCAAGCTGAAGAGGACCTGTGCTGATCATGTAAATAGGCTTGAGGATGAGATGTATACCTGGGGGATCTTTCAGCAGCGGCAGTGGGAGGTCTGTCACAAATGCGATAGTCGTCTTCTTTTAAATAGGCAATTCACCCTTCAAGAGTGATTTGTGACATTAATCAAGTTAAAACTTTATTTAACAGAAAAAAGTACAATAATATTATAGAAGAGGAAATATTATATTACAATTTAATACCATTGTTGTTCAAAAAAATTTCTATTATTTAAATTAAATGTGGCAAATTAAAGGAAAGAAGATGATACAAGTTAACCGGGAGTTGAAAATTACCATCGACGAGATTACTATAAAAAAACCTGTGATCCGCAATGGACAGGCAAAAAAATATGGTTAATGGTTTCCTTCTCGACACCACATCCACACATTGGGGAATCTATTAAGTTTAATCTGAATAAATGTGAGGCTACCTATCAATGCCCAATTCTCATTCTAGAGATATTTGATATTGTTCTTCCTGAGACTTTCCTTTTGGAGAACCAGGGGGTGCGAGGAATAGATCTTTGAATTATTTTAAGCCGATTACGCTTATGATTATTTGGATTCATCCATTGTGCAGTCCAGATAGAATTCGTACGTTTTTATACCATATAAAGTCTGTCGTACATCGGGATATAGAATTGATGAGAGAAAACTCCTTGGCCAGTTTATCAGCACATTCATTTAATTCGATAGTCTAACCACCTGAAGAGAGATGAGAACATAAAACAATAGACTTCTTTGAACCAGATTATTATTTTTTACCTCTCATTTTTACACATCGTATTGTTTATTGGTCTAAGAAAGATATGAATATAGTTATGTTTGTCTTGAGTATAAATTGTCAAGTAGATACCAACCACGTGCTCTCCAACTCCAATATTACGAATTGTAATTATAAATATAACAAAAATGATCAGTTAATTTATTCACCTATGGTTTTTTTTTATTGCGTTGTACATTTCCCTTTTTATTTAATAATATTATCTTTTGTGGACCAGTTGTATGAGTTACATTTCTGTCAGTCATCACATTTACGATATGTATCTTGTTGAAATAGAACACTAGATGTAGATTTAATTTCTCTATTATAGTTATTTGACATATCACCTATATGATGCAATATAATACCCCAATGAAATGATAGAGTTTTATAAAACTTTTTCGATTAACGAAAACTTTACGTAAAATGTATTATTGGGTATTAATACGTTTCCCGACGGAAATACGCATTTTGCGTTTCCAGTGTTTTGTATTTTTTGACACGCATAAAAATGTTAAATTTTTAATTAATTTCAAATTTCTTGGATAGATTTATAAAAATATTTATTTTTCATAAATTTTTGGATCCTAATCTCCTTTTTGTACCGGCTTTGGGTCTCATATAACACAGTTTCACATAACACGGTATTTTCTTGGAACATATCCACCGTGTTATAGGAGGGTTACCTGTACTGACAATAAGTTCGTAGAAAAAATGTATGCTAAGTAGTGTCGTCATAATAATACGCACGAAAAATATTCTACGAACTTTATTGTCACTCTTTGTAGGTGTACTCAAAGATGAGTGTAAAAAAACTACTGAAGAAGATTAATTATTTTTTTTAAATATACAAAGCCTACCTATCCGGGTATCTGAAAAATATATATTTAAAACCTTAATGTCACGTCGAAACTACATAAATCATCGTACTTGCATTATTGTAAAGACTTTAATAATTTTTCAAGATTTGCATCTCAGCCAATTAAGCTGCAACGTGAAAAAGGCAATAATTCATCAATTTGTATAAAATAGATGCAGAAATTTTTAATAAAATACGGGACCATATTATTTTATAATCATAAACATTATCTTTAATCAGTTGATTTATTACTTAAATATCACTTACTCGCAGTAGTTTTACTGACCTTAAAGTAAATACAGTGTCATACCAAAGAGGTACGCAAATATAATAATTAAATATAATTATACAGTAACAGCAGTGAACTGTCCTTAGAATTTATTAATTGAATATATTATTGAAAAAAAGTTAATGACGCAAGATAAAATCTTTTACTTTGTTATTTTGAAACACTCTTATAAAATAAATATAATTGATTATGTATGCCACCAAAACACGTTCATTTCTGTGTAGGTGTCAGTTCCTCCCACTATAGGCAATCGTGGCATGTTAAAGATTATTTTTATTTCAATATTTATGTCGTATTTAAGTTTAATGTTTGTTTCTTTATCTGTTAAGTAGTATCTACAGGTAGTGAATTATTCATGACGTATTTTGATTATTTTTAAAATGTATAATTACGGACATATACCAACGTTCCCACTAAAAATGTATCTTCAGATATTATGGGTATTATTCAAAATTCCAAAGTAAGAAGCACTAATGTGTTTATTTAAGTATTAAAAAATTCATCATTAGTACCTACTCTATGCATTTTTATTTATAAAATACAGATCTAATCGTTGACTCAGATAGATAGATGACGTTATGATACAATATAAAATTAAAACATTTTACAACAATTCGAAGAATAACGTGTCACAGAATACGCTTTTTTTGAGAATACACAAAAAAAATAAGAATAACATATGTCACAAATTAATAATTGAGAAGAGATAAAAACAGACGTAGTAAAAGAGTAGTTGATATAATTTAATAGAGCAAAAAAATTAAATTGCAATGGGCAGACCGTATCACTCGGACGTTGGACAAATGTAGTCATCCAGTGGTCCCCGAGAGGAATCAACCAGCCGACAGGTCCTCCAAAACTCGCTGGACTAACGATATCATCAGATTGTGCGAAAATACGTGACAACGAATAAAAATGGACGAAGAAGAGTGGGAAACACTTAGGGAGGCCTTCATCCGGTATTAGATAGAGAACAACTGATAGTGATGATGATGATAATTAAACAATATATTAAAAACTACCACACAAGGACAGAAGTGCATGGAATCCAAGGTTAACGAAGTCTAATCACGTGACATGCAACAGTCTTTGGCGTTCCAAAACGAGTAATGCAAATTTGGCTTACGGAAAGCATATTTTACACGTTTGAATAACAGTATAATAATATATATTTCACTTTTAAACTGAGACTTATGAAAAATATATCTAGGATGACATCTCGGTGTAGTAATTCATATAATTATTCAAAACATTGTACATGGAGTTCCATAATGCGGTGCATTATTTAGAGATTGGGTTATGTTAGAGATCATTTACAATACCTTATATTTACACAATGCGTGAAGTAGATGACATGAATGACACATGATTCGGAAATTAAAATGCATGTTACTCATATGTAAGATCCAGAATCAAAAGCGGACATATCCGCTTTACCTGTATTCTAGTAAAATGCAAAAAAATCATTGCAAGACAAATGTCACATTTGAGATCATATTGAACATGATCAGTAACCACAGGTCACATGATCAAATACTGTCGTCTTATTGACTGAAAACATATTTATCTAGGTTGGAATTAATTATCGGTTGGATATATAATTGTAGAACTATAAACGGTTTATGTGTAAAGCGCCCTTGAGGTGAAAGTTTTTACGAAAGTGGTGCTGTTCAAATTATTAAGAGGACACATTCTTATTGTGAAGTTGTAATTATTCAGAACATAGGTCTGTGATATTTTAAATATTAATTAGAAAGATATACATATAAAACTAATTCTATCGAAAAATGTTGTTGTTGCGCCACCGGGATTCGAACTAGGATCTCTTTCCTAACCGGGGAAGGTGCATTATCCAATTTTCACAATTTCTATGCACTACTCAACCGAATTTTATTAGAAAGATATACATATAAAGTCATTGAATCTTTAGAAAAATATTGCTGTTGCGCCACCAGGATTCGAACCTGGATTTCTTTTCTAATCGGGGAATTTGCATTATTCAACTATGCTACAGCGACAATATTTATAGCGAAAAATTTTCGAACCTGTATGTTGCCTTTTTGATATTAATGCATTTAATCGTTGTATTATTTGAATGAGCCATCTTCCTTATTTTTATAGAATCTCAAATACATTTGAGTAATCTGATAGCAGACGCCAGAATTATCAATTCATTTTTATTAAATTTTGGACACATTGATAATATACAATTTATTATTATTTATTATTATTATTATTATCATCATTATATATCTGCGATTATAGTAACGAGCAAATTTAGAATTCGTTTTTATACAAAATTCAACAATATTTGTCTAATTTAGATAGACTAGTCTTATAGTCAACAATTTGCTTCATATTTGTACATACTTAACTGCAAAACCTTAAAAACTGGACATGTGCGATTTTAATTCTATACCTCACATATTCGTAAATGCGTTTATTTTAAAGCGTAGTTTATTTATAAGGTTATGGACGTAGATTTTTACATCAGTGTAACGTTTTATTTAAATATTTCAAAACAATCTATGATATTAGGAATACTCTCAATATTTATATCGTTAAGAAAATTTTTTAGAATTACTATAAAAAAACTAAATTCAGCATACGTACAAATAATGGATTATGTTAATTCGTAGCACATTTTACAAGAGAATTCTCCTATACAATAAAACCAATTAAAAGAAGAGGAAACAAATAATAAATCTGACGAATTTTAATTAAGTTACCATAGTAACCATACCATACCATATTCAGTTAGAAGAACAGTCTGAAGAGAAATATTTTTTAGAAAAAAATTTGTTCTTTGATTTTTCAATATTGTATATACTGTAGTTTAATTAAATTATTATCGAAGTACTATAAATATATTCTGGAAAAAAAATCAATGTCTTTAGTAAAACCTAATTTCATTTCATTAAGTAAGGATATCTGACTTCGACAACAGAACACACAAAGGCAACGGATCTAACACAAAAAAATTGCATGCTCAAGTATTAATGGGCTAGACTAGGGCTTCCAAACGAGGTAGAACCGGAACCGGAGAACCAAATACACGGGTGTTATAAAAATAACCGAGAACCGGGTAATTCTTGACCGGTACCCGGTTCTTTTAATTTTGTTTTTTTCTAAATTAAACATCTTTTGTTACACTAATATATTATTATTTTCGTGGTATTCAGGTATGAAAGTTTAGAAAACGTTATCATAAATAGAATTAAAACATAATCCATTGGCAATGTGTGAATTTCTGATTTAATTTCCGCGGGAATATTGTTTTTAACCGTTTTAGCTCGTGAGTTCACCCTCAGTAGACATTACAAACCCGACCCACGATTCGCAAGTCTATTATTGTGAGAAACCAATACACACCATTCAAATCACCACCACACAAATTGAATATGAACAATTATACAACTCTATCAATTTTCTATTCGAACAATTTTTATATATTTAATTTAATATTATTTAAATGCAATACAAAAATCAAATATTTGTATATATAATATATATTGTACATTGTATTATAATAATAAAAGTGGAAAAAAATTGCTCAGAATCGGAACCGAACCCGGTTCTTACATGAAAAATACCCGAGAACCGGATAATGAATTTGTTCGGGTATTTGGATGCCCTAGGCTGAACATATCTGATGAGAAGCCTATATCCAGCAGTTCATAAAAACAGGCACGATGATGACATAATAAAAAGTGTTTACACCAACAAATTCATATCGTAAAATTTATCAATTTGTAATTACAATTTTTAACGTCGATGTAATGTTACTACGTGTGTATGGGCATTGGTCAGTAAGTAAACCATTTTGGAGTGAGAAAAATAAAACGCCCGTAGATATTTGCATAATACATGGTTTCCACCCGACTTGTTTACACGGGCAACAATGTCCATTACGTGTAATAGAGTACATGTCATGACATGAAATGTCATCACTTTAATGGACAACGGGGACATAAGTGAAAATGCTTGTAGACGCCTAATGATTTCTGGAAAGTCAATACGGAGTTCGATTTTTTTATAATAATGCCTTCTTAAACAAGATTCTACATTGTCGTGGCTTTCAATTACATCACAAAATAAATTACCTACATAGATATATACAGTGGCGTGCATTTGGTATAGATTTAGGTTATGCTGTTACCAATGACATTATTCAATCATATATAATATATGTAATGCAATATATGTACTTTTGTTTAACCATCGTCATTTATACGACCCTACCATGTATTTATTTGTAATTTTAGAGTACCATTAATAGTGTTTTTAAAGTTTAAGCTTTTACGTAAAATAAATACAAGTACATATAAAAATGTATGGACGTTTTTAAAAACACTTTCTATGACTGAACATGATTTATTTATTGTTTTAAAATCCTTCACGTAATAACTAAAGTAAATCATTATTTGTATTAAAGGTTAACGTAAGAAATAATTCTACCGATTGCTTTTTGTTTTACCCAAATCAAAAACCAATTTTTTTCTTTCTAACGTTATATTATTATGTTAAAAAAACAGCATAGGTAACGACTCCATACAAAACGGATCAAACGAAAGAAATTTTCAATTCGGTAAATAACCAATTATATGACTCGAGTAATTCACCAGCTTAAAAACAGAACAGATTCGTAATTTAATCAGGTATCCACCAATAAAATATTGTGAACTAGGTCTGTTACACCCTGTATAATAATAAATTTCGCAAATATTAACATGTATTTTTTTTAAATCATAGGTTAATATTTTCCGTAATGTTTCTGAATTTGTACTTATTTCATAAACATTTTTAACTAATAAATTAGTCATATATCCATCTACAAAATATTGTGGACTAGTTATTTTATAACCTGAATGTATACACATACTAGGGGTCCGTACACGGCATTATAATTTTAAAAAGTGCGTTAGGTTAGGGGCGAAATATTTAACGCAGGTTCTTTTTCGCAGGCCCTAAAGGCTATATGCAAATAATGGGTGATAATGTGCTGTCTGGGGGAAGGTGGCGGGGCGACCAAATTTTTCTCATTCAACAACTCAACGTATAGTGCAACTAAACAAAATGCGAGTTGGATGGTATTCAATATAATATACAAATCAATTATAGGTATCTCTATTTTCTATCTTTCAGGGTTATATAAAACTATACCATTAACGAAATTGAGTCAATATACGATTGAGCAGCACATTAAAATTGTGAAAATTCACTTAAAATATGTCGAAAATTTGGCGGAAAACAGACAGTACACATATCTCATGTGTATTTAAATGGGAATAGGGAGATTTAAATTAAAACTAATGCATTAAATTTGTGTGAATTAGGTAGACATTTAAGTTTTTTGTTTTGATGATATATGTTTCAAATAGTAAACTAATGACCTCATATTGATTAATTTTGTAGTTACTTAGTGATGTAATACCGCACCGACTAAACCACGAGAAATTTAAATACAAGAATTAAAGAACATCGACGCTGAACAATTATATTTTTTCCGAATTCGCTCACCATATCATTGAAACCAACCATTCTTTCGAGAGGGACGATCTAAAATTATAATTAAGAGAATAATCTTGAAATCCAGAAAAAAATTAATTCGGAGAAAACATTTTTGAATAATATCACATTTTCAAATACTTCACCGCTATTATCGATGTTTCCAACTAATAATAAAGCTACTGACACCCTTACGTTCCCCGCCGCCCCATAGCTAACTGTAGTTCAATTTACACCTGTAGATGGGAAAGACTGCTCTTCTCGAAACTAGTAGTAATATTAACTCAAAAAAATTGTGTGTAGTACAAAGTCAAAATAAATATATATGTATTTTGAATGAACGTCCTTATTTTCATTGTCAGAAATTGGAAAATTATAACATTGTAATATTTCTATCGTGTAGGTAATTCTTTAAATTATTATCCCCAAAGTACGACTATTCTGGCCCATCTTGGATTTTAAACACTATTAATATTCAATAATAAAATTAATTTTAAATACTAATTTAATGTATACATATAAAATCAATTATGTCGAAAAATATTGTTTTTGCGCTACCGGGATTCGAACGTGGATCTCTATTTCCAATCCGGGGAAGTACACTACCAATTGTGTTATAGCGCCAGTATTTTTTATAACAAATTTTCAAATCTATATGTTACACTTTTTCAAATTAATACGCCTGTCGTTCCATTATTTGAAAGCCATCTACATATTTTAACCGAGTTTGTGATGAAGCTATGTAAAAATGTTATAAAAAATAATATTAAAATACTAAAAAATATTATGAAACGTGTAGGCATTATGTAGTGAATTAAAATATTAGTTTCCATGAAAAAGATTGTGTTTAAGCTTGCATAACGCGAAAATGTGTAACGGACGATAGAAATTTTTGTCGATTTGTATTAAATACTACGAGAGTTAAACCTGGCTCTACCATGTAAACTCGATCATTAGTTTAATTCGTTTGCGTATAACCGTGCGAGAGTTGTTACGTCGATAAAGCCAAGAAAGAAAAACCTAGATACGATTGTTAGCGATAAGATATATACCTATATGTATACTTATGGACTGTTAAACATAAATTTATACAGAATTATAATGAAGAAACATCATTATTATTGTAATTCTGCGATTTTAGAACATATTTATTTGATATTTTAAAACAAATAATTAAGAGAAATTCTATTTATATATAATCTGAATATAATAGATGTCTCTCTTGAAGATTTATCGTAAATTTGAATAGTTAATATTCTCCTAGCAGGATAATGATCCGGGTCGAGTCCCTGGGGCAACTAAATATCTGTTAAATTGTATCTTTTTTCGAAATATATATATTTATATTAATAAATATATTTTAATTTGTACTACATGCAAAGTTATAATGTACTGCATGCAAAGCTATAATGTAAAAAAAATAAATAATCGAAAATTATTTTGGCTTTAGTTTTGATTAAAGAATTATAATAATATAGGGCAACTAAATATTTTTTCGATACATGGATTTTTCTCTACATCTTTTTTGAAATTCATCTAATTTTTTGTTGTTTCGATTAATACTTTTAAAAAACAGACTTCAAACCTTCACCATAAATTGAATATAATCAATTTCACCCTAGGTATGTAGGTATTTACATAATTTATATCTTTCGAAATTCATATGTACGGAAGAAAAAAATGTGTATTTTAAAGAGAAATTAATAATTAATAATGAGTACATCAATTTAAATCATTTTTTCACTATCATTATCGATAAATTATAAGTATCTAGTATGTGTATATATTTGAGGAATAATTTTTCAATATTGCATGTAAAAAATATGTTTTATTGTTCAGTTATTTTTATAATTTTTAGCCATATATTATATTTTGAAAAAAAATAACGGCAAACAGCTCTAAGCCCAAGGTTCAAATTAATACAATAAAATAAAAAAAAATGTGAAATAATTATATGTAATATAACTGTCAACTTTAGTAACAATTATTACAATTTAAATTTTAACTCTTTTAAATTTTTTGCACTTTTCTAACTTTTAATGACATTGACCTTTTTTAATGTATATATTTAAAGTGTTCCACACCAATTTTACCCTATCAAAATATGGCTCTATAACTTATATTAATTTAAGCTTATTAAAAAAAAAATTTTTTACCTTGTTCTATTTTGTTACAAAATATTAATAAATAAAATGTGCTTTATTGTGCATTACAAAATAGTGCATATGCACCTGCCACATTTGCACCCTCTTTTATAGAAAACTCTTCAAATTACACATTCCAGACCCTTCAGGTTGGTACAACTACCCACTGCGTTCTGTGGCCTAGACTTAAACTTAAAATTCATTTTATTTTAATTAACACATTTGTTGATAAAAGCGTGTTTTATCGATATTAAAAATCTGGAGTAGCTTACACTCAACTATTCTATTTACGAACATCACGAAATATCAATTGCTCTAATTTGAAAAAAAAAAAAATTTTGTTTGTGATTATTTCAACGATCTGTTATACGGCTACGAAATATCAATTGCCCTAATTTGAAAAAAAAAAAATTGTTTGTGATTATTTCAACGATCTGTTATACACTTTTAACAATACAAGATCGGCAGAAGAAGAAGAATATTAAAAAGTGTATTGGTAATTTATAATGATTAATAATCTTAAAATAGTATATATTTTGAGCTTATTATTTAAATAATAAATTAATTTGGAAATTACTAATTACCTACTTATTATGTAAAAAATATTTTATTTATATTATATTAATGATTTTACGTTATACATTATCCCGCAAAATAAACATTATCGATTATAATATTTGTATTATTAAAATATTCCGTACTAAATACTTTAAAAAAAATATACAGATATATAAATTTCAGTTCACTGTAGTGTTGGTAAATATCGTAATGATATGAATTAGTAAAATCGTTTATTTTTAAAAACAAAAAGGTTACGAATTTACCTAATTCGTACTTCAAATGAAATTGACACATTTGTATAGAACTATCTGGGCTATTCTGCTGCGAGTCTCCGATGTTTTGCCGGATCCATCATTAAAGCTGATGTCATCATTTCCTGAAGAATGAAGAAATTCGTTCATATCGCAATCCATGATACGATGCCAACATTACATCTCGAAGGTGTCAAGTATGTCCCTTTTACAAATTCTACAAATTTAACAGAGAACGAGTCAAAATTAGTTATTTTTTTGTACATTTCAAAGTTTTTGAATAAATGTATGAGAAAAGAAAGCTTTAAAAAATTGGCTAGTTATTAATTAGTTCGGGCTCCGAGCACGGGTTGACCTGTTCGCACCCTCCGTTTCGGTTACATAATATGCAAATGAAAGTCTCATTGTTTTAGCCATCTGTGAGCCGAGGACACGTCCGTTGTTCACAATTAATGGAAAAATGCACTCCGCCACTACGAAACTAATGTGTTTTTTATACCGAATAGGAATGAGCCAGTGTTTGCGTTGCCCGGATCTATTGTAGTCGGCAGTTAAAAAGCGAATGGAAAAATTTGATAATGGAACTGTATGACTGGATTGTTCGTTTCGGTTTAAATTCGTTATTTATTAACTTCTGGGTGAAAGCCCGTCCGTCAATAATAACCGGAATTTTTGTTTTTCAAATTTAAACGGAATAGTAGGTGTTTGCGCGTTATAGATACTTCGGTTGGTAGCAGTGCAGCCCTTAGACGAATTTCAAAATGCCGCATCTACTATTAATAACAATGTGATATCGATCCTCTATCATCACAATGATGATTTTAAAAATGTTCAAAATAAATATTAACCATGTATTTTTTAAATGTTGTTCTTTGAAATTTTACTATTTTATGATACGGGCAATGCTGCTCCACCTTGCTGATTTACGGCATTTAGCCCATTAAAATTTTCTAATCGTATGTATCTGAACGTATCTGATTGATTTTTCTGTTTTTTTTTAAATGCAATGTAGGTGCAATGCTCCTAGTTTTATGTAGGTATGCCACATAACTTGAGACGCCAGAAATAAATAAAAACAATCTCAGGAAAAATATTAATGACGGGCGCACGAGATCCAGATCTATTTTCAACGGTTGAATTGTCGGAGACGGACCAGCAGGAATAGCAGCGCGGTCTCAGGAGATACAGAGCAGATCGGATGCCAGTTCATGAGATCATGGTCAGACCTATTATGGAATTGCATACTTTACGTTGCTAATAAAAAAACTAGTTGATAGGTACCAACCTATCTTCTGGTATAATATGGTATTAGATAATTAAGACTAGGGTTTTCATTTTTTCCCGGTGCCAGCACTAAGAGTTATAACAGATGTTTTATTGTTCTGGTATTATACGTACATTAACACAAAGTATTAACAAAATTCAAACATAAAAGTAATTGCATATAAATAAAAACAAAAAAATACATAATACAATTTGAAAGAACTCATCCAATATTTTAAGATTTAAAATGCGACCTCAATAAGGTTTCATCATTTCGACCCCTCAGAATAACAAGGTTCCATCTGACACTGACACAGTTTTGAGATAATGAGCTCAAAAGTGTTGAATGAATTTTAATATATATTATGTATATTTTGTTTTGAGTATGCAAATATGATCCATTTTAAGGTCTAATTTTCAGTATTATCAATTACCACTGTGAGATGAGAGAAATAAAAAAACATTGTTAATTAACAATAATGATCCATTAATTGAAATAAATAACTGATGTTGTTAGAACTTTCAACTCTTCCTATTGAGGAAGAAATAAAGAATAATGCATTTGGAACCCATTTATGCAATAACTCAAATTAGCCCAAAATGTTAGTTGGAACCTTGTTTTTCTAAGGGATTGATTTAGTAATGATCATATTTTAGTCGCTATTTTCCCACATCCCGAAAGAACCCGTTCGGATTCCACGCTGGCAGGTGGTATTGATTTTAAATCCTCGTAGCATTTTTCTAGATTTACTCCGTGCTGCGTTTATAATTTGAAAATTTTCCAATTCCTTTTTAACAATGTTTTATATGTCTTTGACTATCCTTGATTTTGAAGTAATTTTTGAATTTAGCCCATGATGGACAGCTGTTAGATCTTTTTTAATTAATTTAATTTTACTTTCTAAACGGTATTGGTTGGATAAGATCCTGAGAACTGTATCGAGAAAGGAATAATGGCAGATGGATCTGGCCTACTTTGATCTTGGTACTGGGCTGGACGTCAATTTTCACCTCTAGTTGACTCGCACTTTTGTAGTGAAGAACGGAGATACCACTGCATTCCGGATACTGCAGAACACCGCTTCTCTTTCGAGGTCCATGTTTTTCATACGGTACTATTCTCGAACATTAAAAGAAACACCGATGTTGACCGTCTCGTGTCGAAATGCAATCTGGTTCCACATCGACGAAATCCCTAGTTAGAAATTGGCCAGAAAAGGACAAATATAAAAAAGTTTATTAGATAGAATACACAGGGAGTATTCAACTTGCGTCAACAGATATGCTGCCTTGAAAAAAATATAATCCCATGGTTGAAACAATGGCGAAACTACGGTTGAAGTAATACCGACGAACAAAAAATGTGAAACAAAAATTTTAAAAAAATACTTTCCAAAAATCTGCCAAAAAAAGAAGCTTAGTACCGGAATTATGATACCTAGAAAAGTTCGGAATTCCCGGGATTGAAAGTCCTAATTGATACCTCCGTTGGAACAACAATGTATTTTGTTTTTTACAAATGTTGATAGATAGGCGGTACGTCGGCTACCATGGATGATATACAATGTTAATGCAGGTAAGATCACTTAGAAATTGTGTGTAATAGTGTATGTATGATTGTTTATATGTAAAACAAGACACGGTGCAAAACACTTGTAGGTAATGAATGTTTGGAATAAGTAGATGAGTTTGTGTATTTGGGAAATATGTTTGATAGAACCGGAAAGACAGAGAAAGAAAGGTGACTCCAAGGAATAAAAAAAGGGTGACTCCAAGGAATAAAAGAAGGGTGACTCCAAGGAATAAAATGAACAGTGCTATGAATGGAATTATAGCTAATGGGAACTTGTTAACTGAGGTAAGACTAGCAGTTCACAATAGAGTCCTGGTACCGACACTGATGTATGGAAGTGAGGCCTTAAGCTGGCAGAAGAGGAACGAAAGTAGACTGCAATGGAAATGAGATCACTTAGGTGTACATGTGGCAGATCCATTTATGACAGAGTAAAGAATGAAGAAATAAGGAAATAATGTAATTCTGATCTTAGTATAGTGAGTAAAATTAAGAAAGCATCACTTAGGTGGTTTGGTCATATGGAACATATGAATGAGGAGAAAATAGTAAGAAAGATATATGACGCAAGTGTTAATGGCACCAGAAGTAGAGGACGTCCGCGGAAGACTTGGCACGTCCAGCTAAACCGGATACTGGAGGATCCTCTCTGCCTACTCCCGCAGGGAAATAAAGTAAAAGTAAGTAAAGTAAAGTAAGTAAATAAATAAGTAAGTTTATTATACCATTTGACACTCAAGAAGATATACAACGTAGCGGCATTTAGACTCAGATCTGCCCAAAAACGATATACAGTGTTGTTGCTGGGTTGGTCTCAATTATTAAACACGTGTAAAATTGGTAGGTACCTATTTCTGTTATCGAATTAGCCTTCTGGTATCGAATTAGATAAGTATTTAAAACATCAGGAGTAGGTACCTACCTAGGTTGGATAGCTAAAGGTCAGTTGATTAATTTATTTGAAAAATTGAATATCATAAGAGCAATTTTTTTCGTAAGCAAAGAGCCAGACGACAATAGAATTATTTTATTAGAAAAATGTGTGCGTATGGTCAACACTTGCAGGCCTTTAAAGAATGTGATGTATTATAACGGCGAGAACTATATTTACATAATTTCATTATGTAGCTTGACTTGACTCTGATTGTGAAGAGCACTTATTTTGTAATAGAATACACAACACATATAAATCAGATCAAAACTACTCTTATATCTAAGACAGCGTTATGACAAATATTATATAATATAATCTTGGATGTATTCTATTAATAAGGATTGAGCCCCCGACCACTTGGTTACTAGATTTTACCGCACGTTTCCATTATCTTATACTTTATTTATGTTTAAAATCAAAATATATTTACTAATCTACATTAACGCAATGTACTAACGCGAGAAAGCGATTTTTATAATTCTTTTGAAATTAGTAAAATTAACATTGTAGTTAAAATTTGTTATTTTTATTTTTTAACTTCGTTTCATTAACCACTTATTGAGTTTAATTACACCTACCGATTTCTAAAAATACCATTTTCTTCTTCAGGATGTCAATACTAACTAAAAACACATGTTGTTGTTTCTTTAACAGAACCAATTTTTAAAAAACAACAATTATTTAAAAAATAAATTTAGTATCCAACTCTAATTGTTACTTAATACAAATTTACTTGTGGAAAAAAATTTAGAATGGGACTCGTAGTTAAATTTAGTTGGTTGTTTATTTATCTTCAACAATTCCAAATTGTTTAATTTATGACCAACACAGTTTACAAGCAAAATTAACAATCCCATTTTTTTATCAAAGCCATGACCAATTTCTATCAAATGATTCGAAAATTCTGAAAACCCACTATTGTTCAAACATCTCAAATGCTCCTTTACTCTTTTATTAAAATTTTTACCCGTTTTACCAATACGAAATGCAGCACAATCCTTTTAACTAAGTTTAAAGACACCAGAATTGTTAAATTTATCATCTTTTTCTTTAGAATTTATAAGTAAATTTCCTATATTATTATTTGTATAAAATGCCGGTCTAATGTTTCATGGTAGGTGTTTAGATTCGATCGATTGATATCCATTTCGCATAAATATTCATAATACTTGTCAAACAATGCTCTTGTGCTGTGAAAAATGGCACAACTCAGTACAAGAACAGACCTCCGATGACTTGAATCCTAGGGTGAGCATCGTACCGCAAGACCACGTGTCTGTTAACTCATTTTTTTCTATAATTTTAGATATTATAAAGTTTAAAATAATAAAGTAATAAAATTTACAGACTAATATTAATGTTTTTATTAAAAATACTTTCAACGTGTCAATGTTCCCACACAGATAACTACTTTGTTGTTGGCGTTTCCATGGTTCATTACTTACAAAACGTTTCCTTGGTTGATCACTCACAATCAATAATAATTAATATTTATTTATTTTTATATTTTGCTTAATTGATAATGAAATTAAATAATGATCTGAATTTGAGCCTAGTGATATCAAATTATTTTGGCCTTGTGGTATGAAACCCATTATTTTTGACATTAACATTTTCTAACTTGACCCAAAAAAAAATTGTAATTTATATTATTATTAATATTGTGCATATCTAAATTCACAAAAACTTAGAATTAATTTTATATCTAGCGTAAATATTTATTTCATGTAGGTACTCAACGTGCAAACTTATACTTTTTAAGCCTGAATTTTACTCAAGCCTAAATTTCAAGATCAAATTTTGCAGCCAAATGTACAAGACATACAGCAAAATTTAAGTACAATATTGCATATAATATAATGCTGTACACCTCCAAGCGGTGAACTAAAGAATCGAGTAAAAATATTAAAAAAAAATCTAACAATCATATATTTAGTATATACCTTCAATGCCAGTTATTTTAAAATCGTATTTTCGATACGGTATTAATTGATTATAAATCGTATTAAATACAAAACCAGTATAAAGCAATACCACCAGTATCCAATTGACGAAAATATAAAATAATGTGTTTGAAAATGATTGTCTGGGAATAGTGACAGTTTAACAATTAATAACTTGTTTGTATGTTTTAGATGCGTTTTATCAAAATATTAGTATTTCAATTTTAAAATCTCTGCTCTGGCTATAAAATCAGTTAGAAATACGTCAATCTCAATTTCATCAATTGGATAGTGGCAGTTTTGCTTTTGAATCCTTCGTGCTTAAACAAGTGGATTTATATTCACAAACAAAGCATTATTCGACACGTTCATGACAAGTTTGATAAAATTATGAGAATTAAACATAATTATAATAAACTATGTATTATAATAAGCATATATACGTTTTAGATTATTATTTTTATATTTCATTTCAAACAACCATTGTCCATTTTAAGATTTAAATAGGTACATGTATATTGGGTTGTCTAATAAGTTTTTGCGGTTTTGTTCAAATATTTATTATAAAATCAATTTTTTTAACAAAAAATACAATATTTTAATCAATATCGTATTCTCCATTATTGTCCAGGACTTTATCCCATCTTTCAATCAATTTTTCGATGCAACTTCTGTAAAAATCAGCTAGTCGGATATCGAAATAGTTATCGACACAATTTCTGAGGTCGTCGTCGTTGAACGTAACGCCACACATTTGATTAGAGATCGATCGAAAAAGGTGATAATCTGACGGAGCAAGGTCGGGACTGAAGGGTGGATGCGTTAGAATTTTTCAGATGAGCTCCTGGATGACCATTTTAACTTTGATCACCATTATTTAAGCTTTTGGGCTAATTAAGAAAAATTATAAGACGGTAGAAAGCGGCGATACTGATGTTTTAGAGCAGAAAAAATCCTATCGAATAATTTGTCATTTTTTGTTACAAAATTTTAAGTAAGGGAAAAGCAGTATTTCAAAACAACCCCAAAGACTTATTAAACGACCTAATTATGGATTCATAAAATTGCGACATTTGCCAATACCGGAAAAAAAATCCCACATACGGTATTTCTGGTTTCTACCGGTTTTAATTTATTTTTCCAATTAGTGCAAAAAATTCAAATAATTATCGATGAAATATTAATTAATTAATTGTAGTATTGTTATTACTTAATTATTAAATAATCACTATAATTAATAATAAATAACTTTCACAATCAAATTTTTTTAAATATACACAATATTAATATTTTTGAAAATGTTTTATTTATTTATATATGTTTTGACATCCATATTTTTGTACTAACAGAGGTGGATACATAATAAACATACATAATACATAGTTTATTGTGTGGGATGGAGTAGACTTCACCTCTGATATATACAGCGTTGTCCTGGCTACTTTGCTATATTAAAGTCTATGTTAAAGTAGCCAGTTTTATTTTGTGCTGTTGTGGTGTTATTTGGAATAAAAAGAGAATTCAAATATGAATAAAGTAAAAATAAAATAAAAATATATGGAGTGGGAGTGTTGTAGGACTAGTGGATTATTAGTGAAAGAATTGTATAAATTATATTAAATTGTTGATTATTAATCAATAAACTTCAATAACAATAAAAAGAATACACAATTTATTTAATGAATTAATCAAATCAAAATATTATATAATAATAAACAACAACAAAAAAATAGAATACAATCATTATAAAAAATAGAATACAATCACAAAAATAGTTTACAATCATTTTTGGTATTAAAATAGAATTTTAAAAACATATATTAAAACTTTCGTCCCTTACCCTAGGCCTTATTTTCATGCAAATTAATCCTGCACCTGAAAATATTCTTCAGACTATACACTATTAATTAAATTAATTAATAAATGGTGTTTAAATGTTGATAAATAATTTCTAAATGTTTTCCACGAATTTTTTCTTCACAAAAAGTTTTAATTTATTTGCGAATGGTAGTTTGTAAATTCCAGCTTTTAACAACTTTCATTTTGCAATTATAATTAAGATTTTGATGTATTTTTTGATACAGTTTATCTTTTAACAATAATGAAAAATTGACACTTGGGAAGTAAACTCGGGCTGAAAATATAAAATTTATATA
Organism: Eubasilissa regina; assembly: GCA_022840565.1. Lineage (NCBI taxonomy): Eukaryota > Metazoa > Arthropoda > Insecta > Trichoptera > Phryganeidae > Eubasilissa > Eubasilissa regina. Next base: position 23,957,549 of record JAINEB010000009.1, read on the forward strand.
TAATATAAATTCAAATAATATATTAGATTTCGGTATTTACCGGTAGTCAATTTTGTAATACCGGTAATACCGAAGATCGAATTTTGGCCCAAAACCGGTATCGAAATTTCTAGACCCAATATATATAATGTGTACTGTGTTTGTAAGAAAAGAATGAAGAAACGTAAATGAACACCAGAATTCAAGTGATTCAAATTTTTCCATATCGAGTTAGCTCAAATATCAAATATTAATTTAATGGTGTAATGTTCACGCGTTGCTGTGGCATAAATTATTAAAACTTTGAATAAATTAGGAAAATTACAGTTTTTAAAAACAATGCTCGTAGAAAATTGCCTGTTTGTATGTATACGGCAAGAAAAATGCCGGGTAATTGATATTGAAACCATAAGACTAATTGTTTACGAGAGTTGGATTAAATAAAGCACCTACTCGTGTTTGCAAGCCCTTATTTTTTCTAAATTACCCTGTAATTAATATCTAAATTACGTACACCATCTCTCAGATTATTCAATTTTATATTATTATAATTCTTTATTCATACCTAAAGTCAAAATAATTTTCGAGACAGTAAAGCATTAAATTATAGCTTTGCATGCAGTTCAAATTTAAAAATATTATTAATAATAAATTATATAAACGTATATAATTGTATTTCGAAAAAAGATACAATTTAACAGTCTTTGATTTAGATAGGTACTATAGACTTTATATATACATAATATTAAAATCAGTTGATTTGCACACATATTGGTCAGTTAAATAATAAATTTACTTAACTGAACATTTATATTTTTTAAATATATTTTTATTTTTAAGGAAAACACATCGGTAATCAGTTATGGAGTGAGTTAGCTATGTCCTAGTATATAAAACATATATACTGATAAAATTAAACAGTTACGATTAAGATTTTTAAAACTCAAAATAGATAACAAAACAAAGTGTTTGTATAAAGATGATTATTACAAATTGTTTACAATATTCAAAATCTTACCAGTTGACAAAAAAGTAACATATAATATAATTTTAGAAAAGATGAAAAATAATGTGAATATGAATACTGACTAGTGATGATAAAGCGTTACGTGACTGTGCTTATGTCAAAGATTGGTAAATGAGATTTAATGATAATTGGTAACTAAGATTTAACTGTTGGATGTTTACTTTTTAGTATACCAGTCATTGCTTTAATTGCATTGCATTAATCAATTATCAATCATCGTTACAATCGAATAACGATTAAAGTCACAATTACGGTTTTAATAACGATTTCACCATCACTAATACTGACCTCACCATAACTATTCTACCAGATCCTCGGGAAAAACCATGATAGTACCGATCTAGAACAATGTGTACGGTGAGAGAACGAGAAAATGTGTTGTACCAAGAACTTTTAATAAAATCATTAACGAATAAACATTATGGAAAACAAAGAGACATTGAATATACACAATACTCAATCTTACCATTATAATGCGTGAAATTTGTTATTATTTATAGATTTTAAAATTTTTTATTCGAGCTAAAATAATATTCTACTATCTCTCTGCCAATAGAATGTATAAAATATGAATTAAATATATTAATTAGAAAGATATACATATAAAATATATTTTTTTAGAAAAATAATACATTTAATCGTTCCATTATTTGAAAGAACCATCTACTTTATTTTTACAGAATCTCAAATACCTTTGAATAATCTGATAGCAGACGCCAGAATTATCAATTCATTTTTATTAAACACATTTTGGACAAATTGATACAACTTTATTATTAGGAGAACACATTCTCATTGTGAAGTTGTAATTATTCAGATCTGTAATATAAAATTAGGTAGATGGCTCTTTCAAATAATGGAACGATTAAATGTATTAATATCAAAAAGGTAACATATAGGTTCGAAAATTTGTCACTAAAAATATTGTCGCTTTAGCATAGTCGGATAATGCACCTTCTCCGGTTTGGAAAAAGATTCAGGTTCGAATCCCAGTGGCGCAACAACAATATTTTTCGATAAAATCGATTTTATATGTATATCTTTCTAATTAATATATGAAATTAATATTTAAAATATTACAGACCTATGTTTTGAATAATTACAACTTCACAATAAGAATGTGTTCTCCTAAGAATATATAATATATATTTTATTTTGAACCATAGATAAAATGATTTAAAGTTTTGATTTGTAATATTTGTGTGGTTTTATTATAAAATAACCTTGTACATAGTAGTTTTATTCTGCCCCAATGAATAATAGACGCACTAAAACCGGTCAGTGTTAAATAATATAATAAAACCTATGTGGGCACTTACAAATTTTATGTTAATTATACAAATGTTATTGTTTCATACATATTTTTAATTACATTGGTTGATATGTGATATTAAAGAATCATGTTACTTATTTTATGTTTTGGCGTTCTAAAAAATAAGTATATTAATAAAAATAGTAATATTTGAATTTGAACCATTGATAATAAACAGTTTATTAACAAAAAAAAATAGTCTTTATCAACATATTTAACGAGTCAGTATACCAAAATTAAATTAATTAAAAATTGTGTAAATTCGGAATTTTTTTTTTATAGTAAAAAAAATATGTACTAGGTATATTGAATTGAATAAATCTATTTTAATCAAAAGTAATGTGTCTTTTAACTCAGGTAGATATTTAACTTCTTCGGCGGTCCCTCGTTACAATAATGATGTCTGCCATGGTTCACGATTGTGAGTCGGAGTGTGGCTGAGGAGTCCTATTTTCGAACCGCATACCCGTCCACGTGGTGCACGTGCATTCACTGGGCATGGCGGTTCTGAGCGACGGATCTTTCTTCATCATTTTTTTATCGCATAGGAGGATTTGCAATCCTGCTGAGTATATAGCTGCAGGGGCGTACACTGGATACAAGCAAAAAAGCTGTGCTTTTCTAAAAATTCTGGGAAACAAATCTAAATTAAATAATCCATATATGTCATAATTACGCTAGCGCCCACTGTATATCGATAGAATCATTAGTTACGTAGTTTTGGATACCGGAGCGCTGTAGTCCTCTACTGGGTTATTCGTAATTTATTGTTACTAGCTACTGTTTTAATATATCGTTCTATTCAAGCCGTGTAATTGCTATCTACTAAATTGAAAATTCGACTCAGCAGATTCAGAAATGGATCAGCTGATCCATGTCGTACAGAGTCCTTACTTATGCTGTTTCCTAACAGATTGATATTTGAAAGGTTTTGAACTTGCCTTAGAGCTGATCAAAGCATCTACTTCCATATTTAATAATTCGCAAATTTTACTACCTTACTAATTGTGTTGTTTTCACGATTGTTCTTTGCGTTCGAGGATAATGAATTTTTATTATGATGGATAGTACATAGAAGTTCATAAACCTATCGGGGAGGTCCGATACTCTGTAGGAAACCCGCTCGGACAGCGCGGGTTTAAACTGTGTATCTGGAATAATGGTATGTTCCTTTTATAGTACCAAACCAATTCAATTCAGATTATGTACAATGTAGCATATAATGTATTATATAATATCATGGTAACAACATAACCCAAGTTTATATCTACTGCACGCCACTGCATAGCCGCTCGGTTTATTAGGTCAGTCATGGCAGAGGCCAGTGCGTGGAATTGTTTAAGGTATGTGATATTGTACAGTACCACCCGCACACACTCTTGGAATAATGGAGAGCTTGGTCCAGTGGCAAGAGTGGGCCGAGGCGATTGGAGGTCCCCGTTACTTTGCTCAGGACTTTGTACAGACCTCAATATAGTACGTTCCCTCAATATAGTAGTATATGATATCGGTTATCACTGATTGCTTCTATGTCAGAGCAAAAAGCAAAAAGTAGAAGGCAATTGGCAGCACAGCGATCACCAATGGCCGCGTAACCTCCCGCAGGGCCTAGCAGATGAGACCTTGACCGCCCAGCGGTCACCAATGGCCATGCAGCAGCTACAATAGTTGCCCGCATTGCCAATTGCTTACCTACTAGTATACAATATATTCTGTTATTAATGTATGTCACTACATAGTAATTTACAATTAGGATAAGGGAAATATTAATACGTACATTCAAATAACTACTTTGTTCCTTAGAACGAATTATTTGTGCAAAATAAAATAAAATAATAAAAATTTAGCAATATTAGGTTAGTTTGTTTTATTAAATAAAAATATATTTAATTAATTATCATTTTTTATTATTGTAATACATAAACAATTCGTTTTATGAAACAAATTATTTATTTTAATTCACATATCTCTTAAAACAATTCCCTATTAAATCGTATCCTTAATATAAGATATATATACATATATTTACAAGTAAATAAATTATAATATACATATGAATTTTCAATTTGTACGCTGTGTCGTAATCGTGCGCTTGGTAATGACATTAGTAGATTATAAAACTACGAAAATACGCTATTTTTTGTTGAAAGAAATCAATTCAAAATTGTTCAAGCTTACAATAACTGACTTAATTTTTCATTCAATATAGTATGCAAAGTCGATAAAGGACGGAGCCGTATATCAAAAATTGGCAAGTTTCCATCTCGCGCTTGTTTTGTGCTGAAAATCGTAAATCAACTACTCCTCTCCAAAGTCCGTTAAATTAATTGAGTGCGTTCATCAATCTTAGTTGAATCATCACTAAATCCTTGTTAACTCACTCGTGATCCCGTCATCGGGACAAATTTAACGATTAACCTTAATACTGGATTTAACACGATTCCTGACGGCGTCGCCTCAGAGGGCTTTAGCCATCCAGTGACCCGTCGGAACAGCCCCAACTAACTACCCAACATAAAACAAAAAAAAAATCCCTAATCCTCATAATGATGCCCTGTAAAGAGTTATAACGTTAAGCGAATAAATAATATCACTGAAGTGGCATCCTTCATATTTAGAACTTATACATAAATTGTATCGCAGTTGCAGCTTGTCCGACGAACAAAATATATTTGAAAGTTGAATTAGCGTTCATACATAAACATTAACGTAAATGATAGCCGGACAACTTTGACGAGTTTACAAGAAACTGAAAATTAGCTAATGCTCTGGAAAATTATCATGATAATAAATTTGTAGCGCCGCTGGGATAGTGAACTTATATCTGCCACCGTAAAATGGAGATTTGAGAAATCATGGTTTATTTCGAAATATCTAAATATAAATAATATTACACGGATGTGAAAGTCTACGTACTCTGTCTATTTTTGGTCAACGATCACATTTATAGCAATATTATTATTGTTATCTAAATATAAATATTACACGGATCCACTGCATTCAGTTAAAATGGGATCACTTGCGTTACGTGGCACTTTTTTATTTTTTATGAGCGAGGGAAGAATGAAGAAATGAGGAATTAATGTAAAGTTGATCTTAGTATAGTGAGTACGATTAAGAAAGGATCACTTAGGTGGTTTGGTTATATGGAATGGATGAACGAGGAGAGATTGGTAAGAAAGATATATGTATGACGCAAGTATTGATGACACCAGAAATAGAGGACGTCCGCGGAAGACTTGGCAAGACCAGGTAAACCACATACTGAAAGATGATCCTTTTATAAGCCTTGTATGAGAAGATGTATTAATGCGTATGAGGCGAGAGTTGTGTGAAGAGTGTGACCCTCTATCCTCTCTGCTCTCTGAAAACGGGGTGATAGTAAGTTAGTTAAGTATTTATTTATTAGTCTTTATTGACATACATGTTTTTGTTGTAACAGAGGTGAATATATATTATAATATAACATGATAAATATAAGATACAATTATATTGCAATTATGTATATACTCGGGGCTTATTGTATGTTAAGTTACTTTCAGAATACGCTAGAATGTCAACTCAAGAATAATGACAATTTAGGCTTAGAATTTCTGTAAAATTACACACTTAATTTGTACTCAATTGTTTATATATTTATATAATTAATCGAGACTCAACCAATCGAGACTCAAACCATGATTACTTGATTATTGGGTGATTTCCCATAACTAGGCCGAACAATCCTGTAATATAGAAGTAAAAATATAATAAGTTATAATAGGCGCAACCGTTGTCTCTACTTTTCATATTTTCGACTTGGCAAACGAATTACCAGATCCTAGAAGCCAGCCACTTATTCTGGCAGTCTTATACCTCATTTATGTAATGCTCACTTTGTAATATAATTGATTTTTAACAAAATACTATGACTGCAATCGTGGTCTCTAGTTTTTATCTTTTCGATTCGGCTATATCGCTACCTAATCATAGCAGCCTACCCCTTAATCTAGCAATCTAATTTATTTATTTATTTATTCTTAACGTAGTGCCTACAGAAGTATTTTTGTATATGCTCTATTATAAACAAGATAAAAATCGTTTATTTTTAATAAAACTTACCTTTCACATATTTGTTTAGTTTAATTTTGAATCTATGTAGTTTCTCTTCCTATCTTATATTTTATGGTATTTCATTAAAAATCTTCATCGCACTATACATCGTCGATTTTCGATATTTACTCTTCTTCCTGAATGGCAGTCTCAATCTATATTTTCCTCTTGTATGATGTTCGTGCTCACGTTGATTTGCATCAATTTTTTTTATAAATTCTGCCTATATTTTCTTAGTGAGGATTTTGTAAATAAATACCATCGCATTGAAATATATTTTCTGCTAATACTTTTAAAATTAGCAATATTAACTTTGTGGTTAAAATTCATATTTTTTATTTATTATCTTTGTTTTTGTGGTTTGTGATGATCTATGGCAAAGGATTGTCGATGGTGCGACATCATCCATGGATAACGCGGCAACAATCAGTGAAAAAGCGCGCGCGAAGGAGTGTTGACGTTGTGTGAAAAAAGGTATTTGTTAACGGTGAAAAAGGTGACAATAACAAGCTATTTCGGCGTGTAACGATGGCGACAGTAAAAATTGGTGATTTGGTGAGATGTTTTGACGGTGAAGGAGACGTCATTCAGTGGTTGGAGAAATTGGAATTGGTGGCGAGATTGAAGGATATCGGAGATCTCGCAACCGTCATACCGCTATTCTTGGAAGGGTCCGCGTTTGCCGTCTACAGCGAATTGAGAGACGAGGACAAGAAAGATGCTGAGTGCATCAAAAAAGCCCTGCGCGATTCATTCGCTATGAACCCGTTTCAGGCGTACGAGCAGTTGGCCCAGCGAAGGTGGAAAGATGAGCCTGTCGACGTGTATCTCACTGAGCTGAGAAAGTTGGCCAAATTGGCGGGTGTGGTGACGGACCAGTTGCTCAGACGAGCATTTGTTGTGGGATTGCCGGCCACGATATCACGTGAGCTCAGGGCGTTGCCAGGCGTAGAGACGATTGCGCTGTCATCCCTGCTCGAACGGGCGCGGGCGTTGATGGCTGAACTGCACGATCCGGGCGTCGCGGCTGCGGTCGTTAGACAATCAAGTGGGACACCGAGGCAATGTTTCAAGTGTGGTGGGCCACACCTTATGAGATATTGTACTCAAAAAGCTCTGTCGTGTTGGACATGTGGTGAAACAGGACACGTGTCACGTGAATGCCCCACGAAGGAGGGAAACGGGAAAGGAAGAGCTGGTGCGCCGGTAGTTCTTCCTCGTCAACATTAACGGCGCTACCGATTGTGAAGATTTGTGTGGGAGGAAAGTTGGTGCGAGCATTGGTGGATACGGGGTGTTCGAGAACAGTGCTGTCCAGTTCCATTAGGTGTGACGTTCGCAGTGGCGGGAACCGATGCAGGTTGATTAGTGTTGATGGGAGTCAAGTGCCGTGTGTGGGCGAAGCTGTAGTCAGCATTGACGTGATGTGTGGGGCGAAAAATGGTGAGCGAAGGGCCCAATCCAGTGGAGTGTGGGTTAGTTGTGTGGTGGTGAACAAGTTGTTTGATGGCGTGGATGCGATTATTGGGATGGATTTCATAAAAATGTGCGGAGGAGTAACGGTGAATGATGACCAAGTAATTTTTTCGAGTGTACAAACAAATCTTGATTGCCATGTTATAAATGCGGTGGCTGAACCTGAAACTATCTGTATCGAAGATCAGGACTTTCAAGCACGGTTTGATGGTCAGAAGTGGTGGGTTAGATGGGCGTGGAAAGAAGGACCGGTAGCTTTAATGAATGGCATTGCATCATATTCCAGTCTTCACAAGCACGATGTGAAGGATGCGATCAAGGACGAACTGGAGAGGTGGATGAAGGAAGGCTGGTTAAAGCCGTGGACCGGGGAGTGCACGGGTGTTGTACCACTACTGGGAGTCATTCAGAAGAACAAGGGAAAGGTCAGGCCAGTTCTAGATTATAGAGAGCTAAACAACCATGTGCAAAGTCACACGGGGGAAGAGGTTGCAGTATGTGATGAAACTCTCAGGAGATGGAGAAGACATGGTGAGCTACTTAAACTCCTGGATTTAAGGTCGGCGTACCTTCAAATCCGCGTTGACGAAGATCTGTGGAAATATCAACTTGTGAGATTTGAAGACAGAGTGTATTGCTTGACGAGATTGGGTTTCGGGTTAAACAGCGCTCCCAAAATCATGACAAGAATAGTTAGAGAGGTCTTGTCAAGAAACGAGAGAGTTAAGCGAGGCACTGACAGCTACATTGACGACATCATAGTGGACGAGACAGTGGTTTCAGCTGAGGAGGTAGCGGCTCACCTAAGGAGGTATGGATTGGAAGCAAAGCCACCATTAGATCTGGAGGGCGGACGCGTTCTCGGGCTTCGAATTGAGCGAGAAAATGGAGTTCTGGTGTTCAGGCGTGGGAATACTATTCCTGAACTGGAATCAGCTACAAAGCTCACGAAGAGGCAATTGTTTTCTGTCTGTGGGCAGTTGGTTGGCCATTACCCGGTGTGTGGGTGGCTTCGGGTTGCTTGTAGTTTTGTGAAAAGAGCATGTTCTGGGGATACATGGGACTCACATGTAGGAGAAAATGCCCAGAGAATTCTCAGTGAGGTGATCCAAAAAGTAAAATGCGATGATCCCGTAAAGGGTTTTTGGAATGTTCCTGCAGATCTTACGACGGGAAGAGTGTGGTGCGACGCAAGTTCATTAGCGTTCGGAGCTATGGTGGAAATTGATGGGAAAGTTGTAGAAGATATGTCATGGTTAAGAAAGACCACGGACGTTGGTCATATCAATGTGGCAGAACTTGACTCTGTTGTTAAGGGAATAACGTTGGCATTGAAATGGGGACTAAGAGCTATGGAGTTGATGTCAGATTCCGCAACAGTGGTGGGATGGGTCACGTCTGTTTTGACGAAGGATCACCGGATCAGAGTTTCTGGTATGTCTGAAATGTTAGTCAAAAGGAGGCTTGGACTGATAAAAGAGCTGGTGGACGAATATGGTCTCGAGTTGACCATCACTCTTGTTAAGTCAATCGAAAACAAGGCAGATCCTTTGACAAGAGTTGATCGCAGATGGCACAGAAGTGATGTGGCGGCTGTGGGAGTGGTTGAAAACTCTGATGTGAAACGCTTGCATGAGCAACATCATTTTGGTGTAGACAGGACTCTTCATCTAAACCGACTGGTGAACCCGGACGTTCGGAGAGAGGAAGTGGTGGAATGCGTAAGAAACTGCATACAGTGCCGGACCATAGATCCAGCGCCTGATAGGCACAACTCTGGAGTGTTGAACGTGGAGCGCAATTGGAGTAGGATCGCAGTTGACGCGACGCACTTTGGGAGTAAGTGCTACCTCACTGTCATCGATTGTGGGCCGAGTAGGTTTGCCTTGTGGAAAGAAATTAGAGCCGAGAGCAGTGAAGATGTGGTCCGTAATTTAAAGGAAGTCTTTAGAGAAAGAGGTCCCCCGGACGAAATTCTACTCGATAATAGTAGAGCATTCCGTTCTCTGGCGCTACGAGAATTGTGTAGGGAGTGGGGTGTTCGCCAGAGGTTCAGAGCCGCTTATCGTCCGTCAGGGAATGGAATAGTCGAAAGGCATCACCGCACGATAAAGAGGACTGCGGCACGGAGCAAGATCGATCCCCTGCAAGCTGTATTCTGGTACAACTTAGCATCTGCCCACCCGGGTCAAGAAGAGACGTCGCCTGCCAACATTGTGCATGCTTACATGTGGCGGCACCCACTCGTACCACCTGCTGAACTAGAAGAAACTAAGGAATCCTCGTACCGCCCAGGCGATGTTGTAGTTTTGAAGCCGCCCAATGCAAGGTGTACCACAAGGTGGCAGCCTGGTATTGTCACTCGGGTTGTGAGTGACAACAACGTAGAGATAGACGGTGTGCCGAGGCATGTGCTGGACATTAGACGACTGTTTGACGACAGTGGAGAAAGCGAATCAGAAGATGCAGACGATGAGGAGCTCAGTGAGGCTGTGGAGCTGGATGAAGGTATAGCAGCAGAAGATGATGTGCCAAACAAATCCGAAGGACAAAGACGGGGAACCAGGGTTCGGCGGCCCCCGCAGTGGCTCAATGATTATGAGTGTTGATTGGTGATGAGGACATCAGGAGGGCGTGTGGTTTGTGATGATCTATGGCAAAGGATTGTCGATGGTGCGACATCATCCATGGATAACGCGGCAACAATCAGTGAAAAAGCGCGCGCGAAGGAGTGTTGACGTTGTGTGAAAAAAGGTATTTGTTAACGGTGAAAAAGGTGACAATAACAGTTTTATTAACCACTGAATTGAGTTTAAATGCATCTACTGGTTTCGAAAAATACCATTTTATTCTTCAGGGTGTCATAACTAACTAAAAACATATATCATTGTTTCTTCACCAGAATCTATTTTTAAAAAAACATTTTTTTTTTTAAATTATTTAAAAAAAAATTATTTAAAAAATATATATTTTTTTTTAATATTATTTTTTAATTTTTTTTTAATTTTTTTGTTTTATTATTTTTTTATTATTATTATTTTTTTTAAATAATTGTTTTTTTTTAAATAGATTCTGGTGAAGAAACAATGATATATGTTTTTAGTTAGTTATGACATCCTGAAGAAGAAAATGGTATTTTTCGAAACCGGTAGATGTATTTAAACTCAATTCAGTGGTTAATAAAACAAAGATAATAAATAATAAAAAAATATTTTCTGCTTTAATATCATCATATTCAGACCTTTCAGCATTGCACTGAATCGGGTATATTTATGGGTTTATTCTCAATGTTTTATTTTGCAACACTTGACAATTGTTACAGTTCTTCTTCATTATTCAAAAACAAAATGCTCTTGCAGTAGTTGATGCGAGGAATAATATGTTGTATACAATTTTACAAGACTGAGTACTAATGAATCTTCTGATCCTTTCCACAAGTGAGATTTTTGAGCAATCTTTTTAGTCACGTATCTTGTATTTTGCGATAAATTTAATTTTGAATCTATTACGACTCCCAAATATTTCATTTCAGTCATTTCTTTCATACTTTCACATCTATAATAATTGTTGGTGTGATAGCTATTCTTTTATTTCCAATGTTCATGTATTTAGTTTTGTTTACGTTTAGTTATAGTTTTAATTTTAGTGACTCACCTTTTTAACGCCAGCATAACATAACAAAAAATGATCATTTTATGTTAATGATTTATTTTTAACAAAGCACAATTTTTTTGCTTTATCATCATTGTTTATTTTCTTAAATGTTAGTTAAAAAAATATATATTACGTTAAAGTCCTTGACTCAAAGGTCGAGCATAGTATGTAATAATCTGGTCTTCAAACAACCCGTTATTCGAAGTTGATGTTATCCAACATATGACACTTTTAAAATATGCATTCCTTTAATTTTGACTGGAAATTTTTCATTTAAAAAATAAAGATAATTTAGTGATTTATTGCGTTTTAATTATAGGTTTAATACATTTATTTGCACCAGTGCTGTAATTTCTTGTAATATTACGCTTATTAATTTAAACCAATATACACATACTCTAGAATAGGTTAATAATTTTGATTTAAAAAAATGATATGTCCATGTAGATATTAACAAATACATAAATAATGATATATATTTAAAAGGATTAAATTATTAATTAAATTTTAGGTATGTACCATAAATATTTAGTTGATATTTTTATGTTTTTAATTAATAACGTTTATAAATAAATTTGTTTTATATTCATAACAGTAAGTATTAGGTTTACGTTTGTTCTTTATCAATTAAGTATTTATTTAATCAGAAAATACGATTAAAACGTACTCGTTTCTTGGTTGGCAAAAAATAATTTATGTTACAAAATATGATACTATTATAAAAAATGGATCATTAACTCGATTCTCCGAAAAGATTAAGCCTGACCTTCACCAGTTGTAGTTATACACAGCGGTTTGCAACATTTAAACCAATAACGATGCACGATGTTTCTCGCACTGCCTTTGACGGCTGCGAGCAGAAGCGTAATAAGTCCAATTTGAATAAATAACACTATTGCACGGAATAGCAGCGATGCCGGCAGCAGCGGGCAGGTGTCCCGAACCGAGTTAATATATTTCCACAAATATATTTCTCTATGGAAGGTCATACTTACATATTTATTTTAAACCAATCAAATATTTACCTGACAACCAGCAAGTTAGTGAGGAAGATTTTTAAATGTAGAATACAATATATTGAATCCATAATTTTCAAAAAACAATTTTTGTAAAACCTTTCTTAATCGCATTATGCGGAGTCTTTCCTATTAAATCTAAAAATATATATACGAATATGCTATGAAACCCGGTTACAGTGACCTTGGAAATAACATCGAATTGGTTATAACGTCACAAAACATTTTTCTTCTTCTTCTACAGACGTTGGTTACGGCCCGGATAAGCATCTGGCTAAAGCGTTGCCTTAAGTTCTTCAGCCTTGGTAGCAATGTTTCTCTACATTATGAGTTTCAATATATTATACTTCTTTGACGTGATATAGAAGTTATCGGATTTTTATTGTTTTAAATACTTATTTTTTTTATTCAACCGAACCATAACAAAAACGCAAAAACAATATTTTTCGACAAAATTGATTTTATATGTATATATTTATAATTAATACATTAATTTAGTATTTAAAATATCACAGACCTATGTTCTGAATAATTACAACTTCACAATAAGAATGTGTTTTCCTTAATAACACATAACATCTTCATTCGAAAATCCATATCTCAAATGTTTCAAATCGGATTATTATTTTTTTGGTAAGTGTCTATGCTCTCATTCCTTCCATAAAATAATATCGAGAACACATATCGCATATTTTATTTATTAATCAAACCCAGGTATATAATACTCACAGCACATGAAGAGGGGATAAAATTTAGTATTCACTATATTTCAACACAATTGAACAGATATTATACAAAAATGTGCAAATAAATGTATAATGCTAAAAACCAATAAAATATAAATTATTTTATGGTCACATTATTATCGTTTTTTTTTTTTGTGTAATTAAAAAAACAATCTCAGTTCCGGTGCTTCTTCTACGGCCGGCCGCCAGTTTGACCTTGCTAACTCTTGTATGTCATTGCGGGGGGTAGGAATATACTTAATAATAATTTCAGTCAGTTGGCGTCATTGTGTTGCATCAACAAACAAAATTAAAGTGGATGGTAAATTAAAAATTTAAAGGATTTTATCTTGTGAGAACCAAGTAAATTTTTTAAATTATCTGTCGCGGTTACAATGTCACTTGGCTATAACTTCCAAGGATGACATTATAACAAATGACACGACGATGATGACATAGAACGACAGAGGAGACAGTTGAGCGTTCGTGCAAATATGTTGTCACGGCGTTTCTACCGATGTAGTAAGGAGGTGAAGAGGATCCTGTTTAAACCATTCTTCACCAGCATGCATACATGCGAGCTCTGGTCGAAATACAGGCAAGTAATGTTCAACTGTCTCCGAATTCAGTACAACAACTCATACAGAATACTGTTCGGATTGGCGCGTTATTGTAGCGTATCTACAATGTTTGCCGAAGGCCGTATACATGGATTCCGCTTCTGAGACATCGAGTTATGAACGTAAAGCTACGGCTGGAGCTTAGCACCAACACTTTAGTGCAAGTGGCGCTCTCATAGAAAGTCGGTTCCCTATCCAGAGAATGACAATGACTACAGAATAACTACAGATACAATAAAAGCCGTGACTGAAATGTAGTATTTATATTTTGTTTATATTTATATACATATATATATGTGTTAACTTTTTAAAATGTATATTTATTTGCTTGTGGCGAATCTGGTCTTCATAAAAAAAAACTAGATCACGCTGGAATAAACGGATTATTATTATTATTGTAACTAACTGAATTTAATTAAATCACTATAATGTTTTTTTTTTTAATTAATTTTATATTACACAGAGCATTAACAGTTCAATTAAATAACCTAGATTAGAATAAATGAGCTACATTAAAAATATGATTATTAAACCTCTTAAAAATGCTTATCACATGCGTTTACTATAACATGACTACCCATCATATACAGGGTTAATATTACGTTCCAGGTCGATGTTTTTTTTAAATAACTAGGAAATGATACACACTTTTTTGATGTGGTTTTTATTAATCAACTATTTGTTTTTTTACAATTGTGTATGAAATATGGCATTGGCCTAGTGGCCGCCTCTGGTAGCGGCACAAATGCATGCTCTTTTAACTATATTTTTCATAACATTCTCGCACACTTCGCGTGTTATTTCAGTAAATTCATTTTGAATATTATCATGTAGCAATGGAATTATTGTTGGCTTATTGGCGTAAATCTTTCCTTTCAAGTACTATCACAAAAAGTCAAATCAAGTGATCGAGGAGGTCACTTTTTGATATTATACGGCCTGGAAAAATTTACCGGATACCTCGGGCTGTGTGTGAGGTGGCAACGTCCTGTTAAAACCATATATGTTGCAGACTTAATTGACCTAATTCAGCTACCAAGAAATTTTTCAACATGTGACGATAGTGATCACCATTAATAGTTATTGCATTGACATTATATTTAGATAAAATGTTTTAATAACTTTATTGGATGGTTTACATTAAATTATAATCAATTATTCTCTATGACTACTAAATTCAAAGTGACTAATATTTGTTAATTCGAAATGACAGCTAAAAAAAATCGGCCTGGAACATAATATTCACCCTGTACTATACAGTGGGTATAAAGTGTGCATTGACAATGAAATATGTATAATAAAGAGATGTTATTATGTATATTTTAACATATTATAATGAAAAATAAATGAAAGCATAATATAATACATAAGATGATAGTAACAAACACGGACATTAAATAAATATATTGAAACATTATTAAAAAAGGACTTGAATATAATATTTAAAAAAAGGACACAAATATTAAGATTGACATTTTAAGAATAAATTCATAGTAGGACATGCAAACAAAGAATAGATATTTATCATACATAGTATGGCGTCTTATAAGAGTAGAAAAAAATATAGAATATTATGTATTTATTTTTGGAAATACCTACTTTACTTTATGTGCACCTAGTGAGGTATAACAGTATAACATTGGAAGGATTGGTAAAAAGCGTATAACAGTCTTACATTGAAATAATATATAATATTTAATAAATATTACATTCGCTGGCATTTTTATTTCGTAAAAATTGTTTATATTGATGCAAACATCAAAAGAAAGTTATTTTTATTGCTAATAAACAAAGATTTATCGACACTGAAATCAAAAAATAAACCCAGTTGATCCAAGGTCATTAGACATAGAAAAAAAATAGTGACAAATAATTTACATCCCAACATATTTCACATGGACAAAAAAACGTCAAGACAAAAGTATAGTACGGTGTAAAAAAGATATGAACACATAAACAAAATTATGGAAAAATCATTTATATATTGCATCGAAGAATATTGTTAATTAGGTTTATTACTAATGAAACAGAAAATATAATACAGTAATGTTTAAAGTCTCAAGTGCTCGCTGTTCTTCTGTTTTTTAAACATTAAGTATAACATTTTTTTAAGGTATCTTTTTTTTCTTTTATTTAGATTCTTCCACATCTATAGATTATGCTCGTTGGATTTTCGTGGTCACACTCTCCCGCCATCCATGGCCACCTCTATGCATATCTGATAAATTGATGTAAAAATAGGATTGACTCATGATCGTTGCGGCGATCGACCTCTCGACCTCTGAATCCATAGATACGCGAATCTACACATTTTACGTACACAGATAGATACTTATCGAGTTAATATGGCTTAACGTCTCTAATACATTGGTTGTTGCGGCGTACTCTAAATTTAAAACTAATAATGTTTTGTAAACTTGTGAACACCAAAAGTCATTGTAAACAATGCGGATAAAATCGTGTGGTGAATGGTGACTATGTCAGAGTTTTAAAGGGCGGTGCACACGCTATGATTATCATTTAATTAGGGTAGTATGATTGTTGGAGTAGAACCACATGTGTGCTTAGCTTTGTAATAGAAACATACTTCAGAATAGTTAATTTTATCTTGACCCAAAATTGCATTCTTGAAATTTCATCATTCAATTTTAATGATCCCGGGATTCCAGGTACGTACGACTTTATATTTGGTACTTTAATTAGATATACTGTACAAATATGGGCAAGAGTTGTATGTTAAAGCAATTGAAATGGCAATTACTTTGTAGTGTAACATGATTATTATTAATTATTATTTTTTCAATAAACTCTTTTCTTCTGCATACACATTATATTATACTTCTGTTACTACTGAGGTTTCGATAGACGCAGTCCCTCTCATAATCGAGTGTAAATGATTGTTTGGTGTCGACCAATTTGGATAGGAGGGCGGGGCGTGGAAAGGGGAGAGGTTTTTTTGGTCGTTGTTAAGATTATGAAAACTAAAGGATGTGATTAATGAGTGTTTTTTCCTTATTTCATTCAGTGGTTTCTAAGTTATTCACTACGAATTTTTTACAAGATATCGAATGTGGAAGTTTTAGTTTATAGCTAAAAAAAAAATTCAGTTATATGATTAGAGAATTCCGAAAAGTTATTATGAATTTTCTACCCAAATAGGTCAGCACCAAATTATATATAGCTTTGTTAACATCTGTTGTTTCAAAATCATAATTCAACGTGTGTGAAGTACAAACATTAGTTAATTGATAAAAAAAAAGTCAAAGTAAAGTGAGTAGAGTATGGTGTTTCACTCACTGACTACTTCTGCGGGGAAACTACACGGTTTATTAAATTGGATAACATTACCTATGCTTAAATAAAATACACTAATTCTAATGTATTTTAATAAAAAGTTTTAAAAATACTGTCACTATCATAAATATTTAGTGAAAAACACATTGAAATATAAAAATGGCAAACATTGTGTTTTTCAGTCGATATTTTTAATGAAGCCACCTGGTACGTCTGAGTAGATAAACATGAGACCTGAGCTGATTTGATGGCTTAGTTTTAATATTGATATATAGTTCTGTATCATTTTATCTAATGTTAGTTTCAAGAATGATAAATAATTTTGGGTCAAGCGAAGCATTTAACATTTTCCACGCCGTTTCACGATTTACATAATCTTGATAATTTAACGCTACGATAAAAATTTTAATCCGACAAAGCAAACAGTTATCACCGGGGCGATCGGAATATAGTTCTGCAGTAGGTAATACACGTTTGTTTTTAAATTGTGTTACAAATTTACAATAGGTCGGCACGTGCGAGTGTATCTTTAGCATCGCTCCGAAGTTCACCCATGCGTGAGTGATTAATTCCAAAAAGAAACTTTTCGCGATCCCGAACATGAATTAATATTTCCATTTATTCTATTAATTGATTTCGTACCCTGAGTACGAGGGCAGGCTGAACAATTCGAAGCTGCAAATTTTTTAGTCTGCCCTCGCAGTTGTAACTAGTTTACTAATTAACTTACAATTACGTCGTTTCTCTGCCGGAATAGGTAGAGTATTTAACGCCACACTCTTCTGTCCACTATCATGTTTGCGGGATTGGATGCAGCAGGTCATCGACCGGCTCGGTACGAAAGGAATTTCGGACTTTTTCGGGTTTCATGGGTGTGTGGGTATCTCGTTGAGAGATTTTGAGACAGTCAGGTATTTAAAATAAAGGTGAGAGCGATCCGCCCTTCTCCTTTTTATTAATCAACCTTAGGATTAATATCCGTCGGTCCTGGCTTCCCAATGTCGGAAGGAACCTTTTTTGTTTATGTGTATTATCTTTTACCCTTTAATAGATGTGTGAGGAACTTGGGAACCGCCATTACCTGTACTGTTCAGTGCCTCTCGTGTGTATAGTTTATCGATTACTGCTGTGTGCATTTGATTTACTTATGTTTTCGTGATTTTTTTCCGGATTGTACGGACAGTGAATGTTATTTGGTTAGCAACCACGCCGTGTTGCCAATTGGAATAAGAATAATACATGCCAACCCGGCGGTGAATGTGAAGGACCAACATGGGAACTTTTGTTCATAAATCAGTCCTGGGTAAGCGGTGAGTCACAATTCATTATCCACTATCATAGATATTCTTTTAAACGCTATTTGATTTTATCTGGTCATAGCAGGTCTTACGCGGGTGTTCTTTGGCTTTAACAATTGCCTCGTATACCTTCGTTACTTCCTCTTCTCGCTTATGGGTTCCGTATGACAAAACCACCTCAGCGATCCTTTCTTTCTTCTATCGACTACGCTACAAGTGGCTGTACATTATCCCCTAATTTTGTTATTTCCTCACTTTACGCGCCTAATTGACCGCATTTCCACTGCATTCAGTCTACTGTCGTCCCTCACAAGTGTAAACAAACCTTAAATTCTAAATGATGACGTTTCGATGACTGTACTATCAAAAACATAATATAAAATCATACTTTTAAAATTAGCAATATTAACTTTGTAGTTAAAAGTCATATTTTTTATTTATTATCATTGTTTTATTAACCATTGAATTGAGTTTAAATACATCTACCGGTTTCGAAAAATACATACACGATTTCTTCCCCAGAATCTATTTTTAAAAAAACAATTATTTAAAAAAATGATTTAAAAAAAAATATTTAAAAAATATATATTTTTTTTTTATATATATATTTTTTTTTACTTTTTTTATTTTATTTTTTTTTTTTTTAAATAATTGTTTTTTTTTAAATAGATTCTGGTGAAGAAACAATGATATATATTTTTAGTTAGTTATGACATCCTGAAGAAGAAAATGGTATTTTTCGAAACCGGTAGATGTATTTAAACTCAATTCAGTGGTTAATAAAACAAATATAATAAATAAAAAATATAATGTAAAACCATTTAAGTTGCTATAAATCAACTTACGAAAATTTGGAATATCAGTGACAACTAACAAGCAACTAAAATTATACTTGTTCATACTCTTGTCTTTCCAATCTGCATGTATGCAACGGAAACTTAGACAATCCGCAATAGCGACAGGCAGAAAATAAACGCTTTCGAAATATATTGCTGGAGAAGGATGTTGCGTATTCATAGCATGACTGTGCCTCACGTTAACTATTTTAAAAACATGAAAATATATTTTTTTTTAAATAGTGTAACGATGTGTAATGTTAGTGACCCGGAAATTAGTTGTTACGCCAATGGTTAGAACTCTCAACAATCGATGAGCATGCATAAAAAGATATACAAATGTCGATGAGGCAACAGTAGTGTTTTTAGGACAGAAGATTATCTCTGCCTACTCCGCGGAATATCGGCAAGATAGTAAGATAGTTATCTAACATGGTAACATAGCATGATGGTAAGATAGTTATCTAACACGGGAACATGGCATGATGGTAAGATAGATATCTAACATGGTAACATGGCATGATGGTAAGATAGTTATCTAACATGGTAAAATAATTATCTAACATGGTAACATGGC
Source organism: Eubasilissa regina (assembly GCA_022840565.1). Classification (NCBI taxonomy): domain Eukaryota; kingdom Metazoa; phylum Arthropoda; class Insecta; order Trichoptera; family Phryganeidae; genus Eubasilissa; species Eubasilissa regina. The sequence goes on from JAINEB010000009.1 coordinate 23,977,455, forward strand.
ATGATGGTAATATAGTAATCTAACATAGTAACAGTCAATGGTAGAAATAAATATAGTTTAATCTTCTCTCCCTTCACACCATTCAAACGAGTATTGAAACTAGCCAAATTAGCGAATTTAAATTTTAAAAACAAATCCAGTATACACGTACGAGTCAAACGTCTGGTCGTTGCAGCTGCTCGCCCCTCGGCAATGGCAAACGTATTCATTGGGTGTACGAAATGCAGCTTCAAATAAATGACCTTGGGGCACATGAGTCATTAGCATAATATTTGAGGCACTGGACTATTCGGAGAGGAATATTAGTAATAGGAATATCAAAGGTGCACACCATAGAGACGCCGCAGCCGCAAATTGCCGAAAGAGTTATGTTGTGCGTTTCGAGTCTTTTACTCACATACCTGTGTCACATTTTATATAGCTTCGTACTGACACGAGACGATGGTTAATGACCTCACCATTTTCATAATAAAAATCACAAAAAAATCAATTACAATTATTATATAATTCGGCAAAACTGATGGAAAAATTTATTTTAAAAACACGATATTATCACGTAAATTATAATCTTAGATACCATAATCTTATATATATTTTAGGATGTCTGGATGAGGGCGGGAAGGTGACACGGGGAATAAAACAGGGAGAATATAAGACACCTAAGTATTCTTGTCGATATAGCATTTTAATTTATTATCATATAATATATGTGACCATTATACATCCGGTCCTAAATATTTTATCCTATATTTTTAAAATTAGCAATATTAAATATCTAAAAATATTCGACTAAATTTGTATTAAGTAACAATTTGAGTTAGGTAATAAATTTATTTTTTAAGTAATTGTTGTTTTTTAAAAAATAAATTCAGGTAAAGAAACAATAATATATGTTTTTAGTTAGTTATGACATCCTGAAGAAGAAAATGGTATTTTTTTGAAACCGGTAGATGTATTTAAACTCAACTAAGTGGTTAATAAAACAAAGATAATGAATAAAAAATATCCTATATTTTACTTAAAAATAAAACATTAAATTCTTACATTATTTCTCAACTAAAATAAACTGATTACTCCATGTTTTACATAAATGAAAACTTCTAATGTATCGAAGGTTCATATATAATATCATCTTTAATATAATGAAAACATCATTTATTATGTATGTGAAACAGAGATTTATGCAAAAAAATTGTAATCTTTTGAAGATTGGAATCACTTTTTAGAGCTGTAATGACTTTTTAAATATTTTTAATGTAATAATGTGTATGTATTTTTAATTTATAAACAAAATGTGTAAAATATTTGCGGTTGTATAATTATGAAATGTTTTATCAATTCCGATAGACGTGACGACATAGTAAACCTAGCAATATTATTGTTTATGCAGAGCCGATTGCTTTCTGTTCTGCTCGTTAATAATATAAATATTAACAATTTTCTGTATTTGCGTAACATGATTCAATGCCATGGGTAGTGACATAATCACGACTGTTTATTCACGATACATTTCAGGTACATAACTATGCGTTAAGTACGTCGCATACGTCACATCAGGTGTTTAGCCTGATAAACAATATTTAATTTGATATCACAGACACATAATAACTTAACATCTCGAAATTTATAAAGCGATTCAAATATATAGTAATCGAATGGCACGTGCATTGTCGTGAATAGACATCGCTCTTACTTATCGTGTTTCTTTGCTGTTCGTGTAATTAGTCGTTTGCACGTAATAATCCTCGTCGCTACAAGTTTATAGTATGATTGCTTGAAATCGTGTGTCTTTGATGTGTGCCTTCGTATACTTATACCATTTTATTTGTCGGCATGTGTATACAAAGCTATATTTTTATTAGAGATCATGTACATAAATACAACAATATTAGCATAATTGTAGAATTTTATGAAATATACTAGAAGTAACTCGTCAGTACTGACGAGAAATAGCGGGAATTTATGACTAATTAAAAAAATATACAATTTTTATATTAACTTTATACTACGCACGCACAATTTTTGAGCTAATATCACTATTAGTTTGTGTACAAATTGTGTATGTGTAGTATACACAAAATCAATATAAAAATTATATAACTGCCAAATCAATCAGTGAAATTTATAACCCTTATTCATTTATAAAATGAACGAAAATAAAATAGAAAAATAGTTTTCTTTTTTCATATGATAGAATTGATGGTGTCTGGAATATTGTTCGCGGCTACAATTGTTCACGAGCACAATTGTTCGCGGCCACAATTGTACTTTTCTTTTGTAATGGTTAGGTAAGGCTCGGTTTATTTATTTGAGATGTTTTATTTCACATAAGTACCATATTATTTTGCTACTCTTTTCTTATGTAAAAAAGTACACATTTTTCTAAAATATTTTTTTAAATATATACGGCGAACCAATTTCGACAAATAATGTTCTGTGTTGCCATGCGACTTAATAAAGGTTTTTGTGTTGCTATGTAACACGGGGGAACAAATGAATGTTTACATATAGGATAAGTACACCTAGACGGTGGGTTTTAATCAGCTTAGCAAAATGAGGCGCAAATAATACCAATAATAATTATTATTATCACTCATTTATTTATAAGTGTGCGTGTTTCCGTAGAGCCGGCATATGTGTGTAATCGCCTATCAATGGCCGTCTTTGTACTGAGTGTGATAAGGGTATTAAATGTATTTTATGGTTTACTATGACATCACCGTTCGTGCCGATCAGCATGTTTGAACCTGGCAGACTTACTAGCGTCACAACATTTAGATAAGTAAACTTATCGAAACACTTATTACACCGGTGAAAAGTCTTTGAAAAAATTGTTAGTAAATTCAAAAAATTTGTTTTATTCCATTTTATTTTTAAATATTTACTATTTTTATAACCGCGTTATAATGCGCTCCTGGTGAATTGTAAATACAGACAGTACTTTTTTTTTACTTGTCCTTCTTTTACATTAATTTTCTTTATTTTATGTTTATAACAATTTTTACTTCCATATTTTTATATGCACATACATATAATGTATTATTTTCATTTTACTTTATGTGTATGATAATCCTGATTAATATCTGCCGATTATTTAATATTATATATAATTCGGAAGCTGTCGGAACACAGGCACCTGCCTAGTCCAGTCAGCAACCAATCATGTTCTATAACAGGGGTGGCGAACCTAGAGCATGGATACCAGAGATGACACGTTCATCAATTTGGCTGGCACGTAACAATTAACAGATGTATAAATACAATTAATTGAACTCCAATCAAGTTCGATCTGAAAACAAAAATTTGTCGATTTGAGAAATAATTGGAAATGATTGATTATCGAATATAATTTTAAAAAATACAGAAGAAGAAATAATAAGAACGTGTAACAGTGTTCCAGAAATCTTTAGCTATTTAAAAAAACTAACGACGGTAATATTATCCATTTTCTCTTTCACATATGGTCGAGTCATTATTTTCAGAAATTAAATTTATAAAATATAGTACAAGAAGATTGAGCGATGAATCCAGTTGGGCACGCATTTTACTAAAAGTGACTGGCATCGAATGTACAGCAACAAAAATCTTATTAATATTAATAACTCAAAGTGTATTTTTTTTAAAAACTTTTTAATTATAATTTTGAATCTATCCCTTATTAAAAATTGCTTTGAAGGGTGAATGAATCCATTATATCTTATCAGACCACGCTGTTAAATGAAGAGACGGTCTTTGAGTTATGTTTTTAAGTAAAAAAAATTGCTAAAATTGTAATTATTTAAATAAATAAACTTTTAAAAACTGCACGGCACGTCAGTCGATATATATTATTTGGGAATTTTTGGCACACCCAAAAAAAAGGTTCGCCACCACTGTTTTACAACATATACAAAAGAACATACTTTCTCTATGTTTAAAAAAAAAAAGTATAAAATTAAATTATACCCAATACAAAATCGAAGATATATTAAAATATTATTATGTATTAAATACTTAATTTAAGTCAAATTAGTCGAAATTCTGATTGATGCGTGATACTAGGTAATAAGATATTTCTTCAAGCGGACTTTATTGTAATTAAAAATTAAACAGTAAATATTTTTAAAATACCGACCCCTTAGAATAACAGGGTTCCAACTAACATTTTGGGCTAATTTGATTTATTGCGTGAAATGGGTTCCAAATGCATCATTCTTTATTTCTTCCATACACACCAACTTTATTTAACGTGTATTAAAAGAAATAGCGAGAGCTGAAAGTTCTGACTACAACAGTTATTTATTTCAGTTTATGGATCATTATTGTTAATTTACAATATTTTAAAAATATTTTTTAATTTACCTCCTTTTTCATGGTTATTGATAATACTTAAAATAAGTTACGTCCTTAAAAGAGATCATATTTGCATACTCAAAACAAAATATACATGAATATATGTTCAATCATTCAATTCAATCCTTCAACACTTTTGAGCTCATTATCTCAAAACAGTGTCAATGTCATTCTGAGGGGTCGATATGGGAAGTGTACTCGGATGAAAAATATTGCTCAATCTATTGGAGAGATTTTCAAAATAAGCGCAAGAAATATGTTTGGATGAGCGATGTAAATGTGAAAGAATGTTAGAAATAACTTATTATTTAAGTACTTTTAAAATTAGAATTATTAACTTGGTGGTTTAAATTCATATTTTTTATTTATTATCTTAGTTTTATTAACCACAATTGAGTTTAAAAAACACATAATTGTTATTTTTTTTTTAAATTTAAAAATAGATTCTGGTGAAGAAACAAAGCTATATTTTTAGTTAGTTATGACATCCTGAAGAAGGAAAAGGTATTTTCCGAAACCCGTAAATGTTTTTTAAACTCAATTGTGGTTAATAAAACTAAGATAATAAATAAAAAATATTATTTAAGTATTTCTAAAACATTAAATTTTTTGAATTCATACATTTATGTTGGGGTACCAAAAGAGCAATGGCAAAAACGTAATTATTATTCACTTTCGTTCTAGTACACTCTAGTACTTTTACATATGTACATATATCATTGGACATTTTATCAATGTTTTCATATTTCAAGAATTCCTGTTCTTAGAATTAAATACGTTCCGATTTTAAAAATAGAGTATTGTAAAACGTAGTAATTTTTACTATATATAAATTCTGTAGTTTCATGTGGTCTTAATCAGTATTCCGAGGCAGGCATTTTTTATATTGCAAGATTGTCACGTAGTATAATAACTAATGACTCAAGTCAAATTACGTCAAACTAGTTATCCGAGGGTTGTCTCATCAGCTCTAGAGCATTTTAATACCTTTTTGACTATACGGCCCCACGCGAGAAAGCCATAATCAAAAATTGAATAACATATGCCATTGTTAAATTAAAATAACATAACAAAATAAGTAATATAATATTATGTAAGTATATACTATCTTGTATAACATTGTAATGTCAAAATGCATACTTAGATACAATTACAAATTTATAGCATTATTTGGCTCGACATTGCAAAATATTTGATAATCAAATACGCAATGATTCATTGTATCTAAAAAAGAAAAATATTTGAGTTGCCGGTTGATTTAAGAGAAGCCACTTTATAAAAATGTTACAAGATTTTCGTAATTGGATCATCAGTGGAATACGTTTAAATATCTCCTTTATCAACGAACCTTGTTCGCAGGTTTGATTTTTCGTAATACGAATGTAGTATTTTGATGATAGACATCCGTGTGTCAATCAATGGTTGTTAATTCACGGTACGGGTCATATTAATTGTTCACCATTAAAAATATGACAATATCTAACAGTGTAGGAATTTTATGCAAAGATGTAATATTTTCTTGAATTGTTTTCGATATAAGATAATGATTAAAAAATTAACATACGAAAATAAATAATAACCAGTTGTCGTGACATATTATTAAAATTGTATATTATTAATTATGTCTGATATCATAACTAGTATCGTATAGTCACTTGAGTGATTCGCGGTAATATATATAATGAAAATCAAAAATCATTATTTTAGATAAAAAAAATAATTCCATATAATTTTTGTAAAACGTATTATGTTCTTACTCCAGGAAATATATATTTTTTGGGTTTATATAATCATTTTTTACTTTAATTTGAATAATTATATAAGTATTAAAATAGTTTTTTTTTTTTTGAATTCATCTGTATATCTTTCTAATTGATGTATTTAATTTGTATTATTATAATACTATTTCACTTTACGCCAGTAACAAATTATGAAAACTATATATAGTGATGGTAAAGAACGGCGTTCTATCCTCTTCACTGGTTAGCCAGTGGAGAACATAAGAACGGCGGGTTGGTTCTTCATCGCAGAAACGCATACCAACCTGATTTGTCACATTCTGCCTTCGCCCTAAACTGGGAAAATGTATTGTGAATACCTGGGAGAGATAAATTAAAAGATGTTTTACGTTTTAAAGTGGAATTTAATAAAAAAAAAATACTGGTTAAATTAGAACAAATTACAATCCAAATTTCGTCGGGATGAGCGTGAGTTCGACGATCTTCAGGGCAGGCTGGTGACAATAAGATTCAAAATTTTAACGAAAGATGTCGTAACCTCAAGATCCATACTCGTCGGTGCACACTCCATCGCAGAGCATCTTAGTGACCCGTCGTCCTAGTTACTTTTCTCAACATCCCAAGCCGATGAAACAAGATGGGTAGAAAGAATTGTAGAAACAAATCATGTAACGAGAAGTAATGTAGACCGTAGGGAAACATCTCATTCCCTGAAAAGATCGTACACCATGCATTTAGGTTAAAACAAATTACAGTAAATTGTGCACTAGTAATTGAATAATATTAAAGTATTAACCCTTCGTTTACATATTGGATACTTAATAAATAGCTTCACTAACCGCAGCAGTTAAGCTGCGTATTCTGATAGCTCTGAGCGAAAAATTAATTTGAACCATAGACTACGACCGATTTTATAACCTTTAAAACTGCTCACATTGTCAACATGAGGGTGTTGTTCATAATTACTAAGGTGGTTGGCATTAAAAATAATAACGGGCAACTTCAAAAGTGACATTAGTTTTGTAATGTCACAATATACAATATTTAAAAAAGCCATATATATTTATTTTCTAAATATCCGTCAAGCGCTGCCGATAAAGCCTGGATTTATAACAAATGAATTAATATTATAATAATTGTACGTAAATCTAGATGGCACTCACAGGCTACTATTTTAAATATAATATATGTAATGAACGATATTAACATGTTTAATAATGCAGTATAAATTACGCTATTTATCATACCGTAGTGTGCAAAGGTGAGGCTAATCAATTGACCTTGTTTTTGATTATGTAACCTGATGATTATAATGTTGTATGCATTAAATAAGGATATATAATGTAATATAAATAATATGTATTAATTAGGAAGATACATATATAAAATCAATTTATCGAAATAATATTTCAGTTGCTGCCAGGATTCGAACCTGGATATCTTCCTATCCGGGAAAATACATTAACCGATTATGCTACACCAACACGCAAAATTGGTCATCAACTCGCTGTGACAAAAACAACACTGTGTGCGTGTAAAAAAATCTCACTTCTGGGAACGATTAGAAGATTCATTGATACTGAGTTTTCTAAAATAGTATGGGTAATGAAGAAGAAATGCAACTATTATCACCTACTCAGATCAGTACAATGCTGAAAGACCTTAATATGATGACCATTAGACAGAAAATATACTTCAAAAGAACATTTTTTGAAATAATATCAGCTGAATTTACAATAAAATTGAGGCAAATCAACATGAATATCATACAAGAAGAAGAGATAAAATGAGGCTGCCGTTCAGGAAGAAGGGTAAATTTCTGAAATTAGTGTACAGTGCATAAAAGACTTTTAATAAAATATCTTTAATTTTTCTACCGAGCACCCCTTTATTTCAATTAATACCTAAAAGAACTAGACATTTTAAATACTCTAGTAACCTGAATTAAATGTAAATTCAATACATAAACTTTAATAGTCTTCATTTTATTTTTATCACACAGATTTTATTCCCTATCCCATTTTTCTTTTCCTTTCCCCCCATCCTCCCGTTTCGCTGAAATATTATCTTATTTATAACTTTTATCTCTCCTCTATTTATATTTTTATTTTCAACTTTTTCTCTCACTTTTTTCTGCATTAGAGGAGAATGTCCTTTTTAAATTGTACTCACTGTATAAAAAGTACATACATACATGTTTTCCTAATAAAATAAAAATAAAAATAGATATATTAAAAATTAAATTGAGCAAACATATGCAAGATATGTCATAGGTACAGAGGAACGTATTGATATTGTTAGATTTAGAGTATATATGTTGTTATACATGTACTTATGTATATACTATACGAGTATTAAGAATAAATAAATAAAAATTGTCCTTTTAAATAAGAAGTCGGTGTTCGAGGATTTCTAATGATAGAATCTACAGTGACGAGCATTTGTCGAAACATACGAGTAGATACATTATCTCCCGATAGTTGCCATGCGACCGCGCACCACAGCGTGACGCGCGCAGGCTTACGAAATAAATATCCGAGACTTCGCGGAGCCAGCGGGCCATGTGGTTAATAATACTTGCGGATTTCGTTATTAAATCATCATTATTTTGGTCCACTTAAGACGGATAACCAGTTCAATTCGGAGAAAAAAAATCCCTCCGTTTCATACTCAACCTTGTTTGGAGGTCACACTAGGTAGCTGCTCTGCGAACGCTGCACCACACAGGTACGTAGCCGAGATTGCGCACGTAGCACAATTATTTTCATCAATTTGTGCTCCCATCCTCCCACGTCACGTCCACTGTACGAGCGGCTGGTACAACTTAGTAACGGATTTTTTTAACAGGATATCATTAATGACCTACTTAACGAAAATGAAGATAGAATCTCATTATAATTAATATCCTTGTACGTGTGTGTCACGCGTAGGCAAATGTGAAAAAAATTATATTAAAACAGAAGTGTCAATATTTTTTAAAATATACATAGGGGACCTCATTGTTCTGAAGGTTAAATTTTTAAACAGAAGACAAATATGTCCACTTCTATTGTAAGAAATTTAAAATCAGAAAACTGAACTATAGACAGGTAATTATTTTAATTTTATAGTAAATAGTAGAGATGGTTAAATTGTTATTTAAAACATTATTGTGATTGTGTTCGATTGCAACCCATAATAATTGATTATAAATAATTCTTCGAGAAATGACTGGTACAGTAAAAAGTTAAGTCACAGTTATTAATCATCGTTAAATCACAGTTACCAATCATCGTCACAATCGGTCACATAATGGTTTATCATCACTAATAAATACGTCCTTATTTAACAAACTAATAACATTATTAATTGTCACAGGTAAGGTTTTAGGTAAGTACAATTCTAGCATTGGTCCATATCCAGTTAGCGATAGATATACAATTTAAATATGAATAAAATATATGAATTAGAAAGATATACATACAAAATCAATTTTATCAAAGAATATTGATGGAAGGTGCAATATCCAACTATGCTACAGCGACGATATTTTCAGTGACAAATTTTCGAACCTATATATTACCTTTATGATATTAAAACATTTAATTGTTCCGTTATATGAAAGCGCCATCCACCTTATTTTTACGGAATCTCAAATACCTTTGAGTAATCTGATAGCAGATGCCAGAATTATCAATTTATTTTTATTAAATTCTGGACACATTGATACAACTGGACACATTGAGAACACATTCTTATTGTGAAGTTGTAATTATTCCCCGGTTTGGAAAGAGATCCCGGTTTGAATCCCGGTGGTGTAACAACAATATTTTTCGATAAAATACTATATATTTTATATGTATTTATTTTAAATTAATATTTAAAATATCACAGATCTTTGTTCTGAATAATTACAACTTCACAATAAGAATGTGTTCTCTTGATATATAATTTCATTGAAAAATTTGGCTAACAGAATTAACAGCTGGATTAAAATAATTAACTAAAAATGTGTTGTGCGAGGTGGTCTAACGGGTGGAATATTAGTGAATCTGAATTATTGATGAGTTGATTTAATGTTTTTTTTTAAATTATCAGTACATTTTATAATTTATGAGATAGGATATATTTAATGACAAAGTTTAGTTTATCTATCTATTTCATTAAAATAAACTACAGATTCATATAGAACATGTACATGTATTATATACTGACACATTTACGAGTTCAACGAAGTTTTCAAGTAGAATTACATCTAAATCGTTAAGAAAAAGAATTGTCATCATAAGCAATATAAATTTATTTTTTCTAATTTTGTGGTAAATTCTATTAACCATGAAATTTTATTATAAAAAAGTGCTCAAAGTGTTGAACGATATTAATGATATTTATCGAAGTAAAAACTAAATGTGCCTGCAATCATATTTTCATTCTCATATAATATGTAAATTACGAAAAAAAAATTGCACAAAAAATACAGGATATATAAAATTATGAATTCGACTTGAGCAATAAATTACGTTGTTAATAATCTTAGCGATGTTTTACTTTTATTTTTGAGTGCAAAATTGATTGCTTAAATTTTTCGAATCAATCATTATTATTGTGGACTACATACTTGTGTGACCGCTAATGATGTAGACATATAAATACTAAACATTAAAAAATGATAGTTCTTCATAGCCCAACTTTAAGAAAATTGTTCTCCCAAGAACGCGATTAAAATAGGATCCCCAGAAATGGTGTTCGATTTTTTGACATATCCATGGATCGCCGATCGTCATGCGCAAGTATGGATGCACCACTGTATAGATACCATGATCCCTGTCCTAGCAAATATTGGTTCTCACCCCCCTCTTCCCTATAACACAGTGTACGACTTTATGTGTGTGGGTGTGACTTGTCTATGAACTATCATTTCTATGAAATATATTATCCTATCAATGCTATTGTTGTGTGATCGGTATCTCACTTGTACGTACCGAGTTAAGTTCATATTTTTATTGTGCATGGTGCGTATTTATCACTTCGCGCTATCGACGAAGTGTGTGTTCGAGAGATTTCGTGCATAGCAACGAAATCGGAAGATCGGTGGCCACAGCGAAAATAAGAAATTCAGATAAAGTTGCACCATTTCAGGTGAGTCGTGTTCTTTCTGATATATGGTTGGTCCTTGAACCCCGTGTTCCTTTCCTACCCCTGTTCCAAATGCTTTCCATCCATCATTCCATCCCATTTCTCTATCCCACGTGCGATCTCTGTGCGCACAAATGGTTTGTTGCAATTTTAAAAATGTTATAATTTCATTTAATACACTATGTCAAACGGGAGTTTGTGTCATACTAACGGTCATGCAATATCGAATTCAACACAGTCGCAATACTCGTGTATTAGTAGTATAAATGTATCAACTGGCATATCTGCAGACAGTAGAGTGCATTGCATGTCCAATAGCATTTTTTCTACACAAATTTATGAAACGTATTACACAATCAATGGTGCCATCTTATAGAAAGCTTTAAATAACATTGGAAATATATAATTATCTCTGTTATCTATTATCTTTTGGATTTTAAGGTAAAAGAGGAAAATGGCAAAACTTATCTCGCAAAATATCAGCCGGTCAGCCGCATTCAAAACAGACTGCATCCTGTTGAATCGACGTTTTGATAAACGAGTACAATAGTCCGAACGTGAGAGAACATAATAAGTTACACTTTTCAATCAATCATATTTCATTTACTACAATAAATCAATCATGATAATTTAGGGTCTAGAATCATTCTTCGCGCACAATTATTCACGGTCACAATTTTTTACGGTTACAGTTCTTCGCAGACAATTATGCGCTTACAATTATTTTCCAACAATACTTTCCGGCCACAATTTATTCGCGTATACATTTCTTCGACCACAGTTCTTCGGCAACAATTCCTTAATTCCCGGCCGCAATTCCTCGTGGCTACGATTTCAATACTTCACAATTTTTCGACTGGATACTTCTTCCAACCCTTTTTGCCTAGTGCTATCTAGCTCCAGATGACAACTGAATAGCAAAGTGTAACATTTTATGTATAATACATACATATATATTTATACAACGTATCTAAAGATCTTCGACGAAAATCTAAATTCATAGTTTTTATATTTAATAATGCAATAAATGGTTCAAGAAATGTTAACAGGTCTATACTTGTTCGTTGTTCGGTGTGATGGAATATGGCGATAAAAATAGTTAATATTGATTTTTTATGGGTGGCAACTGGTATTATATTTGCGAGTTAAAAAACCGATATCGATTAACCGAGATATGTTCAATTAAAAAATATACACAAACCCATAACAAGGGACCTGCCATGGGTTCTCTATAGTATAAACCGTGTAGAAATTAAATCTTCGAACACTTGTGTTATCTATCTGTCCTGATTTCCATCCATAAAATTATATACAAAAATGTATCAACTAGAAATATATACAGAAAAAATCTATCTATCGAAAAAATATTTTGTTGCTAGCCTGGACCTCTTCCTATCCGAAGAAGCGCGTTTTCTATTTTTTTCTTTAAAAAATTGTATAGCATATATATCGTTAGGAAATATTATAGAATAAAAGTTTAAAATTTGTCAAAAACGTATTCAATTGCAATAACAAAAATGTAAAAAAAGGTCCAGGTTCGAATCACGGCAACTATGTAAATATTTAATTATGTAAAAGGCAATCCTTGCCGTAAAATTACCCTGTAGTATGGAAAAAAAATCAAATTATAATGTACATATATGTAATAAAGAATCAATAAAAAAACTAAAACAAACTTTTCTGTAAAATTAACTCGGTATTCCGAAGATATTTCTGGCTAAAATGTATTCCCCCGATAAAGTTTCTTGTTTTAAAATGACAGCTGTTCTGAATCTTTATAAATTCGTTACTCTGTTAATATTGATTGTAGAAATAAAATAAAAAATATGAATCTTAACCACCATTGTATTGCTAATTTTAAAAGTATTAAAAAACAATCCTTTACGTGTATTACTTTTCTTCGTTATTCGATCTAAATATCAACTCAATAAACTCTATTTATATTAGACTTAGAAAAAAAATAAAAACATATACGATTCACATGATTCTTGAGGTCAGTACGGAAGAATTTTTATTCATCATATTCATCAATATCATATTTCCTACTGTAACTGCAATTTCAAACTGGAAAACAAGCAAGAAGCGAGAAAAAGTGCAATTGTTATTTGAGTTGAGTGTTATAATGATTTGGATAAATACACCGTCAATATTTTAAGTGTAATACATTGTTTCAGTGAAAAAAGTATTGTAATAATAATTTTACATTTATTTTAAGTATGTTAACGATATGATTATATTTTTAAAATATGATACAGGAAACCCAATTTACAAGTTTTAATGGAAAATGACACATTTAAATATTTGTGTTGTTTGTATTATGTTTCGCACTAACATTTCAAGGTTCCAACTAACATTTTGGGCTTATTTAAGTTATTGCGTAAAAAGGGTTTCAAATGCATTATTCTTTATTTCTTCTATACATACCAACTCTATTTAACCGATATCAAAGGAAACAGCAAGATCTGAAAGTTCCAAATGCATCAGTTATTTATTTCAATTTTTGGATCATTTTTGTTAATTTACGATATTTTTAATTTCCCTCGTCTCACAGTGGTCATTGATATTACTGAAAATAAGTTAAGACCTTAAAACTGATCATATTTGTATACACAAAAAAAAACATACAAATTTATGTGTTGAAATTCAATCAACACTTTTGAGCTCATTATCTCAAGGCAGTGTCAGTGTCATATGGAACCTTGTTATTCTGAAGGGGTCGATTTAAAGTTTGGTGAATATTGTATAGAATAAAATAATTATTGTACATATCGCACTAGGTAGGTACTGATCTCTCATTTATCAACATTATATTTAATTGATTTAATTTAATTGGATTATTTCAAAAAAGGATAATTCCAAATACAGGGTGATCAAAACTCAACCATTATTTTTAATATCACTCTATTTTTTATCTTTCAGCGTTACAAACATCAAATGTAACTATATCGTTAATGAATGGGTCGACACATTGATTGAGCAGCGCATTAAAATAGTAAAAATACACTAAAAGATGGAGAAAAAGTATCAGAGACATCAATTGGTCGCCCAGATCATGAGATTTAATTTTTGGAATTTTTTATTTGAGGTTATATAATAGATAAAGCCTATACCAATGTTTCAAAAATAATCAATGTACTTAAAGAGCGATCCGAACTGCTATTGATGAAATAGGATTTCAATCCAAAAAATAATTAAAATAATATTGATGTCTATTTAACGCTATCTATGGAAATATTTTTTTAATTTGACAGTTAACCACTGTTCATTTATATCTTATCTGAAAAATTTACACAATCGGGAGTGACAACTCTCTCATAAACGATAGCAATCTTTCACTCGCTCTCTCCCACTCGCTCTCTCTCACTCGTTTACTCTCACACGTTTACTCTCTCTCTCACTCGCTCTTTCTCACTCGATCACTCTCTATCACTCGTTCACTCTCTCTCTCACTCGCTCTTTCTCACTCGATCACTCTCTATCACTCGTTCACTCTCTCTCTCACTCGCTCTTTCTCACTCGATCACTCTCTATCACTCGTTCACTCTCTCTCTCACTCGCTCTCTCTCATATAATGATATTTTTTAGAAATATTCGTCATATACTGCTGATAAATAGTGACTAATGGCGAGACCCCAACATCTTCAAATTGACAAATTTTGAAAACGGTCCGTGGCCGCGCAGCGATTACTATTAACCACGATGTGACCACCGGCTAGAAAGCAATCAGAAATAACCGATTGGTCTCTGCTAGTACTTAATAAAGAACTGAATATAAATTACTATTTTTAATCACGAGGAATAATCGATCCCCATTACTATGTTGTAACGATATGCAAAAGTACTTAATAATATTGTACAATTAAGTTATTACATGGTAAACTCAGTCATAACAATATTATTTCACAATACCTTTAATAGCCCCTAAAGAACACGCTCGTGGCGGTAGTTTTCATCGGATTGAGAATGTCCACGAAACATCATACATAATTAATTTACAGTTCAAAATTATGACAATAATTTCTAGTTAGATAGAAAAATGTTTTTTTTCGTTTATTTTCGACCGTGCATTAATAATTCTCGAACAGCGATCAATATCGGGTGAAGTGGCGTTACCTTTATATAAAATATGCTTTTACATTTCATTGCCCCTGGGAAAATAATGAACGGGTCCCTTCTCAAAGATGAGTTTAGAAACTTCCAAGTTTATCACAAAGTTACCCCCTGTTACCGAGAATAGGGAGGGGAGGAATGAAAACGTTCCGCTCGACAAGTAAATATCGAATGATAAAAAAAAAAACAACAATTTATATCAAATGAGTACGAAAACGTTTCCGTGGCTTATAGAGTCAAATTTTATTTTGTGAATAAATATTTTAACATTCACGGTATTTAACCAATAGAGAATTATGTTTTAAGTTAGTTATCAACACAGTGCTCTAGATAATACATGGGATAAAAATTGTGGAATAACAGTTACTTAATTATGGTTATAAAATGGCGGCAATAACTATACAAAAAATAAAAATAAAATGCGTCATTTAGAAATATATACATACAAATAAAATAAATTTATCGAAAAAATATTTTAGCTGCCACCGGGATTTGAACCAGCAATTCTTCCTATCAGACGTAAAGGTAAACTATCAGTTGATTATACAAAATACAATAGACAACGATTGACATCTAACACTGAACTTAATTTTGTACTGCCATTTGGGCGAGTCTCGAGATGAGTTTTGGAACAGGTCTCATCCGGTTTGTTGTACTTTGACGATGGTTAAACTAGAATTAGTGAATACTCGTGGAACTAATACCTATGTCAAATATTGACGACAATTATCTTAGTGGTTTTAACATTAGTGGTTTGGTTGTTTGTTGTTTAACTCTATCCCATTGTGAGTTTGGAGCGGCCATGTTTTGAATTTTGTGGGTTGAATCAAAGCATTAAATTATAATAAAAATTTGAAATTTATTCATCGAAATGCAATGATCAAATTGTTATAACATCTGGCGTTGGAATCAAAGTGCAGTAAGGACGTAGATCGGTAGAAGAAGAAGACAATATGATCTGAAATACACATTAACTATAGTATTGTAGCATACAAATCAAAATTATCTCTGCACGCCACAGGACGGATTAAAAATTAACAATAATTGTATCATAAATATAATAAAATCTTAATATTAAATTGTTCAGTACAGTAGGTACTTCTAAAAGTATTCAGTTAACAATAGGTACAAGGATTAGAATCAAACACTCATTTAGAGTTATGTGACAATTTAAATAACATAAACATATGATTTTTCATTCACATTCTTATTGTGAAGTTGTAATTATTCAGAACATAAGTCTGTGATATTTTAAATATGAATTAAATATATTAATTTGAAAGATATACATATAAATAATGGAACGATTAAATGTATTAATATCAAAAACGTAACATATAGGTTCGAAAATTTGTCATTAAAAATATAGTCGCTGTAGCATAGTTGGATAATGCACCTTCCCGGTTTGGAAAGAGATCCAGGTTCGAATCCCGGTGGCGCAACAACAATATTTTTCGATAAAATTGATTTTATATGTATATCTTTCTAATTAATATATTTAATTCATATTTAATAGGATATTTTGTTTAAAAAAGGTACATTCAGAACAAAAATGTCACATATCCACCAAATTCGTACTCCGAGATAATGTATTAGTTTTCTTTTGAATTTGTCTACAAAGTGAAAGCGTTATATATAAATGAAGCTGCGCTATTTGTTTTATATTTTAATCAATTTACAGAGTTTTAAAAAAAAAGTTATTAAACTAATTATGATGACGGTTTAGGTATAAGTAATAGTAAGTATATGGACTATCTTCATAAAGAAAACAGTTATATTAAAATAATGAATATTGCAGTAATAGTTAAGTAATTTCACGTTTCATTTATAACAACACTTTTGAAGATGATTCAAAGATGACACCAATTAAACGATCATTGAATACAAATTTAAATCATAACGAGAACATAATAATAATATTAAATTGATAAAGTGTCATTACTGATGATTATTACGTTGAGTAATTATGATGAAGATTAGTATGTATAAATTTACTGGTTTTAATTTAATATTAATTAGCATCAAAATATCTTTCCAATGATAGTTGCTGGAAGGACCCATGTTCTTGGATGTTGGCTGGACAGCATCTTTTGAACTGCTTAAAACCCTCATCGTGAATTAACTGATGAAGCTCCATACATCTAATAATATTTGAATCAATTTTCCACTTCATTTTGAATTAAATATCTCATCGCATCAACGAACTCTTTTTAAAGTCAAACCCACCCAAATTCACTCTCAAAAGTCCAGACTATTTCGTCTTGTTCCATCTTGATCCCACCCTAAATATGTTTGCCATATAATTACAAAACATATTATTTCTACATTTGATATAAAAATATATTATAAAATAATAAAAAAATTTTAAGGACATGAAAATAATTTTAAAAAATTGGGAAATTAAAAATGTCGAATTAACAAATTCGATAAAATAAACAAAAAATGTAATTTAAAAAAAAACGAAGATGTTTTTAAAATACCTGTCACGCCGAATTCCCATAAGTCAGACAGGAAAGGTCACTACTTTAACCTTGACACACATCTGAGGCTTTTTCCACATCCTTACGTTGTGTTAGGGCCGGTTATTTGATCAGTAGTAACTTTTTACGATCGCCCGTGGCAAAACGCTTTTGCGGATTGTTCAAATTAATTCCATCTGAAGTTAAAATTTATCCTACCCAATAGTGTGGCAAGGTGAATAATCATAAAAAATCTGAGAATGAATAATAATCAAATATTACTTATTTTAAATATTCACCATAGGCAATATGTGCAATTGTATACTTTATCTATAACTTTATTCACTCTGACGTTCAAAATCTGTCACTTTACTAGCGAAAAATCTGCAGTGTATATGCTAATATAAATTAAACAGCAAGATCATCATCGGACAAACTCCCATCACCAAAATAATGGAATATTGAATGATACATTGTCGTATACTGCAACTTTCAAAGTATGACTTTTGAAACAGCTGTGAAGAGTCTGCAATTTATAACTAACGATTTATGGTTTTTACCATCCAATATTGAAGAGTAAAAGTTTACTATTGAATGTACTTTCGATGAGTAAATATTTTTTACCAACGATCGAACAACCCGTTATCGCCACTAGAGACAAACAAACGCTTCTCAGTTCTCAATTCCATCAACATTTTTTGTAAGTTAGAAGTATTTGGAATTATGAAAAACACTTGTAAATAATGTTATTACAACCTATTACAGTACCTACATATTTCAAATTTTGAAATATGATTAAAAATAAAAAGTAAATCAGTTATTCTAGTTCCGGACCTGGTAGCGTAAGTCTTGTTAAGGAGTCTGTGATTGTGACATGCATCGTCTGCACACCCTGTGATCTGTGCTCTCTGTGTTCAATGATGTGGACGATTTTAATTGGTGTCATATTTTGCGTCGCAAAAAATATCACAAACGTCAAAAACGTTATCGTGACATATTATACATGTGTGCGTGTATCATATGTGTGACAGTGCAATGGTAGCGATTTAATTAATATTATTTGATGTGTACGGTGTACAATGTTTCTTGGCGACGAGAAATCATTGTTAAATTAATAATCTTATCCAACCTTAATTTATTTTAAAAATCTACTAAAATTCAATGGCAAAATAATTAACTTTAATTGACGTGATAACCGGGCACTTTCATGTGATAGAGTGCGACATGGACAGCTGTCAAATAATGCTTGTTTTATTTTACTGTGTGACACGGATGAACGAAAATAAAAAAATATTATAATTATGAAAAAATATTATGTATCATGTATTATATAAACATTTTCTGACACTTTAGACCACCGTAATCCGATGACAAATAAAATTCTACTGCCCGGCCATAGCGTGTCACTACGAAATGCGAATAAACATATTAAGTATTAAATTGTTGTCACTATTATTTTTATCATCCAATTGGTAGAATCATTTAAACATTCGGTTAAATCTATCTATAAGTCTTGAATTTTTAGTAAATAAATGCATTTTTTTTATGTTTAGCTTTCATCCATTAATTGTAATTATTTATTAGAAAATTGTGTCATTTAAATTCTTCAATTTTAAATTCCTGTATTTTTATTATAAAAAAATATTTTTAAATAAGTAAACTATCTCTTATTTGTATTGTGCAAAAAAATATGTGAAGTACAAACACACCGACGAAACTTTTAATTCGTATCTAATAATTATTAATTAAAACAGTTCTCAAATTTTTATGATAAAAAAATGTAGATAGCAATTATAATAATATTTGAAGATATCTCAGATCTGTCTGAAGATGCAATCCCATTTTAAGATTCGTTTACATTAATCAAAAATGTCCTCAATTTTGCAAATTTGCTTTGTACTCTGAATTTATGGCACTTCTAGAAACATGTTTAAAATAGATTTTTTTATCAACTGGATATGATATCTAATTGATAAATAATAATACAAAAAGTTTGGGGGGCATAAAAGGTGACCAAAAATTAGACGATTATGAAAAAATTATAATTATAAATATATTGTTGTATAAAAAGTTGTTAATAATGGTAAATTCTTAGATAACATAGAGGCCATAGAAGTCAAGAAGCCCCATAAATCCATCATTTTCTACGTTTAGTTTTCTGGGCTAATCTGCCGTTCCATCATCAGGGCTGATGATTCACCATGTTATCTGTTTCTTTTCCTTCCCCCCTCCCCCACACCCACCAGCACTTTATCTCCTGACACTAATGTATAATTGCACATATTCTGTAACACTATGTTAGTATCTTGTACACCCTGAAAAAGGAATGATGGTTGGTGTTAGCAAAAATACAGTGGTGTTTAAACAAAGTGAATCGATATTAATAATATGAAAATATAAATATATAACATATGTTATGGGCAGAAAGACAAGCATATACATATTTATATCTTAACTCTTACAGGGAATTAAATTGGTCTATGTTCTTATTTTTCATCAGGATCTCTTGAAATACTTGGAACTTTGTGCACAATACGTCTTTATTCCTCTCTATCTTGAGCCATGTTGATCTCAACTGTTAAAGAGGACCCTGTTATCTCCTTTATTTGGTATATCCCTATTTGGTATGTGTCTATAATCACAAGCTTTTCGAGAATCTCATCGATTAATCTGGCAACAGTCCAAAGTATGTAAGAAGCTTTCTTCACGTTGCCGAAAGTATTGTATGTAGTAATCCTTGGAGCATAACACCTGGAGGATTTGTGCGCCTTGTGGTTTACACGATCGGCCTCCAGCACCACATCTCAAAGACATCTAATATTCTATATTATTACATTGGGCTGTGTAATAAAATGTAATATTTTAGTGCAATTTATAAATAAACATAAGAAGCGGCATAAATATACCTACATATATGGTTACTATCACCGTGATCAAAATGTGATGATAAACAGATTTTATTAGGGCCCTGGAGAAATTAATGATCACTCTAAATGCACAAGGACGATTTCCATCAAGATGGATGGATAGACCACATTCGAGATTGACTGGAGTCTCACTTCACGTCGCCCTAAACATTACATGAGAGAGTGAGTAAGTGAGAGAGAGAGATTGAACGAGTGAAAGAGAGTGATCGAGTGAGAGAGAGCGAGTAAGAAAGGGCGAGTGGGAGAGAGCGAGTGAAAGATTGCTATTGTGTATGAGAGAGTTATCACTCCCGATTGTGTAAATTTTTTAGATTAGATATAAATGAACACAATGGTTAATTGTAGAATTAAAAAAATATTTCCATTGATAGCGTTAAATAGAGATCAAAGACTTATAAAAAATATCTTAAAAACAAGACAAATTTTAGAAATCTGAATGTAAAATGTAACAAGTGCCTTTGGATAATAAAGTAATAATGTTAGCTATTCCCTTGGAAATAACAGCTAATTGTTGTTTCATGATTTAAGACTTACAAAAATGTATTTGAAATATTTTGCAATGTTACAACGGCATTATCGACGAGAATTTTTTAAACGAAAGCAATCTTTCTGTAACATATTTTCAGATGTATTTTTTATTATTCAAAACGACATAATTATCATTTCAAATCCATGTGACGATGGCCTTAAATACCAATTGAAATTAATATACGTCGCTAAAAAAGTATTACTTAAATTTATTATTAGTAAAAATAATTGATATTGTGAAATGTTACAATTTGCTACGTAGTAGTAACGACGGCAAATTTCCAGGAATATATACTTCACGCAAATATTCTGAAATCTCAACTCGTTCGTACGGTAATATTATATCTTTTACATTCCTAATAGCATACGCAATCCTACTGATATAATATCTATATGCTACGCAATGCTTCATATTATATAGGTATCTACATGTTATACATAGGTAGATAAGAACACACCATAAATCCGTCACAAATATGGATTCCTACATACGTTTATTGTTATATGCAGAAAAGCATTGAGACAAATTAGATAAATCACTTAGAAAGATCATTTTCTTCTTCTTTAACGATGTCATGGGATTCGAAAGTCCATGACTGCAGTTAAAACGGTTCGCCACACATCCATCTAGGGGATCCTTCGTGGTCCAGTTCTCCGAGCACACCGCCAAGGTTCGATCCCGGAACTTTATATCGTCAGTGGCTTAAACTAATTAAGTGATAGTGACTATACAACGTCATCAGAAGCCATCTGCGTACATTACCCTATTAGTGTAACTTCTATAATTTTTATGATTACGATTTTTGAATATAGTTCCTTGATAATAAAAACAAATTATATACTTCTTCAATATCTGCAAAATTACTTTGCGACAACGTATAAAATAAATAATAAGAAAAACACTTCGTTTAAAACTACTATTTATTGAAACACCAAAAAGTTTCAAGATTAATGGTAAATAAAAATAAATAATTAAATAATAATTTATAAATAACCAAATCCTTTTTGCAAATTGTCACCTTTTTAGTTTGTTTTCACAGTAGTTCCTAATTAGTTACACACCACTTGTATTTATATAGTCCTGTTTTTGTCTATGTTTACGTTTTTGATTTTAGTGTACATTGTTTCCTGAAGAAGGGACCGTAGGTCTTGAAACATGTTGATGTATCATTAAATAGTGGCTTTAAACAAAATGTTTTTTCTTATTATTTACACATTAGATAAATCGCTTAGAAATATACCTACAAAGAAAAAAATATATGAAGGTACCTACCGAAGAAATAATGTTTACATCGGGACTATATATTGCCAGTAGATAACTTTATCAATGAAAACTAAGTAGCATAGACATTATCGATGAATTTATTCTATCCACGTAAATTATTTTTTTGAACTTTGGTCGAAAATACCAATCTTGTCAACATATGTGTCACTAAAAATGTAATAAATACATATTAAATTTGAGAATAATTTATAATGATACAGTGAAATAATTTTTAAAGTCGTCTACTGTGAATGCAAAGTATAAATCCCAGTTGTATATTTTGCGATAGGCGGATTTTTCTAAATCACAGACCACCAAATATACAGACGTGAGCTAACGAAAATGTATTGTTTCAACATTTTCATTTTGGTGTCACCCACGTGATCACTTTGGTACCACTTACGCAATCAAATAGCTCCGCGACTTTAAAAAAAAATATGACTATTGGAACGAAAATTTAAACGCTGACAATATAATATGCATTAATTTAAAAAATACGTAATACACAAAGATGTAATTTTCGAAGAGAAAATACTTTTACTGTTGCATAAATGTGTAATAAACAATCGGATTTATGTTTCCACCAAGAATGTGTAGAATGCCCCTCGTCCCGCGACCGGTGTTCCAAACCCATTTCCTATATGTACACATTATTTCATGTCTATTCATTTACCGGCCTATGTTCTAAATGTATTTTTTAAATATGCTGTTTCGACTGTGTATAATCATAATAAATACTTTACCGAAGTGAAAGATATCTACCTAATTGAACCATACTTTATAACTTCGTTGTCTTTAGCGAGCAGGTGTGAACAACCAGGAAATTTACCATTTTCTCCCACATAAAATATTAAAACGTGAAACGATACGTGTATTGGCATCGAGTATTGGAAAGAAAGAGAAAAAACTTTATTCAACACTATCAAAAATTGTTTTGGTAAATTATTTTCCTAAAAATTGTTAATCTATTACATATATTGAGATCAATAACTCTGCAACAATGACAGAGTTGTAGGAATTCTATTATACTTACTTAAAAAAGGCGGATAGCACGGACTTGGACTTGGATACCAACAAATTAATATCTGAAACAAAGTCTGCCGAAAGACAGGTGTTAATCTAGTAGGGCGACAAAAGGATGGTTTCATATTATATTGTATTTGATTATGCACTATAAATATTTTATCTATAATGTATGTACTCTATTGAGATGTTTTACATCAATACTATAATAATCAATACTAAAGCAACAACTATTTAGAATTTTCCTATCACCTTTTGGAAACAAACCACTATTTTGATATTTACAAGAGTTTAGAAATTATACATACAAATACTAGGGGTTTACAGTTAGATAAATTTGAAATTTTAGAAATATGAAAAAGTGTTAATAGCAAGCTAAATATTATAAATAACCAAATCTTCTTTGCAAATAGTCACCTTTTAAATTTGTTTTCATATTAGTTCTTACTTATTCACCATTCTATAGTTTTGTTTTTATTTATGCTTGTATTTTTCAGTATACATGATGTTTCCTGAAGAAGATACCATAGGTATCAAAATATGTTAAATAATCAATAAATAGTGGTTTTTATTCTGAAGGCATATTTTCAAATAGAAAACGTAGTCAGATGTTTGATAATTGTAACACTATATAGCCGCTGTTCTGCAGGTAGTTACTTATATAATAGATACATTCTTTCACGGAAATCGTCCTATTTACGCCCTTTGCGCCCGTTTTTAAACTGGTAAATAAATGAAAAGTGATATTTCAATAACTCTTTATATTGTTCAATCATTCAGGTTAACATCCAAAGCAGCCAATAAAGAAACAGTCATCACATTGATAGAACTCAAAGAGGAATCGTCGATCCGAAACATCAAAAAAAAAAATTATGCAACGATTGCGAAATAACTTCATCCAAGGTCACTAAAAGATGACAGATAATAATATTAACTTAAATCGCGTCGATTGTAATGCTCCTTGGACCAAAGTAGCATCGCAACGTTCGCTCTCTGACATTTGTACTTCAAGTTGTCGAAACAAGAAAAATGAAACTTCGACAGGCAAAAGTTCCAATAAAGTTCCGAACATTATCAAACTCGAAGCAAAGTATCCGCACGCCACGAGCGGCGTCGTGCGCACGCGCAAAGCTCACGGAGCGCTGCCATTGGCTCGCCCCGTTCCGCGGGTGGGGGGGAATTAAGGCTCTCGGAGCTCAGTCAATTATTCCTCGGTCGCCAGTTGACGAGGAGACGTCAAGTCAGTCGGTCGTTTTGCGTAAGGGCGCGCGTGAAACTTTATCGGGAGATTATTTCGCGAGGGGACGTAGTTGTCTGGATCGACGCGAAGCATCAACTAGTGCTGCGAGTGTCGTGTGAAATATTAAAAAATACATCGTAAGTTTCATTTTATCGCTAAAATAATGTGATGTTTTTTATGTTATATTTTTATAACATTGTGTTTTAACGGAAAAGTTTTTTTAGGTAGAAATTCCTACGCAACTACGTTTTTTTTTGTTTTCACTATTAAAAATAATTGATTTAAATTAATTTTTATTTTCAAGATTTTTTTACAAACAAAATATTCATGGATATAAGTGTGAAAATTTATGCGGAGCTATCGAATAATGAATGTCTTTTACTTCGTCGTATCTCAGGGGTGCAGAGTAAAAAGTTACCGATTTGAATATTAAATTGTACATTTAACATTATGCGTGAATTGATAAATCAAGCAACACGTCAGTGAATGTGATTTTTTTTAAATAGACAATATTAGATGTCAAGCGAGAGCTTGACCGTTGACGAGGGTTTAATGGACTTGTAAAATTTTGCGTGCGACAAGTTCAAACATGTTATAATTGCGTCAAACACTATTGGTACTTAGATACAATCATGTTGAGCTTAATAGTTAAATATTAATGAAATAATATATATATATAAATCCAATAGTGTCTTGCTTTTTTTGCATGTAAAAAAATATACATAAATTATTCCAGAGAATATTTAAAATTAAAAATGCTTTTTATGTTTTAACAAAATTAAATGAAATTGTGAAAATAATACTACAAAATTATAATAATAATAATATTGGATATTTTATATAACGTCATTTTCGAAAAAAAAAATTCACATCAAGGGTGGTTTACATAAACTGTAGTCCTACAATATCTTTGATTTTAAAATTAAAAATTGTTATTTGAACTTATGGAAATGATTTTTTTGAAAATGTGCGTTTTTAGTATCTTCTTAAAGTCTCTGATGCACTGTTTCTTATGACGGAGGGCAGCATTCATTATACCCACGGACGCGTCTCCGACGCATATGCAATATGATATTGGATTTTTTTTTTTTAGATGTATATATTAATATAAGTGATTAATTAGTTATACAAAACGATTAGATTTAAAAAAACATATTTCGTGTTTATTGGTTGCGCCCGTATAATTATAGTATAGTCTATTTTATGGAGAGGTAAGCGACTCAAAAATGTGTAATTTTAGTTATGTAAAATAATTCACATATATTAAAAAATGAAAAAAAGTGCTGCGAACATTATATGACGTTTACGTAATAGTAATATTACAAAAATATTTTTATTAGATTTTAAAATAGATCGTAGAAGAGGTTTTAATTAATAGTTGAATGATTGAGATTTCGAGAGGACGCAGTAATTAATCTGAAGAGCAAAAATAAGACATTGTTTAAATTTTCAAGCGATAGCAGCAGTGTAACGAACCGAATACTTGAGAGTTCATTTTAAGTTCTCCCAACTTTCCGCCCGCAATTTTCTTCTTATGAATATTAAAACATTCGGGGCGCGCTATCGCCCAGATTTGAGAATTAATTTTTGATTACTTTCATTTTAAAATTAAATATTTACGAGCTTGCGCGATTAAATGTCGATTTATAATCGGTATCTGGAATTTACATATGTTCCAAATGACGTGAACAGTTTTTTTTATTGCACGTCTGTAGATATAATATATACAGTATAAACCCTTAGTAAAATATTACACAATCTTCCCAATATGAAAACACGTTTTTAAATTTAGATTATTTTTATAAGTACCTATATAAAATGTCTGTAAGTGCTATTTTAATTTAATAGCTATTTTTTTAGTGCTATCTTTAAAGTGAATAAAATGAACAGTGCTGACTATAATAAATATAGCTGTGTTTTAGTAGGACGTTGCATTATGTATGAGAAGTTAACTGTAGCTGTGATTAGTACATTTTAATGATCGTGATATCTAGTCGTGAACAATCGATAATAACGCATAGATATTTTTAAATATTTTTTTTATCATGAGGATTACTTATTTGATATTCTTACTCGTACATTCTGCACTTTTACATTTATCTAATATTATTGTCCCACATACTAATCAATGTATTATCAAGATGTTATTCCATCATAATAATTAATAATTTTTTGATTCATAGCACAATGTGTCATACATTTTTATAATCGGATAAGATTGGAGCAAAGTAACACTTATATTTAGGTACCCTACCTTCTACACTAGTATTTTACTGTATTATAGCAGACAGTGCTTTTCCGGTATAGTAATAAACGAAGTGGAATGTTCAATGTACAAAAAAAAAATATATGTACACATATATATATTAAAACAAGATGAAATTAGATAACGTATAAAAACAACGTAAAACTTAAAGTAACTGAAATGTTTAGTGTATAAAACACACGTGTATATATATATATATAAAGAGTAAGACGCAAATGCATTTTAACAGCACATAAATTCAATGTAAATACAATGTTCAATGTATATAAAAATATGTAAAACTTAAAGTACCCATATTACTAACTGAACAATTTAGTTTATTTTTGTCGATCATCGTAATGTATAATACAGTGCGAAAGAAACTAAAATAAAAATTGTAACTGATATAAAAATTATGCAAGGCCAATTTAAATATTTTGTTTCGGATGTTTTTTAATAAGAAACGTTAATTAACTAACAAAAAAAAATAACGTTATGGTACGCATTATTATCTTTAAATTTTAATCATAGTGAATTTATATATAAAAGTGTAATAAATTACGTAAAACTCTTCTAAGGCTGCATTTATTAAGTCACTATAATATAACCTGTATAACTGCATATTTAGAAATATGTTTGCGATATTGTTTGTAATAGAAACAGTATTTAAAAACCTTGTCAAACATATTATTCATTACATTTTACTATTCGACACCAGATATTTTTTAGACTCAAAAATATCTTAAAAATATTTCAATGGTACCTATATGATTTTTTAAATATATAGTACCTATTATGATACCAGCACATTTCCATAAATTATGCGTTAGAAAAAGTCTTATGTTAATAATTTAATGAGCTTATTCAAATGTATGGTCAGATAATATTCAACGATATGGTAGGTACTACTGATTATTTTTTTTATGCAAGTTTATACAGGTTTTATGCTAATACACATTACACTTTTGACTCATTCCGTCTATCCGTTATAATCATATATCACGGTCTAACATATACATTCTCAAGTCGTTTTAATATTAAATGTCATTTATACAATCTATTAAGTTAATTTAATTCGACATGAAAGTGCATTGGCCGAGTCGGTGTTTTTTAATATTGATTTTGTGTGTTAATATTAAAGATATGGTTATTATTTTATATTTATTTATTATACAACCTTGACATGACAGATAGACGTTATTTGCTTCCGAAATATAAAAATATCTGTTGACGGATAATGTTAGATCCTTATATCCTGTTGTCATCTAATTATGATTACTATTATGTATATAATATGTGTATGTTTTTATTTTATTTTTCCTACATAATATACCTACTCTAAGTCAAATATTTATTGAACTTCATTAATTAAACGAACTCTTTTATTAATAATTTAGAATAATCTTTTTACAGTTCATCGGTTTTTTAAAGAGAATTTTAATATATGCAATCTATTATTACATCTTTCTAAAATATGACAATAATTAAACGGATTATTATCATCGTACATTCTTAGGTGTTGCAATCATTCTTCGAGTTTGTACAATCTTAAGTTCGTTATAATAAGAATTCGCAATGTGAAAGATTATATGTGAAGACTTTGATAACACCGTGTGTCCGTGTCCTTACAAGGCACGTCAGTGTGCGTGTATTGAAACGCAAATCCTGTCACATATTGTGAAATCCTCGTTGCTATGCAATCGTTACACACTGCATAGACGTTTGACTCACGGAATGAATTATATCGGAAATTTTATAGTATTAATATTTTTTACAGTAGCTTTAGCAGTACTACAGTAGCAGTAGAGAAATTTCACTAGTATTAAATTCTATTATTTCGACAAATTCGGTACGAATGATATCATTAGCTTCATAGTTTCATACTTTTTACAGAAATTTCACTAGTATTAAATTCTATTATTTCGACAAATTCGGTACGAATGATATCATTAGCTTCATAGTTTCATACTTTTTACAGAAATTTCACTAGTATTAAATTCTATTATTTCAACAAATTCGGTACGAATGATATCATTAGCTTCATAGTTTCGTACTTTTTACAGGAATTTCACTAGTATTAAATTCTATTATTTCGACAAATTCGGTACGAATGATATCATTAGCTTCATAGTTTCATACTTTTTACAGAAGCTTCACCAGTATTGAATTCTATTATTTCGACAAATTCGGATAAGACTGTAAACTTTACAATTTAATATCTTTTTTACAGAAGTTTCACAAATATTGTATTCGATATTTTGGATAAATTTTTAATGATTGATATCGAAAATTTAATAGTGAAATGTTAAACTTATATTACAATATTTCATACACACAAATACAGCAGATACGATAACATTTACATAGGGTATTTATTTTTAAACTTGTAAACGTTTCTAACTATGAGCGAAAAACTTATTTGTACTGATTTGTATACTAGCACACAGAGGATCACGTAATTTAGTCAATATTAATTCTAAAATGCGTGTCAATAAATGACAAATGTATCTATGACTCATTTAATCAGGCATGATCTTAAAATCAGTCGTACAACTTTGTCTTTGGCCTCAGATTTATATTATTATACTTTATATAAAATTATTGTTTATGTGAAAAATATTTTTTTTATTTTTGAGATTATAATCACGGAATCAGTTATTGAAATACAGGAGTAAATTTAAACGCAATAACTTTGAAATAATTAGTAGGATGGATTCATATTATATATTAATTCTAAATGTGAAGCTATTTTGTAAGTTTCATTAGTATTGGCAAAATGATTGCGTACGGTCCTTAATTAATTTCCTTCATTGGGATATTCTTTATGGTATATATTATAATTTATTAAGTCATCTTGCAAGAGGAATAGTAAAAAGTGTTTAGTTTTTTCGGGACATAGTTATGTGGTATTTAAATACAAATTGAATTAATCGACTATAAAAACATAGAAAAAATAAAATTGTCGACAAAATATTTCAGTTGATGTTCAGGATTTGAACGTAGATAGGAAAAGGTCCAGATTAGAATCCCAGTAGCAACGAAAATATTTTTTCGATGTGTTGATTTTTTCTGTATGATTTTTCTAGTTGATTCATTAAAATTGTAACATTAGACTGCACATTATGTGTCTACCAATGTTTATTTATGTACATAGATAGATACGTTATGTTCTTGGTTGTGTAAATTCTTACTTTTTTCAAGGTATACTCGATATAGAATATATTATTAATAAACATATTTAATTAACGCCGTTTAAAGTTCAATGACGCTAAAGTATAAATTTGATAAATGTGTTTTTTATGTTCATACATGTATATAATAATATAACAATGTAATTAGTATATATTATACGTTGAAAAGAAAATATTTTACTCAAAGCAAAATATGTTCGTGGGAGTTAATGCACTTTTGACCTTTGAAATCTTATACGAATTCATATTTCAAGTTTTAATCGTATCTTAAGCGACATTTCATCGGATTTCACAATATCTAAATGAGCAAGCTAAAGATATCACTAAGTATAAAGATAAATAATTATATTAATTACATGATAAATTGGTATCAAATTGCTTTTTGAAGATTGTATGCAATTCATAAAAAAAAAATTACATATGTTAACAAAAAAATGTCTTAATCGTTTGGTTAATGGTATTTCTGGTAAAAAAAAATTACGAAAAATAATATTATAACACTAAAAATGCATTTTTGTTTTTCAGGTAAACTAAAAAAAAAAATTCCACGCTACTTGTCAAGTTTGAACATTTAAGTTTGGAAAATCGAACGCTTAAGTTCGAATGCTGGCTAATTTGATGAAATCTCCGTCCGGGAGGTGCTGCCATCGCGCGGCGGACGGCCACTCCAGCGCACTCCGATCCGCGTGAGCCAGTATGGCGAGAGACGCCGAGTGGAGAGTAGTTTACGCGCTTCCGAGCCCGACTCCGTTTTGACAGTTCGCGATCAGTATAATTATTATTGCAAAAAAGTGACAGATTATTTAAAAAAATAAAAAACTGTGCTCATATAAAAACATAAAACAAACATCGTGCGAAAACTCTGAAAAAAAAAGTTGTTTTTTTTTGAAATATTGAAAAATATACGCAACTCGTTGATTTTGATATTTTTCATCTGAAAGTGCCGCGTACGAATAAGTGCCGCTGAGATTCAAGACGGAAGCTGCATTTGACAGTCGTGTTTACCTTCGCAAGTGTCAGATTGCTACTAGCGGCGGTGTTGCGCGCGACGTGCGCTCTGCGCCGGCGCGGCTCCGGTCTCGCGCGCCGATTGGCCCAGCGCGCGCGGTGGGGGTATCAGCTGAGAGCTGGCTTGTATATTGACAGAGCGACACACGTTGCTGTCAGTCGGTTCTCCGAAGTCACGGGGGTCGCAGTGTAGCTGGATAGCGCGAGGAATCGTCCGAGTCTGACGCGAAGTTTTTTTTCCGCTCGCCAGGAGCAGAGGACGGAATCATAGCCGCGTCCGGGGAAACGTCTCCTGCCATGAGTTTGACGCTGAACCGTTCCACCGGAGTGCGGACGAACAATTGTTAACCATGATCGACCACGAGGACACTTCAGAAACGCGCCCGACGATCAACTTTCTCATGTTCAGGATATAACTTGGACATTTCCAAATTTATGAAGAGTGAACTTTTACAAAAACTGTCCCCCATGATATTGGAACCTCGACTCTGAAATGTGCACAGGAGTGGTGGTGCTACAATCACAATTTCGTATTTTTCTGACTTTTGACTCGTTTTTACTGAAAGTATAATTTCGTCCAAAACTACGACACTTCGGAGTTTTCGGTCGAATCGAGTGGTTTTGAGAATTGAAAAACTAGTTGGACCGAATAGCCCGCTTCGATGACTGAACAAATATTGTCGAACATTTTTTAATGAACTTTTAAAAATTAAAAACATCTGTGTGTGATTACCGAGTAAAGTAAAATAATTTCAAAGTGAAAAAAAAAATATTGTGCTAAGGTATCGATTTGTAGTCGAGTGTTTTATGAAATCTTTTTGGATTTTCTCGACGATCTCGGAGATATAAACGATAGTGAATATGGTGCCCCAACAGTTGGCGGACGGAAGGTCCACGAGTCCTTCATCCACGAACAGACCAATGTTTGGATCCCAAATGGTCGACAAGAATTCCTCGACGCCCTATACGGACGCTACTCAGGTTTGCTGCATTTTATGTATTTAATATATTCCGTGAATCCAAATTAATAGGTACACAATTTTTTAAAATTTATTTACTGAAAACGTATTTACTGAAAACGTGAGTCTATTTATTGTGTGATAAAAAAATATTTTTTTATGACTTGTTTCAATGTGGTTTTTCAAATGATTGGAAATATATTTCTTCATTAGACGTAGGTATCTATAAAAAATGTTTTTAAGTGTTATATTTAGATCAGATTACGATTATGCCTCACGCATACATATGCCAGTTCGTATCTATGAATAATATTCCCAATAGGAATCTCAAACGTTAGTCGCATCGAATCGATACCTTGATAGATATACCCATAAAATTAATGTATTTTTTATACAAAATATTTTTCTTTCACATCCAATTAGGAAGGTTTATGGGAGAAAAATATTATAAAATTCAATTTAAGTCCATTTCGGTTAATTTAATTCGTTCCGTTTGCAAAAGTTTAACAATTTTAATCCGCCGTCTCACTTAATATATCTTTGAATTTACAATGTTGCAAAATATTACATGTGTTATTCGCGTCGCGATTAACATATTAAAAAATACTAATTAAGCATTTTTAACTCAAATCGGTTCAGGATTTTTTTTATTGGTGTTATAAAATTTGCTTCGCAGTGTTATTTTAAATTACTTGTCGGAGGTTGTAAAGTTTGGTTGGAGTTTTTAAACACGTTTCTTAATGTAATTAAGACATCATTTCGTTTGGTTGTTTAAAAATACGACTTAACTAAATTATTGGTATCCACACCCTAATTAGCCGGGCTGATCAAATATGCTATCTTTCATCTTAAAATATGGAATTGAGTTTATATAAATTGAACGTTTATATTATATTTAACGAGATATTAATTTTTTTTTTAAATTCTTTTGAGTAATTCTTAACGAGCTTTAATTGTTTACCTGATGATTTTTAGCTATGTTTGATTTATAATATAATTTATATCTTCATTTAACTTTCAAAATAATATTAATTTTGAATTTGTTTTTCAAAATTTTTCTGTTTTCATATTCAAAAAAGGATTTAATTTCCCACTAAAATCTAATAAATTGTTGGCAAGTAGAATAATTTGTGTCTGTGAATTCTTGCCGTGCACGTTATGGCCGAAACGAATTGGTCCAATTCCAATTCAGAGGAACGTGCAACCCAGCGTGCGCGTTCACATATTCTAATAACCGCGACTAGAATGCAATTTGGCTAAGGTGCACATGTGCACTAGGCAGCGGCCGACACGTACATACAAATGTGTATTTTCCAAATCCGATAAAAAAAATAATTTTTATTTGGCATTGTATGTTGTAATATATATTTCGTGGCTAAGTCAAACTAAGCAACCTGCATCACCTTGGCTCGTCTCCTATCTTGTATTAGAATTATTATATTCAATATACATAAATCATGTGTCACTTTTGACTTTAGTGTCGCAGTTTTGACCCTCACGCGAGCTTCTGAAACGTATTTTATATTTATGTAACATAACAAAATGTATAATTTGGAATGCCTACCGTGGACATGAGAAATTCCTAGTAATTTGACTAACTTTAAATTGGAGAATTTTCAATTTTGTATCATTTTTAACACGCGCTTTATGTACTCGTATGTATACAATACAAATTAAGATGAATTATGATAATAACGTAGGGAGATTGTTTTATATTATAATATCTATCTTACATATGTAAATCAGTGACATAATATTATTTTTTTCATACATTTTTATTGTGATATTGCAATATCGGGACAAAATCCTGGTAGTGACTATAATATTTTATGGATAAATAGGTTTTTTTAGTATTTTGTGTTTAAAAAATAATTCCAATTATTTTTTATCCTTAAGTCAATTTCCACACCTTTCATCATCATAGGAATTTAAGTTAGGTACTAGATTTTTTTTATAGAATTTTAAAAACATTATAACGATTTGACAAATGATTTTGGTTAGTTTATTTGACATCCTGATAAAAAAAAATGGTATTCTCTGAAACGTATCTCATAAAATGTTAAAATACAAAGTTTTAAATAATCTGTTAAAAATTTTTTTTTTATATAGTCTACTACAGAGTATCGTATCGATTTTTTAACAAATTTTATGTTTTGATACAGTGACCCGTTAAAAATAAATTAATAAGTAAACTTTTAAGTCCAACTTGATTTTATTTTATACAATTCGGCGTATGTCGTGAGATCCTAACATGATTCTAAACTGAATTTCTTGCAATGTTCCATCAAGATGTACCTTGCTAGTTATTATTCAACGAGCCAATTATTATCAGTGTCATTTCAGATTTGTCTGTAAATAGATTAAAAGACGTATTTACTGAGTGAATTGACGTCAAGTCTATTTCCGAGATCATTTTGTAGATTCAATAATTTGAGCGTAGTAATAAAGTCAACATAAAAAATGATTTTAAAACGAAACTCGTATCTGTGTGACGTCGTAAAATATAGTTTTATTACAAAATTGGTTATTTTCTAAAAATAATTTTTTCTTAAATTATTATTTTTAGCGTGATTTATTATTAAAAATACTATTTCAAATAAAATACTATTATTGTCTTTTTACGGTCAAAAACATTACTTGTTTCACTCCGTGGGATACTGGCACGAGTGTCTAAACGTAAATAAAATATCCTGGCTACTTTAAATGTAGACAAAAAAAAATACACACGATATCCTAAGTATGTTGCTATTGTTGATTTACCGTTATTAATCTTTTTGTGACGTCTACGGTTCATATGTGACTTATAAAAAAAATTCGTGGCGAATCGAGTTTATATCCTATTTCAGTAAACTTGCAAGTGTATGAAATACGTTATAAAATATTTCCAGATATGACTGGTATTTTTGCGTTGTTACGACTTTATTCGATTACACTACCTTCGTCGTAAAACACTAACCTTATTTTTTTAAATTAAGTACACTTTCAAATAAACATAAACATAAAAAAAAGGATCTCGAACAAACTCTATATTTAATTAAGCAGGTAGGTACTTAGGTGATCATCATAATTTTAAACGGTACGCTAATAGCATATCTACCTGTACCCATATATGCATATTGCGTAGGTAGGTACATAATTAAATTTGTTATGAAAAATGTAGGCAGGTCAACGACCCTTCTTACAAGTTCTGAAATATAGACGCAAATATATATATATATGTTTCCATCGAGCCATTACACAATTAATATTTGTTTACGATAAGAAGTATTCATTAAGAATATTTGAGCTAAGATATTGTTTGTAAAGCGATCCCTTAATTAGTCAGAATACAGTTATAAAAACACAGATAATGCACCTTGTAGCTTGTAGCTCGTAGGTACTCAAGTTCATTACCGGTGCGTCGGAAAATGCTGTTAGCAACGACTATTTTGGAAACAGATATCGTATGATTCGCCTTATCGCTTCGTCGGCTCCAATGACAAATGCAGTTGAACAAAAAAACACTAAATAAATGTCGTAAGATTCAATTCATCGCGTCCGACTGTCACGATCCGCCGAACAAAAAGTATCGGTTTAGTCGATTTTTTGCCCCGAGATATGAAAATATCCATCGATAACGGATGTGAGATCACCGCTGCGGTCGTGTTGCGAATCTGACTCGGCCCCTTAACAGCCTAATTATCAAAAAAGCGAGGAAACATCTCGGGTGTAAACCTTGCCGGAAAAAATCCGCCACCGGCTGCGGGCAAAAAGCTGCAGCGGCGATTGAGTTTCTCGCATCGCCGGCGGTAGTTACGTCCGTAATGGCGAAACAAAACCCGAAATGTCATCGTAAAATATGAATCTCACGGTCGTTACACCTGCCGCTAGAAAATATGACACCGTCGTAGGTAAAAATAATACGAAATTGCCTCTGAAAATGGACGAGCCGCGCGGCGAGATTTCGCGCGGCCGGCGACGAACGAGGCGCGCGCAGCTGTGCGATTTCAAATTTTGTCAATGTCAAACGTTATACGCGAGAGGCAAATGTCATTGGCCGTCCCAGAGTTACTGACATGCTCCACACTGTACGTATCTATGTAGGTACTTAATTGGTTATCGCACCGGTGTGCGTTTGTGCGCTACACGTACCTGTTTGCGCTGCAACTTATAAATCATTATTTGCCTGTCATGTCGGACGCGTGCGTCGACACGCGCCCGCGATTCGGGTTCATCTCGCCCGAAACGTCTCTATCATTTGCCCCCGCTTATTGATTCGGCTCCAGCTGACTATTGATAGTTTTTGTCTTTGCGACCGCAGTCGAACTCGGTTATATCGACCACGGTTATAATATTGTTAACAAGTAAACAAAATACACTACACGGTCCAAAAACCGTAATTCTCGAGAAGTCATAAAATCGAAAGCAGCGTTCTTTATTATTTACGATTCCTTTCAGGTTTGTGAATTCTTACAAAAAACAATGGGCGTTTATTTTATGTGCGTAGTAAGTCGTAGTAAGTTTTAAACATTAAAACAAAGCAGTGTTTTGAATTTTGTTCATAAATCATTAAGTATTTGCCTTTCTTTTAATTTTATTGCATATTAAATATTTTTTGTAATAACGAGTAATAGTTGTAATGAGCAAGTTTAGCCGGTCCCTTCGTACTCGTTATAATACGACTACGACTGTAATGATAAAATCGCATTTACATAGACACGTGGATAATGCTGCTGAACGCGGTCCGACCGTACAATATATTTTAAGGCTTACAGGTATATCCTAGATTTGGGTGTACGGCGATGTGCGGGTTAAGTTGCAAATCCGCCCGTTGGAAAATGCAAAAGTCTAGGATCTGTCAGTATTTGCTCATTTACTAATTTTACTAAATCTATTGCTGGCAAAAAAAATCTACGAGCCACACTTATCGTTGTATCATCAGGCTGTGTCAACAGTCAACAAGTCACCGAGATAGAAGCGTGTCAATTGAAGGTGATCGAGGTGGGGTCGCTTATCATTTAAATATATTTCGAGTACTCCCACTTTTATTGGGCTCGTGTTCCAAGGTGTCGTTTCTCCCAGCTGTTGTCGAAAACAACAGTTTAAATATTTATATCTCCGGTTTTACGCCAAAACTGCGTGTGACGTATTCCATTTAATGGCACAAATTTCCGTAAGCTTGCGTAGATAAATGTCGGATATATGCAGTCGTGTTTTATTTTATTTTAAGTGCCATTTTTTCAGTTCCGATCGTTGCCAAATTGGCACCATCACAAATTTGTCTTGACAGTGTGTAAACTGCGATAGTAACCGAGACGCCAGATGTCGCTGGGTTTAACGGCTCGCGCGTACCGCGCACCACGCGTACTCTAGCACAGTCCTATAATGGTGTACATTACAAGATTTATCAAGTTATATATATATATATAATATTTCGTTACATTAATTACTGGTAATAATGATTTCTACATTCTGGTATTATTGATTTAGACATCGGCAGCACAGGTTGTTTCATTTCCCCAATGACGTAATTACAAAAAATTAGGCTCCAATACAAAATGAAAAGAAAGCCCCCTGAATAATTATTGTGTATAAGATATACGAATATTAGTACTCTATAGATTATCTATTAAATTGTATGAACAAAACTAGTCTTGTCTAATATTCACAATTTTATGAAAAAAAAAACAATTTATAGGCATTTATATGCACATGCAATTTAAAAAATACTTTCTACGCTTTAAAGCGATTTTCAGTTTATGGCGATGTTTTTTTTTTATGTTTAAATCCTGGTAAAAAGGTATTTGAATGCCAAATGAATTATAATTCTCGAAATTTTTGGTCCCCTATTTAATGTGAGGGCCCCGTGAACTGCATTAGAACCAACCTGCCAATTTCCTTGATGTTTTGTATTGCTTCGGGTATCGGTGATTATCAGTGAATTATCATTATATCATGTTTTAATGTGTGTACTGTAGGCCTTAAATTTATGAAATAAACAAAATTGATATTTTTAAGATTAGTAAAATCAACTTTGTGGTTAAAATCCATTATTTTGGATTGTTAACTTTGTTTTATTAACCACTTAATGAATTAAAAGCATCTGCTGGTTTAGAAAAATATAATGTACTTCTTCTGGATGTCATTAACTAATCAAAAACATATGTTATAACAGTCTACTTTAAAAAAAAAAATTATTTAAAAAAATAAATTTAGTATCTAACGTAATTTGTTACATGATACAAAATTGTTAAAATAATTTTTAGGAAAAAATTTTAGAATTCGACTTGTGGTTAAATTTTGTTGGTTGTTCATAATATTTTGATTAATTTTACACGCTTTATTTCCAATGATTCCAAATTATTTCATTTAACACCAACGCCTTTTACATGTAAAATAGACGATCCAAAATTTTTATCAAAAGTATGATCATTTTCTAACAAATGATTAGAAAATTTAAACATCCTAAAAGCTCCTTTAATCTTATATAGTATTTGAGATGTGGAATTGAATTGAGTATTTTGTAAAATCCTTAGAGGCTGTCCGAAGATAATGATAAATGGCTTATAACCCGCGAGTACATTCGCGCGTCTTGTCGTAAACGTTAGATATGCATGATAAATCGATTTGATAGAAACTAAACTATTTATTGCAAGTTGTGCCGAGAGATATAATTACCATTTCGCTGATCTGTCAGTTCATGATATATGAATAGTTCGATTCATTTTCATATTTAATTACTTCCAGACGGTATCGGCCGAAAGGCTCCGGTCGTCCCGTGTTCTGTTCACGGCGTGAAATGGTACAACGGCGTGTAATTTATTTATTAAATTCATTATTACTCTGTTATTATTTATTACATGTGTGTTTAAAGAAGCGCGACTTGATTTTTAGGCGTGGTCCCGCCGTGAAATTTTTCTGTCGGATTAACATAACATACTCTTCATTTTATATACATAATTCAAAAGAATATATTACAATTTTTTTTGTACTGCATATAACGAGAAAAAAATCGTGACATTTTTTAAAATTCTTTATCATTTCCATCCATTATGACATTAATCCAATTGTTTACAAGGGCCGCCTTATCGAGTACCTTTCCCTTTCCTGCGTCCTCTAGGTTTGCCTAAAGTAAACCGGAGGGGAACAAACTAGCTGTGAAAACAATAATCCTAGTAAATAATATAATGCCTGCCTTATAAA
The DNA here is from genome assembly GCA_022840565.1 of Eubasilissa regina. NCBI lineage: Eukaryota > Metazoa > Arthropoda > Insecta > Trichoptera > Phryganeidae > Eubasilissa > Eubasilissa regina. The sequence continues at coordinate 24,016,777 of JAINEB010000009.1, forward strand.
ACATCAGTAACTCCATCCGCGATCATTGATAAAATAGTTTTACTCATTTTCCTGAAATGCTCGAACTCCTTGTGATTTTGAACACTTTAACTCTATTCTACATAGCGTGTGTTTCAATTTCAACATCTTAACCATTTGTCAGGGCTTTGGAAACATTAAGACGCACTGTACTGAATTCTTGTGTATAGTGATATATCGCTAGATTTATATTAGTAACCCTGTGTAAACCGTCTAACGCTGCGGTCACCAAACTGTCGTTCGCGGGCCCTTTACTTCTCTTCATGCAAAATTTTACTTGAATTAAGGCAACAAATTAAACAACAAACTTTGCTTTGCTTGAAATTATATTAACAAAATTATCAGGAAGAACACATGACAGAAAAAAACATCACGGCGGTTAAATTGTTAAAATTTTTTATGTAAACTATAAATGGTTTTACCTTGACTGAAACTAGTTGGTTGTAAAGTACTGTGTAATATTGTATATAGAGTTATCCGTGCATACGAGCTTATAGAATCGTGTGGGGAAATCGTACGCAGAGTGTAAGTGTACGCAGTGAAATTTGCGATGAAGCTAAGCATGCATGTCTGGTGGCATGGAGACTGTAAGCACCGGTTATAATATACCGGCATAATCACTAGTAACTTTTTATTGACGTCCGTAGTAAAAATCCTTACTAGTTAAAGCATACATGTAGATGTTTATAGGCGCGACAAATAATAATGAAATATGCTTTATTTTATGCATTACCTGTGGATTTTTTCGTCTAGGCGTTCAAAATCTGTCACTTTGGTGGTGAAATTTTCTCGTATTATGTGCTAATGTATATTAAAGCTCATCACAAAAATAGCGGGATATTGAATGATTCAATATCTTATACTACAACTTTCAAAGTCGTCAAAGTGTCGGATGACTTTTAGAACGGCTGTGAAAAGTCCGCCATGTTTAACCGTAAGATAGCATGTAAAGGAAATTAGTACGAATTGTAGAATGTAATAATTCTCGTTCCAACTGGGCCTAAAAAAAAGCCATGTATTTTAAAAGGTTGGGAATCTTCGGCCTGGTGTGAGGATTTGGTTTGCCGAATGTCTCGAATTCCCCGGACTTAGCCTCGTGGAATTAATTCCCTCGGCGAAGTGAAGGGCTAATGCTCTCACAGAAGCCGTGTTGTGCACATTTTAATGGGCACATCGACGGAATGTCCGTCCCCCGGATGCACACCCCCACATCACCCCGTTTTAAAATTATTTCGTGACAAAACCGATTAAATTCGTTCGGTTTCAAACTGTTTAACAGAGTTCAACTTTGAATTTGCTCTAGTCGTGACATTGAACCATTTCTGTCGGTGGGCCAATTAATTAAAGCAATTACAGGCAGTTCTATTTGCCCTCTGTGTTTAAACGTTTCACAGTGACTTCCTAGCTATGATTAATAAATGTTCTTAGGAATTTTGAATTGTTGTGTGCTTCTCCTGCTGGATTATTAGCGTAATATACGTTCACTCAATTATCTATACTTTAACAGCTACTTAGTCTGTTCTAATTTAGTAAACATTTGATGTTCCCTATATTTTATTTCTATTTAATTACACCTCGCATAGACGTGAAATATACTATTTAACCTCTATTTACATAAATATTTGATCCGTTTGCGGTTATTATCAGACCATCCAAGAAAACTTAGACAACTTCATTATATATATATTCTTCGGTTAGTACATCGATAGAGCTAAATGGATTAGATATATAATTAACAGAATTCTAGCATGCAAGTATTGAAGTGTGCCTGTTGTCTCGTGGTTTTGCTTTGCCATCATAATCCGAATAATGTTTCTCGTCTACCGATAAAATGTAACAATTTATTTTTCGTTGATTTTCGTGCGTTATTACATTTATTTTTTAATAAGACGCCTATAAGTCCATTTATAATGTTTCATATTTTTAAGATCAATAGATGCAAAGTTTACAAAGATATAAATTAATATTTTATCCGTATTATAATGGCGCTTTGCGTCAATTGAATCTATTGCATCCTATGTTAGTGTCGTCCATTTTCTTTATAAATCCGCTAGCTGGCAGTACATATTGGCAAAAAACAATAATGAATAATAATATTCAATTGTAATCTTTCTGCATTGTGCAATAGATGTCACTAATATCTAATATTTGTCAAAAACTAGTGTGTATAATTCTTAGAATCATCATATTGATCACAGATAGGCCTAGGTGTACGTATATATACAGCGTGTATTATTGTACTAATATTGTGTTTTTTATTGTTGGAAATAAAGACAAAATGCACTAGTGGTGGATTGTTAAAGAAGTATAATATTAGAAATTTTTATATTGTAATATAGGTTATATGGAAACCATGGCCGCGAATTGATCACAATAGCCGCCGGTGGGGCTTAGCAGCAAGGTGGAGGCGTATTACATTCGGTATTCAGGATACCTCTCCATGCTGTTCAAACTAGTAGTCAGCATTAATACTGGCCTTCTAAATACATTTCTAATCCCTCCGAGTGTGTAACAACGGTTTTATTAATTGACAACAATCTCGTTTCGCGCGTTCACCTTTGTGTCGATCTTTTGGAAGGCGCTGAACGCCGATCGCAATCTCGCGTCCTATTGCACGGAACATACTATTATTGCTCGCGCCTTACGCAACCCACCGACTGCCGTTTAAGATTACACCATTAGGTAAACTCGGTTCAAACGGTCATGTGCACGTCTCCGGTGACGTAACGAGCCCGAGGAGTGACGGGCAGCAGCGGCTGCAATGGTCCGCTCCCCCTGTATTGTGTCTAGTACGGCGCGCGAAGCAATTTAATTGTCGTTAGTGTTTGAATTAATTCACTTCGCCTCTCACACAGTCAAATTGGCCGGTCGGTAATGAACGGTTTGGAAAATGGGCTTTTTATTCAAAATCCAGGCAAATACCGCGGGGAATTAAGGTGAAGCGTTGATTGATCGGAGGCGGAATTCGAGATTAGTGCCGGCGTGGATTCCACCTTATCAAACATCTAATGTGAGCTATTTTACCGAGGAGTGTCTCGGTATATGAATGATTGAGTAGAAGAGTTGATTCGTCAGATTGTGACTGACATTTCTGAGGTTTTTGGGTTTATGAAAACTAGGATTAATCACTCCTTTGCATTACATCCACAACATTGATGGCTAAGTTCACGTAAGTAAAAATTAAATATATATTTTTTTTATTTAAATATATATTTGTAATATTATTTTTCTCATTTATTTAAAAGCACACTCGGCTGACACAGAAAAATAGTAGTTAATGATAGTTTGTATGTTTATTTTTTAAATAGTAGACTAGCAAACAGGGTCGAATCACATTGAACATTGAACAATAATCCAGTAGATTGCACTGAAGTTGTCTTTTATATTTTGGTTTGATAATCTTTCATATGTTACATATATCAAAAAAATTGTTGAAAGTGAGTACTTCCATAGTGTGTTCTGACATCACCTGTCAATCTTTTCAAATTTAGCAAAAACCGTTGTCATTTAACAAAACGTACGTTTTCACTTAATCCAAACAAAAAATGCCTAACAAAATAATGTTTCAGTTTACACGCATAATTCTTACAAAAAACGTTGCTTATCTACATAAAACAGCATTATGTGGGTTCATTAAAAAAACACCTACAAAAATGTATTACTTTTTCGTAATATAATGGCCTTATAATTCATAGCCTTAATGGGCTGCGTAGTTCCAAATAAGTTCTTGAAAGAGGAAAAAAAAAACACTGCTTTGTATATTATATCGAGCTAAAATACACAAGAAATTTAAAGTTTGACCAAGTTTTTTGTGTGTTATACATATATTATGCTAATAACGGACCCCGTCGCCTTGATTTATTTATGCAAGTTGAATAAATCGTGTTCCGTACGCTCCGGCGGAGTTGTATTGCGAGAAAACTTTATTTTATTTTCCCCAAATAAACGTTTTCTTTCGGGGAAAAGTAGAATGACGCTCAATAGCCATCGGATTGGTGGCTTTCTTCGGACGTATCCGCCGCAAAAAATCCTCACCCGCACTTTCTCAATAATATATCTTCTTTTATATATTTTTTTGTAAACCTACGCCACTTTTGCCCCCTTTTCCCCGCCTTCTCTGCGCGGGCTTACAATGCTGCGCGGAAATCAGCCGGCCCCAACTTTGTGCGAGCATACAAAATGTGACGACTCGGGACTTTTTTACACCATAGATACTTTTCGAACTTAAAGCAAACATATCAAAACACGTTTTTAAGAAATAATGTAAGAAAATAATAGCAGATTGCACGGCCAATGTTTCCGTAAAACATATTTTTCAATCTTGACATTAATCACAGTACAAATGCAAACAAATGACTCATGTTCTTAAAATGATATAAATACGTAATTTACTTATAATGCAACATACGAGGGTGGTTTGATATGTAACTTGGTTCGCGTTCGCGTACTAATAGATCTGTCTATGTAGTCACTAACGTCATCTGTTTATGTAGTCATAACGTTTCCTTCTTATGAATACGTTATCTATGGTCGCAAGTCATTCTAACAGTAATGCGTTGTTTGACAGTTGCTTAAACAGAAGTATTCTTTGTAACAATGAGATAAAATTGGAGTTCGTGGTGTAATTCAATTATTTTATTAGAAAGGAAAAACAGCAAAGGAAATTCATGAGAAAATTTTACCTACACCGGGTGACTCCCACAATCTGTTTTCTATTCAAACACCTTAGCCCACTCTGTCGCGGTCTGCAATACGATGTGTCGATTTTTACTGTATTTATTGTACCATACGAGATAATATAATTACAGATTTTTGTCTAGAACAGCTTTGAGTAACACCACACACCAATTTTTTTTTATTAATTTTAAATGTATAATAATACAAAACGCAGCAAGCCCGTTATATGATGGGTAAAGGCAAGGCAAGGCAAGGTAAAGCAAAAGGTAAAGAGCTTTATCTTCCATATTAAATAATTTTTCATATAGCTAAATAAACTCGAAATTGTTACAAAAAGGTTCCCGAAAGTAATTACCAAAAATATTGTTATTATATCAACTTTTTTTTCATTTCGGAAAGAATTTCAGATTACGAAATTTTTGATTGTAGAAATGAAGCTATTCGTTATTATATTCGAAAATTATATGTTCAAGATATGGGTGGTTGCGTAATCCGCCTAACAAGTATTTCGAAGGAAATTGACACTTGACTTCGATATAAAGTATCAGTTTAGTTCAAATTTGTTAACAAAAATATCTTAGATACAAAACTGGGCTTTTATATATACGCGATGCATCTATACGTTTGCACATATGTATTATTCAACTCACATGCGCAAATTTTGTTTAGCTGCGCGTGGTGCGTCTCTATGGTGTGCAACCTCGCTAAAGTTCGATACGTGTCGGTCGGTTCACTCTTCTGCATATAAAACACACTAGACAATTTTTAATATACTTAAATATCTAAGCGGACACTGTTTATCGACCTTTAGATCAAATCTCGAGGCTAAGGTGCCGACGTGAACGGACTTTTTTCTAAGATAATATTAACTAGTACATTTATCACATTATATTTCATGGTGTTTATACACATACGCTTATTAAGATACCTACACACATTGCATACAAATTGGCAAAAGTAATTAATTATTCAGTTCCACATATTGAGAATCTTCTCGTAAAACAATTCTCACGCGGGCCGAGGGGGAGGCTGATCGCTTGAGCAGGGCTTCCGAAACTTTGAAACTTAAAACGAATAAAATTGTTTTTAATCGATTCTGCTCCGCCCCTCGCGCAAACTTTCTCTAATGTAGAAACTACCCCAACTTTGAAAATGGCAAAAAACTAAGATTCCAATTTCTGTGGGCGTTTCCACAAAGTTTTTGCGACATTCACTGGTGTTTTTGTATGACTATTTCGGGAAATTTATCTCTCTTAATATCAATTTTATAACGCGTCTATGTATATTTAGCTAATGTAATCTCAATTTTTGATAATAATCTGAAATGGCTTAAAACAGTAGCGTGCAGTAGGTATAGACTTTGGTTATGCTGTTACCATAATATTATACAATACTATATAATATACTACATACTACATTCTACACCGGTTTATGGACTTTCGTTTAACCATCTTTAAGCAAAATGAATCCATCATAGTAAAAATGCATTATCCCAGAACGCAAAGAACAATCATGAAAACGACACGTTTAGTAAGGTAGAAAAATTTGCGAATTAGTAAATAAGGAAGTAGATGCTTCTATCAACCCTAAGCCAAGTTCGAAAGCTTTCAAATGTCGTTCTGTTAGGAAACAGCATAAGTAAGGACTCAGTACAACATGAATCAGCTGATTTATTTCTAACTCTACCGAGTGAAATTTTCAATTCAGTAAGTAGCAATTGTATGGCTTGAATAGAACGATATATTAAAATAATGGCTAGCAATTGTAGTAGCAATAAACGAAGAATAACCCAATAGAGGACTACAGCGCTCTGGTGGTGTCGCGCGGGAGCATCCGGAATTACCCAACTAATGATTCTACTGATACACTGTGGGCGCTAGCGTAATTATAAAATATGGATTATTTAATTTATATTTGTTTCCCATAATTTTTAGAAATGCACCGCTTTTTGCTTTTATGCAGTGCACGCCCCTGGTAATAAATAACCAGGATGTCCAAAATATTCAAATACTTTCGGAGATATTACCGTTGAAAGTTGGGCTTGTTGAAAAACTGTCGGATTACCATGTGACGTCACATCTCTCGTGCGTACGATACGAAAATACTCGCCCGCTAGAGTGTTGATTACCGACTTGTCTACTCGGAAGATGTAACGTCACACGATAAAACTGTATAAACCAATCATTTCTTTGAACATCTGTAACATAATTTTCATTTTAAATAAAAGAAATGACTCCACTACCTCATTGATTATCTCCAGATAAGCACCGATTTGCGATATTATCTCTCTATTGTGTAGACTATATCAAATTTTTTAAACATTAAGAGGTATTTTAACGAGAGATTTATAATTGATGCGATTACGAGTTTCGCTGAGTTGTCTAGGGAGATCACCAAATAATAATATTGATGTCTCATGTGTCTATTAAAAAAAATGGCTCATAGAATTTTTTTATTGAATGCTGGTGTTTAGTGAATTGATACCTGAACCCGAAAAAAAATTTATATCGGATACGTAATACTTATTAAAATAAACATCCTGTAGTGTTTCGAAGTAGTGTAATGTATGTATTATTATTACGAAGTTTAGAATGGTTGTTTTTAAAATTCCTTTATCAAGCGTGACCTAATTTTTATTAATCAGTATTAATTACGCAAATAAATCATATGTTATCAGCAAAACATTGTGGGTACTGTGTATATATGTGTATGGTATAGTATTATAATTATTCTCCAATAACCGAGCCTCGAGTTAATTTCGTTTCTTAAATATATTTTTTTATATCTTCTCTGCAACACATCATCTTAAATATATTAAACACATTAACAAGCCGTAACCGTTTAAAACCTGCCAATTAATGCTTTTCTAATTGATGCCTCATACCCGGCAACCGTTGTGTATCTATGCTCTGTAATTTGACTAATTTTAAATAATGTATGCATTAATTATACGGTGGATGAATTTTGGAAAAAAAAAAAACTACATAAAGGGGACGATCAAGTCTGAGAAGTAATGTATTTGCTTAATGAATCTCGGTGCTGACTTTCCGTAAGTTAAATAATGCATACCGCGTACACAAAAAGTAGAAAATTTATTATTTATCTTTATAAATTGTGTATTATTTTTGGCAGGTTTTAAACAGAAAATAAATAAACAAGGCATTGAAGAAATGATGCATAATAGTACGTACATTAGTTAATAATATATTTTTTTACATATATAAAAAATATCACATTAAGCACATGTTTAATATTTTTACTATTAAAGACGGAAAGGGTACTTACGAGTACTTCCGGTAGTCAATAGTGATGGTAAATCCGTTATTGTGACTGATTGTGTTCGATTGTAACTGATTAATCATAATTTTTCTAGCATTCCTTGGAATACTAGAAACTAACAACAGTTAAATCTCAGTTACCTGTCACCGTTACAATCGAATGGTTTACCGTCACTATGCGAACATCATGCTTTTTCATATAAATATATATATATATATATATAAATATAAATATAAATATATATATATATATATATATAAATATAAATATATATATTTTCATATAAATAGTTTTTTTTATAAGTATAACAATGCGTGTAAAATTTATTTAGTGTTATTATTTTTAAGAACACATTCTTATTGTTTGCACAAGTTGCAATTTTACAGAACATATTTTTAATTGATATTGTGAATTTCCCCGGATAGGAGGAGATCCAGGTTTGAATCCCGGTAGCAACAACAAATTTTTTCGATATAATTGATTTTATATGTATATCTTTCAAATTAATACATTTAATTTGTATTGTTATTATTAACTATTCCGTGCAACCGTACCGAAATTTTTTATTTTAAAAATTATTTTTAGTATCGTATATTTTAAATACCCAACAAAGATAAATCAACAGTTAGAGCGGCCCGGTTAATGGATGACTGACTGTAAAGGCACGGCAGTTTTATTTGATTCGTATTAATCGATTTCTCATCCGTTGAAACGATCCGGTAATTAGATGAAATAACTCATCAATGAACCTATAAAGTTTGATTCATCGCTAGATCCTAGATAAAGTGCAACGGATAAAACTAGTTTTGATGATACATTTAATGTCCGATTAGCCTAAGTAAGGTACACCCTTATCCGCCTGGTATCGTACCCTTCTCATGGTTCGGTGACAACCCGTACAACGTCTGAATAGACCCTGGTTCGATGCAGAAGCAAACCGGTTAAATCAATGGTAACATTTAATTAAATCACGTGTCGATTGTAATTGGTCGGTGTTTAACTGGCTTCTTCCATATATTATCTGATCTTGTCTCTTCGTCGGAGTAGGATCAGAAACGCAGAGCATTAGAATACTTAAATTGGGGATACTACCAGTACACGGGATCCGAGCTGGTTTAGTCGGACGATGCCTTTTCTTTGCTGGAACAGACTATGATAGTTTCCTAATTTAAAATATTTAGAATAGGTACATTTGAAGGAGTTCATGGATGATGAATGGTGTTACAACATTTATCTTAGTAGATCATAACATCACCCACACATAATATTGTAATATTTTATTATATACTCGTATTGATAAAGTTGTCAATGTGAATTAAGGCACAAATTACACGAAATGTAAAATGAATCGTAAATAAATTTTCAGATACGAATACAGAAATAAATGTTTTAAAAGCGCTTCATTTATTAATTATAACAAAGTTAAAAATTATTATGGATAACGTATGTAACTTTTGATAATTGATAATTTATAAAATGTTATTAATTTTTTTATTTCGCTTGCTCTCTTCATATCCGTCGGAACTACCCACCCTTCCTTAGAAAACGTTCACATCTATTGTGAAACATCGACTTATTTAACATTGAATGTAACGAACTTTTAAAGAAAGATAGTGTTCAAAAAAAAGTTTTTTTTTTATAAAACATTCGTACAACAAACCGTCACGCGATGCTCTTTAAAGAACGCGAAACGAGTTAAAGCTTCTCTATTAAACGTTGACATTACCAGAGCATTATTGTTCGAAGTTATAGCTACATCTGCAGTCTGACAAGGGTGTTCATTATGAATTATTTTTGGTGCATATATACAATGAATAATGACTAAATAAATACTTCACTATTAGCAAGCCATCATAACTAAATATTGTGCGATACTGTATGTATACCGATAATGCACGTATCTTTCACATGCTCGCGCATTTGGCAGTGCGTGTGTTTTTTGTCTGAAGTAATTACACTGCTATTACCAAGGCATCGCCAACTGTTGTTCAATGTTATATCTTCATCTGTAGTCTTGCATAGGCGCTGATGATGAATTACACAGGGTATAGATGGTGCCTAGATACAGCTCCCATTACGAGGAAATTACGAAATATTTATCTACAATCTATTATAGAAGAGGCTAAGAATGAGTTACACAGGAAATCGATGGGATCTGGATGCTACTGAATATTTGAGTAATGCTGCTATTTTCAGGGCACCACGAAATATTATTCATACGTATACTAAAATCTATCGCAAACTAAAGACGAGTGACTTAAAAGAGCTAATCCGTGATTGTGAGTGTGATTGTAACGATGTTTGGTAACTGATTATTCATAATTCGCCTAGCAATCACTGGTGTATTGAAAAATAAACTCTTAACTGTTAAAATATCAGCAATATTTGAATATGTCCAAGAACATAATTACGTGAGTTTCACCTACAGAGGGGCACTGTTGATAAACAAATAATAGATAATAAATATTTATGTTATATTAAATGTGAAAATATGGAAGTAATCCATAGATAGCGATAGTGTCTTGGTACTCGAAGTGTTTCCGCATATCAACATATATATAACTCTCAAAAAATTGATGGATATGGAGAGATAAACGTTATATTTGTATAAAGTGATCACTTAAGCCAGCCGAATACAGGTCGTAAGCTATGCAGGTCGTACCTACACTTTCATATTTTCCTATTTAATATAATATAAATAGCTTCGTTTTTATGAGATAGATATTTGTCTGTTTAAATATCGGTAAATTAAACTTATTTACAATAAAATACCACTCACATTATCAGTCACAATAACGGTTTAGCTCATCACTATTGACTACATGTGTAATCTATCACAGGTTAAATATGAGATTGGATTCGGTTGAAGAAATTGCACTGGCATTGCCAAATAATACTGTTGTTATCTTCATCTGCTTAGTTGCTGAAGAGTAATTACTTACAAAATCGTCGGTGCATGGATATATGAGATCTTCTGACTGAAGAAATGGAAATACGGCTTGGACAAGCTGTACGTGTTTTCCGTCGACAGGTGAAGCCCCGGAAACGAGTGCCCGGTAGAGATTAAGTCTATATCGTACCGGCGGCCGTGAAAGTGCCTGCATATCTCCCTATGTATTATACATGTGTGGAAAATGTTTCGCATTCTTTTTATAGGAATTTAAACGATAACTCATTTCGTGACCTCACTTTTTAAGTCCCTGATTACATTTGACATTCATTACTTCGCACCATCGCGGCGGTGTATCAAATCAAAGGTTGGAATAAATCAAATGCACGTTCAAGCTTTTCTCTCGATATTGCAGATGCATTCAAATACAATTCTGAAGGTGTATTTTGTAATTATTTTTATCGTTTTTACTATAGTTTATTATTGTAGGTACATACAGAGAGACGTTATTTTTGTATTACATTTGTTAATGTTTCTTGATATTCTGCTTAGCATACCCATTGCTAACCGGAAACCGGAAAGAACAGGAAGTCTAGTGATTACCATTTTTCGTTATTGCATTTTACACATGTTTATCTATATTTCCTATTGTGCTTTTTTAAATAAATACATATATAAATACGTATAAAACCTGACGCTATGCCGTACTCGAGGTTTTCTATTACCATGGGAATCTAATAATGACGTACATTTGTACTTCCGATTCTCAATATTTACGGTAATACTTGCGAATCTAAGATACATCTATACACACACGCTCCCGCCCACAGTCGAAATCAATTTGCGTGGATGAACATGGGAGCGATATTTACGATGGCTACTGTGTCGACACGCTGTCGTTAAATTTTAATACTGGAATTTGGCTGCTGACAATCACGGTCTGGCTCTGGGCGGTATTACGCTCCGGAGACATTACCCGCACAATACGACCGTGTCCAAGCCAAGTCTCGTTAATAAATCGAATCCTCCAGACTTTCCAGAAGAATCGAGAGTTCCATACATTACGTCTCCGGTCCCTGGTGGAAGTTTCGGCGGCGGTGACGGCTGCGGGACCCACCCTGCAGCGGGGGTGGCGAGGACCTATAAGCGCGCACTTTACTCCGGCGAAAGTCGTTTGCGGAACGAGTAGATATTCAAATTTCGGATAACTGTATCAAAATAAAATTTTACCTGCAATAACCGCACGGAAACATCGCTTCGTCCTTCTCTCGAACAATACTGTCTAGCGCACTTGAAGTTTTATAATATTTTTCAATTTCAATGCTACAAAGTCCCATTTCTTTCTTTCGATTTACATTATGTGTATATGTACATATCGTATATGTGAAATATTGAATCTCAATAATGGGCAAGTTCAAAAAAAAGATGCATGTACGAGTGTATGTTAGTCAATACGCAGACCACATTGCTCGGAGGATGGACAATGGTTTGACAAATTTCCCATTAAACTGACGAAATCATCTAACCCTGTCGAAATACATGGTATCGAATAATAATGGACAGAGGTAGTGATAAGCTAAACGTTATTATGACTCGATTGCGTTTGGTATTTCTTTTATAGCAATGATTGGTAACTGATATATTACTGTTAGAGGTTTAGTTTCCACTGTATCAGTGATTGTTCACCGAATTGCAAATAATCAATTGATTATCATCGTTATAATCGAACACAAATTTCACAATCACAATAACTGTTAAAATAACGGTTTACTCTTAAGAGATCTTAAGAGTAAACTTTTATCCAGCAGTAGATAAAAAAAATACTGATGATGACAATGACGATATTTACATATCTTAACACTACGCCTTTAGTTTATCATCTGTTTTCTGTACTCAGCTGCTTCCTGCAATGATTTTCATGTCATCAGTCCAGCGAGCCGGGGAACCATCTAAGCTTCGGAATACAGCACTGCATATTTTTACAAATAAGTCGTGTATTTCGGCACGGTATTGTTATTTTACCGTATTTATTACTGTTTAATCTTACCATACATTTGAACTGACAGGCATTAGAAATTGATATTCCTATATGGTATTACATATTTCTCATCATAGGCTATCAGTTTTTTTTTCCTGTGAGAATTTATAAGTAACAAAACGCGTGAACATTTCCGGATAAAACTGCAAACAACTTTCGTATTTTTTTACATTCGACGGGAATCTAATCTGTTATCCCATGAACAATGGGTAAGCCCTATTTCAATTCACTATCAGAGCCGCCCGTATTGCGGGGTACCCTTATTTTTTGAATGCATTGAATAGATATGAAAAGATACTCCAAAAGGGCCGAGTGGTAAAAAGCGGCATTATTTTTTTTTACATAACTATTTGATGCAAATGTTCAGATAAAAGTTCTCACTTGCTCAAAATATGTTAATACGATAAAGATTACAAATATAAAAATTTAGAAGAAAAGAATATTTATTATAAAATGTTTCTTGCACTCTAAAGTTGAAGTCAACTACAAGCATTTATACACTAAAGTAAGTACAAAATACACCGCCCTCTCAAAACTTCAGTATTAAAGCAAAATGCATCGCTTGGAGTGTATTCCACATCTTGTAACAATGTAATACGTAATGCTTAACGTGTACTTTCGGCTTAAATAGAAAGTAGATACTTCAAGAATACTACTTCATGGTCTGGGTTTGTAACTGCCCAAGTCTTAAGTGGCAATTTCATCGTTTTTAGCAACGAAAGACTTTTAAACCTTCCATGGCGGAGTGCTTCAGATATATCAAACAATTGCATTGTTGCAGTTTTTTGGGTTACATTCGAATGAAGTAAATTTACGAGTGAAGTTGCAAGTTTGATAGTAGTTGCAAAATAAATTTCTTGCAATTTGTTTTAGAATCTAAAAAAAACAAGTACATATTAGCGATTGAAGGATCGTTCTTGGAGTCGAGTAGAAGTGGTGCTTTGAAGTCATGTTTATGGTCTCATTACCGCGAAGTGGCATAGAATCTCATCATAAAGTGATCTAATGTTGACTTTTACAGTGTCTTTCTATAAATTGGGCAGCGGAACACGCGCGTTTCTAAAATACTTATAAATATTGCATTCAAAATACATAAAGTAGGTGAAGAAAATATCTCCCCGGGACATTGACACATTTATGTTGTTTATAGATTTCATTTAACGAAGGCTCCAAAAATACGTCCGTTCATTCAGCGGCGTTTCATATCGCCGGCCTTAATAGAGATGAGTTACTGTCCACTTTATTGGCATCGCCATGGCTATTCCTACCCTTACCCTCCAAGATCCAGCCACTGGCCTGGGAAATAATACGAAACCGATAAAGTTCAAGCGGGGGAAAGAAAAATAAGGGCAACAAATACAAGCCGGATCATAAAATACTTTTTTATTACCCCCCGGTACAGCCTTCCTCCGTCTCCACCGAACAATGACCACGGCAACTTCGCGCTGGTAGGTAGGGTAGGTTCTCCATCCCTTTCTTTTACTACTGTATATCTCAGTTTCTTTAATTGACTTTTCCGTCTAGTTTTAACGATTGGTTTACTCTATTCACTTGACTTCTTTGCGCCTGGAACGTTACACACATACCTAGTCCAGACTCATAAAAGTACTCTGTAGTGATATTTTAATATGAAATTAAAAACAACAATTTGGCTCAAAAAGTGTCAAGAAGCCGGTGTAGTGTTGCTTTTTATTATTATTTTATTCAACTAAACTTATTAGACTAATATACATACATTTATCTCAATGTAACCATCTTAGTTCACCTTTCTCCTGTAATTAATTAAAATTGTTCAAGAGGTGGGTTGTACCTAAAATTGTTGCTTGTCTCACGAACGTTATTCTTTATCGTCACTATCAAAACACCAAAAACGTAAATCCCGAGTATAAGGAATTCCCGCTAGGGTAGTGGGAATGAGTATTTGACCCGTTTGTTACTTGTTTAATGTTCTTCTTGTTTTAACGACCGCGGTGAGCTTAGTTTATAATTCGATTTTACGACTTATTCTCTCATTTTAAACCATCGATCGTCTTATTAATAACGAAAGGCAAACAGAGTAATCGTGGACAACCATGATGGTTGGCATCTGTTATAAGAGTTTACAAAGATCTGTTCTCAAAATTGAATCAACAGCATCAAAGGATAAATGGGTTAAGGTGATCAGAGAGATCTTTGGGCAGCAATCAAATAAATTCTGTTTTTTTATTAGAATGGTCTTGTTTATAGTAGGATACATGCATTCAGCTGTAGGCGACCGGATAAAATGCATTACCAAGTAAATTTTTTTGTTTTACGTATGACTTGCCATACATACAAAACTAACAACAAACTTTATCTGAGTGCCGTAAGAAAATGTAAGTTTCCACGTCAATCTTTTATGTACGTAAAATAAATATGGCGCGCATTTGTATTATTGTTTTATTTTCAATTTTGAATGTTTTTAACATTGATCGTAGATAATAGAGGCGTGCAGTGCATACAAGGAAAAAACTGTGCATTACTAACAATTGTGGGGAATAAATATAAATTGAATTATTGGATTAACATAAACGGAAATATTATTTTACAATTAGCGCCATCTGTGTACCAGTAGAGACTTTAATTGCTTAGTTCTAAAAAATACCACAACTCATCGTGGTACCCGTGGCGCTCTTATATATTCGCCGTTTTCACATTACTCTGTTAATTACTCGAGTCATTTAATTGGTTATTTACTGAATTGAAAATTCCTTTCGGTTGATCCGTTTGTATGGAGTGCTGTTCTTTAATAGAATAACATTAGAAAGGCTTACAATTGCATGCACATCATTAAAAAGTATACTTTTTTTACTAATTCGCGAATTTTACTGTCTTACTGTTTTTATCGTGTTGATTTTATGATTGTTCTTTAAATTGGGTGCATGGATTGGTTCTTGATTTGGGAAAAATAAAAACCAATTGGCAAAATTATTTCCTACGTTAACCTTTAATAGAAATAATTATTTCCTTTAGTTATTACGTGAAGGATTTTTAAACAATAAATGAATCATGTTCAGTCATAGAAAGTGTTCTTAAAATATCCATACATTTTTATATGGATTATAAAGTATTATTTTACGTTAAAACTTAAACTTTAAAAACACTATTAATAGTACTCTAAAATTTCAAATAAATACATGACAAGGTCGTATAAACTACGGATTTATTATGTCTAAAGACGTTGGTTAAACGAAAGTATGTATATTATTTATGATTCTATAATGATATTGGTAACAGCATAACCTAAATCGTAGAGAGGTAGAGAGTATATAATAAGAATATCATCTGAACTTTAAATAAAATTCAGGCAATGCTTGAAGATGATGAGATGAATCAGAAAAAAGTTTTCCATTCAAGTGTGCTGTGATACACGTGTAATTATTTTTTTAAATGATTTTTATCAAAATATAAATGCGGCCGCCCCAGTAAGCCTCATGGTTAATATTCTTCCCTGAGATCAGAGAAACAACGTTAACAACCGACAACTAACGGGCGAGAGTAGTCCTTCCCTTAATAAGATTTTTCGTAGAAGAATCACAAAAATTCCCTTGAACTTTTAAATGTTTACTCAGGATTTTTTCTCAGAGAATTCCCATAAAAGTGTACCCCCGCGATAAATCCGGCTTGAGCACTCCAAAGAAAGCGAACTAAAAAAATGCAGTCCGGAAGGAACAAGGAAGTAGAAGAATAACAAGAAGAATTTTCCTTTTAGGATCGAATTGAGAAACGATATCTTTAACTATTTTTAGAAATGTCGGATCACATCTAGATCAAAACCGAGCACTGTTTGAGAATAAAATAAAAGTGTTGCTGGAATAAAAAAATAAAAATTGAAAAAGGTTTCGGTTGGGTTAGAAAAACAGTCAATTTTAAAAATCCTTTATTTTGTATATTCATAAAATAATTTTTTTGCAATTTACTTACTTTATTTGTAAAAGCCAACAGTGTTTTGTTTATATAAAAATATGGGTTGTTTCAAACGCATTAGATGTACACCTATATTATATATTGTCACGAAATTAATAGATACCTAAAAATATGCGTAATTAGTTATTAAATGTAGTCGATAAAGTTGTTTGGTATCTGTGGTATCTTTAGAATCTTTGGAAGTACCACCAGATTCTCTTGGGGTTCTATCCTCTCTTTGTGCTCTCGAGTTGCTTTGGAGTGCAACTGTAGATTTGTGTGACAATGTTAATTTATTACAATAACGTATTTACATTAGTTGACAATTATATAACTCGTATATAGATTAATACTATTGCGAAGTAGCGATTGAAAAGAGACCTGTTCGTCCAGAGACGGCTTCTTATAAGCCTTGTCCCCCACCACTCATCTACACACTCTCCTGTCATACACATACACACAAATCCAAAGTGACAGTTTTCACAGTATTCAAATTTTTTTTTTATAAAAATTGCTTTGTACTGAATAGTCAAATGCATTAAAAAATTAACTAATTTTTTTACACATTTTTTTTTTTTTTGACGTGTGTAATTGGTGTGTGCTCTTATTGCAACCGAAATGTTATGATCGAATTTTAATCGCTAGACGTCTAGTGTTTTCAATAGTTCATTTTTAGCATTAATGCTCAGTGCAAGATTCCAGAAAGTACGAGTCACGATTTTCGTTTTCGGGGCTGTTTCCGGGTTTATTTTTGCAATTCCGTTCTCGGTGTCCACCCTTGCACGCCCGCGCACCGTTCAGTTTGATTAAGCTTGTCCAAATATTGAAAAATTGTTATAGCCACCGGAGCCCTGTTTGCAGTCGGGCAGTCCGCTCGGCCAGGCCGCTCGCCGGGACGTGACTTGAGGATTCCTTCCGCAAACACCGAACTTGTAGAACGTCTGCGGATTAAAGGCGGAACTGTAGATTATTGGGAATATGTTTAAGTGGAACGTTTGGCGGAAGGCGGTCGCCACAATCTGGAACGCGGAGCTTAGCGATAGTTCCGACGGCTTTTATCGACTTTCTGATGGCTATCTTTTGATACTGGAGTTAATTTAATTTGACGTGTTTTATCATTCACGTAATGAGGTTGCAGGCTGTAACAGACTCAGTCCACAATATTGAAGGGGTGATCTCGCCTTATCAATATTTGGGTCGAATGCGTTCAAGCTCACCGAGATATACCACATTATTTTTAATGGTCATTAAGGGATTTTTGTTGAATTCAAACATCACGTGGTAGATTTAGAGAGTTAAAGCTTTACACATAAAATAAGAATTGTTATTAATGTATACAATTGGGGTTTTCCAGCAATTTTCGATCTATTTGTCAGACAATTTAATTAAATCTTCACGTAATTGTATTACCCATAGATACTGTGCATTATATTATTACAGTAATGTCTTATGACAATAAAATAAGAAAATACTCATTTTAATTATCTCCATAACGGTGCAGAATTTTTATACACAGCTTAAACATTTTGACTAGGAATTTAGCCAAGGATTCGTGTATTATGAAAAAGTATAAACGCTGTATCTATTGATGTATTTTCGTATGTATTCTGAAAAATCTGAAATTCTCCGATAAAAAAGTGAATTTAATACATATTAACTCTGTTGTGTTCATCGGATTAAATTTTTAAAAGTAGTTATTAACATTCAACTATACTAAAATTTACTTTTTTTAAACATCAGTTTTTGTAGTTAAGCAGATTACAATTATGTAATTTTATAATAAATAATCGTGATTCTGAATGAGAATAAAATTCTGACATTATAAAATAATTCAGATTTAATGAAAGGGAACCAACAAATTGATCATGAAGCAAATAAAATAGATAAAATATCCGTTCGGTCTTTGCACATTTCGCAGACGTTTCCGTTACCGAAAGCTTCGGATTTATTTAAAGCCGTTTTGCTTCTCCCGATCCTTTCAGATCCAACGTGCCCGGGGAAGTAATGCACGAGCTCTCAGCGTCCCCGACACGAAGTTCTTCTTTGCTGACAACCCGGACGAATGGAGTATTGACGAAAATTCCTCCGTGACATATAATCCCGCCGTATAAGCCCGGGAGAAGTTTCCCGGCTGATCGGGTAGTTCCCTCCGCTACACGAAGAGTTGCCTCACGACACAGTGCTACTTGTACCGCTTTGTTTCGCGCATTTGACTCCATATGCGGTTTCGAATTTTCTCAAGATCCATGCAACTAACTCGTACTACATCCTGGTTAGCTTGTCGCTAGATCGGTTTTGGTCTGCGAAGACTTTTTGCCGTTCTCTGTCGACAAGTTTTCTCTGATAGGTTTTGAAATTTGTTAATGATTGTGAAGCGGTGTGTTTCGTGAATTGAGACGATGTTTATCAATAAATAACTAGGAGGAATCGTAATATACTATTTCCATACACTAGCTCATTTTCGAAGTTACGTTCGTTGTAATTGTCTCCATACTATTTAGATTCTTATAGATATAATATAATACATTAAAAAAATAATAATTTAGAAAATCATCAGGTTTTGAGTTTCGTTAATACATTTCCTTACTTCATTAGCACTTAAAATGTATTCTTCTTAATAAACTTAACATAATACACTGTATTTTTCCTGCGTTTTCTTTGGTTCAATTCCCCCCAGGGATCGCTTGGTTCCACATTTCGTTTTGTTGTTTTTTGACGTGTTATTTCCCTCATGCTCGGATGGACACCACTTTTCTGATTTGCATATTTATGCCTTTTTGAAACCATTTTTTCTTATATTATTTCGTTTTAAGCGGCTGAATCCGGCTAAATGGGAGGGAACCTTTTCTTACGCCCCCTCGTTTCAGGGTTATCAAAATAGTATCTCGCAATAATAATATCGACCGATTGTCGTTAACTCGGTGTATATTTTTTGCGTTAACTTGACATTTTATTTTTAACGGGTCGCTTCACTGTTACACATGTATCATTTGTAGCCGTTTTTTGTGGTCTTCGTGACTGCAAGTTTTTACGCTAACCAGGTTTTGTTTTTAGTCATATCCTAGTGTTGTATAATCTGATTATATTCATAAAAATTGCATTACTCATGTTGAATCATCAAACGCTTTATTTCTTTCACTACAGACAGTTTCACATTTCACCGAGAAGACAGCATTTGCATTTTTCCGCTAATGAGTGAGTAGCTTGTTATTTATAGAAATCGCATGACTCGTACTAGATTCGATGATTATCTTATGCAATGTTTTAAATTTGTCGAATTTGTTTGTTTATAATGTTGATCTCGACCATCGTGCAGTTACGGCGCCTCGGCCAACGAAAGCCCTTGCGCAGACATATCTTTAAGCCTATTTCGTGTTCCTTAAAAGAAGCGACTGCAACACGTGATTTAAATAACAAATTACACTTTGAACGAGGCTCGCTAATGCTCCTTTGAGTACTCCATCTTTCGTGGATTTATTTATTTTTTCCATCAGATAGCCCCGCGCTCGCAGCCGTGTATATAACTTATCCGGTCTTTTAATTTCAGACCCAAATAAAGCGTTTGCCGTGGCAACTTTATGATAATTCGTGATCTCCGAACGGAAAAAGTTGAAAATGTAAATCGTTATGAATTATCCTCATTAATGATTCGACGGACTTGTGCCACTAATGTATACCATTAGACTCCGTCCAAATTGTTTCTTTTACTCCTCCGGCTCGGGAAATTGAGATAAACTGGGTCTGATTTTGTACGCCGACTTTGTACTGACACATTAAGATGTACGATTAATCAGCGTAGGAACTTAAACCAGTGATTAAATCATTAATAATATTATGTCATTCTGGGAGTGCTAAGCTATTCCTTAATGATGACGCTGCACGAATGATATCAAATATCATTATTTCATCTCGTACGGAGAATACTGTTCGTCGTATCAAGAAGCAAAGCAATATGTTTTATAAACTATACGTTTAATATTATATAGTACGCGTTTTAATATTAGTTATTAAAAAATGGCATATAAATATACATTTTAGAGTAAAAAGACAATTAAAATCTTTATTTTGAGAGAGTACCGATCATAAAATATAATTAAAAGTAAATCGTAAAATTTATAATTTAATATATACTTGTGGGTATGAAATTTATAGATTAAAAATATTGTAATAAATGTGTATATGGATATATCAATTTACAAAAAATTTAATAATATTTTCGTATTCTTTGCATTTCGCTTGGATTTCCCGGAGTCAACATGTTACTGTGGTAATTTGTCATTTTTCAGTTCCATGCAAGAGCGACGAACGGTACTCACACATTGTGTGAGAAAAATTGCCTAAAATTTTTGTCAACTGGTAACTTTTTCTCGTCATTTTTTCCCATTCAATTCCAGTTCAGCTTTGTCGGAAGACGTACGGAAAACACTTTTGATGAAATCATATTTATTATTTCAAATCGCTCTAACGGTAAATTAATATAAATTAGATTTTTCTGAATCGTACCGTTAGATGGCAAAAAAATAAGCATCAGATAATGCGTGGAGCGTGTGTTGAATAAATGCAACTATTATAAAACCTTTCAGGCATGTATACGTATAATGGGTCCATTATCACTGCAAATCTACTCATAGTTTCGATATTTTTCAACTTTACATGACAACATTTCTAGACATTCAATGGTGCAATAATTATAAAAGTTTTATTTTAAAATAAAATTAATGATTATAATAATTTTTGCATAATTTATTATAATAGATATTTTAAATTTTATTAAAAGTCATTAATAAATTATTCTGTAATATGTAATTGTGTTTATAATACTAAATGTTAACAATTAACAGAAACGAATTGTTTTTATAGCCATGTTATACAAAATAAAATATTTCCATCGCGTAAACTTATTTGTATTGTTATTCATTCATGTCTTGAATGTTACGCTATATTTTTTAATTTAAATGTCATTTGTGTGCAAAATTTAAAACGGTTTGTTTTGGACATAATACAGTCTTGGGCTGGATATCCTCGCGTAAATAAATGAGGCTCCGCTCCCAGAGGA
Source organism: Eubasilissa regina (assembly GCA_022840565.1). NCBI lineage: Eukaryota > Metazoa > Arthropoda > Insecta > Trichoptera > Phryganeidae > Eubasilissa > Eubasilissa regina. Next base: position 24,038,659 of record JAINEB010000009.1, read on the forward strand.
CCACTAAGTACCTACCCACCGAAACCTCCGGCAGGATAATATTATTTTTGAGGTCACTGCGAAGTCAACAAAAACAGCCGTTAAAACGGTAGCCAGCTTTAATATTTCGGGCAGGAATAAATGAGGTTTCTCCATAAGATGCTCCCTTAATCCCGCATCTTCCTCGCTACCTCCGACCCCTGGAGGAAAAGGATCTGAAGCTTTATATGAATATTGATGCAGCATCCTGTGAGCAGGCCGTCTTACAATCTTCAGCCGTCGGAGTATTCGGAAATATCGAAATCAGTTATACATACACTATTAATATTTGTATTTCTCAGTATATGTTATACGTTATTCAAAGTAATAACTATCGAATATTTGTCTGTTTATTTTAAGTTTACAACACCAAAAAATACCAAGATGTTATTTTAAATTACACGACAGATTATCCAGTGAGTAAAACAAATTAAAATTCTTATTAAATTTCATTATATAGGTATATATGTATTTGCTTATTAATTACTCCAATTTAGACTTTTATACTAAATATTATAAATGTTAATCAAAACTTACATAATAATTAACTAACACACGTACATATAATGAAACGATATATATAAATTTTACAAATTCTTAACCATTTAATATGAGACCAGTGTAGGTACATGTAGATACAATATACAAGTAATATTATTAATATTGTAACTATTTTTTTGATCGACGTGATCTATGGGATATCAGATAGTAGTGTACGTATTTATCTATTTGAATTTCTTTAAAGTATTTTAATAACCGATGTTTAAAACATTTATTCCGAGACTATTATATAATTTTGATTCCGTAGTCGGGATTATTCAAACATCCGGAGCAGAATCTGCAAAATAAAATTCAGCAAATGCGCAAGCAAGCTGGTCGCTCGGAAAATCCAATATTTTTTGCGGGAAATATTGCAGAGCAAGGAAAACCGACGCGTTGTTGAATATTTAAAATGTTGCATCAATCTCCGAGGAGACCGCATCCAGACATATTTTACACTTGGTGGAAATTTTACATTCGCGCACCGAAATGATCGCACCAAATTCTCCTCCGTTTTTATTGTTAATTTTTAATACTCTTTTATTAACATATATTTTGAGCCTTCTGCGGCCGAGGGTAAATTTAGCATTCCGTTCCCACATATTAGTGAAATACGTAAAAAAAAAAAAATTAGCAGTATAAATATGTAAATGTTGTTTTGTCCTCCATTTCTATAACACGACTAATTATATTTTATTAGTTTTGATCTTTATCGAAACATCGATATTTTATTATTTTAATGCATTCAAAATATCTATTATTTGTGTAATATTATATATTTATGTATTATTATTAATTACTCGTGTAGTGTGATGAACTGTTTTGTTTGTGAACCGGTTATCTTGTATTGATTAATCATGCAAATATTATGAAAGTACCTTATCAAAGGTAAATATTGATTTTGTTCTTCAAATAGGAAGGACTTATTTGAACTTAACTGAAAAGGTTATTTAGTGCTGTTTGTGTACACACGTGCTACCGTGAATAATTCTGTCAAGCTGTGATCAATCCAGCTGAATATTTACGTATTAAAGCAAATACTCGATGTCAGGTCTGATTAATAATTGTATCTCATTCTACGAAGAGTTGTGCAATTTCAACTCGTGTTATTTTACCGAATAACGAGTAAAATTTGTAAATTGTCTTAGTATATTATATTATCTATGATAACTTTAACGATAGTCTGTTGATCAAAAATTAAAACTCTGTTCCTAGAAACCATTCAAGAAGATTGTACTCGCATCATTACTTTCCTCTCATTCTTAAATCAACGATCTTATTAATTGTTAATTGGACCGAAGTTTCACACTTCAACTGTATTCTGAACTCCACTCGTGTATGGAAATCTTCTTATTTTACCTGAACAGGTCGGCTATGTGATTCACCATTTCCGTTCACGGCTCCGGGACATGTTTCTGCCTGTTGCTATTTATGCATAGTTTTTTCATACTGTCATCACTGGCTCGGTTATAAATTGGGCAATTTGAAAGAATAATAAGAGTTGGTAGTACCAGAATGCTCTTCTCTAATATCGCTGTGAAGTTGGAACAAAAAATGTCGGAGAAGAATTATTGTTCTGCCAACTTCACACGGGTATTCAATTAAATATGTGTATCACGTCTTTCTCTAGGAAAATACGCTTTGAGGAATTATTTATAACAACAGTAATAAATAAAATTACCACGTGTTACTCCTAAAAGTTAAATGACGTTTGTGCCTTTAGGGGTAGTTTGACCTTATCAAGGGTAACCATTTATTACGGAGGTGTTGAATGTTATCAATACTTGGTACATAATTAAAGACCAAAGTTAAGGTTCTTTCTTTAACATAGACAACAATAAAGTGCCTATTTTTCACAATTAAACTAATATATATATATAATAAATACATATTATATTTGAGCTCATGATCCTATCTAAGTTTAATTACAATATTTTTAAATACTACAATGCTCGTTACTTTCCTGATTCACGATTGCTCCTTTACTAACACACACTTTTCAGGATTGTTGTGAATGATTGCTTCTTTCCTGCGCATGACCCTCTTCTTACCATGTCTTCTTACCGTGCCCTCGTCATACTAAACTTTCATCTCGTGGGTTTAAGTGATTTCGTTATAATATATCATATAATATAATATTTTTGATTCTAATATATTTTTTTATTAAAGCTTATTTTTACAAATGGTCATTTTTTTCGTTTCAAAAGCACACTTTTTTTAAGATATAGTGGCTGGTTTGACAGAAAATTATGATTTTATTTGAAAAATATGTATTTCCCATTATTAATGGTCTGTCAAGTTAGTTGACCGCCGTGGATTGGCGGCCCGGTGTGGCGGTGGCTTCTCCTCGCTTCTGGACAGCCGAGGGTCAAGACGGTTCCTGTTGCCGGGCGCATAACTTCATATTAATATACGCGCACGTGTAATAAAACCAGAAATATTAATAATCGCGGTCAACTGATCGCTTTAGGATGTGAGCCAAGAGGCACGACATAAAAAAGAGTATAATTAGGTTAATATTAGGTTGTAAATACAATTTGGCTCCGTGATTATTTTATGTATTCGTTAAATTGTAAGTTAATCGAGTCTAAGAGTCCATATTTAATAATTTTGCTTACTGGGGATTTAAGGCGGAATAATATACATAATATAACTCGCTCTATTCACATTCATTTAAACTTTTTATACATACAATTATATTAAAATTTAAATGATGTTCGTATAATCGTTTTCATTTAATATTTAGATTATTAATATTTATTAAAACACGTTTTCCTACAATGATCATTTGTTAAGAATCAATTACTTAACATCCCTTCTCTTTCATATAATTTGTAAAATATAACAAAATACAACGATGCATAAAAAATGTTTTTGTTAAAAAAAAAATACAACAACCTATACCAGTTAATATATCGCACACCTAGATCAAAAGTAAGACAACTCAATAAGTCATTTTTCAGTAGACAAAAAAATAAAAACACTTTTCTACATTTTTTATTACTAAAGTTTTGAAACTAAATAACATTTTAGGTCATAAATGTATTCTAAAATGATACTATTCGAGAACTGGGGCTAAGTTAGTTGCGTATATGACAGAGTATCCGAATACATTAATAACTAAAAATTTTTGTTTTTGTTTTGAGTTGTCTTAGTTTTGATCTAGGTGTGCGATATGTTTCAAATATTATTACAGTTATTGGTGCATAAAAAAAATGATTCGGCTAATTTATTGAGTGATTTTTTTTTTAGAATTTTTTTTTGAGATCATCATAAAGATCGGCGGTACCCTCCACGTGGCAACGAGGCCACTTGATTGGTCACAATTGATCAGCAGTGACTTGTGCCGTTTGTTGACAGTCCCGTCAGACAGCGAGGCACTGTGGCTAATTTTTTTTTATTCCTTTCCAACGATTTCAACGTTCAAGTTTCCGTGGCAACTTTTTTTTTATCATCCATCCATCGAGGCTTACGTAATAGGGTGATGGTGCACAATACTGACAAATTTGTAGTATTTATTTTATGCACTTTCCTGTATATTTTGTTTTGTTAATTATCTTAGTTTTCTTGCCGAAATCTATAAATGTTTATAATAAAAAAGATTCACTACTGGTACCTAAGACTTTTTAGACAATTTTTATTTCTTATAGGTAAATTGATACATTTGAAAGATCTGAAGGTTTTCTTGTGCGGTCTCCCTAATAATGTATCGATTATTCGCTGTTGTGATGTGTAGGTAAACCATTATGTAACTGTGATTATGATTGGAAACTGAGATTTAACGGTTATTGATAACTAAGATTTAACCTTGGACGTATACTTTCTAGTGTAACAGTTATTGCTGGAAAAATTATAATAATCAGTTACCGATCATCATAACAATCGAACACAATTACAATCGCAATAACACTACTTCGCTGCTTCGGACATAACATATTCTTTAGAATGCAATAATATGTTATTAAGGAAAACACATTCTTATTGTGAAGTTGTAATTATTCAGAACATAGGTCTGTGATATTTTAAATACTAAATTAATGTATTAATTATAAATATATACATATAAAATCAATTTTGTCGAAAAATATTGTTTTTGCGTCACCGGGATTCGAACCTGGATCTCTATTTCCAATCCGGGGAAGGACACTACCAATTGTGTTATAACGCCAGTTCTGTTACTGGTTCGAATCTTGGTGACGCAAAAACAATATTTTTCGACAAAATTGATTTTATATGTATATATTTATAATTAATACATTAATTTAGTATTTGCAATAATATGTTTAAAAATTGCGAGGTTGTCTCCGACTTGAAGCATATACACAAGATGGTTAAATCGTTATTTAAAGAGTTATTGTGACTGTGATCGTGTTCAATTGTAACTATACACTAGAAAGTAAACATCTAACGATTTACTATCACTAATTTACACGTTTTCAAGCATTGAAGCTTCAGCTTTTAATATTAATCTGAATTTAAAACACGGATAACCGACGTTTTCATAAACTTCATAAAAGTAAAATTTATTTTTATTAAAAAGCTGTTTTTTTTAGCTCGACGATTTGTTTTCATGTCCGAGTATGCAAATATCGATTTTCAAGGTTGCAGATCGGGTCAATAAATCAACGTTGCAGTAACAACAAGTCGTTGCTCAAAACTGGTGTTCGTATTCTGGCTTTTTTTTACACTTCAGCGTAGCGTTACATAATCGGAGTGTTCTGTACGTGTGTTGGCAGATAGTACGTAGGTACTCCATCTATAGCCTGTTGCCAAGCGGCTTTATATTGTACATTTCACTATTATTATTATTATTATTATTATTTTGAAAGGCGTTAGTACGGAGTGATTTTTTTGCAGCAGGTAAATTACCGACTAGTACGCGGCCGTGCGGTGCTGCGTTGGAACTACAACACCATCAACATTTATAATATTATATTCCTACAATATTTTTTTATACCCAGAACGACGATTATGTGCTAAAAGAAGCGTTTTGTGATATTGCATTGGAAATTTTATCGATATTACAGTATCGCACTTGTTACAAATTTCGATGCCCTATCGTTTTTCTCTACGTGCACATTTGTTTGTGGCCTGTATTGTTGTGCAATTATAACCTAGATCACGTTTTGGCGAGATTTTTTAAATTGAAAGTTATTTTAAACGATTTCGTAAAAATAATGAATATCACACGTGTAACTTCATCGTGCTATATTACTTATTGTAATACATCGTGCACCGACCCACGTTTTACTTATAATACATCATACACCTAGCCGCATATTACTTGTGATACAAACACGTTTTATCCACACTTATTGTGATAAGCAGTGACGATGTGCGGATATCGAATAACAAAACTATCTAATGAAAATAATCTTATCTTTTACCCCAATATAAATACGTACAAAATATATTCATTTGTAAATCGTGTAGAAAAAATATTTCATAATAGAGTATGACTTATATTATGTTATAAATATTTACCATATATTGTATACTGGTGATTTGTTTTATCTCTCTGTTATAATCGTTATATAATCTTGCTATAAGCTATAATAATTCACGTTCAATGTGCACGAAAAGTTATTTATAATGTTGATGTTGGTCTTCTTCCCTCTGCGAGAGACGATGAACTCATAGCATCCAGGTATATGAAGCGGATAGCATTTATATTGGTGACCGTAGATTCTAATACAAGACCCATACAAGCCAAACGCACTTCCTGTAGTATATATCTGGTTGCAGGGTATTGCAGGTGCCTGTCGGCTCTCCACACGGTCTAACCGACTTTACCTTACCGGTCACTGGCGCAACTTCTCACTGCGTCAGTTTGGAATTGCTTCGTATCTCCTTGATCAGACATCTAATCATAGGAAAAATATTTATTTAAAAGCTGGAAAATGTTGTCTACAAACAGCACAATATTTTCAAATATATGTCGTTGAATCTTTTGTTTATTCTTGTCTCTGCAAACTCAAAGTGCGTTATTACATTTTAGCGTGTTAACTCGCTTATGACATTTAAAAATAACTTTGTATGTAGGTGCACGGTGTCCGAGTCTTTGCAGCCAATATTCTACTTTTATTATCACGTGAACAATTTTTCTGCATGTCATCGGGGAGCCAAACATTCGTAGTTATATTTTTCGCAAATGTCATTGACACCGCCGCACAAATGGGATTCTCTTTTTTATTCATTAGTGAGAAAAGTCTTTATTGCACATACTTCAGGCACACCATTTTATCCAGTCGGTCCCCGAGCCCGCTCGGACATACAATGTCGCTCGACGTGAAGCGGTCATTTGACAGTTTTCAATGTTAAGTAGCCATTTTGTGCCCGATGTGTCATTACGCGTCATTAGTGGCAAGTGACACAGCCGTAATGTGGCCCATTATATTCAGCGAATGCGATATGCCATACAAATCGTTGGGCTACAATGCTGTCTCTGTTTTACTCCGGGCGAAATGGGCTGGAAAATAGTTAGCGGTTTTTAACCATTTCATTTCTAGTAATCGTCGGCGGTTTGAGTCTTGTTTTTAATATGTAACATTATTTTTGTTCCATTCTAAACCTAACCTGACCTAAAAAAATATTCTTATTATTCCCCAACCTTATACAATTTAAAACATCACGACATATACAGATGTCATCTCTGAAAAGATTCTTACTATGAAAGTATTATTATGCTGTCAGGTAATAATGTCTATTTTATAATAATTTAGGAAACAAAACAGGTGATGCATACTTTAATTTTTCTGATCGTCCGCAAAAGGATGATTGATTACCTGCAGAATTGAAAAACTTGAAAGCCAGAGAAGAAGGCGATCTCCAATTTATTGGATTGTCTAGATCAAATACACAACTGGCTACTGATCAAATACACTACTGGCTACTGGTCAAATACGCTACTGGCTACTGGTCAAATACGCCACTGGCTACTGGTCAAATACACCACTGGCTACTGGTCAAATACACTACTGGCTACTGATCAAATACACTACTGACTACTGGTCAAATACACTCTGGGTACTGATTAAATACACTACTGTTGAAATGGCTGCAGGGAAAAGTGGATGAAAATCGTCAAGAACATCGATAGGTCGTAACCTCAGTAATGAGAGAACCGACTGAAGAATAAGTCAGGTAATAAATGCTTTAGCGAAGTACCAATCTGAGCACTAATGAAATTTCTAATAAATTCGATGTCTTTGATATAAGTCAAATATATGCTAATACTACTCTTAATTACATATATAAACATAGACATATTTTAAAGTAACTCAAAATATAATTACCACGTGAACAAATAAATATAACCCACAAGCCCCAAGAGCACATACAACATATGGCCAAAGGAACTAAAATATTCTGGACCTAAACTATTTAATGGATGCTGAAAGATTTAACTCAATTGAATTGTCCCGGTAGGTAACGTGGAACTGAAAATGAAAACATGGATTCGTAATATGAGTAGAGCTAGTGTCGGTGCACTCACCCAAATAAATTGATCAAACCTGTAATAATTATTGTCACAAATTTCCTAAAATAATATATTGCAAGTCCACTTTGCAATTATTTATTTATACATATACCTTAAGTATCATATATAAGGTATGTGTATAAGAGGTAAAAAAATATTAACTTCAGTCTGATACTTGTAAACTAATTTATTGCAAAATTATTTGTCTCAATATATGCCCGTCTCAACAAAGAATTTTCTAACGAGACGGGCTCAGTCCAAAAGTTTCAAATGTATAAATAAATAAAATAAAAAACATTTTTTTTTTTTTATGAATGTCTATCTATGCCGATGCGGAATAGTTCATTTGATAGTGGTCAGCTGCACAACATCCCCGCAACGAGGATCGATCGTTTGACCTAAAAATAAAATCTTATCTCAGTTTATTATTTAATAATGGAAAAATCCACACGTTTATCGCCTCGGCCGGTGTTAGCCGGCATCAGATATCAGTCAAGTTATCTCCGCGAGTGTGCCATCGTAATTACATTTACAGACACGCTTCTAGGCGACTCTCACACCAACAGCGATCGATAAAGTTGGGGAAATATTCACGAATCTACCACAGAACCCAAGATAAATATTTTAGACTATTTATTTCAATTCGGAAGGTAATTTTCAAATTGGGTCGAATCCATTTTATGAAGAAGTGAGAAAATGGCACGTTTAATGATTTTAAGATAATATCACTATTTTTTGGCAGCGAAAAACAAACAAGCGGTGTTTTCGATCACATTCACGATATGTGGAATTCAGCAAGATGGTGTCTAACTTTACGATGCAGTGATTGGTTGAAATGGATTTGGCGATGTTTGAAAATAAACCTATCCGCCATTAATAATTAGTAGAAAAGAGTAATCTAGCATTGTCAGTAAAAAAATAAAATTTTAAGACGACTACTTTTGCAAATTACCTCCTGAATTATGCTTCCGTTCGAATTTTTCTGAATACAGGTATTATTTTTACTGTACATAGCAATTTAAGTGCATTTTCTTGGATTTTTTTTTGCGTTTATTTAAAATGCACATTATTTTCGATGGATGTAATATTTAGCACATAACAAATTTTATGATCTAATAGATAATCTTGACGCTGTCTCTTCTAGAGGTTTACGCCATTCAGTGATGCATGTAAAAAGTTTGCTAATCGTCTTCAGATCATTTGTATTCCAAATTATTTCCTTCACACCTCATCGATTTGATAACAATTATAAGAAATTAAAATACTACTTTATAAAATTATAATTTGGAATATTCAGATTATAACCGACGGCTCGTCGACCGCCTGGCCTCTGAAAGTGAATACGAATCGGAAAGAGCACACGCACACACACGCCAAGGCTTCCTCACTCATATTATGACGTGTAATCACGTATGTTTGTAGTTCACCGTAAACACTTCCAGTAGACTGCTTGACTCTATGTACGTAATTCAATAGGCGGGTGTCGACCACGATGGATGTGCGGCTTTGCACACAGATATGCGCATGTCATTACTTCTCACGTTGCCTGCAGTGTGCACTTGAAAGTGCAGCGAGCCATTTTATTGCACGTACAATGTGTTGCGAAAGGCTGCCGGGATTGCATCCATATCCATTGCGAAGATAGGCAATCTTAATGATTTAGAATATTTAATACGTCCCACAACTCACCAGCTCTATTATTGAATCAATTTTCTTAGGACCGTTTATGAAAATAATTCATGAACAACATTATTTGGGCTCGTGGCGAATGAATTCAACTGGTAATATTAAATGGTTTGAAGTTTATATTTGATCTGGATTTAATGGAAAAAACGATGTTTTTCGACTTATATCTTTTAACTATTAATATCATGTAGTAGTGCATTTATTCTTAATATAATATAATTAAAAAAATATCTTTTTACTATAACTTATGTTGCACATACTTGCTTAATTTAATTTTGAATCTATGTAGTTTCTCCTCCTTTCTTTTAATATATATCATCTAGTATTTCATTCGAAATGTTCGTCGCATTGTATATCACCGATTTCTGAGATTTAGCTTTTTTCCTGAATGGCAGTCTCAGTCTATCTCTTCCTCTTGTATGATGTTCGTGGTTATATTGATTTGGATCGATTTTTATTAGAAATTCTGCTAATATAAGTCTCTGCAAAGTCAAACAATTTGTTAAAATTTTATTGCTATTAAGTTCGTAACCTTATTTTGACCCTGCTCGGATTGGCTTCTTTGACACGCTTGAACTCGGATCTGAAACGATTTGCATTCTAGTGTTTTAATATTAACAGATTACTCTTAATATTTCCCCTCTTACAGACGCGTGGGTATCACGGACCCCATCCGAGCGCGGGGTGGACTCTTGCGATAAAAAAGTCTAGAACAAATGTGCCTTATCTATTTGACTATCTCACCTGACTAGAAATATACTCGGTTTAAGAGCGTGAAAAATATCCGCATCCGTTGTGCTTAACGTATTATCAAATTTTGTGCTGCCTGGAATGCTGTTCTCGATTCAAAAAATTATTCTCACGTGAGACAATGGAGCTGAAATTCTGCCGACTGTTTAACAAGCCCTGTTATCTTTTATATATTACCCCCCCCCCCCCCGCCGCGATAATTTAGTTACTCGAAATTCCCACTCCGCTTCGCCCTTTCTGTATCCACCCAAAGATATCATTATTCTAACCATTTTTTTACACACCTGATGCAGACTTATTGTTATCAGACAAATTATAATAATTGTGTTATGCTATTAGTAGTATTTTTGCTTTCGGGAATATATTTAGTTATTTATCTAAAGTAGATCTCTGTTCGGTTTGGGTTGGACGTTTTTATATGTTTCTTTTGTTGAAATTTTTGATCCAAACCGACATTGTGGTCGGAATTGTACAATAATACATATTGTCCTTTGCATTTTACTTTGGATTAATGTTTTATATAATTAATAAATTCCAGTAACATATTTACTTCGGATTAATAAACTTTTTCTTTGTTCTGATTAACAAGAAATATTGTATGTATGTGCCGGAAATTTAAACCATAACTTCTAAATTGACATATATTTTAATTTTTAAATTGACATCCTGGCACTTTGGTTGCTAAGCGATCTCGATGTTTGCTGGTTAGTTTGCCACTACTAATGCATGCAACGTTTGAAACTTCCAAGTTGTATCCTGCCAAGTCTCCCCAAGGAGTGGATAATTTTGTAATTAGTTCATCGTCCTCGTGGGGTTGCAAGCAACTCAGGCTCGGTGCTCTCTCCGAGTCCGTTCTCACTCTTGAGACTGGAGACGAGTCCATATATCATTCGTACACTTTGCAATAAGTTATATGATTTCAGTACCATGGCCATATTTATCACATAATTATCATTTTCATTATTTGTATCATTAATTCCTTTTTTTTTTTATGTGCTTCGATTGGACTCTTTTTCTATTCATATTTCAGCAACAAATATACGAAAGATATAAAAATAACTTCGTAACATTTCAGGAATACGTAATGAGATTTCGTGGCATTACATTGTTTTATCTCGTACGTTATAATGGCACGATGTTATTTCACATTATTTTCCTTGCCTTAAAACAGCGGGGTATCAAATACTCGCTGAAGTGTTAACAGGAGAGGTTTTATTATATATTTTTTCAGATTCTGTTTTGAATTTTGATTCGTCTGACCGAGGCACAGCGGCCCTCGCCTGCATGATGTGCACGGTGCATAGAAATGATGGTTTATTTGAGTATCTAGGTTGTGATAACACATCGTGCACACAATCCAGCCGCTCGAACACAAGGGCCGCGTTGTGTATGCAATCGAGTGTGTGCGCACAATCCTAAGTCGTAAATCAACACGGACATTGCCAAGAGTGCACTATGAAAAAAAATATTCTTCCTATGTTTGTCGGTAGGCACCTTCGTATGTATGTTCGTGGGCGCTCGTGATAACTGAGCCGCAATCGCATCGACGGTGCATTGAACAGCTTCGCTGGGATACAACCTCGATCAATAAAATACCAAATCAACCAGTTCATAATTGACTTTCTATTATGCATATGCTATAATTTTAATGTATTTATTTCCTTTAATTTCAAACAAAGAAATTATCAATTTGATTCAAGATACAAATTACGATTATTATCATTTTGAGATCTGAAAATAGAACACATGTGAGGAATCAAATATAAATATCTCGATCATAATTAGGAGCACTCAGCGGCGGTAACATAAGTGAGCACTTGAAAATACGAAAAGAACATGCGGTATATGGTTTATCTTAGAAAGTGTCGAAGATTATCTAATATAAATATTATACTATCTAAATCCGGTGTTGACACAAATAGCTATGCTGATAAATCGAACTAGCGACGATACGAGATGAGCACAGCTGAACACGTAATCTTAAATGAGAGTATTCATTATTATTTTATTGATTACCTCACGATAGTAGTATGACGAGTAGTTTCTCGAGTAAGCTCACACACTATTGCAGCTGCGTTCGTTGTATTAAATATCAGGAACAAAATAGACCTTTAAATCACGATATTCTAAAGTTTTCTTTCAGCATTTTGGTTTAGTTTTAGTTTTGAAGCTGTATTATGGAAATCGCGAAACAGAATATGTTTATGAATATTTCAAGGGAGAATATTTCTCTCACGTTTGCTGGAGTTTCTGTTTGCTATGGAATATATTTGTTCTGAGGCGTCTTCAGTTTCCTTCCACCCTTTCAAATAAACTCGTAGATATGTATCTTACGTAAGCTAACTTTTACATAAATCCAAAACGGGTAAAAGAAACAATGAAATTTAATTAAATATGAATGATTTAGTATAGAAAATAAGTGACAGAAGCGATTTATAGCAATCGCTTGGATTTAAGATGTTTATAGTTTTATTTCTTGTTAATTCGTGAGCTCCGATGATAAATCGTTTTCAAACTTTAAGAAAGCGCGTTGATTTACGATTTTCATTAACTTCAAAATCATACTTTAGTATTTTTGACGCAACATGTACTATTGCTTCTGTAGGCTTAATTCAGAATACATTTGTGCGTGGAAATATTCACATTCGCGTTTAAAAGAATTTGGCGGAAAATTTCCTCTCGCAATGATATAATTCATCTTCAATAACCATCAGATAAGTATTTTGGTTCCCGGTCGAACGATAATGGAGTATTTTCACAATGGCATCAAGTGGCGTTCGCTCTCCGTAGTTAAATAAACAGCTTTTCTCTCGGAGCGAGCGCCTCTTTTAAATACCCACTAAATAAAATAAATTATGCTACCCCACGTTCCACCCTTTGTCGCCACTTGTAAGACCAGGGGTGCTCGGCCAGGCACCAGTCAAATATAAGATATACATATTGTATTTACGTCGTCTGATTTCGCAATTTTTCTGTTAATGCTAACATTGTTCAAATACAATTCTTATTCCATACGGCTTGTTTTAAAAATACACGATAAAGCGAGAAGTACTTACTGTTTGCTTGTACGTAGGTACATACATAATTATTTAATATTTAATACTTGAATTAATTATCACGGTAAACGTGATAAAGCCACCATTTTTAATTGAAATGATCTCATAGTAGATAATCTTTGATACTGCCATTTTGATCGCATTGCTATTGAGTTCGTATGCGTTGTTAATCATCGAATAATTTACATATTAATGACTCGAGGAAATTGTATGCTCCGCATATTCGTCGTATGGAATTAGACCTATGTTCAGGATAACCGAGCTAGAAATACACATTTATAGTAGCGGTTGGGCATGCCTGAACGCGTTTCCGATGGTTCGTTTTCTGGTCCTCTCGGAGGAAAGCGATGCAAAATGTGGCGTCGGGAAAATGTATTTTCTGTACTTTGCTTTCGTCTGTAACAGACGTGGTAATATTACCGAGGAGCCCGGAGCTGCTGGCAGTGAGAAGCCAGAATTAAGATATAAAGTCTCGCGGCATCCGAGAAGATTCCGTATACATCTAGAACTTTCCATTTCATATTAAATTAAATGCGGAATCTTCGAGATGAAATCGAGAGTTTAGTGTTCTGCATGCAACATCCATTATTCGCAACTCCGAGTATGTGAATTATTTTTTATTAGCTCAGAGTAACGGTCTGATTGAACCCGTTTAACAAAGTAACCATGAGATGTTTGGAGTTTTAAATTAATTAAAATTTCTCGTTTTCTCGGCGAGTATGTTTAGTCCTTCGCCGAAGCAGGTGATTGTTCGTGTTCTCGGTTTAGAAATAGAATCTTACGAAGCAATATACGGAGAATGCTGATGCAATGTAAGATGTAATTAATCTTATCGTAAGAAGGGGAATAGATTATTAGATATCTCACATGTGTTTATCTGAGCTTTCTCTAACTCCCCCAGCTTAGGTATAGCGTTTGAATTTAATATAATACGGTTGTTTTTATTGGACTAAACGGCCTTCTTCGGCGTTAATTAATTACTTCAACGTCTAAATGATGAATTGCGCAAAAGCCTCTTCCATCTGCTTGGCTTCATTTTTATACTAGTTATTTGTATCACGTCTCAGAGACGTGTATACATTTCATTGCTGTAAACAAAATATATTGAAGTTGAAACGTAATCCAAATTCTCAAGGACTTTATACAGCAAAACAATATCGCTTTATTTATTGTGGAAATATCGCACGCCATGATACATAAATCTTAATATTTGTAATACGTGTCCAGAGACACATTATTTATTACTTGTCGGGAACACGATGTATTTTTAATTTATCGAAGAACATTACCCTGCTGATAAACGATTCCGTCTTGCACTAAAACTATATTTAATTACGCATTTTATGCATGTGTACCTATATGTATATTTGCGTAGCATTTTCATTTTACTGTGTTTGACATTAAAAATAATGCAATATGGTACCGGATTCATAAATATATGCACTCGTATATTTATAACGTTTCGGTTCAGGAAATAAATATTTAGAATATCGGTGTTCGTGTTTACAGAATGGGTAACATTAAACCTAAAATAATAAATACATACGTAGGTGTGAAAGATATCGCGTGAGAAAATTGTACGGAAAACCAATAGTTTACACGTTTATATTATTCGACCAAAATTGATACGTATTATCAAAAAAGTCGCGTTCTATTTATAACATATTATTTATAAATAAGTTGCCTTTTTTAGGTGCAACTTCTTATCAAACAAGTTTCTACAAATTGCTATTTAAAAGAGTACCGTTCTTCAGTGAGTAATTTTGCAAACCTTGAAAAATTGTAAATAATATGTTGTAATTCGTGGTCTACGGTTTTTTTTTTTTACAATAAATGATTTAAATTTCCTTGAAAATATAAAACCTGTCTTTTTTCTACCACCATGCAGTTTTTTTTGTTGGTCCAAACTGACTCACGGTACCATTTACAAATAAATTTACATTTAGATTGCATTAAATAATTTTTTGCGTTCATTTCCTATAATTAACCGTTTTTAAAGAAATAAAATGAATTCGAGCGTAGTATAAATGAAAACAAAGGTGGTGTTTGAATATAATTTCTTTTGACGAGTTAATCATATTACGGCGTACATCTCCAATTTAATTTACTATTCATGTCGAGATGAACCGCAGTACTTATAAATATAAAAACGGTTAATTTAATAATTTAATAGTAATTTTTTAAAAGTATTATCTATATCATATTTCACAATTACGTAACAGCGTTAGTATTATTTGTAATTGACTGAAATCGATCCCTTGATCCCAGGACCAAAAAGCGGTGCGAGATGTAAACATTTAAATTTATTTTATAATGTTATAAAATTTTCTGTATTTAATTATTTAAATTAGCTGTTCTTTTTTATTATTCTTACTATATTTAATTAGCTTAAACCTACAGACCACCAAATAAATAGATATGAACTAACGCAAATTTCTGGCCCAAAATAATCATTTTTAGTGCACCCACGTGATCACTTTGGTGCCATTCACGCAATCAAAAATCTCCGCGACTTTTTAAAAAAATATGACTCGATTGAAACGAACGTTCAAACGCTGACAATATAATATGCCTTAATATAAAAAATACGTCTTGTTTACACAAATATTTAATTTTCCAAGAGTGAATACTTTATATTTTGCATAAATATGTCATAATCTATCGGATTTGTGTTTCGTTGGATGTATATTATGTGTGTAGAATGCCCCTCGCTCCGCAAATAATGTTCCAAACCCCTCTTCTATATACACACTTTGTATCATGTCTGTTCATTTACTAGTCTGTGTTTAAACCACAATTTTGTTTCATTTTTTTATTTCTGTATATGGGCTGGTCAGTACTTGCCCTTTTAATTACATTTTTAGGATTGTGCATTTATTTAATAATTAAAAAAAAAAAAAAAACTTAAATATCTGTATTAGCAGCTCATTATTGATTTACAACGTTAAAGAAATCGCGCCATGTTTGAAGATAGACATCCCGCCGAAAGGGTCTGCACTCAGCCGGTCACTCAAGACACATTACATAAAGTATTACTCTGTCTCGCTGTTTATTGTTGGCAACTGCCAAAGTTAGTTGCCGAATGTGTTTACACTTCCCGAGACATTACTGCCATCAGATACACGTGTGAGACTGTTATATTTCCCATTTGTAATGCACGCCCCTCAGCTACTACTTACCAGATCTGTCTACAGAGGGAATTCGACAAACAATTCAGACCGAACGACCCGACTTTTGAGGGCAATTAATTATAAGTGGTTAAATAAAACACGATCACTTCTTACTTACTTACTTACCATCACGCCGTGTCTCCGCGGGGGTAGGCAGAGAGGAAAGATTGATAGGGAGAGGATAGATTGATAGCGAGAGGATACAAGCTCGCCGATTGTTGAGGCAAGTCTTCCGCGGACGTCCTCTATTTCGTCATAAAGCATCGTCATAGTTGATTATGCCATAAAAATAAATTATTTGAACTTTGAAACTCAAGGCAGAAAAAATAATACTGAACCGAAAAATAGCTTTTGCTTTGGTGCACACAAATTGTGCTTGTTTAGCTCATCGGCCTGATTCTAAGAAAGAAAGTAAAACCGTAAAACGCAAGGACTTCTCTGTGAACTTGAATGCTCGCCCGTTCGTCAAAATATAAGCTCCGACCTTAAATTCTTTTCAGATCCAATTGTCTGACAGTTAAAATACACAATTATCCACGGGTTCAGAGAAACTCGAGCGAACGTCTCGCTACGGTTCTCCGTGACAAATATGCCCTGAGTTGCGTACTTCCTCAGTTATTGTTTCTTACCGCCGCCCCTGCGTGGTTCCAGAACTATCCGCAGATATTTAATTCGAATAATGGGCGAACGATCCTTGCGGGACGCCGTTAGATCTGTGCGATTTTGCCCAATTTGATATACACACCATAGTAGTATTGTCTTATGCTTGCTAATTTTTAGACATCAAATGGGTTAAGATCAAACGGAATAATTTTGGGCTACGCTTGTGAGTTGATCAGAATCCGAATTAAAATGGTTCAGTTCTTGTCGAAAATATTTCCGGTCGAGGTGACAAACCACAGTTTATCGACCGTAAAATAGTTTTTTTTTTTTTTTTTACTCAAAACCACTTAAATAATGTTGAATTCTGAATATGCGGTGAAAACTAAGCTTCAAATCAAAGAAATATTATAGAAATTATAAGAAAAAACACTCTGTTTAAACCACTATTTATTGGTCAATTAACATGTTTCGATACCTCTGGTAACTTCTTCAGGAAACAATGTCTACTAAAATTAAAAATGCAAGCATAGATAAAAACAAAACTATAAAAGCATTAGTGGTTGGTAACTAATTAGGAACTACTGCAAAAAACAAATTTATAAGGTCACTATTTGCGAAAACGATTTGGTTGTTTATAATAATTTATGCTATTAAATTTGTACGTAAAATTTTTAAACCCTTGTTAATGTCATAATAATGTTTTGTAAATTGAGTCAAAACTTTGGTTTATTCCACTACACATTTCATTGTGTTAAATGATATATAACGTTTTCGTTCATCTTCCTATTATCAATATTATAGATAAATATTATTGATCTGGTCGATATCGATCAAAATAATGGTTTGGTTCCAAATATGATTGGAGATTTCTGAAAAAAAATTCATACGATATAGTCACACGATTTTATGACTTCAATCATTTCAAATAATTGAACATCTGTTGCGATTGCATTAAATGATGAGTTTCAGTTTCTAGATAACAATAACTTTAAATCTTTCTTTCAGTGTAGTAGATCCCACTAAACATTTAAATTCCAGTAGTCAGTGTCATCTGCAGGTAAGACTTGCCTCGCTTTCGGAAAATAAAATTGACATGGCCCCAAGTTCACATCTCGTTTTATCAGAGCCAGCCATGTTGAATTGATCACCAACCCAAGTGCACGATTATCTTGATCCGTCACCCCCGTCTCCGTATATTTGCTTATTTATTGAACGCAAATTGACCACCGCCTTTATGCTATCATCAATATTATACGTATACCATTGGGATATTATTTAGCTTTAAAATAGCCAAGTAGAGGTGTTCGAGCAACACAGTCATTAACTCTGGCTTTAATCATCAAAGCAGGCGATGGGTCGGGCATGCGAGGAGCATCACGTCGCATTAGCTGCTCGCTCATGTGCCGACAATGGGATCGATATTGCCGTCTGCATTGATGGATAACGTCATTTTACATTTTTAATTTCTTTATAATATTGTCACAATCTATTTAACACTGAATTGTATTAGAGATTTTATTCAACCGCTCCAAGTTCTTTATTAACCATTTCGTGTCGTTATTTTCGTTTCAAAGTGTCATTAAATATATTAATGTATACATTAAATTTTCATAGAAACACGATAAAAATAAAGGTAAATAAATTACATTCTGGCCGACATCAGCCCTACAATGTAATCCGAAACGTCGGCCAGAAAGATCAGATGTATATTTCAGATATTTATAATTTCAACTTAATATTTTACAACCAAAATTAAAGATGAAACATAATTAAATACAAAATTAGTTTTATTGTATAAAAATGTTTCCACAGATTTTCAAGAAAACCGCCACACGAAAATGTGTTCCATTCTTTGATATTAGAAAAATAATTAATTTACTATTGTTATGTATAGGTCACCCGGAATCAGGGTCTTTCTTCGCCTTTAGAACTCTTTATTATTCTAACCTTGCTGTTGCTCCTGACAGCCAAACGTGTAAAGAAAAAGTAATAAGTTTTAAAATATGCTTATTATGTGCTATTTTTGTCAAATGAAAGAGCTTGATTAAACTAGGCATGTATGTAAGCACGTATAATTCTATCAATTCTAAAGCTATCCCAAAAAAATGCCGCGTATTTTCCGCTAGATTTCATTAAATTCATCCACTTCCATAATTAGCATAAATACTCGCTCGCTGTGGTGTGTGTGTACTCCTTAACAGTCTGGTCGCTATCTGCTCGCGTTCTATACTAATGGATTAGGTAAGTACAAACACATATGGATTAGGAGGCAATTGTGTTTTCTCCCGCGCTAAGCTGGACGGCCATTTTATAAGGCAGTCTTGTGTTTTTTTCCCGGATAATGTAGTTAGCGTCGAGCTGGACGCGAGAGTAAAAGTTCGATGAATATGTAATACATTTTTGTTCGTTGCTATGTGAAAATTCAGACGGTCATTGTTTATTCAGCGATATTGATTGTGCAACAATCGACAACATGGTGGCTGTTTTAAAATGTAACGTTGCACATGTTTCTCCTATTATCTAGTGCAGTTATTTGACGTTGTTCCCGACCTGTTGGCATGGACAAAATACACATATATTTATGTATTCTACATTCATACGTATTAGTGATGGTAAACCGTTACGTGATTGTGATTGTATCGATGATCGGTAATTGAGATTTAACGATTATTGATAACTAAGATTTAACTGTCGGAGGCTTACTTTCTAGTGTACCAATAATTTCTCGAAGAATTACATTAATCAGTTACAGTCGAACACAATCACAGTCAAAATAACGATTTTACCATCACTAATACATATTTTCATACATCAACGTCACACGTTTCTATCGCAGAATATTTTTTACTTTTTTCATATCCAGACGCTTTTTCACTTAGGGCCATTTTGTTTTACCCTATACTCTATTTGGTTTATGTGGTTGCTTATCATTCTGTATATTTACGTGTATTTTATTAGAATTTTCACTGTATTAATTCTGTTTCATTCTTAGCTCCCATTTTTAATCGATTAATTCTTTATTGTCCTTTTGGATTGCTATCGAAGGCCTCTCAATTCAAGTGTAAAACTGAATGTCTGGTACAATTACTAAGTTGAAGCACCTTTTCTCTCAAAGCATCATCATTTTTCATGTCCTATGATGTGTGAAAATTTCGAATAGACTACAAAGCCATATTGTTATTAAATTAACTATTCGTGAACCTTTATTAGTTTTGAAGTTAATAACTGTTAAATTTACGCAATTAAAAAATGGACGCGAACCAGCGAAATGTCAAACAGTTTTACAAACGTTGACATTGCGTCACACAATTATTTAATATGGGTATGATAGTCGAGCTTTTCGGTATGGTGACGTGTCAGAGAGCAGTGAATTAGTCTTGCGAATGTGGATTTGAAATAGAATTTAATTTAGGCAGATGCCGTCAGCTCCTCGACAATACCTGTCAATATTGCCCGGAGAAATAACGTCGGTGATGAGGATTTGCGAGAGAATAGACTCGACGCTATGATCCGTGTACGTTGCATAGCGGCACCACACGGTTGACAAACACGCGATAACTTGAATATTTCATTACCGAAAATTCTACAGAAGTTCAAATTATCTTTGCGAATTAGATGATTTGATTATTAAGATGCCGTTCACGATCTTTGAAGTCATGGTGAGTCTTTGTAGGAATTGAGATAGTACATTGTAGCTCTGATGAATTTGCGATTCTGACAAATATTCCATTCTGTCGAAGATCTCATATTGAAGAACACCATATTGAAAAGCTGTCGATTCAAATTTAAAAAAAAAGAATAGTTAATTCTGTCGTTTGATATCGGTATTTGAGATTCCATAAAAATAAAGTAGATAGCTTTCATATAATGGAACGATAGATGTATTAATTTGAAAAGTGTAATATATGGGTTCTTAAATTTGTCATCAGAAGTACTGTCGCTGTAGCATAGTTGGTAACGTACCTTACCCGGATTGGAAAAGAGATCCAGGTTCGAATCCCGGTAGCGCAACAACAATATTTTTCGATAAAATTGATTTTGTATGTATATCTTTCTAACCTATGTTCTGAATAATTACAACTTCAAAACCTATGTTCTGAATAATTACAACTTCAAAACAAGAATGTGTTCTCCTTAATAAATCATATTTAACTTAAAATACCATTTTTATTTTAACATTGTTACACACACTATTTTTGAGCTACTAGTTTCGGGAAGAGCGGTCCCACCTACGGGTGTAAAATATACTAAATTAAACACAGTTAGCTACGGAGGAGTGCGGTACTTATGGCTTTATAAAAAAAATATTTTAAAATTAAGATGTTACACCGCGAAGTAACTGCCAAATCAATCAATAATAAAAAAATTTAACGATTAGCATCACGATTATATTATGGTCTTGTGTTTTCGATATACAATTAAGTTATAGGTTCATTAAAAAAAAGGTTTTCTTCAGAAAATACATTAGCATATTTCAGTTATTAATATAATAGCTCTTGTATAAAAATTTAACTATTTACTATAAATTCTTATTTTATACATTACGGCTAAACTCCTCGCAAAGTCAATTTGGACGTTAATTTGTGTCAGCTGTTTCGCTTGTCACTTGAATTTTAGATTAATTCAAAAATTATTTGTTAATTATTAATAGACATCGGAGTGTCGACGATTCGAGGAGCGCTTTCCGATTCTCAAAAAAAGCCTGATCTCATTATAAGTCGGTGACAACTCGCACTCTCTGGACCGGAGCGGGCGGACGGAGAGATTGTGACCGTGACATTTCAGGCAGTCGTCACTTCTCCAGTATCTCAGTGGAACGTGCTGCGGACCCCAGGACCTGCAGGTATATAACTTTCATGAAAACGAACCATTTTAATACACATTTTAGTTCTGCCATTGAGTTAATAGCCTTGAAATTCATAAAAAAAATAACGCAATGAGTCTTATTATAGTTGTTTGTTGGTCTGTTTGGTCTCTGGTTTTTTTAAAGTATAATATCTGAAAATTTTAAAGTAACCTCACTTATAACGAATATTTTTATGGGATGATTAACCCTTTTTTAAATAAATAGTATGCACGATTTGCATTTAATCATTAGTTAGGCAGACATTGGTTAGATACGTTTTTATTTTAGTATTATTGAAATACGAGGTTTTTGTTTTACATGCGGTCTGACCATAATATATACCGAAGCAACTCGCCTGAAACTGTTGATTTAATGACTCTTATTTGTATCTAATTAAACAAACGTTCTGGTCTATATGTCCATCCTTAATTTACGACGAAACTTTATAAAATATGTACAAAAGAGGTGGAAAAAATAATTCCCCGTAATTAAGTCGCGGTTGTACTAAAACCTTAATTCCGTGTTGATTTTAATTCTTTTTAACATTTATTTATTTGAAGATTTAATAACATTGCCGACGTACAAATTCGTTTTAAATACAGGTTACGATATTCGTACTTACATTGAATATCATTAAAAACATATTAATATATGTTTTATTAACTTGATTATAATGCTTCATCATACCGTATTAAAAAGTTATTCGTGTTAAAAATGTGTTCTTATTATAATTATGCATATTAAATTATGTGAAATTTGTATAAACTGAAACTCTGCGCCATTCCTTCAATCTTAAACAAAAATACGAATCGCATATAAACAGAATGCTCATCTTCGTGTTTATTTTATTTGAACTTGCGTTATATCGTCAGTCTTCGACAGATTTTTGAATTGAAGTTTTTAAATATAATACTCAATATATTTTAAAATAATGATTACGATTGAATATGACGATGACGACGTTTAAAAACTACTAAGGCATCACGATCAAGCGATGATTAATTTAAAAATACGAACATTTCCAGGGCAGAGGTATCACGTGCTTTAAGTTGAACGGCTGCAAAATCGAGCGGGAGGCAATCCACTTTGTCACATGTGCTATGTGCTGTTGTTCCTTTAAGTGTTGATTTAATGTATGTGTTAAGTGTATGCCTGCTAATAAAATATTCAATGAGTAGGGAAACTATGAGAAGTAAAAAATCGATGATTTTGCATTTCTACTGTAAAATAACGTGAGTCATAAACTCTTTCATCACATATTCCTTTACAGTTTGAATTATTGAATGAAATTGATTATGTTAATCTACTTTTTGTACTGTATGGTAATACCGTTCACACACACTTGATAATTATTGTCTTTATGATATTAATGCGTTGTGTTACAACTTTACATTTATTATCAAAAAAAAATTATTTGATGTGAATCACAACTCGCCTCACTCCGTTATTATGTAATTTTGTGTTATGTTGGCAGTTTCACATTTATTTTTAAAATGGTGAATCCCGCGGTAGGTACACATTTATACAGCGTACCAACCCACGGATTAATAAAAATGAAAGCCTTGTTTTTTCTTTAAATTTAAAGCTGCCCGCCATGTTGTTTATACCACGTGACATGTGTCACGCACCGACCCTAGGTGTGAGTGGCCACC
Source organism: Eubasilissa regina (assembly GCA_022840565.1). NCBI lineage: Eukaryota > Metazoa > Arthropoda > Insecta > Trichoptera > Phryganeidae > Eubasilissa > Eubasilissa regina. Next base: position 24,062,460 of record JAINEB010000009.1, read on the forward strand.
CGAAGTTTTCCACCCCCCGAGCATAAACCACCCCACCCCGGTAAACAGCCCTCTAAATGGCGAGGAGACTTAAAAACAACCAGATATCAAATTAAAAATCTACCCTTAAATGAACGACGGAATTGGAATGCAGAACGAATATTTTTGTTTTTGCTATTTGATTTTAAAATGTTATTTAAAAATAGTGCAATTTTAATAAAATAAACTATTTATGTTATTCTACTTTATTTTATTAGATATTTTTACGATTTCTTATCATATAATAGAATCGGGAGGAAATATCTTAGAGAATTTGTTATGACGTAAGAAAGTTAACTTGCAAGGGTAAATGTAAAAATAAATATATGTACATAAATTAAATAAGTGCGAATATTGAAGATAGTGTAAATAAGGTACCCACATTCATGAAATACTCTGCTCGATCGGATAAACCAAATACTGAAAAATGGACAAAACAATCTACAAGCGTGTAGGGTTCTGATTTTGTTCTATGTGGCATTTGAAATGACTTGTGTGGAGTATTTAACATATTTCAGCGAATTACTCATCTAACCAATGAAACATTTGGGTGAATTACTAAGTTTACCAATTGAACACCTCTACGCGCTTTCTTAAGTACAAGATCTCCATTCGAAACTGGATTGATCACTATTTTTTTAATATTTTGCAATTTTATTTACAATTTTACATTTATTGTTTTCATTGAGGGTCTCATTAACAGATGTAATACATGTAATCTTCCGTGTGGGATGATTTATTAAAAATGATGGTGCGTTCTATCCTGTGTGACTATCACGCGGTATGGTAGCCAGCGTTGCTTGAATAACATAAATTTATTAAAATCGCTTTGATCAGTGTTTCATTTCAGAGTCGCATCTGAAGCGGTGATTCGTTAATAATGCACGGTTGTTTTAAACATTTAAGTACTGCTCGCCGGGCCGCGCTGTAAACACTTCCGAATTGAAAGCAAATTTGGACTGTGAGCTCTAACTTGTTGCTAAAGTGATTACAAAATTGACGCATTGTTTTGTGTTTAATTGTTTGTACGCATTCTGCTCTGGTCTCTTAAAATTCACACCGCGTGGCTGGCTTAGACGCGGTTTACTTACAGCGCGACGGCTCGTCGGCTGAATATTAAAAAATCTAAATAGAAAACAAACCGCCCGAGCCCGTTCGTAATCTCCCAACATGTTGAATGGTGTCTGTAGGATCTGAATCTCTGAACGGAATGTTAGGTAAATGCCAATCCCTGCCAAATTAAAAAAAACATGTTTTGTTGAGGTGTACAGGAAATATTAATATTTTTACCTTGTTATGTGTATACTTGATCAGTGGCTTTGTTATGTGGAACGAATGTGTGAGGAGAGTATGGCAAAGTGCGAGAATTGATGAGATCCGAAATTCGGAATTCAGCAATTAACGGGCGAACATAAAGATAAAGAAAGAGTTATATTTCAAAGCGGAAGAATGTAGCTTGTATCCTCTTTACATATTCCTACTGAGAAATGGCGTGATGGAAAATAAGTATGTAAAATAAATAACATTTTGTTTGAAAAGCGAATTTGGTTCAAGTGTTTTTGGTGATGGAGTAAATGGCAGGCGGTCAAATGCGCTCAACTCAAGTGTGGAGAGCGAAAAAATGTTACGAACGCGACCATTGTTTTATGACAGATTGAACGACGCGTGAGTAGGTACTTAATTTCAATGAAACTCTGTTTTTCTTCAGCGCTAACCTACATGATTACGATAAAATACGACCATTTCAACACTTAAGATTAACACGATACGTGTCACAGAAATTCGTTTCAATAGTGTTAGACTTTTGACTGTCATTATTTTTAATGATTTATTTTCTAAAATAATTATTGCCGGATTTTATCGTCGCCGCCAAATTATTTATTACACTGATGTGCATGTTTTACTATATATTAAATTATGTGATGTATTATATAATGGATTATTGAATATACTTTAATCACAGCTTCATCCTGCATATAATGTTTTCTATTTCATGTTATTTATTTTGTTTCAGGTTTGTTGATTTGGTCACCATTCCGTACTAATGACAGTTTTGGTAAATATACAAATTTCACTATTTTGAGCATTTGCCTACATAAGGAGAAACAATTATACTATAGAAAATTGAGTATAATTTTATATAATTATAGTTAGATTATGTGGTTACAGAAGGTAGTCTGCCGTATAAGTTTGTTACATAAACCAGAATATTAACTCGCGGCTGCGAAATTTTTCTTCGATTACAGCATTGAGTAATCTTCGATACGTTCAAAAGAAATCTAAACGTTGCATAGAGGTATTACCTACATTGCACTACCACATTATGTGAAACGTTATTTTGAATTACTAACCTTACCAACGAAATGTTTGGTCGAATTACTAACCTCACCAATGAAATGTTCGTTCGAATTGCTAACCTTACCAGTGTAATGTTTGAGTGAATTATTAACTTCATCAGTTAAATCATGATCAATTTGTATTAGATAGGTTAGGTTACCCTAAAATATACATTTGAGTGAATTTACAGTTTTAATATATACACATCCAGATGAATATACATTTATTGTAATATTACATACCTACGTTTTATGTATTATGATTCTATTATATTTCACCTTACTAAGATACCTCTCAAGCGGCATGTGAAAGCTGTAAAGACTGATAAGTTAATTAGAATATATAATCAGCTTCCGGCTAGTATCTGTTAAAGAAAACCCCATTATTTTAGTATCTCACGGATGCGGTTTTAACAAAACTAAAAGGAAAAGCATTCATACAATTTCGATAATTATACGAGTTAACCGATAACTTAAACTTTTATGGCTCAGGAGAATAGTTACCCGCTACGCGGCCTGTGTTGCCAGAGAGAACCATAAAATCGACTTCCATATCCAACGTGTCTATCATAAAATTAAGCCTACATAATTATTACGATCAAATTATTTTAATGCAGCCTGGCAAGATGGCTTTGCAGTCATTATTCCACGTTAATTTCGGTCTTTTATTGGCCCGTTTCAATGTTCCAGATCGATTATATGGGACTTACACCGAGTTGACTCCCGTTCAGTGAGCCATTTTACAAGACTTGGCTCTTCTAAATTAATTAACAGTGTTTTGTCTGCCGAATGGTAGAAACTAATCGCGCGTTTTTAATTACACTACGAAATCGAGCGAGAAAAAATGTATTTATCATCACGCTAACTAGCTTACTTATTCTATTCTAGTCGTTTCCTCATCATCATTTCCTGATTCCATTTATTATTTCATATGAATAACACGTGGACTGCTCACTACCCACTATCTCCACTTAGCTAATTCTCAGGTTTGAACATGACTAGTGTTTTGTCTAAACGTAAGTTAATTTTTTTTATCAATGCTATGAATAATCTACCCACGCCAGATACAATCGACACTTTAAGGCTCAAATCTTTAACCTTTTCGTGTCAGATAGCATTGAGTAATGCTTTTTTATTGTCGTTCTACTATTCGCGTGATTTAAAATGACTAAGAAAATTTAATATAAATATTTGTTATGATTATATTTACACAATTTTACCGAAAATTTAATGAATTTCTGTATTCTGTTGTTGAACGTTTCTCGAACAGAGATGTTCGATCAGTAATAATATCGAGATTTATTTTCATTAGTTCCATGCCACATATTTTTAAGGTACATGCGAGCACCAAATTTCGAAGAAGAGCATTATAAAAAAAAAAAAAATATGACTATTGCTGTTGACGAGTGCAATCAATGAGACTAGGTGAGACCATCTTTAGCGTAAATTTATTTATACATTAAGTTGTCTTTATAATTTGCAGTTACTTTGGATCAATCAATAAGTATTATTAAAATAATTATTTAAAATAAAAAATATACCTTTATTACTTAACTGATTTCGAGACAACGTATGTTTCTTTGTCAGGGCAGAATAAAACTAAATATATATTATTTTTCTGTGGTTTTTGGTTGGCGATAAATAATAACTCTCAAATGGTTATTTATAAACATATTTTATATTCATTATTAAAATACCTCAGATATGTTGGCCATGTCACAAGACACAGAAACACCATGGAAAAACTCCTGGACTCCGTATTGATTAGCTACGTGAATCACGCAGTATTAATAAAATCGTATATTTTGTAAAATTGAAAATTATCTAATTATGAATGTCAACAAGTCGAAAATGATGGTATTCAAGAAGGAGGAAAGCAAGACAACGTGCAAAATACTTGTAGGTAATGAATGATTGGAATAAGTAGATGAATTTGTGTATTTGGGAAGTATGTTTGATAGAGACGAAAGGCTGAGAAAGAGGGTGACTGCAGGGAGCAAAGTGAACGATGCTTGGAATGGAATTATAGCTAATGGGAACTTGTCAACTGAGGCAAAACTAGCGTATGTATGACACTGATGTATAGAAGAGAGGACTGGGGAGCCGGCAGAAGAGGAACTGAAGTAGACTGAATGCAGTGGAAATGAGATCACTTAGGCATATATGTGGCAGATCCATTTATGACAGAGTAAAGAATGAAGAAATAAGAAAATAATGTAAAACTGATCTTAGTATAGTAAGTAAGACTAGGAAAGGATCACTTCAGTGGTTTGGTTATGTGGAACGGATAAATGAGGAGAGAATGGTAATAAGGATATACGACGCAAACGTTGATAGCGACAGAAATAGAAGACGTCCGCGGAAGACATGACACGACCGGGTAAACTAGATACTGACAGATGGTCCTGTCAGAAGTCACAATAATCGGCGAATTTGTATGAGGAGATGTATGAATGTGGATGAGACGAGACTTGTGTTAGGACAGAAGAGTGTGGCGCTCTATCTTCTCTGACCAACCCTCACGGGGAAACGGCGTGATGGTAAGTAAGTAAGTAATCAACTATAAAATGAAAAAGGACCTCACGAAAAACCCTAATAAAATTTTGGCAGTATTCTCTGGAGAGTTGCGCCGCCTATCGGACACCTTACAAAGTCGTGGATTCCGGTTAAAATTGGATCCGGATAGTCACATCCGCCGTCTGGCCCAGAGCCACTGACCGCGGTCCCTCGGACCGCTGTGTGCTCGACGATGGAATTGATCAGTCGGTCGAATCGCGTGGAGGATTCACGCACCAGCGGCTCCAGCGGTATCGGTGACACTGGCCCTCGCCAATATTGGCAATTTACGTCGAACAACACCGACAACTTTTTTCTATTATCACTTTTATATATGCTTTCAATCTGTATGTACTGTAAATATTTGTAAGAATTACAAACATAAAAATTACCGAGAAACTTATAGATATTTATTGTGATCAATTCGAATTTGACAGCAGCAAACAAAACGACAAAGTGTTTTGTAAGTGTATCGACGATTCAATTGTCATTAATTTGCTTATAAGTATTCACTGCATGCCTAATAACAATTATATAAATTTACATACAGTTGTCTAGTTTACAAATATACTGTAGCAATAGGTATATATATATAGTAATACCCAGACTTACGCTATTCCGACTTATGTGAACTCAGAGTTACGCGGTTTGTTTGGCGACGCTGTTATTGGACTGCCGCCCGCTATATTCAGCGTTTCTCTTACTGTGATTGCTAGAAACTGATATCGCTCATGTGGTAGAAGAAGTTGTTTATCTTGGCAGGCAATTAGATGTGGAAGTCAATGCTAACGATGTTAACGAGCTGTTGGATTCACTTAGTCAAGAGCCAACAATCGATGAGCTCATAGAGATGCGTAAGCAAAACGACAATGAAGACACTTCAGACCCAATTCTATCAGAAAAGCACATGACAATTGCAAGCTTGACAGAAGGTCTCGGCTCAATTGAAAATGGCTTAAATATTTTATAAAACATAGACTCCAACAACATTTAAATTATAGCTACAAATCGAGGAATAAAAAAAATTATTAGCTTGCTACGAAGAAATTCTCCGTGGAAAAATGAAGGCATTGTGTTGTCAGACGAATTTGTCAGATTTATGAAGCCATCGACATCAAAATGATTTTTTTTACGTAAATCGTTTTTTTTTTTTAAATATTTTGTATTAATATGCATAAAGAACTGCAATTTTATTAAATATTTTTAAATATTATTTGTTAATCCTTGGTCCCAATTAAACAAAATTGTACGTATTTATATGCAAAGTTGTACACCGACTTACGCGAATTCGAGTTAAGCGATTTTCGTCGGTCCCACCTATCGCGTAACTTTGGGGTATTACTGTATATCATACATGGATTCTAAGTACATATAACATAATATATATAGCGGTAAACGTTTAAAATGTAATAATCAATATCTATATTGAAGTCATGTTAAACCTATATTTGCATACATATACAGCTACATATATGCAAGTGTGAGTTAAAATAACCCCCATATAGTTATTGATTTTTATGTATATCTACTATGTACTGTTACTGTTTTTTTATTAATTTGTAAGTAAATAAATAAATAAATATAATACGTGGCGCTTTATCTGAATGACAAGATCTTACGCTGCTTGATTATGAGAAATTAAAAGACGTACATTATATAGATAGTCAGACAATAATTATTAACATCAAATATGTATTTTTTTTTTTTAAATAATCATATTAATTAAATTAAGTGTTAATTAATTGCTTATGGCATTATATAAAAAATATTTGCATTTGTGGTGTATACAGATATGCAACAATAAAAATTGCATAATGTGGATTTAAATGGTTAAAAGCAGTGGCGTAACTTATCATTCGCTCGTTCAGATAACTCCGTTACCCACGTTGTGCAAAAATAAATCACTGATTGCCACCGTGTTGAGCTCCTCGCAAGCGTGACAACTCATCCCAGTACTGACTCCGCATATCTCGCAATATATCAACAGTTGAAAAATCGTGCAAAAGAACATAACCAAATCTGCTGTCATTTATTTTTAATTTAAAATAAAAAAAATGTTAGCACACGACAAACGTATGTCGCATACCTGCTAAAGTCGTGCTTGTGGGTGAATGCAAAATGAAAGAAAATAAAAATATGTATAGGAGTGGTTATTTTCGCCTCGTTCGAAATTCAAAAGGCGACTTTCGTAGAATCCGGTCCCCGAGCGACGATTCGTCTCGGCCACCACAGATGTCACCGTTGTCGCCGCGCCGCAGCCGACCAGCTCGCGCGGTCGGCCGGACGCGAGGGCGCTAGGGGGTTGCGCAATTCCGTTTCATTCTTTATTCAACTTTCAATAGCAAAGGATACAATAGATTTTTTTTTGAGAAAAGAAGGATGAGCATATGGAACTCATGGGTGATGTGACCTGGTATGATCAGATAGATCAGATATTGGATTGTCGATGAGCGAGCATGATAAGATGTTAAAAAGTACACAAGTCAAGAGTGGTATTTCAGAGTAGAAGTGTGTTGTATTCTATCCTCTCTGCCTACCCCTGGCAGTAAAATCAAAAGTATGAATTATTAAGGAGAACACATTTTTATTGTGAAGTTGTAATTATTCAGAACAAACGGTCTGTGATATTTTAAATACTAATTAAATGTATTAATTAGAAAGACATACGTACAAAATCAATTTTATCGAAAAATATTGTTGTTGCGCTACTGAGATTCGAACCTGGATTGCTTTTCCAATCCGAGGAAGGCGCATTACCGACTATGCTACAGCGACAGTATTTTTGACGACTAATTTTCAAATTAATGCATCTATCGTTCCATTATTTGAAAGCCATCTACTTTGTTTTTACGGAATCTCAAATACCTTTAAATCGATAGCGGACGCCAGAATTAATAGTTCTTTTTTATTAAAACGATGTACTACCATGTGTTACAAAAACAAATTATATAATGCAAAAACTCATTACGATATTTCGATACTTAACACAATAGTGGTATATTGATAAAAGATTTAGATAGATTAATGTTCCTTCAAGCTTAGTGCTTGTACATGAAAAACTAGGATTAATATATACCGCCAAGTTCTGTCACGAAACGAAGATCTAACTTCTTCTGACCGTCTAAGGCTTCTACGCAGTTCTAAGACCAGAATCATAGAGTATCCCGTTTGTCCTCGGATGTTATACTCTGTATAGTTTAATATAATTCTTGTTAGTGTTTATTATTAGTGAAATTGTAGAACAATCCAAGATAGGTTTTGCAATGAGATAAAAATGTTAAGAAAAATAGTGTTCGCTCTTGCTCTGTGTTGCCTATCCACTCCAACCCTCACGAGAAGGCGGCGTAATGGAGTATACGCGGCGTTCATGAATTGCAACATCGTATTAATAAAACCGTGCCGTCTACGTCGACGTCGACTGCAATGTGATTTTTTTCGCGTGACCACGGCTATTAATCATTTAGCTACAGATTGGATTGAACAATGTCATTGACACGAGACCCATTAGCGTCTGCCACCGCGAACCTTGGCTCATCCTGCAGCCACAGGCGGTGACTTGGTCCCCCAACGGTTCGGTGCTCAGTGCTTAGCTTGCTGAACAATCGCCCGCGGTCATTCACCTGGCTCGCCTCCCTTTATCAGTCGCCGTCGGCCGTAGGGAGGTGCTGCGCGTGTCATAGCTCTAATTTTAACCGACGGATAAACCTATAAGTTAAAAATAAACAAAATCAATGTAACCGATTAATCTAATGTGTTTAACCTCAAATTCTGTAATGTTTGTGATAACAATGTGACGTTAACATTGACTGCTATCATAATTAATTTAGAAGCAGAAAACTTATCCTAGAACATACTCACATGCAGGGGCGTGCGGTGCATACAAGCAAAAAAGTTGTGCATAACTAAAAATTCTGGGAAACAAATATAAATTAAAAAATTAGCGTACCAGTAGCAATTTTTTTATTTTATTTTTTGATCAATATGATGGACGGAAGAACCATACATAAGGTCTGAGAAATATTTTTTTATGATATTGTGCGCTGATGTCCGCAATGTCTTTATTCAGTATACAACAGCGCGGCATACGTGACAAATAGTAAAATCGCCTATTAGCCAAATATGCCCGCCAGCCGGCCTAAGTGCGTTCGGAATGACCGTTTTGGCATTGGGAGGCGTCAGAAATCTTCATTAAAACGACGAGATAACAACATTCTGGGCGCAGAGAAATTCGACCAGAACTTCGGACCCCTATTACGCTGACGTCCGTTGTAGGCACCCCGCCACCACCGCAGGCGCCGCACCAAGCCACGTCAATATATAACATTTCAACCACAAATTCAGACGATACGGGAACTAACTAATGTACATATAATTATCATAGTTCTTCTGAAATCTTGAATGCTAATAGCTGACGTTAAAATTTAAGATACTCAGATTACTTAATTTATCTTTAAAAATATAGATTTGCTCTGCTGGTTCTCATGACAGAACGGGCTTGTTTCTAATTTAAATAATTTTTTTGAAAACTGATAATGTCGTCGTTTTGACAATAGTCTTCGTTTTTGATAAATAGGACAGAATCTCGATTTTATGGTTATTATCAAAGGGGTAAATAATATGTGTCAATTATTTCCATTGATTTTGAAATAAGAACTGTCAATTTTCTTTCTATATCTCATTACTATCATTGTTTTAATTCTTCTTGCTTATTTTTGTTTTAGCTTTAACGTTATCGTTATCGTTAACGTTATCGTTATCTTCTTGCTTATTTAACAGTATCTTCACGTAGTGCAATTAGTATCGGTTTGCGCGCGGAGTTGTTATGTTAAATATCTCTGGTTAAAGTGGGACCGGAAATATGTATGTTGTAGTCAAATTTGCCACTTTTTCTGTTTTTTCTACGTCTTCATCGTTTTATTCATGTTGTTTTGATCACGATACAGGAGTATTAATTCACCTGTTGGCTGCGAATCTTTATTGTCCCCATTCTGTGAAATTGGAGCAGTCGTGTAGTATGCTATGGATAATTGTCTTCATCAGGTCCGCCCAGTCTCGACGGCGATCCTGTACATTATTTTTATGTTTTACTTAATTGCTAAGTTAAAAATATTGCTCTGAGGAAATTAATTTATTATTAAGACTGATTCGCGTTTCCGCTTACTAGAGTCCTGGCATAACATTAGGCTATCTCGTTGCCTTTGTGTGCATAAACTTTATTTAGAATTTAAGTAAGTTTGCCAAGTGAGACTTCCGAAATCCAACAGTGTTACTGACAAAATGAAGGTCGTTCCGCTGTGGATTTCCCTACAGTAATTTTACCAAACTTACGTAAACATTTAAAACCATTGTTTGAAGACGAAATTTTGGTTACAACACGAGGTGGTCACGCTTTATTACACACCCACCTACACGATGATTACACAGACATCCAACATCTTAAAATAATTTATTCATTTTTATTGTAAGACCGACTCGAGTATTCTGCACTGTCGGTTATGTAATTATTATATATGTATTAGGTACCACCTGTGTAATTGTCAATTAAATTGTTAACGTTACATAATACATGGTATATCATTAATAATTAACATCAAAAATATATAGCTCAAATTGCTTCGGATATTTTTGTTCAAATTGATAAATCGATTAATTAAACGTATTATTGTAATTTAACCTGATATTTTATCCATGTCAAGGACGTGCAGTTAGTGAGAACTCATTAACAAGTCAAAGATACGAGTATACCCAAATACGCCAGCAGTATGCGGTATCTTAGAAATCATATTCTGATTGCTATTTTTTAAAAAAATATTTTAATTTTCGTACACAGAAATTTTTTTATTTTTTCATTTCTTGAATTCCAGAAAATAGGAGAATAAATGATTTTAAATGGAATAAATAATAAGGTTGCCGGTTGTGAAAAAAATGTTTGCATTGATCAGTGAGGCTAGGTTTAGAACTATTAAATAAAAATGCTCACAGTATTTTAATACAGATTGTGTTTCATCAGAGGCTACGCTAAAATATTAAAAATATAAAGAGAAATAGCTACATTAGAAAATTTTGAAATACTTATAGGTGATTTGCAGGCGGGTGTGCAATATATAAGAATCATTATGGGTATTTAGTATGTTTGCAGTCACCGACAAGGAAGGAATATCATTATTAACACTGTAATATGTCTTATGACAATTCTAAGCCGGATCTAGGGAAACGGTCTAACATTTTATAATATTTTCTACGGTTTAGAAAATATAGTGGAAATAGAAATATCGAAACATAGTTGGTATACATTTAAAAATATATTATATTCATTGTACAACAACTCATGCAGAATAGTTTTCGGATTGGCGCGTTATTGCAGCGCATCTACAATGTTTACCGAAGGCCGTATACATGCATTCGTTCCGCTTCTGAGACTGGAGCTCAGCACCAACTCTCTGGTGCAAGCGGCGCTCTCATGGAAAGCTGGTTACCTGACCAGAGAATGGCAGCGCCTACAGAATAGCTACATATACAATGGCCGTGACTGAAGTAGTTATGTATGTAATATTTATATTTTGTATGTATATATATGTGTGAACTTTTTACTTTTTATTAACTTTTTTTAAATTTTTTTTTTTATTTATTGATATTTTTCTTGGTTTTCTTTTTCATAGCATTATATTTATTTCATAACCTTAATGTATAACATAATTGTATTATCTCTATGGCGAATCGGGTTAAAAAAAAACCTGACCACGCTGGAATAAACACATTATTATTATAAGCACTGAATATACTGTTATATTATAACATTTAACGTTTCGTCAATCGTGATGTACTCAGATTTTATAGTGTGACACCATTATTAGACCAACAAGCACATCTTGTATTGATTGTATGCAACGCATGTGTTTATGCATGCAACATTTTGCATTGTTTTAATTTCAATAACCACTTCGGTCGTTCAATAAAAACTGTATAAACTTAGCAGTAGAAGTAAACAAAAATTTCCACGTGTACAATAATTATCGAATAATTTATTTAAACATTCTTACTTTGCTATTATGAACGCACAATATTGTGTGTAATTATTTAGTAATTGTGGTCTAGAGTTCAAGTATTGATTAGTTACATAGTAACTAATACAACGATTACATGTTCGATATTTAAAAAATTAAGATTATTCGATTATATACGTTATTTAAAAAAAAATGGTATCACAGTTTTATTGTGTTTCTTGTGAAATAAATAAATAAATAAAATATTATATTAGACATTTCAGATATCTTAATTTGTAAATGAAATTATTACTAGAACCGCCCTTATTTTAATTCCCTGTCTCATTCATTTCGAGGGTAACTTCATAAGAAAATGTTAAGATATTATTTTTGTCGTCTCCGTGCACGGTGGATAAGGGGTGGTTCGGGCCGAACAAATAACGCTTATAAATCAAAATGAGCAACGGCCTATAATCCGAAACCCCTTAGTCCCCGGCAATTATTTCCCTCTAATAACCCTTTCACGCCCCTTTTTATGAGTGTACAACTTTTCCAGCGCACAGCATTGTTTTTATGAACTTTTTTTTGTCCATTCTGCCAATGTACCGGTAATATTTAAACCCCCGTGCAAGCAAGGCAACTCCCGGGGCTCATTTAACCCTCCCTTTACCACAGTCTATACACACCTGTCAGAATATATTAATAACTAATAATTTTAATAAATTTAAGCTGAATTTCACTAGTGTAGGCTCAATTTTACTAATAAAGGCTTGAAAATGTCACAAGTGGATAGCATTGTTGTACTGCGGCTGATGAAGCCATCCTGAGATCAGCAAAACAAATTGTTTTAAAAGATACGTTTAATTTATATAAATAATACATTTTAATATATATATAGATACATTAAAATCGCACGTTAAAACAAGCCACCATTAAAAATATAGAAGCACTTGAACGAGTCAATAGAACCAGTAATTACCATCAAGCAAAGAAAAACTGCACGTTTAATGTTAAATGTTAAAAATTCCAAGTTTAAAAAACACCAAACAAAAACATCGTAAAAAATCACAAAGAGAATCTGTCATTTATCGTTAGACATCTTAATCGCTACAATATAACTGGTGACGCGAGTTGTGTGAATATAACTGTATTTATTAACAAAGTGACAATATACGTACTTTACATATATAATAATTAAATTTGAACGTTTTATGAAATAGTTATTGAGGCGTATTTTTGCGCTAGTTTTAGGTAATTATTTGTTATAGTTATTACGAAAATGAGCTCTTTATTTATATAATGAGATAAGCATCTCGAGATTTGTTAAAATAGGAAGACTTGGGTGATTGGGTCGTGTGAATAGGATGACCGCGATTACCGAAATCATTGCTGAACGCAATATCGACAAGGTGCAGGGATTTGAGGTTAAAGCTGAGATGGAGTAACAATGTCTTCAAAGACATCATGGAAATCCAGGATAGGAGAGAACGATGTATAATACAGATCAATGAATAAAAAATGTTGAGGAGGTCAAGAGCCACCAAATATTTTTTTCATATTATATTTTATTTAGTCATAATTTAGCTTAATTTCTCTGTATTTCATTTAGGTAGGACCCATAACGTGATAATATTGCGAAATGAATAATAATAATACAATAATGGCGGCCGTAATTTCTCGTACTTGTATATATTCAGAAAGATACTTTTACAAATGTTCGCCACGCATTTGAATGAAATTAATCCCCCATTAAAGGGTTATCCCTATGAGGACATTATAACCCTTTAACCGCGCTTCCTTCAGTAAACTGTAATTAAAAGAGGGTCGCAGTACCGACTTCACTCCGCGTATTTGTTTTTATGGGCAAATTAAACTTTTCACTCCGGGAAGAATTCTTCTTTGAAGTTCGTAACCCTTACTCATCGTTAAGGCCCCTCACAAAAGGAGAGTAAATCTTGAGAAATTTATGATTTGAACTTGAAAATAAATTAAAAGTAAAGCCCTTCGCGTTATTTCCCTAAGAGACATTGCTGATTTATCTGTAGTGTAAAATATTTATGGTTGTTTACGGATAGTCGTTGTCCCGCTTGTACATCTTACACCATTCATTACCTTCATTTCATTGTGTAACTAAAGGTTTACGAGCCTATGGACTATTTTTTTTAATATTCTATGCTCCTGTTAAAAATAACAATAAAATTTTTATAAAATGATAATTTATTTGATTCTTAGTACAGTGTGTTACATTGTAATCGAATAAACATTTCAGCAAAGTAAGACATATATTTGGGTACCCTGCCCGCTACACTAGTATTTGACTGTATTATAACAGACAATGTTCTTCCGGTATAGTAGTAAACAAAGTGCAATGATCAATGTACAAAATTATATATGTAAAAAGTTTAACAAGATGTCATTAGATTACGTAAATACTTTGTAAAGCTTAACGTAAATGCATTGTTCAATGTATAAGATGTAATACATGGTGTATGTAAAGAATAAAGCAAGATGCAATTAAATAACCTATAATTAAAACGTAAAACTTAATGTATGTCCAATGTTCAATGTGTAAAAAAAATAAATTATAATTATAAAATAAATAAATTAAAAATTATTAATAATATATATAAAGAGCTATCAATAATCTTTTAATATAATAAAGATATTACTAATAAAAAAAATTCTTCGTCATCTTTTCTTTTTGTTGTTTACGATCTACCCTGGATAGTATTCTAACTTATAATACCATCCTTTATCCCTTTCTCGATTTGATCACCAGTTTGCTTGTGGTTTTCCTCGTTGCTTTCTGCCTTAACTGAGTTTTGTCGATATGGTCTTCTCCCATCTCTATGATGGGTGCAAATTAAAAATATTCCATGATTACCATCACTAATCACCACTCCAACTTACCAGGGCATTTTGGTGCCCATTTTTTGTTCGTGCACTTTCATCACTACCCAGCACTCGGCACTATATAGTAGTGAGAAAAAGTGCTACTCTTGGCTAACAGGTGTAACTGTGATTGGTATTCGATAATATCAGTGATTGAAAACTGTGACTGCGATCACAGTTTCATTTATAATGTGCACGCGCTGCGCGATATCGCAATACACGGCATAAATAAATAAATAAACATAATTTTGAGTTAATTTATTTATATTACTAAAATTTCATTTGTGTAAAAAACATATTCCATCATAAATAATTAATATATATCTAATTTAATATCATCACAGAGAGATCATCGATAAAATGCTTTAAAAAATGTGAGTTTATTTTTAGGGTCAAATTCTCAGCGTTTCAGGTGAAATGCGTAAAATTATAACGCAATTCTTTCATGAATATTATCATCTCAAATGCACGTGTACCGAATCACAGTTCACGACCAAATATAAATAAATAAATCAATCACGTCATTCCTAGATATTCAATCACTGATAATGAGTGTGACTGAAAGATATCAGTGATTGATTCACGTTTCGTGATTTTAAGCTCATCACTACTATATAGTCAAAAACACGATGTATTTGAAATAATAATTATTATTACATAATCTTTGTATGTAATAATAATTCAATGTATTTTCTATGCAAGGAAAAGTATAATACACAAGAGTCCAATAGTAAATGTGAATATACTTATTTACTACTGACGTAAAAATCATAGTTTCGCATTCAGTTCCCCAACTGTCGTAAAACTCTGTCGAAAATAAAAGCGAATTATTTTTTATTCACACCGAATCAACAAATAACAATTCATCGAAAGATCAAATTCTTGCATTTGTATTAATGTCTCGAGAATAACATATTTTATGGCTTCGATGATGTGCATATAAAAGCAAAATTTAAACATATATAATAGTGTTACAATTTTTGGATCGCTTTGGAATATTACAAAAAGTTTTAACTTGGCTCGTCTGGAGTATAAAACAGCCACAAGCGTCCAACGATAGGGTAAGATTATTATCGACTTTCCCAGTAATGTGAGATGACTCCTAAGTTTTGTCGCAAGAGTTGTCCGTGATAATAGACTAATCGATGAGGAACATTTTGGCTTAGCCGTCATTTAAAAAATAATGTAATAATAATAGTTGAAAGGCCGAAAATAATGACAAAATTGATATTTTTACAATAATCATACTTTCAAATTTTACTTGATTACCGAATTAAATTATTATAAACACATGATACTTTGGTATTTTACCTAGATAAATTCTTTTGAAAAATGTAACATCAAGTACTAGACAATTATGGAATTATTTAATTCAAAATATGCCAATATACCGCTTACATTATTACAATCAGCGAGATTTATTTCAATGTCGATTATTTTTTATACAGATACAGCATATTTAAAAAAATATCTCATGAAACAGTTCAAGCGTAAATTATTTTTATTTGTCAACATTATTAACCTATTAACCACATCTACCGGTTTCGAAAAATACCATTTTCTTCTTCAGGATGTCAATACTGAAGAATCCTGTATTTTTCGAAACCGGTAGATGTATTTAAACTCAATAGGTGATTAATAAAACAAAGTTAACAAAATAATAACAAAGTTAAAAAAAACAAAAAATGAATTTTAACCACAAAGTTAATTTTGCCAATTTTAAAAGTAAAGTGTAAATTTTCTATTGAGTTTTGTTGTTCTGAAATGTTATTTTGAAAGGAAACATACATTTAAATAACACTTACAAAATGTAACATTTTTACTTTTATCATCCATTGGTTGAATATAAGTTTATAAATAACAATACCTTCAACACTCGCAAAAATTAAATATCTGACAGCGCACATCGGAACAACTATGTAATAGAATAATTCCTGACCGAAAGTCACATGGTACTATCCGCCGTAAATTGAATTGCTTGTAATTCCGTAGTAACCATTTTGCTCTATTAACTCCGACATTTTGTAACGCCTACGTTGGTAATTCAATTATATTAAAACAATTGCTTGGAAAAAATCGTGTATTTTATGAGTTCGGCCTAAGTACACTGGCCGACCTCAACAAGTTGCAAGGCCTTCACGCTATATGTAAAATGGTATTTCAGTTTACTGGCACGTATGTTTTTGGATATTTCTTTATGAACAATTTTTATTTGCAAACAAAGTGTAAATTAAATTTTAAGTTTTAAAGAATGTTTATATAATTTAAATGTATCTTTTTTTATTACAAAATTATACTTAAGGATACCTGCTTGTGTAAGTTGGCAAATTTATTATACGAATTCAAGGTAATACATGTTTATTATGATTTTTGTTAAATTTATAGCTTAATCTGATACTTTATTCTTATTTCATTTAATAATTAATAATTTATTAAGTATTAACCTGGTGTAAATTTTACATGGCTTATGGAAATTAAAAATGTATGAATTAAATGAATGAAAGACATTAATCTGTTATTAGATTTTATTAACAATTAATAAAATTGAAATATAAATATTACATAATAATTGTGTATTTCTGTTCCGCAAGCACTCGGGTGAGTCACAGTTCAAAAATTTACTGTCTTTGACTTTTACTAACTTTGTTATTCATGGACCATTGCGTAGATTTAAGTTTTTTTGGGTTCCCTGATTTTGTAAATCTAGTAAATATTTTAGTCATTATAAAGCATTATGAAAGTGATATGAAGTAGACGCGTGTGGTGTGTAAGAATTCGCAAACTATAATGTAATATAACCTACTGACTCTCCACCTCTGCCGGAGAAATATTTCTGTAGATTTGAATTTGGAACTCGTGTGTTTGTGATATTAAGGGTTGTCGCCCCCCTTCCCTTACTTTCCTTTCCGCCGGTACCTCTCCGACACACGAACCCTGCGTTATGTATGACGTGAAGAGATTACCACTGCCTCGGGGTAGCACATAATTAACCGTTAACACGTGTTTCTCAAATTCGTTAAATTATATTATAACCTTGCCTGACTTCAAAAACACCCACATACATGAAGTTCAATTAGCGCGTCATTCCACTAGGAAAAAATAAAATATATATATTTTGATACGCAAAGCTATGACCTAATGTTCATCCTTCATGTCATATTTCATCATCGGTGAATTCAAATCGCTTTTAATAGAAACTGTGAGGTTTGTTTATCCATTCGAAGTTTATTAGCTCAACGATTTTATCAATAATATTGTACGGATTAAACTTAGATCGAAGTAGAAATATGTTTTTTTTTTCTATTTGAGCTATGATCTTTTTCATATTAAACAAAACAATATGTTGATCGTTAATATTTTATAGAAAAATTGATAACTATTATATTATAATTGATTTTAAAATACTTCCGAACCCGATCTCGAATCATATAAATCAAATGTTTTTCGGGCGACTCTGTTAATTCTATCTAACTAGTTTAATGTCATATAATAGTATACATCTTTACATATAATAGTATACATCTTTACATATAATAGTATACATCTTTACATATAATAGTATACATCTTTACATCAAATGTTGCGTTGAATAGTCTGACACGGTTGCATTAATTATTTTTTAAAACGTTTTGTATTTTTGATTTCATTAAATGCCTCTCTGCTTGCACGCACCCAACTGATCTTGAATTGCTAATTTGGCTGCGATATGTTCGCTTTTATACGGGCTGGCGTGCTGTTACCGAATTCAGGAGTAACTGAACACATTTTAGCAGTTAAAACGATAACTTGTATCGCGGAAAGATGTGAACAATTCCATAAACTGTTTTGGTAGTGATTTTTGTTTAAATACCAAAAAAACACTTCAGAAACTGATAGTTAATTTTAATTAATTCCATTCGGTTTTTTTTTTTCATTGACACCCACCAAAAATTAGACATACAACTATAAGTTATGGGAAATTTATCAAAATTATACATTTGTTAAATAATATTTAGTAAATCTTTAAAATGTAAAAAATAATAAAAACGCCTTGTTTATTATTTTCGATTTATTTAATAGTAACGCCATATGTACGCATGCATGGTTTAGTTGTAAGTAAATTAATTATATATATATGTAATCGAATTATATATATATAATTATAGTATAATATTGTAGATAGTTTCCTTGGGGAGACCGTACTATTTCTCAGGAGATATAATTCTCTCTCAGTCTAGTAAACTGAATCGTTGGCAAAGTCATCTACAAATGTAGAAGAGACGCCAGTTACATACACTAGTGCTCGTAAAAATCTGTAATGTAAGTCGAATTATATATATAATTCGATTACAGATTTTTGCGATGTAATCTGTAATGTAAGTCGAATTATATATATAATTCGATTACAGATTTTTGCCTGCCAACGATTCAGTTTACTAGACTGAGAGAGAATTATATCTCCTGAGAAAATAGTACGGTCTCCCCAAGGAAACCATCTACAAAAAATGCGATCTAACCTAGAAGAGACGCCAGAACCTACCTATATGTAAATTAATTATGTATGTAATTAATATACTTACGACTAAACCACGCATGCCCATAGAGGATTAAAAAATGATTAATCTGGGTAATTCGCGATATCAAAATATACTTAATTATAATATAATATTATTACCAGACTATCAAAATAATGTCAAATTAATTTAAGCTCATTCGCATTATTATTATAATCACTTTCAGATACACTAATCACAAGGTCCATTCTAAGTTGTATATTTTGTAATTAGCATAAATTACTCGTTTGGATTAGACTACAAAATGTAATATTATGTAATATTTATTATGATTGGCGCCAATCATTGTCACTCGATATTGTCTCAAAAAGAAGAACTTCGGGAATATTTCATTCAGGGCGTACTTTTAATAGACCGATATATATTAACTTATTGAGATTTTAATCATATTTGTCTTGTCGAAGTTTCATTTATATTTTTGACTTTAATAAAAACTATAGTTTTGGTACCAATCGTATACATTTTTTCTCGAACAATTATGGTTTCCTTCATACCTAGTTTGAAATATTTCGGGAATACGACTACAATCCGCACAGGGATTATGAACTTAATGGCTTTATAATACTCAATATTTATATTTAATATAATAATAAAATATCAAAATTCTTGAAAGATGAGAACTTGAACAATGCTTCTTCGGTTTCACAACTCTTCTCGTGACTGAAGAAAAAGTTTACCTGAGAGATTGACACCTACCATTCAAGTTGTCTGGGATGCAGACCTCTTAAAGATACACAGGCGCCATATTACGTGTTGCGTTACCTACATCATCCACCATGTTAATTATTTGTCACTCTTGATTTCTTCGTTGTTCTGAACGCACGTCCTGTTCCTGTACTTACAGGGTGAATATCATGTTCCAGGGCGAATTTGTTTGGCCACCATTTAGCTTTGGCAGACATTTGTCAGTTCGTATTTGGTAATCGTAGAGAGTAGTTGATTACAATTTATTATGGAGCTTCTAACGCTTCAAAAACGCGTTGAAGTCATTAAAACATTTTAACAAAATAATAATGGCAATGCTTTAACCATTAATGTTGATCGTTATCGTCACATGTTAGAAAACTTTTTGGTGTTCGAATTGGATCGATTGGGTCTGCGACAAATGTAGTTTCAACAAGATTGTACCACCTCACACAGCCCGAGCTACGCTTGAAATTTTTCCTAGCCGCATAATGTCAAAAAGTGGTGATATCGACTGGCCTCCTCGTTCACCTGATGTGACGGCTCCCGACTATTTTCAGTGGGGGTACTTGAAAGGAAAGGTTTATGCCAATAAGCCAACAATGATTCCGATAATACAGGACAATATTTGAAAATAAATTGCTGAAATAACACTTTAAGTGTGCGAGAATGTTATGAAAAATATGGTTAAATGAGCACGTATGTGTGCCATTTAACCAGAGGCGGCCACTTGGCCAGTGTCACATTCCATACACAATTGTAATAAACCAAGTAGTAGATAAATAAAAATAAAAATTATGTTTAATTTCTTAGTTATTCAAAAACAACATCAGTCTGGAACATAATATTCACCCTGTGCTTGCCTGCTAACCTATCCGTAGAGCTTTATTGTGTACCACCGAGATCGCTTCCTAGCTGCTGTAGTAAAGCACCCGTCGGTCGGAAGAAAACCTGTAATACCGGCCCGGCAACATGTAACGACTTGTCATTTTTAATTCTCCATCGGTGTTCTACATTGGAAAGTGTACAACTTCGTACACTTGGATTCAAAATTATTAATATTTTTGATTGGATACGTTTTTGAGAATGAGACGCTGTATCTAATAATGAACAGATATTTAGAATTTCACTTCCACAGACATTTGAGCGTGACGAAACCAAATGGCGAGCACTATATAACGGTTTGACATTTCGTGAGATGGTACGATGAAAATGATTTATATAAAATAGAAGATAAATTTAAATCAATTTTAATTGCTATTTTCAACACGTATATAGTTTTATTATTGGGATACCATTATCAATGCTAATGTATAAATCAATAATTATTTGATACCTTCCGATACGTTATCTACCAGTATTTTATTGCGTAGGAGAAACCAACGGCGGACACTTCATAATTTATAAATAAATATATTAATTATTAAAGATATGTGAAATTTTCAGAAGAAAATTAAATTGAAGTTTTAGGTGTTAACCCCAGATTTTAGATTTATTACTCAGAAATTATAATTATGCATAGCCTCTTTAATATATGTAATGCAATGCATTGGTAAACTTATTCTGGCTTAATTACTTAAGTAATTTATACCTTATTACCTAGTTATTACGTAAAAATAATTTTAAGTAATAACTAGGTATCTTCTATTCTGATTTGTTAATCTTGGAGTTGGTATTACATGTTTATTGGAGTTGAAATAATAAGTTGAAAATGAATTATTTCATCTGAAAACATACGTAAGTATTACATTTTTCATCAGTATATCACAAATAATTAAACATACATATATCATAGTGATTATATATCAATTTCACTGCACCATGATGCCAAATAATACTCTTAAACTATGTATAACTAAGTCGGAAGATGCACACAACGTCCGATCACATTCAGCCATTTGCTGAAGGAAGTGCTGGTCTCTGACGCTCATACTAGTAGTCAGTTCATTCTTCAATATCGGTCCTACAAAGATTTATCTAATTTATTAATTGAAAATTTACCGATTAACAATTAATTTTTATGTACGCACTGACGGGATGCAAATCTCGTTTACTCGATAACAGAAAACCGGATAGTTGATGCGTTTATTAAATTGTCCTCATTCTCCACTAGAACAATATTATTTCTTGCAATAACTAATTTAATAATAGTTTGTATACAAACGCAGGAAACGCGGGATTAATTAATTGATTGAGTGGGGCGTTAAACAAATCGCTTATACTCTTTTAACAACCGGTATGAACTTGCGGATAGTCCGTTAGCTGCAACACTTCAATCGGATAGTAAATTATTTAATCTCTGTTAATTAACTTCGTATCAGAGACTCGGCATACATAATTATGGGAAAAAGTTTGCGAAGAATGTGCGTATACACCTTTGTTTTTGTAATCTAAGTTGTACGTTTCCTTGTTAAATTACGTGTTTTTCTTGATGAATTCTGTATGATGACTGTGATAACTATGATGAACTAAAATTAAAATTAATATTATCGTTTAAAACACAAAAAAAACTTGTAATAATCGTAGAAAAGGTTAATAGATCGGTTGTAATGCACAATAGCGAAATTTATTTTTTCGACGGACGACATCAAGCACTGTGGCAGTGAAGTTAAGCTAGGTTTTCTGAATTTTTGACACGCCGAGCCCAAAAGGTTCGCCATCACTGTTCTAGAAGATCGGCAAGGATAATATTATTTTCATAGCACTAAAGTTTAGCTTAGTTTGAAAATAGTAATAATATCGATATAATAAAAAAATCTCTAATGTGTAATTTATTTATAATACAATAGTAGGTAATATAATATGATATAAACAATATAAAATGGTAGTGTCATCTAAAAAATTATTTTTAATTTTCAATCTTGTTTTATTCGATTATAAATAAATAAGCACCTACTTTTGTCGTGTACAATCCGTAATGGCGCTCAATGACATCTCTATTTAATTTATTTCTCGGTATTGATGGTTCTCTCTCGCCCTATTAACGCCGCTCGACGCGATCGCCATTAGGGTGGCGAAGATAAGACTACACCTCCGAGAGAAACCTCCAATTGAAAAGAAAATTCTATCAAACTTTTTGATTGACATTTTATCGGCGTGGAAAAATGCGTTGTTCGGCAGAATACATTTGGCCAAAATCGATTCAAACTTTATAATGAAGGCCCGTTCCTCGGGCAGTTTTGGTTTAAAATATATATCACCGCGGAAAGTTTAGTGATAATACGGGCAGATTAACGCTGGTAGACCCATCCAGCGATAGACTTTACGCCCTAATGCTTGGAGCCTGAATATTTTATCGCTTCTGAACACACGGTGGCCCATAATCTATACATCGCCCCGTGCCTCCGTTGCTTTCGAGTGTAACCCATATTATGACTACACTGCGCTCACCCACGCTATGTCGTCGCAGCCCGAGACGATAGTCCTCTCTATACGTAACCATCCAGCCATGATGCATTTTAAAAAAAATTTCAATGTCTAATAATTTAAATATCATGTACCACAGAAATCGTAATATTTTTTCATGTTATAAGAAATGACTAAGGCCTACTAATAAGTCGAATAGCAAATAGATGACGATGCGGCCGATTTAGGCAATCTGGGTAATGATAAGTGTGGCGTGCGGCAAGCGGCATGATTGTCATCAATGTAAAGTTGAGTCAAAAGTAAATAATCTGTTGACTACGTCATGTTGTTCTTTTAAGATGCAAAATCTTTTCACGTTAAGCCTTTTTTATTTCATGTTAAAAGAAAATCAATGTATGAAACATCATAACATTTGGTTGGGACCTGAATATTTTTCGTGTTAACCAATGTATTACGTCGATTCCCAGCGGCGCCATAATATTTATATTTATTATATTTCAATTGATCTTATTTACCTAATCATGACTATTCTTACTATTTTCAAACTAAGCTTATATTTTATAAAAGGTCTATATGTTAGTGAAGGTCTTCCGGAGCGATGCTCGAGCTCCCATTTACGTCGTCGCTAAGCTTGGTCAAATAAGCGTGTCCACACATAGGCAAAAAGTTATAATAAATTCTCGAATTTATTAAAATATTTCAATAAATTCTTTTACCTCGAAAAACATGTTGTGACAGAAATTTTCTGGTTACGTTGAATAAAAAAACCTTCAGGAAGAATATGCCTTCATTATCGACGACCCACGCAGTTTGGTATCCTTGCCAAGTCTCCTTGAGCAAAGCGATAGATATGTAAATGACGTTAAAAATGGCGATTATTGTATTTGCTTTATATGGACTCTCGCCTTGTAGGGTGTTCGCACCTTGAAGCCGAGTGTAGCTGGACTACTGATGGCTGATGGACGACAAATATTTAACACATCAGAGTATAAACAAACCGTCCAGAAGTGGCGTAAGATCGCTCCCGACGCGCGACACTGCGTCTCGAATTTAACGCATGGCGAAGTAGCGACACAAACTGTCGCTCGTTTAATAATGCGTAACGAATGTCGTTGGCTACATTTTCAACTCACCGACAGTGGCGTCTCCGTAACAGTACTCCTGTGACGGTAGGCAGGCGGGCTTCGTATTAGTCAAAACATTTTATATAATTCGACGCCGAATTGTACAATGTATCCCCAATTCGGGATTGCGCTCTCTAATAGTGAGAATGATTTGTTCAGCGACATTGATGTATTTTGTTTATAACCAATATTTAAAAACTTGATTGACAATATTCTTCGTTTCTTCTTGTCCTCGTGTGTGTTAGGATGTAAGTAAATTGTCATTATTATATTTTCTCTATGACTAACTTATATACATGTGTATTGTATTTCCATTAAATAAATATACATGTTCCATTCTGTGAGGGTGAGAATACTTTCTTGAAGCTGCGTTTATATAATAAATGTGCATTGGTAGTCTCGGATATAGTTTCCATATAACCATAGTTTTCTGGGAAGGTTACTTCAGGCTGCTGTGTTCCCCAAGGTTACACCGAGTTTCTATGTTCGAGGATAGGAAGGTTGCAAACATGCAAAATATTTATTTTTAATTATTGCAAAACATAAGTCGATTTTTTTATTAATATATTTTCTATGTCCTATAAAATCAGTATTGAAGTTATTTATTTATTTATTTATTTACACCCTCTCCCGAATCGTTTTGAGAGTTGTTTACTCTTGTTTCGATTCGTCGTAATTACATATTTATTTTATTACATTATTATCATAATACCATAATATGTCGGCTACGGTATTATCGTATCAGAGTCATACCGGTACAATTAGGCGTGAGACTCGTTATCACATTAAATTCATAAGCCAGCCAGAAAGAAGCTATATAAATCATACATCCCCAAAAGGGGAGGGTAGACCTCGCATTTATGTGTTGCAGTCGCAGAACTCGGTCACAGTCTGGCAGAAATAGGACTCTCTAGCCACTGCTCTTCTCGGTATCGCCCATCCCAGCAACCCCCAGCGAGAGACCCACACCCTAATAAATACCCGGAAATGTCCGAGATTCCTTTCATTTTTGATAGGGATCCGATGACCTATTCCTTCTAATCCCGCAATAATAATCTCACGTGCATGATTCATAATCACGCAGTCCCAGTATTGAAGTTAGTTCATCCCATTCCTGCGAACAGCTCCTAATATATAACAATTTTTTTTTAACGCGACCACTTGTTCAACATTTCCCGCAGTATACAGTAGAATGTTCGATTCCTATGTAAGTAGTACATATTTAGATGAATATATCAACTCATTACGCATCAATAAAAAAATAAGTCCATACGAGAAATAACAATTCCGTTGTTAAACATTAAAAATGGTTCATTTTTGTTTTCGCTCTGGTGTAATTTTTTCGTGACATGCTTTTCTAAATGATGTGTGATATATTAAATGTTAATATTAAATGAAAATCTAAATTCCACCCCGAAGCAAGATAATACACAGTTCCTTGAGATAGTAGGTATTACTGATATGAGTATTAGGCAACTAGTATATCCGTGCTTGTTGTGAATTTCCAATTGACTAGTATTTTATCACTACGCACATATTTATTATTATACAAAATATTATATTATAGGTGTATATTACCTAGAATATAAATTCTGTATACCTATGTATATAAATATTTTGGTACACCATCAGCTGCCACTGCTTCCAATTCGACACTTCATAAATTTTTCACGCACCGGGAAACATATCAGAAACGTGGTGTGCATTTTAAATTCGAATATTCTTAATTAATTTTAAATGTTTCGAGTATAAAAACGCGACGACAAATCATCGGGACGGAATAGCGGCCGCAAATAGCGTAGATGGACTCACCGACGGTTCGCTAACGATATTAATTTATTATTAATTTAATTGTCCGAGCGATTCATTAGGAAGCCGCTCGCTGAACATTTTATTAAGATGAAAAAGTCCAAATTCCAAAGCTCAACGGCGCGTCGTATCCTCAATAAAAGTTAATTATTAGAGTCATATGTTCCACCTGTCCGACAACAGGAATTTTCAACAAGAAATCCTCCCCATGCTCCAGTCAGTGGCTCCCATTATTTCTCGCCCATCTAACACTGAAAATGAGATCATTCTTACAGATTTTATCAAAAAATGCATTGTTTTAACTTATTTTGGTAAATAATTATATTAATAATATTTTTTTTTAGTTGCATACCGCAAAGTGTTAAACTATTATAATCAACGGGAGCAACACTGTTTATGATTTTAGCAACACTTAATACGGTGCCCTGCTTGTTACACTAATATCATTCCGTATTACACCAGACAGCAAATAATTAAAACAGAATACATGCTAATCCTTTGCCGTATTTAAAGTATTACATATTATCACTATATAGGCATGTATAATATGTAATATAGTGGTAAAGGCAGTAGGATACAACTTAAAATTACACATATTATTACACAACAAAATATTTTTTACAAGACAAAAAAAACTTTGTACACACTTTATAATAATGATATAATTCATCTTAATATGTTAGCTAATATATATTACCTCAAAAAAAATTGTCCCTGTTAAGTAATACATTTGGGGAAAGTATATAAAGTACGAGTATTTTAAAAAAAACATTTAAAATTGAGTAATACGCGTATTCAAAATGAGGTTTATATTATTTATTTTTATTATAGATCGTTTTGACTATTACACTATTTATTATTCTTTATTCATATTGGTATTTTTTATAGCACTTTTGAGAGTATTTCATATTTTTATGCACGTTAGAAAGTACAGCGTGTATTTGTTTGTCTGTGTGATTGTATTATTATATTTGTCGTTTGGTAGTGTTGTATATTTAGAAATAGTAAGAATATAGTTATTATTATTATTACATGATACAGTATAGTCGACGGGTTCATCCGAAAGTGCACCGAAACTAGCACATTCTATTTTCTTGTATGTAATTATTCTAATTGTTTTTGATTATCATTTCCGTGGATAAAAGGCGTCAGTATGTAATTTTCTTTAAAGTCGTGTCTGCATTGATTTAAAAATATATCACACGCACAAAATATATCCCGCTTTGAAAGGTAAAATTTAATCTCCGGCCTGTATTCCTTTATTCATGCTTTGTGTACATATTTTATGAGCGTTTCATAATGAACTTAGCGCGCCTATTTTTTGTGAACACAAAATAATACGAAAGTGTTTCATGTTCCAGCACACCTATAAAATACGATGTTGTGCTTATCCATTGAACGGAAAATAATCATTTGAATACCCGCCTTTGTATCGCTTTGATGCCTGTCAATCGCCCCGGCGTGTCTATAGAAACTTCGTTTAAAGTCGACTCCGAGTCCCTCTTTAAGCGTCTTTAGGTGGCTTTAGACTCTTCAACGGACGGTACCAACCCGGTTTAGCGATCGACACAAAAGTCTCAAGTAAAAATTTATTGTATTTATTTAATCCAATGTAGGATACAAATATTAAAAAAGGCCTTTTTAAAAATACTGTGTATATCTTAAGCTAAAGTATGGTTGTATAATGTCGAAGTCATATTGCGTGTAATTGTTTTATAGATGCCGCGGAAGATGTTTACAGAAACGAATATCATTCACTTGCAAGGATCTATATTATATGATGTAATAGTGATTGGTAACTAAGATTTAACTGTTGTAGGTTTACTTTATAGTGTTCCAGTCGTTGTTCAAAGAATAACGAATAATCAGTTACCAATAATCATTACAATCGAACACAATCAGTCACAATAACGGTTTAAATAACGATTTAACTATCGCTAATCTATAATATTATTACTGTGTAGAGGTAATGAGGTAAACCATTATTTTAACTGTAATTTGCGTTTGATTATATCGTTAATTGGTAAAGGATTGTTATTGAAATCACACATCACTAGTGAGAGGATTGCTATAGAATAGTGTTGTTCTGGTAGTCAACATGACGTTTGCGTGCCCAGTTAACAGTATTGATATCAGCTCGGTAAGGCGGATTATAATGGAACATTTTAATGAAGACTGTGAACATCTGCGTAGGTTCGGGCGTAGCTATGATAGTTTAAAATATATTCGCGAGGTTTAAGATTAACAATACTGCTAATTAACACTTCTGTTTTTTATTGTTATATTTGCAATGTACAGGCACAGTCAGCCGGCAATCATCGTTATAAATTACTTCGCGGTAATCAAACTGTAGAAGTTCAAGGGTCAAATCGTTTCACTGTAATACTTATCAATACCTTCTTTCAATACGTGCCTCGCAAGCTGTATATACAAAAATACACAATTGGATTAGATATCTACCATCTGTTGAAAGTGAAACAAAAAGATTCGCCTGTTTTGTGTTCATTCTCTTCCGCAAGATTAAAACTGACATTTTATTCGCCGTCACTCGCTCATTAGTGTTTAGAAAAACAATTATTATGTTCTTTGTGGTCAGCGCGAAATGCTGTGTATCTGACTAAGGGTACAAGTGGTGGCTAACGATGTCCGGACAAAATTATAGATGCGACCACTTTATCTTGTCGGGTATTTCTTTTCCCGGCATAGAGATTCGCAATCTTTCAAGGGAAAACTATTCTTTATCATACCGTATTATATTTTATGGAATTCTAAAATATATCTACATTAAAATAATAAAATAGAATCCTACATTATATTCTTAGGATGAGATTTGATCAACAAAACAAAATTTAGCATTTTAATAATTTTATATTTTCACAGTTTGATAGGTAATTAAATCAAATGTGCGATGTTACATTGTGAACTCATGCCTGCTACTTACGCTATCGAATTAAGTTATTAAGACTAAGGTAGGATAACCGAGGCGGAGTGAAATATTTTGTAGGTGACCTTTTGATATTCGATAAAGTATTAATAATGAACAATTTAGAAACCGTTGATGTACAAAATAATTAAAATTCGAAAAAAACACTAACAACATACAATTCCTTAACACTTCGCCTT
The DNA here is from genome assembly GCA_022840565.1 of Eubasilissa regina. NCBI lineage: Eukaryota > Metazoa > Arthropoda > Insecta > Trichoptera > Phryganeidae > Eubasilissa > Eubasilissa regina. The sequence continues at coordinate 24,091,904 of JAINEB010000009.1, forward strand.
TACTGTCCATATTCCCGTTAACGACCGAAACCTCACCCCTCTTCTTCAACCCATTGCCCGAATAGACTACAATACTGTATTTAGTTTAATTATCACCTGATAATGAAACTCTCGAAACTAGTAGTGGCAATAACCCAACGTCTGTGTAGTAGAAAGATTAGTTGTGAAAATTAAAATGACCCTAAGGCTGTTCGCGAAAGGCGGTTAGTTTATCCTTTGCGACACTAAAATTCTACTCATATTAAGCTCAAGATACTTATTAATTTTAGAACAATTAAGAATTCGAGATAGATTATCCAATGACGCATCCCCCAGCCTTACAAATACATCGCCTGTATCTGTAAAATATAAAAAGATAAAGATAATGAAAGGGTAAACAGCATAAACTGGTTGTGGCTGGAAGTGGAAGGCCTAAGAGGAAGAGGTAAGATTGTATAGAAAAAATACCGTGGAACAAGATATGCAAACTAATTCACTATTTTTATTACTTAATAATACAAATTGTAATATCTTACAAACTGAAACCATATTCTTGATAAAATGTCATCTTTGTTCAATAATTTCTTAAGTATCGTTTCAAAAATGAATCAAATAGAATACATATCATTTAACATATGTTAAATATTTAAAAAATAACTGTCACTGCATTGCCTCTTCGAAAGTGATGATAAATGTACCGATATTTATTACTTTCAACTTTTTTATATAATACCATTAAATATTTCACAAGAAGGAAATAATTTAAAAACCGTCAATACGCGCGTTGTGTTGTGTCGGAAATAAATGATTTTATGGCATACATTTTAGAATCACTGGGCGCCAGTCTAGTTGCGGTTATAAAAACCGGTTCTTTTAGTTACGACGTTGAGTGGATACTCTCCGTTGATACTTCGCTACTCGACCTAACAAATTGCTACTCGCACTCTACATCTTTCTTATGTTTGTTTAATTACTATCGTTACTCCTATCAAATGAATCACAGCCTAGTAAATGAAACAGGTTCACCCCGGTACAAGTATATTAACTAGACTAGGGTGAAGAAATGTACATTATATATATATATATATATGCCCTTGATTTATAACGATACGACTAAACAGTAATCAAATTTGTTTACCTTGTTTTAATTGTTAGTGCTCTGTCAACCGAACCAAATCCTTAACAGACTAATTTCACTGTCGTATAAATATACATAGTTGATTTTTTGTGTTAAAATTTAATAGATTGATTTATATATTATATATCTATTATTTTATTTATTGATATTTTTAAAATAACGTATATAATATTGAAATTATTACAAAAAAAAACATTTTCATTCAGTTTGGTTCGCTTAATTAATTGAACATATCATGGTGCACCCGCAATTAAAGATTTTTTCGGTTCTTTCATTCACATTCAATACACAATGCGTTTATTTATTAATTACGCATGAATATAATATTTTCTCTTCATTATTTAATGAAGATGGGCGAAGTGCTATACATGACACATCCATATTTGATTTCTATTTATGTCAATTCGTTTCTAAAAAAATCTTTTCCGTCAATATTTATATAATAAATCATGCTCAGAACCATGTTGGATCAACATACTTTTTTATGAAACATTTATGAGTCATAAGTACGCTCCTACCTATGTGTTTATCAGTGGCGTGCGCTAGGCATGGATTTAGGTTATGATGCTAATACATAAAAGTGCGATGGACTGTATTTTCACTAGATGTTGTATTAATATGAGAGAAATACACTATCAGAAGCACGTTTTGTTAATTTCCTTTCCTGAAAAATATTACTATATTCTTGAGAAACACTTCAAGTTATTATCAAGTGAAGTGCCTAAAATACTTTATAATATAAAATAATGACATGTTTGAAGTAGTACATTCAAGTACATACTTGCAGCACGTCTACTCAAATGGAGACGTGTATTAAAAACACCGCGCCGGTCGAGAGTTGCATTTAGCTCGTATATGTTCGTATTTGTATCACATTCAAATTGTGATATTCTACCGGCTGCGCCAGATGTGATATCCTATCGACTGTGCCACTTGTGATATCTTAATATCGTGCTATTGATGATGGTCCTTGTGTGCGGGAATGTGTCTTCAAAATACAAAAGTATTTATTCTAGATGCTTCTATACAGGACAATATTAGGTGTTAACTGTTTCACGGTCCGGAGCCAAGAGAGTGCGCCGACCGCGGTGCACGACAAATATCTCTTTCACAGGCGTTATTCTTGCCAACCTAATGCACGCCACTCATCCATTACCAATATATACATTACACAAATACACTAAATAAATTATTTACTTAGCATAAATTACAGTTGTGCACAGCTCTTTTGATTATGTAGAGTGCACACCCCTAGTATTTATTTATGAAAACAAAATTACCATAAATCGATTAAAAAACAATATGTTGACAAATTGACATTCTGGTCATTTCAGATTATTGTAATAATGTATGTACACTGATCGTTTCATTTACGCGATGGTGCAAAATGACGTAATTATAATGCGGTCCTCATCGAAGCCTGTTTCATTTTTTTGTTCTACGTGTATGTAATGTAGGCGTAGGTGTGTTGTGTGCGGTGTAGTGTGCATGTATCGCATGTGACTCGCATTAGTATGAAGTGTAGCCGAGATTGGTCGACCTGTGTTACAGGAAGCGTTCTCCATACAAAATGCCCTCTGGCCACTCGTGTATCCCCGTGATCTTGTCGACTCTCCGATCCAAGCACACAACTTGCTTCGCACCTCGATTCCGTGATCACGCATACAAAAAGTGCCCTCTGCACCGGGTACATAAATTAGTATGATTTTGCGATGCTGGCTTCAGGGTCGGCCAAAATAAACCGGTCGTTGATTCGTGTGAACTTGCACTATTATTATCGTTGCACTGTATCGGATATTTTTTATATGCATCGTGTGAACCTATACTTATTGTACTGATTTTTTACGCCAAATTGGACCCGAAGGTTTTGAAGTACTTAACTTAAGATATTAAGAAATATTTGACGTCGAAATGTCGTATTTTTTCCTATTGGATACCGTGTCGTGAGACGTGGCGGACACGTGTCATCGCCGGAACGGTACATTAATTTTTATTATTTGGCACTACTAGGTAAACCAAATACTGGAAGATGGTCCTGTTAGAAGCCTCAATGATTGATTAGCTTGTATGAGAAGATTTATTAATGTAGATGAGATGAGAATCGTGTGTCAAAACATAAGAGTACGGTGCTCCATCCGCTCTCCCTACCTCCGCGGGGAAATGGTGTGATGGTAAGTAAGTAAATTATATTTGATTGCGTCTAGTTGTTAAGTTGAGTTGTGGTAGAATGGTACACCACTTTTCTTTTTTGAAAAATAGGATTTATGGAAACACTAGCCGCGTGGTCACGTATCGACCGCACGCATGATCCAGCAACAAGTAACCGGCAACAGCCGATTGCTTTCTGGTAATATGAATATATAAATTGTTATAATTCACACAGCGTGTTAACAGCTCCGTTTCAAGTAAAACAATCTAAACATTGTATTATTTTATAAGTATAGTTACATTGTCTTCGATACACGCTCGTGTTATGCCAAACTGATTAATTATTTATTAAAAAACCTAGACTATTGCGCTGCATTTTATACAATGTTACTAATTTTAATTGTTTCATATTCAGTTTAGTGACGAGCAATGCTGGACAATTTTAAATCTGACCTCTATATATATATCATTATATAATTATGTACGTGTCCATGCATATGCCTGCGCGTATATTTTTTCTTCACAGCCGGTTATCACCCGTCACAATAGTAGTTACTAATCGATACCAGAGCTTTTTTGACTCTACGTATAAATAAGCTTGTTTTTATTTGATTTATACACGTTCCTCCAAAATTGTGGTACGGCCGCTAATGTAAGATCCAGCCTGGTCGTTAATTCTCTTTATCAGAACACATGACTGTTGTAATATACCCACATTATGTATACATGACACTTCTAAACCAGTTTCTATGACTAATTCATCTATACTTTCCTCTCACGTCTATTCAGATACGCTCGCGGAGAGTTATTGAACTTTCCGATGCCCAAAGTGGTCAGCGGAGATCTCGCTTAGTATTCAAAAGATAAATATAAGTCAAAGAAATAAAATAAAAACACGAGCGAAGACTTCTTCGTGAGATATCGATTGTGCATACTTACATTGGTTCTTTTGTTGTGGGAGTAAGTGTACAAAAAAAAATCTATCGAGACATGTTTAATGATCAATACAGATAACATCTATTATGTTAATGAACTATTATGATATACGTACGTGTTTTTTCGATACAGCAAATTTGTTTATAAACTCGTATTTTTACTATTGCCTTTTATGAAGAAAATGGTTCCTTCGCAAAAAAAAAACGCATTAAATTTTATGGCGCTGTGGGTTACGAAACTGTGAAACCAATAAAATAGTTAACTACGCTTTTATGGTACTATTAATATATGAAATATTGTGATGAAAAGTTAGCATCGCCATTAGTAAATGTAGACCATTGAATACCTAATTGGACAAATTAGGCATCAGATAATTAGAAGATAATATCGATATAATGGTGCCTACCTATTAAACGTTTGCACGTTAAGAACGGCAGAGAACTTTATGTACAGTTGTATAATTTTATGTAAATAAATTTACCTTTCATAAATTCTTTAACCCTCGTTCTACGTAAAATAATTTACTTAAGGGTTCCGGGAAACGGAGGAGATTGGTCATTAACCCCCTTTCCTTCCTAGAAATGTTCAATGATATTTCCCCTTCAATCAGAGCAAACTGCTACATTCACAGCTATTTTAGGACTTCTTCAATAAGCGTGTTTGAAGTAAAATAAAATTGTATTTTACCAGTACGAACACGTTGAGATTGATCGCGGATGATTGTGCAATTTTTTATAATACAAAATATATCATTAAGTGACTTATTACCTATGAAAAATAAATCATCGTATGAGAAAATGCATGAATGTGAATGAAGCGAGAAATGTGTGTCAGGACAGAAGAGTGTGACGCTCTATCCTCTCTGCCTGCCCCCGAGGGGAAACGATGTGATGGTAAGTTATTTTAAACCTCAACTACACACCTGTGCTATAAAATGGTGGTCTCCTGGGACGAGGCTCTAATCCCCGATGTGTCTTACCACTACATCAACAAACACGCGGAATTATCAAAATAAATTTAGATAGAAAATCGCTTAAATTTTTTATCTGTCAAAAAAAATATAGTCATCATTAAAATATAGTGGTCTCGATCCCGAAACTTTCTGCATCCGGTAGAGCTCTATTAAGCTACAATGACCCGTACAAGTCACAATATTTCATCTATATATGTTTACTAAGCAAGACATATTTTTATCATCATCACAAAATCACGTTCTGAATAATCTGTGATTTATTGTTGATGTTTGTAGCGTTAACTTTGTGGTTAGACATAATTAAATTATTTATTAATATTTAACTTTGTTTAAACAACACTTCAACTACACACCCCGTAATGAATGCCATTTAAATTTTATGTAATAGTTCATTTATTCAGCCCTGATGAAGATACGTAAGTATCGAAACCAGTTAACGTAAAAAATAACACAGTGGTTTAAACAAAGTTAAATATAAATTATAATATTATATTAATATATATTATTATGGGTAAATAATAGTATATGTTACTATCGTATTATTTTCTTTGATTATAATATATAGAATATTAATTATTTTTTATTGCCTACTTAACATTGAAAATTCAGTACAGTATGTATAAAAAAAATTATAGTTCTATTTTTATGTTAGTCTGTCCGTGTAAGTGTGACTCAAATCATTTTGTGTCTCGTTCACTGTCTCTCTTTTCGGAGTGTTTTTGATGAATTGATCCCTGAGTGTCTGCCTTGAACAACTGCACCTTAATTTTCCATCTGCATGTAATACTATGTTTTTTTTTATGGATTTATGTACTATGATTGTTTATGAATAAAGACAGCACTTAAAGTATGCTGGAGAGTTAAAATAAAATAAAAATTATTGCTAATAATCATCTTGAATTTCTTCTCCTTTTTTCGTTTTGTAATTGTTAAAATGTAATTGAATTAAAGTTAAATTTTTTATTAGCCTAGATGAGTGGGACCGACAAGGAAGCCCTAGCTTCTAAACCGGTCCCGGGTAAGGATGGGTCCCCCCCTCCAGCTGTTCTCTTTTAGTTCTATTTTTCTATTCGCGTTACTTTATGAGAGTCTTCATTTTGTTCCAATATTGATGCTATCTGAAATAAATTTGTTTGTCAAACTGTCGTCTTTTTTTTTTGCAATTTAAATAAATATGATTTTACTTTATATCCATCTTTAGCTTTCTTTCATTTTCTTTTTCCGAGTATGTCGATGGTGTGTAATCCTACAGAAACATTTTGTTCATTTCTCATAATTTTGTATATACGCTCCGATAAATATGTATATAAATTTAGCGAGTGTGTATATTGCGTAGAACCCGTATCACACGGGCAAGTTGGCGTGTAAAAAAAAACAAAGTTTAATTTAGGTCCGGGGAATAATGTGTAATTACTGTCGATGGATAACGAGCTTAACCATAGTTTAAGGGCCGCTTTGGGAAAAGGCCAATGGTTTTAACCGGACTTCGGAGGTAATATACCGATTCGGTTTCCCGTACGTACTGGCTTATGCCGTTTTTCTTATAATTTGTTTTGCCTTTTTATTGCCCAACCTTTGAATAAATGTACCATTACCTACGCTTCGTCTGATTTATTATATTCTGATATTACAGCGACTCGTTTCTCGTACCACAATGCTATTATCCAAAAATACAAAGTTTTTCGAAAGAAAAAAAAATGACTTGTGAATTTTTTTAAATATATGGATTAAAACATGACGCACCTTAAATTAATTTCAATGCACTTCGATCACGAACACGAGATCTCGAAACCACTATTCGTTAAAAACAATCATCTTTCTATATAAATTTATATTATTAAGGAGAACATATTCTTATTGTGAAGTTGTGATTATTCACAACATAGGTCCGTAATATTTTAAATACTTATTGAATATATATATATATATCGAAAAATATTATTGTTGCGCTACCGGGATTCGAACCTGGATCTCATTCCAAACCGGGGAAGGTGCATTATCCAACCATGTTACAGCGTCAGTCATGTCGTCAAAAGTACTGTCGCTGTAGTATAGTTAGATAATGCACCTTCCCCGGTTTGGAATGAGATCCTGGTTCGAATCCCGGTCGACCAAAATGTGACTTCTTTTGTCCTCCGGTTCGCTCAAGGGAAAGTATGAGATGCATGGTCCTGATGCACAGAATTCACCATATCGTCTCCCACCCATATCAGCAATCATTCTCAAGGAAAAAAATAATAGAATAAGTTTGTAATTTACAATATTATAATTAACTAGCTTTTGCATACAGAATTTGAGCATGATAGAATAAGAAAATATTTTGATTCTACAAGGTAATATAGCAGTAAAATAATATCACCTCAGTGTGATTTCAATAAAAGAATTTCAACAAATCGTCTATAACAAAATTAGCAACAAGTATTTAAATCAGACGTGAGAACATCAGAATAAATATTATTTACAACCTCTGTCGTCAAAAGTACTGTCGATGTAGCATAATTGGATATTGCACCTTCTCCGGTTTGGAAAGAGATCCAGGTTTGAATCCCGATAACGTAACAACAATATTTTTCGATAAAATTGATTTTATATATATATATATATATATATATATATATCTTTCTAATTAATACATTTCATTAGTATTTATAAAAAAGAGGCTTTCTTCCACAACTCCAGAATTTATGTGCCATATTCAACTGGTATCTATCTTGAGGAAACCTAAGCCACCGCGGTGATTTTCAGAGATTGAAAAAAACGATTTATAATATGTCTAATAATTTTTCTCTTTTGTTTCAGGTAGGTGATGATTGACGACGCGGAAACAATAATTTTTGATCATTCAAAAATATGAATATATGAATGCGCTAACACTAACACCAACACGAGACGTCATGTAAGCCGAGAAGGTACGATGCCGAATAAATAACCATAATGCTATACTTTATTATTAATTATATTATATTTTATTATTTATAATATGTTCGTAATTGACGCTATGTAACATTGTACTTTCGATACAACGCGGCAACAGTCAATAGACATCAAAGGCGAGCATTCAGGGCTCGTGCCACACTGAGGAGTGGCAAATAATAATTGTTTATTATCCGACGGTCGTTACGAATAATAGAAAAATAGTTACTTTCTGCGTGCGCTAGTAATTAGCCACTAAAAATATGCCTTTAAAAATAATACATTAACCCATTCAAGATTCAGCATGAAAACAAAATGCTTTTTTAAAGTATATATATAGTATCTATACTCAGGGGAGTTGAACTAAAAAATATAATTTTGAAAATATTTATGTAATTTTGAACTCTGAGAATTTTAATTTTACTATTTTGTATATAAAATATATATTACATGACTAACACGAAAATAATTTACCATACTATTTTATATTATTTTCTGACCACACTAACACAATATTTTGGCGATTTTTACTTTACCATTCACCGATACATTGTTTAAATTTTATTTAATACTTTTAGTTCCAAATGAATGCGCACAAACTTCAATCTGTTCTTATATTACTGTATAAAGAATATTTTTTAATAATGTACTGATTTGTCAGTTGTTACGCTATTTATTAATAATTCAAGTCATTGTGTATATTTAAAATTTTTTAAGATTTGTTTCATTATTATATTCCTTACTACGTCACGTTTTTTGACTTTACCAAGAGGTTTGATCGTTTTGCGATTCATAAAAAAACCACTTTGTAAGTTGATAAGTTTACGGCTTTGTTTTGACTATATCTTCTGGACGCTTTCTTAGCGGAAACGGATAACCGCGTGGTTGTATTTACCGGGGGTAGCGGCAGCTCAGGGCTCACTTTTATGATTCCACCCAATTCCAATTAAGGCTGTAGGAAAATCAGAAACTTTTAATGGCTTACAAGGTTTTCCTTTTAGCGGCGGTGGAGGATCGCTCCGATTGTAACAATTATTCAAGCGAATGAAAACGAACGCGTTTTTTTCTCGAATATGGAATAAAATTATTAAACTCGACATGCGGGAAGCGGGAAAATTTTAAACTTGACGACCATTCGGGTTATTTTTACGCGGGACTTGTTCATTTGTGACATTTGTCGGGTTAATGCGGGGGAAGCTAATTGACAGTCCCTGTGAAGGTTTCAATTTCTGTACCGGACAGAAAGAGGTTTATGCGGTATGCCAATATCACAGACAAACGGATACAATTAGTGGTTGTATTTTAAAAAAATCCGTTAAATAAATAAGGAGAATTGGTATTTAGTTATGAGACTCATTCCAAGTTTGTACATTTTTAATGAAATCACATTATCATTTAAATTAAAATTAACTTTAAAAATAACAATTGTTCTTTATAATAGCGATTATTTATCATTTGATATAATCCTTTAACATACTTATTCGCAATTCACATTTATACATATACTTATCGCTTTTATATTCAGTAAAACTACCGGTTCACTAACCGCTACTGGTCTAGTCCGTCAATCGGATCGATAAAATTATGATTTGAGTCTTTTCATATGAGTTAAATTAAAAATTAAATTGAAAAACACGACTGGTTGACATACTTGAAGAGAATTAAGTATTTACTTACGTAATAATATTACATAAATATATTTCAACTATTAATACGATCATGAATTTATTGAATAAATAAATTTATAAACTTCAAATAAAAATGTATTTGATTATTATGTTCTGAAAAATTATTTTTATTATTATTCGTTAGTAGCATTATAAAATTTCCACCTGGAAACAAGGATTGTTCAATAAAACCGGCTATGAAACTAGTATATCGATACATTTCATACAACTCCGCAATCGCCACAGTAACTTTACATTATTTATCCCGATGATACGAAGACTTTTAAGGTCCATATATTTAAAAGGGAACGTACCGTTTCGTCGTGACAGCGCCGTGAAACATCACGTAGATAAATCAATAAGCCGTTATATCTTATCCACTCCCCGTGTAACACGGACTTCCATATAAAGAAGCTCCGCCAGATATGAAAATTTTACGAATGTATCGGGCACTTTGTATTATTCATTCTCATACAATATTTATGGCAGTCCTTTTTATTGAAAGCAATTTATTAGTATTGAAAGGATGACCGTTTTCAATCCCCGCTGCTTGTTGATACAATGCTGAATAGCATCGTTTGAAAGGCCCATTTTAATACGGTTAATGAATTTATTAATAGAGAATCTATTAATCATTGAACTTTCAGTGAAAGCGAAAACCTATGTACAGGCTGTAACGCGGGATGGATTTTCAAACTTGGCATCGAAAATGATACGGTATAAAATCGTGACAAAGTTATCCCAAAATATTTTGGAAGAATTTATTTCAAAATTTGGGTCGACATGTTCAAACTGTACTTTCAAAATCTCAACCGTTCCAGATAAATAATCATATTATTAAATATACAGGTATAACAAGTCTTATCCCAAGTATTAATTTCAAAATTTCTATCGAAAATATTCAAACCGTACGTGCAAAATCTCAACCATTTCAGAGAATTAATAATTACATTAAGAATTTAGGTTGTAACAGACATATACCACAGTATTTTGTGGTATATGTCTGTTATACTTATTCAATTATTATGTATACTTATTCAAAATTTTGATAGAAAATGTGTTCAAACGGAGTGTATTACACTAGCAGTTTAGTTTATCAAATGTGGTTTGTTATAAATTTATAAAGACTATTTAAATGTATCACGAATTATATTATAATTTTATATATATTATCGAATTTATTTATAAAAAATTTTATTATATCATAGAAGATTTTATTAATCAACATATATAAAACTGCTACGTAATTGAGTAGAAGCGTTTTTTAAAAAAAATATTAAAAATCTACGGAAAGAGGGAAAATTTTAAATGCTGGATGTCCGAGAGGCGCGACAATCAATCCTCATTTTTACCGTCGGCCCAACGTTTCCCAACGTCATGTCTAAATTAATATCAGTCAACGGTGAAATATCAAGTTAGTTTATTCGTCCACGCGTTGTACCATAAAAAATGACGAACATTATTCTGGCATCGTTATTGATTAATATTGTCCACTTTCACAGTTTTCATTATAGCTAATACCTAACTTATAAAAAATAAATAAATTATCACAATACTCACTGAATTTATTATGTTTGATCATTGAACCGTGGAATCTTTGACACGTTAATAAAAACAATATATTTTTTCTGTCTATTCAATTCGCTTGGCTCACTTTGAAAAAAAAAAAATAATGTCGGGATAGAATTAACCATATGACATTTAAATTTAAAAAAATGTTTGTATAACTTTTTTGTTTCCTGTTTGTTTTATTTTTTATATAAAAATCTAGTTGGTGTTAAATGTATCCGAGTATGTAAGAATAAAATAAAGTGCATTTATTTTAAAAAGAACACCATGAAATCTCGATTTTTATAGCTGAGATTAAGAATTTATCGTGGCCGGTGGAATGTCTATTTATATATTATTTAAGGGATGAAAAATGGGGGTGCATTTATTCAGTAGGCCTTCCGGTGTTTTGTGTGTACAAAGTATCCCAGAATCGCCAAGATTCCGTGTACTCCGTTCCCGGCAACTGGCTCCGCGCTTCTTGGTCTAAACGACTGCTTTCCTTCTCCTCTAGACTCCAGGGACGTCTGAATGACGCTGCGATAATTTTTCTCCACCCTGGCTTATCCATCTAGAGGAAATATTTCCTTTGTTTCGCTATTTTTCCGCTGTTGTGTATTTTTTTTTTGCCTCCTCCGGGCTAGATTTTGTAAGGGAATTCCTGAGTGGGTATCCGGAGCTCGCATGCGTAATTTGAGAAAAAAAAGTGGACGTTGCATACTTTCTTGTGTTTTATTATATCTACTGTGAGAAATATGATATTTTTATTCACGCAGAAATATAATATACACCACCGACTACGAGGCATGCCTAATTCATTTAAAAATATTGTAATTCATCCGAAATTTAATTCTGTTCTTTGAATTTCTATTTGAATTTTTTTTTTTTTTGGGTTGATTGTTGGTTTATTATGCCGTGAATATCCAAGCTCTTTGTAAAATTTACTAAATTCCGAAAAATATCTATCTAACTAATAATGCACGAAACGCAGTAAAAACTCTCATACCTTCCTTGCCGGAAAAAGATGTTACATATGTATTAAAAAAATATATTTATAGATACATTTTTATATAAATGCATAAATGTTCTACTACGTACTTTTATTTACACTAGCCCGCTATATGATGAAACATGCAATGTGATTCGAAACGTCGACATGCAGTGATGTAGAATAAACACGACGTCCAGTAATCTATCAAAAAATAAAAAATTAATAAGTTTTTTTATATTATTCTCATGTTTGCATTGTTACATGGTGCGTGTATCGTGTTGTGGTACATGAGTCGTTATGTGTTTAAAATGAATAATCAACAAATTCACCGAAACACTTAACTTTTAAGTGGTAATTACTTAGAAAACAAATAGAATTTGTACATAAAAAATGTGATGGGTTACTATAGGAAAACGTTAGTATGGCCACAATTCTCTCTGCGAGTGCGAGAAATCATAATGGCATCATGCCAATTATTTTTAAGTATTTTTGCAAATTTGGCCAAACAGTTTAGTTTGTAAAAATTATGAAGACGTTTCGCGATAAAATTTTGACTTTAATCTCTGGTTATCACGCTACCGAGCTGCCTCTACGCAAAGTTAAACGATAGTGTATTCAAAACGGCATGAGTTTTCGGTTATAATATTGCTAGTTTACAAAATGAGATTTTTTTATTTTTAATTTTAATACGTATACAATATTATCATGATAGCGCAGAGTTGAAAGCATTTTTTATTACGATTGTTTTTTTTCATTTCTTTAAATTTTTTTTATATGATTTCAAAAAAGTATTGAGTGTTTATTTTATCTAACTGAATTACACGTTATAAACTTAAAAAAAAAAAACATATATGCTTAAATACAAATTTTCATCCATTTAAATAGTTATAATGTCGAATCACAATGTTGTTGTATAAAACATAAAAAATATTATTTAAGCCTTACGATGTTACAAAAGTTTTAGTATAAAAACAAAACACTACACTCCATTTTTGTAAACTTTATTTAATTGCAAACTGTAATCTTAAAATATTTATAAAATTATTCCTAGTTCACCATTATACGACTGTTTTACCTTAAGTTTTTTTTGTCTGAATAAAACACGCTTCGTTATTCTTCGTCGTAGAGTATGATAAACTATTATTTAATTTATTAGTTGGTATCCTAAATCGTGTGAATGTTTTCTGCATATATGCAATATACAATACACTCAACGATGTCGTAGAACGTGTCGGAAATGAGCTTTTGTAGTATGTTAAGAAAAATTTTATCAAAATGTGCAATATTTTCGGAGATATTGGCATTCGAAGTTGGGCTTGTTGAAAAACGCTCGGATTATTATTATGCCAGTACTAACAATATGGTATTAGTACTAGAGTGTCGAGTATGTACCGACTTGTCGACTCTGAAGATGTGACGTCATCTCTCGCATGGTATAAACTGATCGCTTTTAAAACACGCAACATTGAACATCTGCAACTTTGCCATATTTCAAGATATCGAAAAAATTCTTTCAGTTTTGTAAATGAGATTTTTCTAAAAATTTAAAATAAGATGTCTCCAATACAATAAATTTAATTAAATCTTTTAAATTTTACGTAGTATTCGACTATGTTGTATGTCTTTCTGGATGTGATTTTGACTTTATAGAGTTAATTAAATTTCTTTAAAAAATCACAATATATTATAGCAGGTGATCAGACATTTTTGATGATAATAAAATATTTTTAAATATGATTATACGTGAAATAGTGATCACATAAAATCAATTTGGAAAAATATCATATTACGGGTACGTGTTTATTTAAAGAAATATCATTTAGTCGAAATGTAATCATGGTTATTTTTATCAATTTTATGTAATGTAATTTGTGCCTCGCGTTAACCAAATAGCCTTTAAGCTAAATGACCGTATCACGACTCTTATTACACGGAGCTTTGTAAAAAAATGTACATATTTTAATTTTATTTCCTTCATAGAGATTAGGACAGACTACTGCTGATATCATTTATTTGACCGATGATTTTTGTTTTAGTAAAGAAAAAAAATTAATTGCATCGATTATTACTCTAATTTATTTATTTTTCTCTGCTGGATGTTATTCTACGACTGATTTTGTTGTTTGAAATTTTTAATCGTTTATAATATATTTTTATTTTATTACTAAAACAAATATCTGAATTTACCACAGACTACCAAATAAATATATAGACATGAACTAACGCAAATTCCTTGTCCCGATATTTTCGTTCATTTTGGTACCACTTACGCGACTTTTTTAAAAAATATGACTCGATAGGAACGAAAATTTAAACGCTGATAATATAATATGCATTAATGTAAAAAATATGCCTTGTTTATATAAAGATTTAATTTTTACAGTCACATCAATCAATCGGATTTATGTTTCTACAAATAACGTATGTAGAATGCCTCTCGTCCCGCAACTGATATTCCAAAACCTACTTCTATATGTTCATTTTATTTCACGTCTGTTCATTTACTGGTCTGTGGAATTAATCCTAGTAATAAAACAAATGTGATTCACGATACTAGTGTCCATCTTTTTTTTTTGCCTTATTCTTTAATATGATGGCAATGCCATCATCAACCAATAAAATAGGTTATTATTATTGCACTTCAGTCAACAGCTCTGGGAATAGTGCTCCATACTTGCGATATAACGGCTAATAAGTTTAAAGTTTGTGTACACACCTCTATAGCGATCGGTCGTAAAAACTTGGCATCGTTTATATTTTATATTAACTGGAGTTTAATCCAGTTCAGAGTGTCTCGTAAATAGATGCTTATGGCTGCTTGCATTATCCGTCTGGAAAAACGTATCTGACCCTTTAAATGCAAGCATATCATAACGTACGCCGAGGCAGTTATTAATGGTTGGAAAGTTGAAAATCATTTTAAACTTGTCTAGGCAACCTTTTTCGAGACTGTCTAGGAACTCGGCCGGTCGCCTGACATGAGGTCAACTTGTAAGTACATGTTTCTATCTTTTAAAGTCTAAATTATTATTAAGATTATTATCTTTACATTTATTAATAATTCATTTATCGTCGAACGGTGGTCAACACCACTGTATTTCGTTAGTTAGTTTACTTCGAAATCTTTAAATAAATCATAGTAGCTTGTACATATGATAATGCATATGATAATGTTGCTTATACTGTTTTTTTTTAAAATGGGTATATTACATTAAATAGGTGTACAGTGTACATACAAGAAAAATATTAATCATGTCTAAAATGCTTAAGAGTATTTTATGAATGTTTTCGAAAACAATAGTAACTAAACAGCTGTTACAGAAAATATATTTTAGGAGGTTCCTGAAAGATACCTGGTGCTAAAAGAAACAAAACAAATAAAAACCCTTTCATAATTTTTATATCCCGTTGTTTGTAGAAACATCCAATCGCGGATACGTGTCTCGATGGTTTTTAATGATCTATGATTTCATATATTTATCCTTTCTTTTAACCTTAATCTGGCGCTGCTCCGTGATCTGACATTGTTGACCCCTGACATAGTTGTTAGAAAATAAGTGCCTCGTATTTAAATGTTACGAGAATAGGCTCAGCAGAGTAGACCTCCTGACGAATAAAAGCGAACAGATTCTAATACCGTTACGGCTCTCTTATGAAACGGTTCCGTTCTGTGCTCAGATGTCGATCTGGTAAATGTAAAGGGTCACTAGCTTACGGGCTGCCTTGTTCCAAGTAGGTGCCGTGTATCTCAGAAGTGATACTCATAAAACGACAAAGAATGACATTACTAACTAAAATACTAAATATTTCTCCATTTTCTAAAATATATATAATAAAGATTTTTTTACGTACATTTGTTTATAGAATAAATTCAATTATGTTTACTGCAGAACTAACAAATATCTTCTTGAAATATAATTGTTTGTGAAGTTATGTACTCGCTTGTCACTTTCTATTTTATATGGGCTATGACAAACAGTTTCATATTATTTATCATTGTGTTAAGAAAAAAATAATTAAACATTCCATCTATACAATTGCGGTTACTTTTTCTTCTTAATTATTGTTGATTCTTGTAGTGTTAATTTTGTGGTTAAAATAATTAAAATTTTGTATTTGTATAAGCAATTTATCTTTGTTTGTTTGACTTTGTATAAGCACTGTGAGTTACTTTCATGTTGACCGGTTTCGATACCAACGTATCTTCGTCAGGACTGGCGTACAACTGAACTATTCAATAATAATAAAATATTATAAAACGACATCAATTACGGGGCGGTGGCGGAGTTTTGGTAGGAGTGGGGAGGTTGACATGGAGATATTGAAATATGAAATATGTTAAATAGTGGGTTTTTTGTTAAGTTTATTGACAAAGATACATTAGTATCGAAACGTGAAATTGACGTAAAAATAACTCACAGTGGTTTATACAATGTTCAATATATATATACAATTTTATCTTCTTAAATATTATGGACCACCAACGTGAAACCTTGTGTAACTATATGAAACCAAACTATTAACCAACTTACCATCACGCCAATTCGTCTATTCTATTATATCCTCTATTATCATATTACTTTGTTCATTTTTATTCATATTCTCGTGTAGATGACCAAACCATCTTGGCGACTCTTTAATAATGCTGACTATATAATACACTCACTCCTAATTTGTTATAAAAGAAACCAACCTATAATTTAAGGTATAATTATCTATCAATATTTGTACTACTAGTAAGTACCTACTATTAAACATTAAAAACCTTTTAAAATCACGTGAAAAGGTAACGTTTTGTATCGTATATCTACAAATTGTCCATCTGAACAACTGAACAGGTGTATTGACGCGAACACCAATATCCCTTTTTAGGGGCGACGTGCTTTTGCGAAATTCAATTTAATATCGCTGGAGTCTATTATAGGCAGGGGCGGCTGTTCTGTAACAACCCCAACACTAAACATGATACATCACCTCACAAAAAGGTACAGAACATCTTTAAATTGTTTGTTTGATGCTGTGATATTACATTCAACCTTTTTTTTATCTTTTACACTAGATTTAATGGTAACTCGATATGTTTGAAACGGGTCTGAGATGTTGTCGACTTTTGTAATGTAAAGGTATTTTCACTCGTGGAAATTAAATTTTGTACTGCTTGGGAGATATCGCAATTGGTTTTTTTTTTTCATATTTGAACGTGTCTGGACGAGCTGCGGCGATAACAGTTTCACCGAGTATTTTTAAATTTATAAAATAATAAATATTAATATTAATATTATTCAGTTTCTATAACTATCTTGGGTATCTCTACACGTATGAAAAGTAAAAATGCTAGTCAAATTGATTGGCATTAATTACATCTTTCGTTTAAAAGAAAATATAAAAATAAACAAAAATCGCGTTACTCGTAAATTAAATATTTTCAGTCGTAAAATGCAGGCATGGGGTGGGTTTTTTGAGGATTGATTAAATACATGTATTTAAAATATGTCCGTCTTAATGTTTGCTTTACCACAACTAGAACGCATAATCTCAACCAAATTAACTACTTGTAACAGTAAAAGTGATTTTGTTTATAGTTTTATTTACTGCTTTGTATTTCTCTTCGACCATCTATTTTGATTAAAAATCGATTAAAAAATAGTATATTACAACAAATTACGTAACAAAAAATGACAATAGTCAGTTACTGTAACACAAATTTCAACTAAGACCTGGCAATTTAGCTTACAGACTACGTTAATTTGTTGTTTGAGTATACATTAATCTTGCCCAAGAACGCCGTTCCGAGTGACTTACGCAAGTATGGGATTAGCACCTCGGTGTGTTAGACTCGTTGGTTTTTTGGTGGCCGGGTTAATTACTCCCACTTAGCACGAGTGCGAGCGGTGCGTGCGGCGAGGTGTCGACCCCGCCGCGTTGCGTACGGATAAGTCATATAAATTAACTTATAGGCGCCACGCAATTAGGTTAAGCAATAGGCGAGGCGTGAGCTCTACCGCTTCAAGATTATCCGGCCGTTTGTCTATCTCTTTTCATTTTCTTCCATTAGCGAGATATTTCAAATTTCGCTCTCTCCCATATACAATAAATAAACGCGATTATTTTTGTTACTCATGCACCACTTAGGTGTTGCAAGTATCTGAAATTTAATATAAATAAATTATTTTTAAATTACCTTCATTAGTGTCATATTTACATTTATTATACATCTGTATTGGAGACAAAAATATTAAAATATTTTCGGTCGCATAATTATGTATGGCATTTATTTATAGTCTGCAGTTATTACTTATTGAAAGTATTTTTGGAAAAGAATTAATGAAGAAATTAGAATAATAAGTATATATAAGAATAAAAATGAATTGTTAATTCTGGCGTCTCCTATCGGTTTACTCGAAGGTATTTGAGATTCCGTAAAAACAAAGTAGATGGCTTTCAAATAATGGAATGGTGGATGTATTAATTTGAAAAGTTCAAATAATGGAATGGTGGATGTAGTAATTTGAATATAGGTTCGAAAATTTGTCGTCAAAAGTACTGTCTGCTGAAGCATAGTTGGTTAATGCACCTTCTCCGGATTGAAAAGAGATCCAGGTTCGAATCCTGGTAGCAACAATGTGTTTCGATAAAATTGATTTTATATATATACCTTTCTAATTAATACATTTAATTAGTATTTAAAATAATTTAGAGTCCCCCCCCCCAGTTACAATGAATTACAGTTATTGCACGTAAAATTAATAATAAATTGTGGGTTATAGTATTTTATTTATTTTGTATGATTGTACTCTCTACGACTACCAAATGCGAACTGACAAAATAGTGGCCTAATAAAATCGGCCTGGAACATAATGTTCACCCTGTATTAAGTCGACATTAGGCATTAGTCAAGTGCTAATTTTAATTCTACTTTTATTTATGTTCTGCATGTCTCGAATCAAGGGCAAACAGATTGATAAACATCTGTAGAAATAGCATATTCATTAATTATTACAGATATACTATTTGAAAGCTCAATTCATGTGTAAATTTACACAAACGATCGCTCCCAGTTACAACATCTGATTTTCTGCCCACGCATAATCCAGTGCCTACTTATACACCCAGCCGTGTATATCTTTACGTGTTAGCAAACAGTCAGTAGTAGGTCATGTACCTATTCAAGAACAAAATAATAAATTGAGCAAACACAGACTCCGCTACTGATGTGCGTGAATGTACTTGTAATTTTAATTTGAGGATTGCATCACGGCAATAGATGATATTAAAGGAATATTCTTAAATGAGAATTATAAACGCGCATAAAATGCCTTTTTATTTCACAAAGTGTAAACTTGACCCGTTTGCATAATTCGCACCGGGGCTATTCAAAGAGACTTGGGCAATAATATAAACTGGGCGATAATGTAAACCGAGTAACATTTGATAAACTTTTAACGGAATTAATTAGTCGAAGAAGACAAATAACAATAACAATTCTCTTCGTACTTTATTGCGCCACTCTGCATACAATGGTTCGTTAGGTGCCCACGCCTTCAACTTCTAGACGAGGCCTGTTTACTACCGAAATTATTTAACTGCGAGAATGGACTTTTGGTATTTCTGTTCGCATTGTTCAACACTGAGAGAAATGTTCAATCAGAATTCCGATTGTTCGATTTACCACAATTATAGTTCGCGATGGCTTGTCCCGTAACCTCTGCTGGGAGGCGTCCAAAAAAACAGGTTTTATTATCCATGTTTGTACGAGAATTAGATCGATGTTAATGATGTATGGGCGAACAAATGACTTTTTGATTCATTCATAAAGTAGGTACGCACTACCACCGTTGAAACTGAATAATAAGACGTCGTGTTTATTGACCGAGTTTTAGTTTAAATTCAATTTTACACTTGATCAGAATTTAAGATTTGAAAATTTACTCGAGAAAACTTTGATCCAAGATAACTTCATTTATTACGAAACTTTATCAAACGATGCGAGAACGGAGTTAATCGCTTTTGCCTGTAATTTCTTAATGCCAGTTTTGCGCAATGTGTTGCCAAAATCATTGTCTTCTTCTCCAAGGTCTGCCACGTCAGGCCGGTACGAAGCATACACCGGAATGGCCACATTAAATCCAGTGACATTGAAAATGTATCTAGTTTAAATGACACTAACTGCAATTTTTTATTCTTCTCTAGAGACCGCTGTCAATTTCAATGGTGGCGGTGTATTAATATTCTTGTCGTGTAATTTATGTTTTGTTTATAATAAAAATTTAAAAATCACATCCTTCTTATAACGGTTCAAAGTATAATATTAATATTATCATAGTCTTTTGATTATTTTAATTAATCACGCTATGTACTCCGTTGTAATCTGTAGTACTGATTTGTTATTTTCGTATGAAGATGCAAATTGATGAATGCATCTCGCACGTTAGCACTCTATTAATATTAGTCCATTCGCGCCCACTTCTGCGAATGCATTATATTGCATCGCCAAATCGGAGATGTAGTAAGACAAAATTGAGATTAATGTACGTTACCTACTGGCTTGGATCTATTGGTAAACTTAAATAATTCATTGTAATATTATTACGTATCAATTATTAATTAATATTACGCTTAATTGAGATCTTTCGTTGCGTCGCTAGAATTAATTCAATGCAAACATACCCATTATTTATTAAATTACGTTTGATCTATGAATCATAGACGAGTGTAACGTTGTATGCAGTTTAAAATCAAAATTACATCTAATTATGGAATTGACTTTAAATGTATTGTGATATATAATACTAAACGCGTTTACTTTGATTTAAAAACGTTTTTCAATTCATTTACGGCTCGTTTTGCTTTTAAATATATCCATTGATTTATTTAAATGAATTACAGAGGATGTGAATGTCGACAAGACGTTGATTAAGTTTATCGTTGATTGCATGCTATATGTGTACCCACGCATTGTAATGTCTCACGAAATAGCATGCAGACAATAAATCATTCCACTATTTTGACAACAGAATCTTATCAAGTATTGAATAAACAGGATCTCGAATCGTTTTGCTGACACGATAAATCACGTACGTGCGTAGCAGAAGGATGTATTTATAACAGATAGTTCAAATTGTCCTTGCGTTGTTAAAATATTAATAATATAATT
This sequence comes from Eubasilissa regina, assembly GCA_022840565.1. NCBI lineage: Eukaryota > Metazoa > Arthropoda > Insecta > Trichoptera > Phryganeidae > Eubasilissa > Eubasilissa regina. Next base: position 24,113,351 of record JAINEB010000009.1, read on the forward strand.
ATGGTGAAACACTTTCTGTTCGTCACGCGGACGACGTTTCTCGCGTTCAGCCTGCGGGCGCAGGCGACCTACAGTCGAATAGCGGATAGCACCAGCGCCACCCGTCGGCCGTGAAAATTACACGTTCCTCGTATTTGTTTAAGTACCGATATATTAACTATTATTATTACAACCAATCAAGATGAGAAGATTTTCAGTATCGAATGCGAGAATTTTACGGATTAGTAAAGAAATATCAATGTACCTACCCATATAATATTAAGATCTCGATTTGAATTTTATGGTCCATCGAACATGGTCGCGGTTGTACTCTAGTATAATCAAACGATTTTTTTTTAATATTCGACATTTTCAAGGTTATTTATTTTTGCAACTTCGTAAAAAAATACTTAAACCATTTGTACTTTATACCCACTCGGATCACGATATGGTCACATGGTTAATATAATAGACATATTTTCAAACAACGGGCACGCGAAGTATCTCGAGTAATAATGATTAACTTCATGACGTCACGGATATTTAAAGAGGGTTGTGGACTGGACTAAAGCGAAGATCGGTAGTAGTGGGGTGGGGTGGGCGCGGGGAAAGGTCACAAGATGATAACTTATATTATTATTTCGAAAAAATATTCTTAATCATTTAAATAAAAACAAATAAAATTCTTCAACAAAACGACGTGCAGTGGTGGCGAAAATACCCAGTCCTTACGGGGATTTGCATATGTATATATTCGATTTCATTGCTGATTTGCGAATTAAAATTTTTGTAATAAATTCCGTAACCTTCTCATAAATTTAATTTCCCCAGTTATCCTTGACCCAGTTCATTCGGTTGGTGTTATGATTTTTCTGTCATTATTGTTGAAATTAAGAATTCTGAGATATTTTAAAGGTGCATTCATTTACATTATAAAACGTAATGATTCCTTAACTACTTATTGTTGTCCATGTACACACAGTTATTATTGTGGTACATTCATAAAGGTATGAGTATTTTTTCAATATCTTAAATTGGTTTTAATAGATTAACCGTTTGAATGCTACGCGTCGCAAAAGCGCTGCGATCGTTTGTATCGGAAATTGCTTAGCACTTAAACGGTTAATATAACCAACAGTATACCGCATCGAACACAATTCAAGGTAATAAAATAAACGTGCGTGGGTACATCATTATTTTCGACTTGTTTAAATTTAAATTTACTCATTGGTCGGTTTTCATTTAAAATTCAAACTAAATAGCAATGTTATTCGACCATATTAAAATTGTAAACTAACGCTTGCATTATAATATAAATTAGATAAAGTTCGTAAGAAGATAAAATGCTTCGGGCGATACAAGTAACCGAGCCCCCATCACACAATACGCGCTGCACAATCTTTAAATTACCTTCGTCTTGTTTAAAGTACACCAGTAAACATTTATCGAAACTTGTTATACTATACTAATCTAAATGGGCTGCGTCATGTTCGGTTGGGATTTTTAATTAAAATTATGAAAGAAAACTTACCTCTCTGCTAAATTACACTGGTAAATTTACTATAGTGAGGAGAAAATTTATATTAAATTATTCCTGCTAACATAATTATTATTGAAATCGGCAAAATTTAGCCAACATTTAAGAATTTTTCATCCAAAATTTTGCCCCAGTTTAAAGAAATGAAGAGATGAATTATTCATGTTAAGATAATGCTAAATTCCCCCGAAAATTGGGTCATATTAGAATTAACCGTCGGATACTACTCGAAATATGAGAAATTATTAGTTAGTATTCATTGCAAACGTAAGCAGGTGGATTTTATTTATTACAAATGACCTTGTTATAAAAAATGTGTTTATTTTTACTGAATTATAGCTAGAACTTGCACTTGTATTAACGGTTCGATTCCTGCGCCATTTTCAATTATATTTTTGTATTACAACGTCAAAATTGATATTGTTAATTTCAAAAATTATCCGTATTATTATTCCACGATTTTAATAAAAAAATTTGGTCGTAGTCTTCATCATTTTGAGCTTCATAATTATGAAAGGTGGGGTAGAATTTGACTCACTTTCAACGCGAAATTCTGAATAGACCTTGAAGTAAAACTCTGCGAAAACAGTTGTGTATTTGCTTATTTTATTATTTCCTAATGTGTGTACAACTCTTTTTATAGTGTCATCAGAATATTGCTAATTAATTATCATTGTGTCCACAATTCATTATTAAATCAGTTACCAAATACTGTCGACAATCCTCGATGTAAAAATTCTTTAAATCGATGAATTGATAAAATGGTGGGTTTAATCATAATTTATTTTGTCCCAGCAAGCAGGGAGGGGACGCTATTCACGTCCAGGTAAATATACATTTATTCAGCTACAGCGATGTCGATGGCCATTTAATGTTCGGCATCTACTGCCTAAATTGACATATATTTTTTCCATGTAAATGATACAGTCAAATGAATCAGTGAGATGATTTACAAACGTCCCCAAAGGCGTAGGACTTTTTTTTAGTTTAAATTCGTTTAAATCACACGCATAATTTATATTGATAATAAATATTTTATTATATTTTTTCTTTAATAATTATTACATATGCTATCATTTTATTTCCATCGTAATTAACTATTAGTTCCGTAGATAGTGGAGATGTGGGTTCGTTCGTTTCCTTGAATCTTATCGCAGGTAATAATGGCTACATACATGCATCAAATTAGATTCAATAGAAGCAATTTTATGCGTATCTGAACATATAAGGTGATGACGTCAAGTGGAAAACATCTACGCATATAACATGTAGAAGTACGTCAATAAATCAGCTGCAAATAATAAATAAATAATTGAAATAAGAGGTGTATGCACACACAATTTGGATAGATGCACATTACCCCACATTGTCTAAATCGAATATACTTCTGTATTGTATCGCCCTCTTACAAGACTAGATTTAATAAGCTAGATTAAATACAGTTCCTTGTACTTTTTCATTTTATCAATTTAGTACATTATATGTCTTGCCTGTTATGTGGGAACACTAACATTTTAGTATACAAAATGCTGATTATACAAGTTCTTGGAACAATAATGAGCGGACTAAGGGCGTAAGAAGGCTTCGGTGGTTGAGAAGGTTCGGCCGTGTGGAGAGGATGGCCGAATAACAAGCACAGAGTTCATTGCTGAATACAAGACGAAAGCTGGAGCTTGGAAAGACCAAAGCTGAGATAGTCTTCAAAGACATATCTTGGACATATCTATCTTATAAATCTAAGATTACTAAGAAATGGCTTCAAATAGGGATCAATCATCAGGGGTTGCAGAGCCAATAGTGAGAGTATTATTGCTGTTTATAATAATAAAAAAATTATAAACAATATCATTGTCATTTTTCATCAATGTTTCGTTTCTACAGATTTTTTTTGTAATTTTGACAGTTACTACTATACTCGATTTAAAAAAAAAATCAATATTGTTAATATCCGTCTGTCTGTTTGTCTGTCCGTCCGTCCGTCCGTACATTTCGCACGCCGGCCAGCCGATTACGACTTGTTACGGTCAATATCACGATTCTTCCGCTTAACCTGCAAGCCTCGGCTCATACATAAGGCATGGTAGGAAATCGGACGTTTTTACATAATCCGGATCGGTTCAATGATTCCTCGCGGCGACCACGACGTCCACAGGCACGAAACGGCGACCTTTGGAGGTTCTTTGACCCCGGCCGCGTCTGCCCGACGAAAAGCACACAGATGAGCGAAAAACAATTGAGACTCGGGAAAAAAACAATTTTATTTTCGAAATTGAAAAAATACCTCTCGACACAGGGATCACGACGGGTCAGTCCAATGAGCGCGGTTCACGTCGGTCCACTTAACTTGATTCCAGTTCACTTGAAAATTGAGTAACGTATAATAATACAAATGTAAACATCACACTTGAAATAAGTAACATAGATCAAATTTATTTAATAATCATTTTAAAACTAATCTACGCTAAAGGAATAAACAACTATTAATATTCATAAAAATATAAATACCAATTTCTGTGTTTCCTCAAAGACCGACACTTTTAGTTATCATTTCAATACACACATTTTCGGTTCATTTTCATTTGAAAATAATAATATATCCATCTATAACAATAAGTTGTTATGCACGTATCACAATATATATGTTCAATTACTGGAGTCTAATAAATTTTAATCACATTTTGTAATAAAACTACCAATATGTTACCGCCGAAAATGAAACATATAAGTATTAAAAAATACATATATTGAGATAAAACACTTTGTGTAAAACACTACTTACTGATAAATCAACATGTTTCAATACCTATGGTATCTTCCTCAGGAAAGGTATACTACTAAAATTAAAAATACAAGCATAGACAAAAACTAAACTATAAAAATATAAGTAATGGGTAACTAAGTAGGAACTTAATAATATTTGGCTTGCTATTAACATTTTTTATTTCTAAAGATTTATCAATATAGGATACATAGAAAAACATATTTATTTCTGCTTTACTTAGTTTTATTTAAACTCTATAATTTAATGTTTTTGAAATGGGTTAATTTTATTTGTTTCAACAAAAATATTAACAGTAAAAATGGGAAGATTTCGATAACATTAAATTATATAAATTCGATTCGGCATTGACATCACCGAGCCAGATGTGAAATGGAAGCATTAAACTTCAGGGACATAAAGAGTGAAGTTCTGTCATAAAATCGGAACCAACTAAAAGCACTATCTCATGTGGAGGCTGTTTTCCGTTCGCAATATATCCTCCACTGACTATGCACATAGAAAGTTAATGTTGCGCACATAACCTTAACCCCAGTTAACATCCATTCAAAAGTAGAAAATATTGTAGTAGTTCAATATTTCCTTCAACGGCGACACGAAATATTTTTTTTTAAATATACTGTTTATTTTCATAAGTTTGTACGCTTTGTAGATAATTCTTGAACTCTCACCATCACTCTGTTTCTCCGCGAGGGTAGACAGGGGAAAGAAGAGAATTATTCTGACAATTCACGCCTCGTCGACATTTGTATCGCGTCACATCTTATCATATACGAGTATCTTTGAAAAGCATTTCTCACATGAATGTCTATGATCAATGTGTGTGTACTATAAATTAGAATAGCTTCATTGACTTCAACCCAAACTTGAATAAAATAATCATATATGATATATTAATTCATTTATCCAAAAAAAAGTGTTGTTAAATGTTATCTCCAGTAGTGTAAGAATGTATTTGTTGTATTAGGTCATTAGATGTAATAATAAATGGAAAATTGAAAATCCAATGTATAAATATTTTTTTTATCACAAATTAATAATTTATTTGGTTTGAAAATCAAAGAATACATGTAATTATAGATTTATATATGTAATTATAGATTTTCATATATTTTCTGACAGCAATAAGCAATAGTTAAATTAGTTGTGAATTATAATGTATACTCGTACACTAGCCGTTATTAAAATTACAACACACTGTTGTAGCAAATTCATTCATGGACAATTTTATACAGGATTATGTTGAGTTGTTTAATAGTCTTAGGTGTATTTAGCTTTTGAAATATTTCTCAGAATAAATGAACAATATATTTATCGCGTTTTTCGCAAGCAACAAAGCTGCAGGAAATAAAAGTTTTTAAGTGCTGTTTTATACCTTTAAAATATATTTTTCGAATTCGCCTGCTGTGTGCAGTTGCAGTTTTGAATCCCATCGGATTACCACAGCACAGCGATTCGTGAAGCAACACGGAGTAGTTTACTACAGGAAAAAAAAAAACATTACCTAGTCCCATTCCAATAAATCGAACTTCATTATTTTAAAGATGTTTTTACTAAAAAAATATACGTATTTTCTTCAATCATGTGAATTTTAATTTGTTCGATTTGGTGAAAAATTAGTAGTATCCTCGATCATCCTCTCAATAGGCCCAACCACTAAAGTATTCCTATGTTTATAAATTCTCAGGTTGGTTCTATTCTACAGACTGAGTCATGAGAGCTTATTATTTATTATTAGTAGCGTTTACGCCAAAATACTTTTTTTTTAAATCGCGTAAAGATGCTTTCAAAAATTATTTTTGTACAAAAAGAAAAATTCCTTTATGTGAAAAAATGTTAGATCTAGTTACTAACTAAATGAGAAAATGCAGTGTTATTACTCGTGCTCGCTTTCCTCGCCCGCGTCACTCGTAATTCGCTCGCTTCGTGAACATTCGTGTATTTCGGCGTTCTAAGTGTATATATTAATTGTGAATTAACAGGAGCGGTTTCGTGGCGGCTGCAAGACAAATTGCCCCACGTCAGGCTAGCCCCAACCCCTCCGCGTCCGACTCCGCCTCCCCCCGCGCTCCCGCCACCACGAGGGTGGTTAGTAAGGCCGGACGGGAAAACGCCCGCCTATTTTTCACGCCTTACGATTTTGAAAATGTCCTCATAAAATACAGATTGCTTACAAACAGAAATGGCAATTTTCGGACTCTCAGATAAAATTATGCAAACCAATCAATATTTTCCTCGCATGTAAATACATTTTAGTTATATATACATACATATAACGTATAAAATGATTTTTCAAAAATAACTTAACATTATTCTGTCAGTTTTATGATATTCATTTATGAAATATTGATTTGGATGCGATGGGATATTCAATTAATTATTAAATTATTTAGTTCCACAAGCTCCAGATTGCGTCTCATGAACCGTGGTTGTGTCGTCTTACGATAATACACACATTTATCATATTCTTCCGCCCCCTTGCTTCCTTTTTACAAACAGCCATTAAAACTTTTCATTCTACATTATCTAGAAGTCTTGTTATGGGCCCGAGCGTAAATTAATGACAATGGTTAAGTAAGTTATATAACAAAAATATCCAAACAAATATTATTAGAAAAATAAACACGTTATTACTTGGTTATTAAAACGTTCGTTTTCTGCGCATGCCGCCCACAAGCCATTCATCAATCACTAATTCGGCTGTACTATTATAATTATTGTAAAAAACATCCAGTTTGGGGTGTAACAGCTGTCACCCAATTTAATTTTAATTTTAAAATGTTAATCAATATTAAGTAGCTGTAGAATTTTGACAAGATTTCTTTCTATGGACAGTTTTTATTTTTAAATAGAGACGCGTACACAGAATACGTGTCACGTCAATATTCTTACTATTTTCAAACTATGCTGAACGCTTGTGCTTTGAAAATAGGACTAACTTGATGACCTCCCGAAACGAGGCTCGAACCCCCGACTACTAGATCGCTAGGCGAGTATCGTAACCACTAGACCACAAGCATGCTTAATTAATAAATTATACAACAATATTTCACCATTACTTTAAACGCTCTTCCTATAGGTGCTGTTTTTAGTTACCCAATCCTATACACCAATAAAATACTATTTTTATTAAATTTGGGTTTTCTAACCTCACCAACAATAGTTTGTTGTAATAGTTCCCCCGCTTAAACACTTAGCCCCCTGAATATGAAATAGACAAATGGTTAGGCCTTTCTGTTTTTATTGGACGGTCTCGGTATGTTCGTGCGCGTCGGTCCTTTCCGGACTACGTTATCTTTGGAAAATGAATGAGTGTCTCGCCACCCCGACCCCCGCTTCCCCCCCTAATAAAAAAACTATTTTCCAAGCTTGTCGTTTTGAATAGCATTAACACAATTGTGTTTATTTTTCGACCACCCCTTTAAGTCCTATTTTTCGTATCACTTGTTATATATAGGATGTCCAGCCGAAAAATTTCAAGACTAAATTGTAATTGTTCGTCAACCATCAGGGTGAGGTAAGTGGAAGGGATACTGTTCGATGCGCGTGATTTACTAATTTGCCAGTCGCAATGAGTCAGTGGTGGGGAGCGCACCGCGCGTTCGCGGTTGAGCAATATTTAAAGTGCGGTGATTCATCGGTTCGTGCGCGTCGCACTTTTTGCACTCACTTCGACGAGTAAGTGATGGGCCGAGCACGCAGCATATCTGGTGTTGGGTTCAAAAGTTCAGATAAGAAGGGACAATGGTTAACCAAACTCCTCTGGGATCATCAACGTCAGCAGCGACGCAAGAACATGTGGCTCTAGTTCGACGTGAAATTATACGCAATCTGCGTAAATCAATAAGTAAGATTTCAGCCTGTACTGGAATAAAAAATCAACAATGCACGTTATTTTGAAAAATAAACTACAGTTTCACACATACAAACTGCAAATCGTGCGGTTTCTCAACAAAAATGACTATTCTTTACCTGAAACCTTAGCGAGAACGATGCTGGAACGTTTTGGAACTGCATGAACGTTTGGAAACATATTGTTTACTGACGAAGCACATTTTCATATCGATGGCTATGTTAATGAACAAAAAATGAGGTGCTGATTTCCCAACAATTCAAGGGAACGCCATCAAAAACGTTTGCAATTGTCTAAAAACGATAGTGTGTTGTGCAATTTCTGCCCGAGGGATAATTGGCCCTAATAACCAGCAAGAGATAGTCACTGCTGACGTGTATTGCCGAATGATCGACGAGTTTTTGGTACCACAACTGTAGTTGTTTCCCGGGTTCAACAACAGAACACAACTTCAGCAAGAGGGGGCCACTCCACACACAACTAGTTTTAATGAAGAAGCTGAGGAGAATTTTTCCCAATAAATTAATCAGCAAGTACGAAGACATACACTGGGCACCTCGGTCACCGGACCTTGCACCGTGTGACTTTATTTTATGGGGATACCTTAAGTCGAGAGTTTACAGCAAAAATTCAGGCCCTACAAGAAAATATCCGCCGTGAAGTTGCTGCCATTGAACCAACGTTTCACTCTCGCGTGTTCGCAAATTTTTGTCCAAAATTGAGTCCGATTGCAAGAGTGTCTTGATAGAAATGAACGGCATTTAGACGATATTGTTTATAAAACGTAAAATCCGCGTCGTTAAATTCAATTTTGTATAAATAAAATTTGCGAATAACATTGTAGTTTTTTTTTTATTAAACTTGAAAATTTTCCGTTGGACACCTTTACATACGTATAATTTTTATACATTGTAAGTATTTATTATTTTTATACATTCTGAACCAATGCGGCTTATCCCGCATATTTGATTTTTATACATTCAATGCATTTAATTAATGTTAAAAATGTATGTGAAAATCTTATGCAAGATTCAAGCAAGATATAAATCTTATGCGAGATTCGATTCGGCAAGATAATTCACTAAATATAACATTTTGTCTTTTATGGGACAAGTCACTATATAGACTCACATTTTCTTTTTTTCTTTAAGAGTTGTAGATTTATTTATCGTATTCAATAAAATAGTTTAACTATAAATTTATTACAAATAGTACCTAACTTTTGACGTGTAACAAAATAATAAAAAAATATAGAATAAAACCAATCTGTTAGTAAAATATATCGATTGTTAATAAATGTAAAAGTTTTGTACCAATTTTATTTTGTACGTGATATTTTATATAATATAACTATACAATCATCTGGCTTGTCTTAGACAAAGAGCCCCCCTTTCTTATTATTGCCAGGTCTACTATGCTCTTCTTATTGATTCATTCCTTGTGATCAAATTTTCGAAGCTATCGATCAATGTATTCATATATGTGTGCATTCAGTAACAGACCTAGTCCACAATATGTTATTGGGGACTAAAATACGTGTCGAAACTGTTCAAGGAATATGTGTAAAATTCTGCATCGTAACGGAAAATATTTGTAGGTGAAAATCCAGTAATTGGACACATTCAAATATTGTTCTTGGACACATTAAAATATTGCTGAAAATGTTATTGTTTGAAATTTTTACAAAACCATGTTAAACTTTGAAAGAAATATTTGCAAAATTTATCCATTATTAATCTATATCTTTGCTTCAGGTCCTAAATCATCTAAAAAAAATAGTCTAGCCGCTCGAAATTCGATGACCTTTATTTTTTTGTATTTAATTTATTATTTGGAATTTATTAAATATTTTAATTAATCGAAATAATCGGATAATTACGTTTTTTTTTAAATGCTTATATCTGACATGGTTGAAATTAGGCATATATTCCCTTAAATGTTTCGACTTGTAAAAACTGTTACATTCTATATAAAATATATTTTTCTTATCTAGTAGTTGAAGTTTTAAGTCGAGGTAAAATCCAAAAATATTTCTTAAGAATGCGTAAGAGTAAGTAACGTTTATTTATGGTATATTTTGACAGGCTGTCTTCCTTCGAGCGGCAGAATTCGCTAACCGACTAATAACTGTATCAAAAGGCACCGATCCTGCACTCGGCTCAGGGGTGTAGCGTGATACGGAACAACTTAACGAAGCTCATCGATTATGTCGGCGAAGATTTACGGGCGAAATAAAAAATAAAACATTTGCACAGCCGACAATAATATCCAACACGCGCATATTCATCAACTTCTGGGTGAAAAACGGTCGACAGTGGCGTAGCCGATTCCTAGGCCCGGCCGGGGGGCGCAAAAAGTCGGGGGATGAATAAAAAACTTTATCCTTTTGGCTTCAGGAGCGACGTTCCGTGACGGGAGCGAAAAGATTTATGTTGTTTCATACAATAATTCTCTCTTTATAAATTGCTTATTTGGCATCCGCTACAATGGAGACATTGGCTGGGGAGGATTTCAAAACGGAAGATTTTCTCAACTGTAGTCCTCGTATGACTTCATTTATTCATTTTATATTGAACATTAATAACCCTTTTCTTACATTTTTTTTTAAGTGTTGTTTATACATATGTACCTACATTCACCTTAATTCTGTGTAGACGCAACATTTAAAATCTTAATATAATATAATAGAACTTAATACACGTATTATGTAAAGTTAATTTTTCTAATTTATATTTTTAAAATGTGAAAATGTTTTCTATTAAAAATTTTAATATTTCAATTTTGTTTCAAAAATCTTGTCATTCTATTTTCAGAGTTTTTCAGACTTGATAATATTTATTTTTAAATCTCGTTATGCCGCACTATTTACGAATTGGATTTATACTTTTTATAAATGTGACTATCGATAGCAGATAATGTTTTCTTGTTAACATCTGCACGTATTTTAAATTATTCGAGTTTTATATGTGTTTTAAATATGCTTAATTATTAAATCATTACAGAATTATTTTAAATGTTCTCTATTTAAGTACTTTCAATAATAATTCACACATTTTATTCATAATATTAAAACATTAATCTTTCGTAGATTCAATTTGAAAAGGTGGAACCTTTCGTAAAATCCGTATAAAGTTTGAGAATGCACGATTCAATGGCACCTTTCGAAGCTTTTCAAAATGTATTAAATGAATGCAATTCCACTAGCTTTGTGGATGAGACTAAGGTGTTCCTTGAATTGTTACTGGCTTCTTGATATTTTCATTTGAACATGTTACATTTTCAGACATGCATCCGAGTTATTTTTTGACTGGCTCTGTTGATTTTTCTGGGACAACCTTGTTTATAAAATGACTGATTTAGAAATTTTAATGGGTATTTGACTTATCCGAATCTAAATCTTTAATTCTGGGTCACATCGTTGTCATGGAGAGCGTTAAGATGACGAAGGAGGTAATATAATCTTGATGTTATTTTAATAATTACTGTTTTTTAAATTTTCGTAGAATACCTATGAGCCCTCGCCGTTTTTATATTATACTATCGCCACTTACATAATTCACGATGACGCTCCGTTTCCCTGCATGGGTAGTCAGATAGGTAAGATGTACATATTATATATAATATAGCCACTCTCTTCTATCTTTGTGGCATTTCTCATCGATTTTTGATGATACTATCGAGATCATCTTCAAATATCGGGTTTAACTGATCCTTTACTTTGTTACCACACTCGCATCAAATCTTTCTTACCATTCTCTCCTCATTAATTCATTCCACGTGATCAACCCACTAATGTACATCCGAGTTTGTGAACTATTCACGCTTTCAAAAATTTAAAACGTATACGTTTTATAAACTGGATCCATTTGCCTTTTCATGGTTTATCCTAGTCTTCCAAAACAATAGTGTCGGTATCAGCGCGGTATTTCATATCACGAATCTCACCTCTGGCGACAAATTATTTTTCAAGCGCATTTTTTGCAGTTGTAATTGCATCACAAGACAGCACGCAATAAACAGCATAACAAACGGTCCGCATTACGCACCGATTGTTCACCCATGCACCCTAGTTGGTCCAAATCAGATTTGTATGCAAATTTCCATATCCACTGAGGTCGTCCGTTGCGGCCGACGGTCGATAACCTCTTAATAAAAAATTACGGTGGCCATCAGCGGCATTTAAAATCGACTATATTATTCTATTTGTTTTCCCGCACAGAATCGCTTTGTTTTCGCTCCGGTCCACGGACACACCGGAGGAGAGGTCACCTAGACGCATCCAGCCGGGCTACTGAACTCGCCAAATCAGATGTGGAAAAAAATAGCGGATTATTGATTTCAGCTAAGAGTTCCACAGTGAGTTTTCGCTTTGCGGCCGTTTCTGAGGGTTTCGTGTTTTCCGAAGGAATGACAGGAGACGGGTATACCGTATGTGACTATCGTATTACAACTCCCGCTAATTATCATATTTTAACATATTCGAGGGCGAAAAGCACATTTTAGCACATTCCGAAGTGTGAAAATGTAAATACAATTCGAGTGGAGGTAACCTTCAAGGATCGACGCCCGATTTATTTCAACGAAAAAATCTTGTAAATCTAACAGATTTATAGTTTTATTTTTACAAAAATTTTGCAGTCGCATAAGACTGACATTTGTTATTGTCCTTGGACCATACTAAAGAAATGACATTGAAGTAATATTTTTAATATACTTTATTAAAAACACTGTCCGCAATATCACCAATATATTTTATAACACTCGCTCATCTTACGTAAGGCAGCCTCTGTTCTTCCTTAAATATTTTTTTATCTGAACCCATCCTTCATGGATATTTTCTAGTGTCATCAAAACTAACATTGTATATCTTTTTATGATCTTTTACTCATTGATTCCACATGAGCAAACCGTCCAAGTAATCCAATTTTTATCCTGTTCATTATGCTAAGGTTTGCTTCAAATTCACTCAATTTATTCATGATTTACTGTCCTAAATTGATTACACGCCTTATTTATTTGACCACCTCCATTCGTAATTGTCGAAACCAGGACTCCATTATGCATAGCTAATCTTGCCTCAATGGACATGTTTCCATTAGAAATTACCGCCTTCATTGCATCATTCACATTATTCCCTACAACATAAACATCGCTCATAACCTCAATTCTAGTTTTTTTTTGAGTAATTAACGGATTTTTTAAATTTTTTTTATCGTCTACTAACAGATCATGATTAAATCTGATTTAGTTGTTTCAAAATAAACAATATACAAGAGTATTTCGAAGATGGTTTAAAATCCAAGAATAAAATTTTCTTGTCTAAAAAATTCGTTCAACAATGTACAGAATGGGAAACATATAAAAGTTATAAAATGTTTTTGGATTATTTATTATATTTCTTATTTCCTTTAACGTCTAAACTGCTGCTATTTTTTTTACACTAGTTTTAGTTTTTTTACGGTTTATTATTATTTATCGCTTTGTCGTCGCTTCGATATCACCCAGTTGCGCTCCTGATAGCTGTCTATATTTTTTCGTCTCCCAGTGGATTAATGAATATTTAAACATGAGATTCTTCTTCTGCTAGGACCTCGTCATCTTGTAAGACGAGCTATATCAGCTTTCTAATCAAAGCTGTATTCTCTTTCGGTCGATGTGCTCATGACTGAGCATCGTAGTTCTCTATTCTGCTTCAGTGCGAACTGCTTGTCTACACTCTTCGCGATCTTGATGTGTAGCGAAGCTCCGGTCTTATTGAAGATCGACCTTTTACCCTACATCCTCGTACGTTCCCCCTCCATCTCTTCTAGCAACATGCCTAAAGTATGGAAGAATTATTTTCCTGTATGTTTTAGAGGGCCTTTAGTGCTGACTTCCGTTTCGCAGACCATACACCGTATATGTATTTTTAACCTATTCTCAGTTAGTGCCTTATTAGCAGAGTAAATATATTTACGTTTTAAGTAAGGTATAATTTTACTGTTGTTACGTCTCGAATCGCGCTTTCATTACACCCAAAAATCGATAATTATAATTACCGTAGAAACGCTCTCTGGGTTTTAAGCCGTTGTCGGAGACCGGTCTGTTAATCACCGCTTTCAGCGCATCGAATGGGGTTGTTAAAAATTATCGACTCCCCCATCAGAAAAATAATAAAGCTCCCCGACCGGCGCGCGGCGACCGAGCCGTATTAATATGGAGCTCGTGTGTGGAAGCGGCCGTAAATTCGGCAGATAAAAAGCCGAATAGAATTTTAAGCAAATCGCTGCGTTATATATACGGAATAAAACAAATTTTCAATTACTTCTCTTTTTGTTTCCGGATTTTGCGAAACAGGATATGACTATTGAAAAGAGATTGCGGAAATTGAATTCAGAGATAACGAAAAAGTTTTTTGTTTTCTGCCGACAGGGGTACTCAACCGTTGGAATTACATGTATTATTTATGTCATTCAATTATCTACGTTAACCGGAATAATCCCGTTACCCATCTTGTTTGTATATTTTTGAATTCATTAGTTTATACTTGTCCAACATACATGTCTGTGAAATTTTTAATATTCGAATATATATATATATATACGTACATACATATTTTCCTTTTATGATATAATAATACACATTATTTTTGTTTTTTTGGATATCCATACTATTACTGGTAGTTTTTTAATATATATTTTGTTAGAATACATGTGTTAGTTGGTACAGAATTCCATATATTTATTAAATATTATATTAGCATGATTACATTTATTGTCTGATTGTAAATTAACAACCTTAGATAATATAGGCCGAATACCCCGCATAGATCTGATGTATAAAATAAGGCTTATTTATCCATTCGTCTTCTTTATCTTCTTCTTGAACGGATTAGGGCTGCAATATTGATGTAAGGCATCTACATTCATCTAGGTTTTCTTCTGCCACCGGTTCTTTGTTGTCATTTCATATCTAACCCTTAGAAAAATGTCAGCTAATTTAGGTAGGATACATGTTTAGGAGCCAGAGCGTCTCCATAAGCAGTTCTTTCTTTGAGGAGACTGAGGAGACTAAGTGAACCTGGCAAATGAAGAGGCTTTTTAAGGAAATAAAATAAATTTTCTCTAACGCACAGAAGTTAAATTCAATCCCTTGATTGAATTCGAACCTTTTGACCTGTTTTTATTGGTTTTCTATTCCTGTTCTCCAGTTACGAACAACGCGTTGCGCAAAAAAAGTATTTTGTATGCAAATAAGCGAGCATTAAACACCATTCTCTTATATTGGGAGCATTATGCGCTCTCTCTGTCTGAGAGAAGATAAATTTTATGATTACTAAAATATATACACATATATATACATTGGGTCTATGAACTAGGGAAGTTGTGCTCTTCTATTTGTCATTTGGATAGTTATTTCACGTCATATTGAAAATCTTGAAAATAAGATATGAAAAAAAAATCATTTTAAAAATAAATAGATACGTACACCCGTATAACAGAGATAGTAGGTATGTAGGTATGATAGTAGAAACTCGCTAACACTGGACATAATACATTGATTTTAAATAATAATAATAATGCGTTTGTTCCAGATTTTCCATAAAGATAATACATATTTTATATAATACATTTAAGTTACAAAATATTATTTATGTTATGAAAAGAAAAATATAAACATTACATTTCAGTCACGGCCATTATTGTATCTATAGCCATTCTGTAGTCGTTTCCATTCTCTGGTCAGGGATCCAACTTTCCATGAAAGCGCCGCATACTCTAGAGAGTTGTTGCTGAGCTTCAGCCGCAGATTTACGCCCGCAGCGTGATGTCTCAGAAGCGGAAGGAATCCCTGTATACAGCCTTCGATAAACTTTGTAGATGCACTACAATAAAGCGCCAATCCGAACAGTATTCTGTAAGAGTTGTTGTACTGAATTCAGAAACGGTTGTACGTTACTTGCTTGTATTTCGACCGGAGCTCGCAGGTATAAATGCTGTTGAAGAACGATTTAAACAGAATCCTTTTAACCTCCTTACTGAATCAGTAGAAACGCGGTGAGAGCATATTTGCACGAACGCTCTTTCTTTATATGTCATCATCGTCTTGTCCATCTTCATTGAATATATGGCCAAGGTATTTGATGTTATTTTGAACGCTCAATTGTACAATAAAATTATAATTTTTAATATTTTATTTTATTGTTCCAATATTCAAATTATTATAAAATGTAGTAAATTTATGCCACAGGCACCCACACAGATACGCAAACATTAAAAAAGTATTTTATTATATCTATTATACTAGAAAACGAGTTTAAAAGTGTAGGAGAAAGTACAAAAACAAATAAAAAATTTAAATTCTTATTCCTTTATCGTTGGTATGTATATTTTAATAATTTATTATTATCGTGTCTTCGTGTAAAGATACTATTATAGATTATTCCATTACTGATATTAGTCACATGAGAAGTAGTATCATTTTACAGTTCTACACATGGGTATGGTTAGATTTGTGCCGTGAAGGGACTGAATAATCCAGCCGTGTAATGCCTGACACGCTCAGATGGAATACACTATGAGATACTAGTACTAAAAAGAGAATAATAAATTGGCCTGAACGTTGTATTCCTTAGCCCGTCTCTACTCGTTTCACTGAACTCCCCTTGCACACGTCAGTAGCTCTCCGCGGCCATTGCGGGCAGATGAGGGATGATTGAGCCCCGGGGGAGACTGTTTTATTTTTAAATGTATTTATAAATAATTTGTTTGCTTTCATTTGAATTAATTTACTGAGATACATTTTTGATTTGTTTTATTTTTCCAAAGTTTATGGCCACGTGCAGTCACAATATTTATATATTGCTGTTGCTGTTTTAATAATAAATACTAATGTAAGTAGAGTAGCTAAAAATATGAATTAAAATAGGTTAATCATGAACTACTAGCATTCTGTTAATTTAATAATTATAACCGAAATAATAGTAGCAATATTTAAATATGTCCAAAAACTTTAAATTATAAGAAAATATATAAATATTGAAAGATATTGATTTTTCAGGCGTATTTTAGTATAATGTGTTAAAAACATTTTACAGATAAAGAATATTGCTTTATATAATTTCAAAAAATAATTAGATTCTCATTGTGACATATATGCTGTTTCAGGAATGTGAATGTCGAGTTTAGTCCATAGATGGTGATAGTGTAGTGGTATTTGAAGTGATTCCACATATTAACATATATACAGCTTAAATTTTTTTTAAAGATAAGAGTTATATATAGAGTTTGATTAGGTGGAATGGTGAACGTTACATTGTGAAAAGTGATCACTTAAGCCAGCCGAAGACAGATCGTAAGCCCTGTTACATATTTTCCTATTAATTTAAAATAGCTTCGTTTTTAAAAGATATCTATTATTTGTCAAATAATAATAGTTTATAGCAAATTTACCGTAAAAATATCCTCGGTACTAATACTAATCTAAAAGCATGAATCAAACATTGAGTGACGTCATTAGGAAACTTTGTCTATTCTCATACAGCTAAACACGTGAAAGACAAGAAATTTGTTTGCTTTAAAATACCACGTCTTCGGATAATTTCCACACGCTTAACCCGTTAAACGCGACCGCTCACGAAGTGACGCTTTAAAGTCCGCATAGAGTCGTGAAATAAAATGCGAGACAACCCGTTCAAGTCTTTGAAAGTTAACCGCTCCAACTTTTAACTACCCCAGAACTTTACCTGCGGCCAACCGAACTAAACCAACTCGGCCATTCGGATGTCAGTTGCTTGTTAAAACATTTTTTTGTAAAAAAAAAATGAAAAACCTTTACTTCAAATTACGACGTATTCCAACTTAAGACTTTTACTTCAAATTACGACGTATTCCAACTTAAGACTTTTACAAACTTGTTGAAAACTGCAACGTATATTGGCACATTTTTTATTAAAATTAGTTAATAGTTTGTCAAACAAAATCATTTCGTTATATATCTACTTTTTAAAATTCATACACATTTCATCATTTCTAAATAGTACCTATATTATTTAAAATAATTCAATTAATAAATAGACTAGTATTTTAATATTTTTTTTATTGAGAAACATGGACATTAAAGTATAACAATTAATCACAAAACACTAGTATTTCTTTTTAAATTTTAGCATTTTATTGTATTACTTATAAAATTTTTAATGTATGTAAAATATTGTAATTTGATCAGACAATACTAACATATGCATGTTAAATTATTACTATGCAGGCATTGAGGTTAATTTCCTAAATATTCCTTATCAAATCCGAGCACACGGCATAAAGAAGGTAAACAGAATTTAGGATCAGTTAATTAATCGAGAGGTAAGACTTCCTTTGATGATCTCATGAATTCGATAGAAGTTGAATAAATGTGTACACAAGAGCCTTCTGATTTTCGTTTGCAATACCTCCCTCTTCACATGAAGCAGGCGACAGGTTCTTTGGTCTAGTTTAATTTAATTCCGTGTGTTCTTCATACAAAATATTTGAATTGGAGTTCGCAAAGTAATTATTTATTCAATTGAAATAATCTTGCGACCATTCTAAATATCCTTTAGATACAGGGTATTACGAAACAAGCATTTTACTAGTTACTTTACGTAACAAGATCGGATGTAATAATTATTATGCATTTATTTCTAAATTGTTCGCATTCCTTTATGGAAGCGAATGGTTTATGTATTCAGACTATGTTTAAAATGATAAAATCTCTCTCAGAATTAATAGTAGACATTTCGGTTGTTTGTCTTTAAGGCCGTCTTATTAAATGCAATTTCCCGCTTCCAGCGAGTACTCACTGCGTTCATCAACTTTGACATTATAATATATATTTTCTTCCTCTTCCGACTCGTCAGAAGTCACCCCCGATGCCTCCTCATCTGCGGGGCCTCCGGGCCATTCTAAATTCAAATTCCTGGAGAGATGGTTCCGTTGTAAATTTTAAATCTCCCGGCAAAAATTCCGGAAAGGAATGGAACGCTTTGAAACTCGGCGCTAATTTGAATTAGGAATGAAAATTTCAAAATGCGAAAAGACTGCCTGTGCGGTGTTGCGAGGTAATTGAAAGTGATACGAGCGAAACAAAATTTGGAGAGAATTTTCATTGTCGCGATGTTAACGTCTAACCACACTGAGTTATTTGGACACTCCGGCGGGACGTTGACGTTCTGTTTCTTTAAACAGACTACATTAAAACAGTTTTAACGTTAATACAAGAGAAACGATTGTCATTAGAAGAAGTTTTGCGTATATTTGTCTTATACGTGTGGCAACATTAATTCTGTAATAATGATAATATCACACAGTACTTCCTAATAACATTCCAGATGGCGCCTTTCACTTTATCATAGTTTATTTCTTTATCTGTTTGTCACGGAATTGTGAAATCGGTAAACATCATTGTTAATTCGTAATAAATTATTTTTATACGACTAGTAAGCCTGGGTTAAAGGCGCCCAGTCACCTCCGCCCACACTCATTTTTCTATAGTTTAGGTCGAATTTAGAAAAGACTGTCGCGTTTCGCGGTGACGATCGGCTTAATAAACTGTATGACGAGATTTGAAAAGCTCCGAGGTGAGTTGTGATTCGGGCAGATAAGAAGTGTTAAGCACCTCTTTTAATGACACAAGTTCAACGATATTGTCAATACGGCAGAGCAGCGTACACTAAGCTGTATTAATGGTTGGCGTGCCCTTGGTTCGTCCGCCTTCTCCCGTCTGCGGAGCCAATATGACCCTCGGCCGCCGCTAATCCTTATGGAGTACCTACCTATAATGTGTGCGCGCCGGCGGAGTTTTACTTCCGAAAACGTGTCATAAATAACCACACGGCCATTGGTGGAAAAACTAACATGGCGGCGGCAATAAACCGATTCGGTCGGAAGCGAACGAACCGGTCGAACAAGTTACATCTTGAAGATTATCCAGTTCTAAATCACCGCAACTAATCGATGCCGGGCCATCAAATAATCACTAGTCCGATAGCTTCATATAAGTTTTTACAGCTGTCATCTGGACGAGACTGCCGCGTGAGAGCTGAACGCAGTACCGGCAGTTCGATGCAGGACAAGATTCGATCGGAAGCAAACCAGAACATGTTAAATCTTGAAGATTGCCCGGTTCCAAATCACCAAACTAATCGACTTAGTCACCGAGTAATCACTAGGTTAATAGGTTCATAAATTTTAATGGGCATCGTCAATATGGTCCTCATAATGAATACAGCAACGTGATTCAAAACTCCGTCGAATACAATCGTCCATGCATGACAGAATTACCAAAAATAATCTCAAATAATGATGGCCTTAGAGACTAAGCAAAAAAAAAAAAACAATTTCAAACTAGTATTGACTTTCTGAAACAACTTAACCGATAATAGACCATAAAGCTGTATCCTAAGGTACGCAGTTTTACGCGATGAGTCACCTAAGCCAAGTCAATATGTATTTAATTTGTATCTTTATGAGATATAAGTCTCCATGATTTTATTGTCTCTTCGGAGTATAGTTCGGAATCGTTCGTCTGTGAACATTTCGTCGTCTGAAGTTATCCGCTTTCCGCTCGGTAATACAAATGCTTTAGTGCGCGTAGATAATACACATATATATTACCTCAAAATTTTGGTCTGATATGCAACGGAAAATTTCGCGAAAGAAAAACAAAACCTGCACCTACTGTTGGCGCAGCCGAGTGCGGTGTACCTAGCAGCACTCGCAGATTCTACGCTAGGGCAGAGATAGGGAGGCTAAAGCTATTTAAGATATTTATCTAGTAAATAATACTCAAACACAGATTACTGCGGTAAATATACACGGCGTGCAGAAACTCGTCGCGATACTCGTAAGGGGTGATTTTCTGTAGTCTCTGTAAATTTAAAAATTAGCAATATATGTATATTGTTTATTTATTTTACTTAATAGAATAATATTTTTTATTAAAGAGAACACATTCTTATAGTGAAGTTGTAATTATTCAGAACATAGGTCTGTGATATTTTAAATACTAAATAAATGTATTAATTAGAAAGACATACATATAAAAATAATTTTATCATAATATAAAAATTATTTTATTAATTTTATAAAATGGTAAATAAACCTATATGTACACAGTTTGGAAAGAGATCCAGGTTCGAATCCTGGAAAGAGATCCAGGATTCGAACCTAGATCTCTTTCCAAACTGTGTACATATAGGTTCGAATTTTTTTTTATCAAAAGTGCACCTTCCCCGGTTTGGAAAGAGATCCAGGTTCGAATCCCGGAAGCGCGACAACATTATTTTTAGATTAAATTGATTTTTTATGTATATCTGTCTAATTAATACATTTAATTAGTATTTAGAATATTTTTTTTAATCACCCTGCTTAAATTTAAAAAAAAAATCACTTCCAAAAATACAACAGTACAGTTTATCTATACTATATATATGTATATATATATATATATATATATATATATATATATATATATATATATATATATATATATATATATATATATATATATATATATATATATATATATATATATATATATATTTATATACTGTACTGTTGTATTTTGTGTATAAAAATGTCTAATTTTTAATACATTATTTACACACACAGTATTTACATCTACCATAACGAAAAATGCCGTTTATATAATTCAGGGTAAACTAGTGTAGCAGACACAGCACCGAATTGTTTACAGTCCCTGCAAAACCTTCAGCAAATACTGTCGAAATACTAGAAATTAATCAATATTATTATTTATATTTTGGATATTAACATGTATTTACAATTATAAAACAGTTGGTTATTTGCATTAATGAAAGTCTGATTGTTTTGTAAATTATTGATCCTTAGAAACATTTTATTGTATTGACGGTATGGTTAATTTTATGGTTATCTATAAATTTACGAAGAAAACTTATTTCAGTGAATTTGGTATTTTAAGAAATATGCAATAATATGCATTGACATCTTACACCTCAATGATTGAAATATTTTTAAGTGTAGTAGTATTCAAATAGTGTGCACTCTTTGCTAGATACTGTAAAAGCAATTTTGCAATAGTTTTCTATATAGCATGGTATTAGTATTTATTCGTAATAACACTGTTGCGGTTCGCGTAAACCGAAAACTCGGGCGGAACTTTTCCATATCGCAATCTGCGAACCAGACCTAGCTATCATAACAAGTCACTTTGTGGCCTCGGCTTGAGATAACACGTAGCTTAAACTTAAGATAATGTATAGCTATAAGATTTAGTATGAGATAAGGCACTGCAGCAAACTTGGAGACCGAGAGGTTCTCGGTTCGCATATTTCTGCTTTGGCCGGCCAAAACTTTGGAACGGTTAGAACTAGAATTGCTCGCGTTCCTGTGTTTGGATATAGGTACTTTCATCATCTTGGAAAACTAGTCTTTTACGCGAATCATTAAAATTTTAAGGAGTTTCAAAAATTTGCATTGCATTTATTGCTTGTCGTATTTAACTTTTCTTTGCTTTTGTACATCAGGAAAAAGACTTGCAAAATGTTTCATAATAAACTCAACATATTTGAAAACATCATGTGTTCTTTTTATATTCAAGTTACTGAGTATAAATTATGTATTTATGCGGTCAAAACAAAAGTGTGAATGAAATACGATGAAAATCTATGCACGATGGTGTGTAGTATAGTCGATAGAATTATAAAATAATCTTTGAGATGGTTCGGGCCAGAAGAACAGACGAGTGAGGAGTCTGTGATTAGGTGATTTAGTTATTTTCTAGCCCTGTAAGAAGATTCAAGAATCGACGAGCGAGCATGAGACTAGTATGTTAGGTCAGAATAGTGTGGCATACTATTTTATTTGACATTAAAAAGTTAAATTAGTTAACCAAAAAAACGTATTGTCAAATCGATTATTATTTTTTTTTATTAGAATATATTATATGAGATATTTATTCTTTTGATTTTTAAATTTACATATTCGCTTGTTAGGAATGCCTAGCAGTATATTTTATGATAAAATATGTTTATTTCTCGCCCTAAATAGATTTCTTCGCAAGACGCTATTTCTCCGCGCCTGAAAACCATTTATGTGATATACTGTCGGCTATAATACGCAAAGTAAAGAAGTCTAAATAGATCAAAGAAAATAAAGTCGCGACTGATGATTTATCAGAGGGAAAACAAACATTTTTTACTAAGTGCCCCACTAAGTCCCCCAAAGTTTGCCGCTCGTATCTGTCATAATATTTGCGGCCGGGGAAAAATGACAAGCGTCAAGTCGAGTGGGCTAAGTAGTGGAGTGAAAAGCTAAGTTGAAAATTTTGCTTAAGTCTCTCTCACACGCCGGAGCTTCCGCCATTACAGGGGCAAAACTTTATAATGGATAACTCGCGGAGCTTTCCGATTCCGTCGCTTCCTCGGGGCGGTTTATCAGGAGCCCGAAGCCGCGTGGGTCCGCTCGGATCGCCCTGCCAACTTGGAGCATATGTACCCGAACAGGGTCTTCGTGGAATGCATTCTTACTGTGTTTCATTTTTAATATAATTAATACGTAAAATTAATGAATCAATTAAAAGGATATACAAATAAATCTATTTATCGAAAAATGTTTAGCTGTAACCGGGATTCGAACCTGGACCTTTTCCTATCATTCAGTATACATTGTTTCCTGAAGAAGATACCATAGGTATCGAAACATGTAGAATAATCAATAAATAGTAGTTTAAACAAAGTATTTGGTTTAATTATTTATATAAAATGAGGCTACAAAGTAATTTTGCAAATATTGAAGAAGTTAAAAATAACTATTTCAATTTTCTTGAAACTGTTATAAATCAATTTGCGTTAATCCTGCTTTAATAGTTATAAATAAAGTAATTTCTAAACATATAGTATGTATATATTTGAAGTTATTATCAAAATTCACCTCGTTTAAATTCCAATAATTCAATCTGAATTGAATGTTTGGTACAAATAGTTGGTGAAAACTGAAGTGAAGACCATAATGTTGCTATATTTAATGTTATATTAGAAGGTGTCCCCCCTATGAAGTTATCTTCATTTTATAGTTATATTTATTAAACGCTTAATTTAAAAGATGCCTCAATTATTTCAGAAAGCCCCTGTTAACCGTTGTACTATCCCCACAAAACGAGCTCATTGCAATCGAAATAGCTACACTTCATGCAAGAATCTTTTCGTACTTCACAGCTAAAGGCCGCGCTTCTCAAGCGCAACTTTAAAAGTATTCTAGATGAATACTTTGGTAGAAATGTAGACGGGCTGTAAGATCAAGTTGTTCGATTGAAATGCAAGCTGTGTAACCACTAACCACCGAATCTCAGCGGTAAAGTCTTATCCGGACTTATTTGAAACTTTGTGGCGAAGTGTAAATTTACTGCAGTTTTTTCATAAATGTAACATTCGATTATTTCCACTTTTTTTTGGTTTTTTTATATACTTAATCTATTTATTATCTTACTGTTGTATCTATTATTAAACTAGTAATTAACTGATTACCTCTCTATATGTAAAAAAAAAAGTATGTTTGATTTTAAACATAGTAAAAAGGACACGATAATGAGTTTCTTGATACAATCATGTTTAGTGGTTATTAATGATAATTCATATTTAATTATTTTTAATTGTTAACTTTGTTTTATTAACCCCTTGATGATTTAAAAATACATCTACCGTTTTCGAAAAATATCATTTTCTTCTTCAGGATGTCATTAACTAACATATGTTATTAATTCTTTAACAGAATCTATAATTATTTAAAAAATAAATTTAGTACCTTGCTTAATTTTCAAAAATTTGATAACTATGGAGATTGATAGGTGAAAATTGGTGAACGTTATATTTATATAAAGTGTTCATTTAAGCTAGTCGGAGATAAGTCGTAAGCCCTGTAATTACCCGTACTTCCAAATAATAGCTTCGTCTCTATGAGATATTTATTATATGTTCACATACATTAAATTTGTATATGAATCCATAAAGAGACACCATATTGTGTCAATATATACGTATACTAAGATAAATACAGTAGTTGAAGATTTTGTTTACAGCATTAAGGACATTCCCAAAAAAATCACTTTTCTTACAATCCTTTTGAAACTTTGAATACACATATTTATGAGTGTCTTTTATACGTAGAATTTTTTTTCAATAGTCCTTGCGGTAGTACATTTGTAAATATTGACTATTAAAATGCGCATATTTAACATACTAACCATACCCCGATCGATGTTGTAGCGCACGTTTAATTGAATAGCAATAGTAATTTTCTTACGTTTGTTTTGGAAAACTGAGAATCATTAATTGAAAATTTAACAAATATCTTTCTGTAAAAATAACTAAAACAAGCGGTATTCGTTTTGTTATAAAAAATGTTAAAAGTAAGCTACTTTTGAATGGCTTTGACGTTTCCTTTTATAATTTGAATAGTGAGAGATTTTTGAACTTCTGCGCATGTGAGCGGAAGCGAAAAAGTACACTGTACATCAACTATTTTTTATTCTATTCATAGTAGTTCATAGTAGTTTACATACGGGGGAATCTTCTTGAAGATTGAGTACGACTGCTTTTTGGGAACGTCCTTAAGGCGATGAGAAGTATTTTCGATTTAAGTTGCACACATTTGGCCGGCGGTCCGTCGCACGCGTTACCAACTATCCAAATAATGTTCACAGGAGATAACAGTTTGCTCGTGTCTTTTGTTTACTTCGAGAAATTCAAAATTTATCATTAATAATATGATTACTAACTAATAATAACTGAACATTCATAGACAAATTTGATTACGTGAAGAGGGGATATGTATAATACTACCTACCGTATGATTTCCTCCATATGGAGAGCGTGATAGGTGTTTCGGCCGTTTTTCCAAGCGCTATCAAATATTTACAAGATTCTTCATTCCGATCCATTGCAAAAGGTAATCCAATGCATTATGTATGGCTAATAGTATGGGACTGGAAAACGGGCTGCTTGGTCATTTATTTGCGTGTGTTTTATCAAACTGCTTTCATATTGTGGCTGAAAGCCGCTTGTGAATATTTCAATGGTGTTAAAAATTATAACAGTCCTTTTTCATAAATACCTACCTGCCTTGTAAAGTTGACATGATACTTAGCATTCTGGTCCTGTTTAACATTAATATTTATTCTCTAGTTTAAAACGGCACATTTATTATATATATATATATATATATATATAGACTATTTTTAAGTCAAAGACACCGTATTGACTCGAATATAAGACGTTGCTTTTTCCCCGAAACACCATTAAAAACAAGAGTCGTCTTATATTTGGACCTTTTGATTGTCGGGCATTTTGTGATGTCGTGATTTTTCGAAACCTTTTAAAACACATTTAAAAAAGCAATTATAAAAATTGGTTGCTTGTAAATGATAATGCACTTACTCCAACCGGAAAAATCAAGAAGTCTACTGTCACTCTTCTATAATGGGTAATCGATGCATGCTCTAAAATTGACTCGAGAAGCATTATTAACGGGTTTAACACCATGGATGGCACGGAGAATGATATTTTGTGACTGGACGAAAATAGTGGTGACGCTGAAGTGAAGAAAGTGAACCAGAAGATGGGATCAGCGATGAAGATGAAGGACTACCATTGGGAATTTTTACATATTTATGTTTCTGTATTTTTATTTCTTATTTGCATTCTTCAATGAATAGTAAAAAAAAATTTGCTGATTTTTTCGGTAAAAAATGGGACTCATCTTATAATGGAGGTCGTCTTATATTCGAGCTAATATGGTATATTAATTTTATAATTGTTTTTAATTGTGCTGGAGTATGAGAACTTTATAACGAAAATATTATATTTGTTTTAAATTTCAATTGAAACGAAGTACTTGAATGGAGTTAAACCATACAAAAACAAACAATACATCTCAATCATTTTTGTTACAAGGGAGTAGATATATGTTTCTGATTAACTGGGTCTGTTTTCTCCTGATTTTTAAATATTAATAATTGTTTCCTTCCGATAACCTCCTACCAAATAATGCTAGATCCATGACATATGTTATAAAAAGAAAACGAATATGATGAAATTATATTGTAAAAATTGGTTTACAAGTTCGACTTTAGTATATTCACTTGTAATAATTACACAATTAACAGTGTCCCCTTTTTGCCATGATGAATAGCAAAACTTAAATAATCAATAATAACTCAATCGGTGTCATACCACCTTAATGATACGACTCCACGGCGACGTTCGTAAATTCGTAATGGCTGAGGCATAATTCTCCATATATAACAATTTATGTATACTGCACATAACTTGCACCTTTCTTACTTTATATTCAAAAGCCAGTTACCAGGTTCTAAGCTTATCCAAGTCTGTATGAGATAGCTATAAAATAATCAGAAATTATCGACTTTTTATTTTGAGTACTCAACTCACATGATCTATAAATTAATGTCTTTACTTCAATTTTTTTTATCTCTTTCATTGTTTATTTAGAACAAGCAGTTATTTTCGTGTATTAAGATAAGTTTTTGATAATAATTTAAAACGAGCAACCTTTTTCCCAAGATATTAATTATTTTTATTTAAAATTGAAACGTTTAAATATTAAATACTTATAAATATTTGTTTTTATTGTTATATAGGTGACCGTCTTAATAGATATTTTAGTCACTTCTTTATTCTGGTGATTTTAAATTATCTTGTATGTTGAGATAAGGTCTCTTAAAATATTAAAATAAATAAAACCGTTTATAAATATATTTCATTAGTGTCAATAATATATGTAAGAAATATCGACAAAATGTTGTAGTATAAGATGTAAAATGAAAGTTTAAATCCGAGGTTATACGTCTGTTCGAAATATCTATCTTATTTGGAGTATGTTTCTTGGGGATATTATAATTTTTCAGGGTTAAAATACTGAAATAGTCTTACTTAACTGATAGTTTTTTAAATCAATGTATCAATATATGAAATACGAATTAATGTATTAATTAGAATGTATGTATTAAAATATACAAATAAAATTAATTTCATCGAACAATATTGTTGTTCCTACCGGAATTTGAACCTGGATCTCTTTCGATCCGGGGAACGTGCATTATACGATTATGCTATACCAACAGAGTGAATTGAGTTTTAATTAATTCATTTAAATCACTCTTGAAGGGTGGATTGTCTATTTAAAAAAAGAAGAAGAATACAGTGGATTTACGATAAATTTTCGAACCTATATGTTATTTCAAGTTAATACATCTATCGTTCCATTATTTGAAAGCCATCTACTTTGCTTTTATGGAATCTCAAATACTTTTGAGTAAACCAATAGAAGACGCCAGAATTAACAATTCGAATCCCGGTAGCAGCAACAATATTTTTCGATAAAATTAATTTTATATGTATATCTTTCCAATTAATACATTTAAAATATCACAGACCTACGAGTATATTCTGAATAATTACAACTTCACAAAAAGAATGCGTTTTCCTTAATATTCGATATTTGTTCCAAATATGAATTAAATATATTAATTAGAAAGATATACATATTACATCAATTTTATCAAAAAATATTGCTGTTGCGCCACCGGGATTCGAACCTGAATCTCTTTCCTAACCGGGGAAGGTGCATTATCCAACGATGCTACGGTGACAAATTTTCGAATGTTACCTTTTTGATATTAATACATTCAATCGTTCCATTATTTGAAAGAGCCATCTAATAATTACAACTTCGCAATAAGAATATGTTCTCCTAATAATATTTGTTTCGTATCATTTATCAGCTTAAATAAAAATGCATTCGTTTTTCTGCATTTGAGCTCTGATAGTAAACAATGCATTAATCGACGTTGCTCCCGGTTACAATTAGTTTTCATACCACGTGCGTTTATCATACTAACTACTAGACACTCGGGACCTTGGGCCGCATGCATTTCCTTTTGTGTAAATTAAATACTCGTGCCAGTGGTATTTGTACTCCATTCCACTTAAAATATGTTTTAAAATCTTTTTAAATCCTCATTTTTATTCGTTTCGATACAAAATAACACACTCTTTGTTACCTTGCTGATGTAGGCTACTCGGAATACGCGAGTGGTTATTATTGAATATATTTACATGCAGATATAAACATATCATTTTAATATCTCAATTTAGCAGCATTATTTAAATTAAATATCCCGATAAATTACTCTATATGAATTTATTAAATTAAGATTATACCGGCATTTGAGAACAAAATGGGAGTGGCTTGTTTTATTTAGTATCATTATCGTTGTGAGTCTTGGCTACCTCAAGGAAATGTGTCCACTCCTGCAGCATGTCTTCAAATATTGCTTATATGGGTGAAGTATTTGCTTCTATTCCTTAACGTGGGCCTTCCGATATCACTTCGTCTTGCAGGGTTGCTGTCAGGGAGCCTCTTACGTGGCCGGTTATGGCTATGTGGCTAACCCAGCAACAATTGAATGGGAGGTTTAAAAATAATTCGTATACGTAACTCATGGTTATATATTGTCTACCGTGATCCATTTTCTTGTACTGCTCTAAAGATTCATCATAAAATCTTCTTCTGAAAATAACCATTATTATTTCTTTTTTGGAGCCGTAGGTCAACTCCGACTTAATTAGTGTTTTGTAAAAAAGTATATTGTATTTTTAAATCTCTTTTGGTTACAGCACGAGGTATGCAACGGATACGGTCAGTTATAGGTCATAGATGATTTATAATTTAAAAGTAAATGTAGGAATATTATCTTTACTAGAGCCAGCATCATCTGTGTTCTAGATTTTATCTCTGATCTAGGGAAAGGCAGATTATAATCAGACGAAGGTCATTGATCGATGAATAATTATAATCGAACAGCGGAAAGGTCAAGTGTGTAATCAGCGATTTCGTTATATCATTAAGTCGTAATTAATGCGGAATAGTCATGGCGTTTCTGCCAGCGGCTATAAATGATCGATTGGCTTACTTCACCGGTCTTTTAAAAGGAATCGAGCCATATGTTCGCAATTTGTAACTTTAACTGAATCTCTTTGTATTCAGGCAACTTTATGTTACTGAATATATTCTCTTTTACGAGTAAATGAAGACCAAATGAACATGACTGAATAATGAACATTCTCCATGCTCTATAATAATTATTAAATTATCTCTATTTTAGTATCCTTATTAAATTTCTCAATAAGTACTATTTCAAGTGCATATTCGGTCCATTCTTCGGAAGTCGGTAGTATTAGAGACGGGCGAATTTTACCAAGCCCTCAAGTTTGACATAAATTATAACAGATATATAAATAGCTCGCGATTAATTTAATTAAACGTGGTGGTATCTGCAAGAAGTTACTTCCGGGGCGAGCGGAGCCCGCGGGGGACGGCGCTGCGCCGCCACATCCGCCAGACGCCGCGGGTGCCCCATAATGGCGCCCCTAAATCACGAGCCTTATCTCCGGCGACTGCACCCTGCGCCCTGCGCCCTGCGCCCGCATCCAACGACCTGCCGTAAGCCTTCACTTTCCGAATCGAATTAAGGAACGGACCAACCCCGCAATCGGCCGATTGTGGCTTGAATAGTAATGAAAAAGCACGTTGCGCGATACTGTATGAGACTAATTAGTTTTACCTTTGATACGTACAGATGTACCACTTATTAAATATAACGTAATGCACTCATGCTCTACGATATCTTGCAAATATTCCCTCATCAATTGCGAGTAATTATTGCATGGAAAGTTTAGCAACGAATACAGTAGTTTTTTTAAAATAAAAGATAAATTTTCAATAAAATGAAAAATGTCGGTTTATAGAATTTCAATATTCAAGTTTCCATTTACTATTGTGTCTTGAATTTATTTTAATATGTGTGAATAATTTTAGTAGTCTCTTACTATCATATTATTGTAAAAAATGTTAAAATATTTTTCTTGCGTCATTTTTATTTATTTATTATTAGTCGGCGACTTGCATCGAGTTTAGAATCTATCACGGAATCAGAGCTGGTGTAAACATGTCTGACCATAAGCGTCTTACACTTGTAACCTTGTACGATCCGCACGTAAATAATGCTTCATAATACAAATAAACACAGTCGGAGATGTGGATGAGGACTGTACAATCCATCAACGCTAGAACTAGACGCATTTGCCAAGAACATCCAATGTGAATTAGAACGCGTACTCTACTAGTAAACACAGTTGTTTAATTATCACTCTTTCCACGTGTAGAGAGAAGTCATTCAATCTGGCGGGCTAATTTCAATCTTCGAGCTGTTTAACAATCGGAAATACTAGCTTGTAAATTACAATATTTCTTTATAAATAAAATTATTTTTCAATCCTATTTAATAAACATTACGTTTAAAAGTAAATAAATAAAATATTCCGGGTGATATAGAATAATTCCGTTAATGCACCAGCCTATCAAATAATACTGAAATAAATTTGTCTTTCCTGATCGTTAAAGAAAAATATACTCGATGATTACAGAAGTGTATTTTTCTGTATTTAAATGGTAAAATTATTCAGAGACGCGTTAGCATATTGCAACATAACAGTTGTTATGCCTACGTATAAAAAGAATTACTCGAGGAATATATTAGACCCAAGTAGCGTATTTCAGAATTCCACTTTTATGCGTGTGTATTTATAATAGCTTACTCTGCTGTATTTCAATTATTCTTTGCCATATTTTATTCTTGGCAATTATGGGTGGGCAATGAAGTGACTGATTCTATATAAACATAAGAATTTCTTGAGTCGTAATTGTCATAAAAAAATATGCGATCTGTCACTCCTGTCACTTAGGCCTACAATTATTGCGGTTGATTTATGACGGAATTAATCTATTAAAATGTGCCTCATTTATTTCACGTTAATCATTTCAGTGAATGTGAGTATTTTTGGATTAAGTCATTTTTTATTGTTAATCTCTATATCTAAAAGCACTAAGGGATAGGATTAGATGGGAGAGAAACTTGGCTGCACACCAATTTTCGGAACCGCAAAGTTTCTGCTTCCACGGCACCTCTAAACCTTAAGATGGTGTCTATAGATAGATACTAACATTAAGATTTTTAACCAATTATTTTTAAACCGCAATTTGTAGAATTGTAACCAATTATGATTTTCATTTACAAGAATTGTTACACGACAATATCTAGTACTAAACAATGTGGTAAAATTGTATTGTGTTTTCAATTAACTATAAAACGAGATGTATATATGGACGAGATAACATGGAATGTTATTACTTGGGATAAATCGAGCAGATGTAGTTAATGCTTGATAGTCAGATATCAGGCGAGTTGAATGATTTATGGAACTGGGCGCAACAATGTATAACCTGGCGTAACAGGAAAGCAATATTGAGAGCTTGAGCTGGAAGGTGCGTTGACGTACAGAGATTAAGCGAATATGTCAGAACAGTAATGTGTGGCTTTCCTACCTTCCCGACAGCTTCTACACTACGGTCTACTAAATATGGTTTCATTATAATACATATTTATTCTAATACTACAAACTTTTTCCTTTTGCCAAATTGTTCTCCTTTGATTAGCAGTTGTAGTCTTCATACGCTGAATAAACCCACCAATATTAGACATCCACAATTCTCGTGAGATTTTCTTCTCCAACCGAGTTTATGGAAGCGCCTCATATTATACAAGTTTCGTAATTATTCCGACCGCATCTTTCGCTTCCTTCGCTTCCTGTTCCACAAATCACAGCCCAGCGCATCCTCATTATTCCTCATCCCCCGAGAAGTCTGGATTCAACATAAATCCTCGCTGGACCATCCTGCCTTAGCCTCGAAGCAACATCAAAGAAAAAGCTAAATAGCTAATTTTACTCTATCGCATTTTTTCTCCAAAAGCCAAATCGAGGGGTACAAGTTAAGGATGGATAAGAGATTACTGGAGCAAAAAATAAAATAAAATCAGACCTTTGTTATTCCATTGTTAATTCCTCAGACTCATCAAACATAACATTTAGAATTTGCTGTATCTAATGTAATTATTTAATACATTTTTTGTTTTTCGTTTAGTGTAATCTACAAAAATCGATTAATTTCTAATAAAACAATTTAAACAATTAGTTGCATCGGAGAGACGATGATTTTAGTGTATCGTTTTTAAAAATATTTACAACAATTACCGTAACATAATTAATATAGACTTTGATTGTCGATGTCCATAATTTATTTAATAAAATATGTAATTAGTAATTTGATTTATAAAAAGTAATTAAATTAGCCTCTAGGGCATACGATTAAATACTGTTTTGAACTAATGAGCTTTATCGTTTCGTGGTATTATAATAACCATTAACAGCATTAATTAATTATTGAACTAGTTATTCAACTGCGGAATTAATAAAATAGTACACAATTTCCTGCATGAAATTTAATTACAGCATCCTCGTTAAATTGATCTTGTTTTTTTTTTTTGTAAAGATAGTAGTAATAGTTATATTGTTTTATCTTCTAAGCAATTACAATCTAACGTGGGTACGTAATTTAATGCAATAATAATGTATAATATAATAATTTAATAATCCATTCAAAACAGAACTGCTATAACTGGAATCAATAGCTGCACTTAAGTTGTTGGACGTGCACATTGATTCAGATCTTTCAATGAAAACACAAATCCGTAAAACTCTCAGTGCATGCTGCCATCAACTGAGATTAAAAGCATTCGGAGACATCTTCCTCTTGAAGCAGCCCGTCTACTTATAAATACATTTGTGGTGTCACGTGTGGACTATTGTAACAGCATCTATGCTGGCCTGCCAATGTTTCAGCTGGATAGATTACAATCTATTCTAAATGCGGCTGCACGGATAATATATGAAGTTTCCAAATTCTCTCATATAACATCCCTTTTACATCAGTTACATTGGCTCCGATTTCGTGAAAGAATTGAATTTAAATTGTGTTGGTTGATGTACAAGGCGACATACAACATGGCTTCTCTGTATCTTCAAGAACTTTGTATCCCAGACAATTTGAATGGTAGACGTCAAACTCTCAGGTCAGCCTCTACTTCAGCTACAGGAAGGGTTGTAGAACCGACCAACCGTTGCCAGAAGTCTAAATTTAGTGAACGGGCGTTTGCGGTGGCAGGGCCAAAAGCGTGGATCGTGGAGGGGGGAGAGGACCCACTCTTTCCCGGGACCGGTTTAGAAGCTAGGACTTCCTTGTCAGTCCCACTTATCAATGCTAATAAAAGTACACGACTTTAATTTAGTAACTTATTCAAGATTATGCAGTATATAAAATGAATAAAAAGAAAAAATTCAATGTAGTTATTAGCAATTATTGCAATTTAAAAAAAAATTAAACCCTTCGGCGTCCCTTAAATGCTGTTTTTATTAATAAAAAACATAAATCCATAGAATACATAGTTTTACATATAGATGGAAAATTATGGTGCAGTAGTTTAAGGCAGACACTCCGGGATCCATTCATCAAAAAACACTCCCAAAAGAAGGACAGTGGACGAGACACAAAATGGATTGAGTCACACTTACACGGACAGACTAACGGAGTTGCAAAATACGAGGTATGGAGAGTGAGAGGTAGGCGCGTAGGTGGAGATACTCTCCCACGCAGGCCGGCCTAACTACCTACCTAAGGAACTCCAACGTGTCACCCATACCCGAATATATTATTTATATAAAGCATGATTATCTTAGTAAAAATTTGATTAACCGAAGTAAAATTACGAACTATCGTCGACATTAACTATCATAATACACAGATACAAAGAGTGTCAGACAGCACCGTTAAGTTAAAGATTCAATTCAGTTGTATTAATTATTATTTCATAAACTTTTTATGCATTTCAAGTTCACACACTTGTTGTAATGATACGATTCTCCCATTACATCCACATCCACCGCGTTGCGTATTCCATATTAACTTTTCCTCGGTCGTTGTGTTCGCGATGTTTTGCCGGCGGGGCTCGATAAAAAATCCACGCACGAACACGCGATGCAGTATGAAACAGCAATGAATGTATTGTATGTAATATTATTTTGATAACAGAACCCAAACGTTATTATTATGTGCGTTAAAAGTCTTTATTGAATGCCAAAAAGGTCCACGTCCCTGGAAGTTGTATCGGGAATAAATTATCGGAGACGACAAAATAAGTTGTCAATATTTATATCGGCGAACGTTTTAAGCTCTCTGGTGAATTGATAATGTTTAAAACACCCGCTATACCAGTGGCATGACTAAATTTACTTTCGCACTTTTAAATTTTATCGTGATGTAATATTTGCTATACAAACTATTTTAGAGTTTTTTTTTCACATGACTCATCGCCAAACAATATTATTATTATTATTAAGCAGAACACATTCTTATTGTAAAGGTGTAATTATTCAGAACATAGGTCTGTGATGTTTTAAATATTAATTAAATGTATTAATTATAAAGATATACACGTAAGTTCAATTTTATCGAAAAATATCGTTATTGAATTCTACTGGTGATTCGAACCTAGACCTCTTTTCCAATCCGCTGGAGGTGCATTACCAACTATGCTACAGCGGTAGTATTTTTGACGACAAATTTTCAAACCCACATGTTACACTTTTCCGTAAAAACAATGTAGATGGATTTCAAATAATGGAACGAAAGATGTATTAATTTGAAAAGATATCCAGGTTCGGATCCCGGTAGCGCAACAACAATATTTTTCGATAAAATTGATTTTATATGTATATCTTTATAATTAATACATTTAATTAATATTTAATATTATTATTAAAATACTTATTTAAATATTACCTTTTGCGTCACATTTTTAAAAGATACATTTATGTATATCGAATATAACAACAATAAAATATCCATACAAAATGAGTTTAGCGTCAATTTAAGTATACGAAATTATGATTGCAGAATATGTTAAGTGATATGGTATACCGATAATATAAAAATAACTTTATTAGTTAGTTTACTGTCTTGTCTTATATCTGTATTATTCTTATTCATGTGGTCTTCTATCGAAGGTTGACGACCGACTAGCAAAATGCTGATTTCTCTTATGCAAGATATACAAGATCTCCGGCATTTACTGAGGTTATGCAGCCTAGATAACCTATTTCTTCCTACGCCTCAGCTGCCTTCTACCTTTCCCGGAATAATGAGTTATTATTTGATCGTATTATTTCTCCTTACGGATTGAATTGGTGTACTAAATGAATATTATCAATGGCAATATTTGAATATGTCCAAGAACACAGAATTACTGAATTTTCATCTACAAAGGCACTCTTATTAAACAAATAATAGTTATATCATAGAGACGAAGCTATTTTTTTTATTAATGAAAAAGTATGGAAGTGTGGGTAATTACAGGGCTTACGACCTGTCTTTGGCTGGCGTAACGTTCACCATTCCACCCAATCAATCTCCATATCTAAGTCGTAAGCTCTGTAATTACCCGTACTTCCATGTTTTTTCCATTAATAATGAAAAATAGCTTCGTCTCTATGAAATAACTATTATTTTTTTAATCTTGCGAATGTTCTAAATTTTTTTTAGATGATTATCAAGCTACATATTTTAGTCGTTATACGTTAATCTTATCTAAATTATATTGACACGAATTAATATTGCGCTCCGACTGCAGAGTTGTGATCGCGAAGCTCAAAATGGTCGTTCGCCCGAACGCTAGTTTATGTCTCTGCTTCGTACGAGTACCTACAATAGTAATGGCGGTAATACACACACAGCCACTTATTATTATACACGTCCCGCCTTGTACGCAGAGATCGTACGCAGAATAATACAAATTGCCATTAGCGATTCAACAAGGGCAACTGGTTTCATTTCCTGACTCGGGCCTATCGTAATTCTTCGTGTGCAATCGCCTGCTTTGAGTGTGGCTTTATAACAGACACATACAGATCCAATATGAATATCTCTGTCGCAATCAGATCTAGGCTTTTTTTTTTATTGATCCGTAAACTTGTGTTTGATCCAGGCTGTTTGCAAAAGTAAAAGATCTTCGATTGAAGGACTTACAGAAGCCGTTTCGTATGTT
Organism: Eubasilissa regina; assembly: GCA_022840565.1. NCBI lineage: Eukaryota > Metazoa > Arthropoda > Insecta > Trichoptera > Phryganeidae > Eubasilissa > Eubasilissa regina. The sequence goes on from JAINEB010000009.1 coordinate 24,150,566, forward strand.
GTTAATGATTTATACATTGGACGCTAACAACGTTTATACATCAGATTTAATATTAATCTGTGTTAATTACATTTTTTTTTCTTCTCACTTTGTGTTCTGCTATACTTTTCATCTTTAATTTTTTTAAATTTTTTGATTGTTTATATTTAACATTTTTCTTGTTTGTTTATTTTAGTTTCACGCTATTAAAAATATCAAAATAATAGAGAAATAGAGTTTCTGTATTTTAATCAATAAACAATTAAGTATTGTATAAATAAAAAAAACATGTATAAAACTATCGCTAATGTTTCTTTTAATCGTGCAAAGAAACTATACGTAAGATACAATTCTGTTTTACTTTTGTAAGAAAACCACGTTGAAAATTTGTTCTTTAACGCAAGCAGAGCTCCGTCGATGTTTTATTAAACAAGATTATTATTCATCGCCGTACTTTCCCGAGTGGCAGCTATAATGAACGGTTGAAACTTCGCGTCGCCTGATATTTAGAATATCATAGCATCGTTGTCGCTAGCATTTCCTATTTAGTGAAACCATTTTGGGACCGTTTGTGACTCCCCAACCTTCTCACCTCATGACATACAATTTTTGTCCTCGACATATCACGATACGCTCGGCCGCATTTGGCCTCCGTCTAACATTTATTCTTCGGTTACTAGCGCCGATTCCTCGTCGTAATCTCCTTTTTCGTACTGCCTGTGCGCGTCTAGTACTTCCTCATTTTTAATTTATCTCTCTGCTTTTATTGAGTACTTCTCTCGACCTTTGCGTTCCAGCCATTACATTTAAGCTTGTCTATTTTAATATTTCCCGCTCGTTGAACAATGCTGTATCGATGGGACCGTATCGCCAGATCTGAACGGCAAGGTGTGGTACATATTCTGAGGATGCACGCTCCGCGGTTTTGAATTTATTGCGGAAAACACCGATATCTCTCGTGTCCTTTGGCATCACAATCGCACGTGTTGTTTATACTTGGCATTAACATAATCTTATCGTTTCCTGTTCTCGACTAGGCGACAACCATTCCGCCATTCGTATTGACATAAAACAATTGAAACACTTAAAAAATCTCCATTTTACACCTAGAGTCACTATTCACGTTTGACTTATTTCCGTCTTCATTCTTACGAACCTCTTATTCGCAAATAATATCATTTTTATTTAATAACATACAGAGTATCAACAGTTCAATGGCACAGTTCATAAAAATATGGTTTACATTATAATTAAAAATAAAGTCATTAAACCTCCTAAAAATATTCACTATAATGCGATTATCCACCACAACCTGTATACTACAATCGGTATTTACCGTGCATTTACAGTAAAATACAATGTGCATAAAAATGAAATATTAATAATATAATTGCATACAGAAACTTAAATAAATAGTTATAAATAAATATTTAGCACCAATATATACATGCAAACATGGTTTAAAAGAAATTTTTTTTGTAGCTTGGTTAAGAATTTGAGAAATTGTTCAACTCATTGACTGTGTTAATGAGATATTCCCATTTTAATCAGATTCCTATACATCTATCAGTTAAATCACTTATATTATTCGCATTATGTCTATCTATTTCATTAACGAACTTGTCGAACCGAAAAAAGTTAATCTCCTCGCGTTTATCTTATACGATCTCACAGTCATTTCGAATGAATTGTAGACGTGTTGTTCAGAGTCTATTACCAACATACTTCATGTTCATTAATCATGAATACCTTATGTTCGCACGCGAAGGACGTACGCTATGAGATGAAAATCATTTCAACGAAGGACGAACAACGTAGTCATCATTGTTAATTAATTATTATTTGCTACTCTTCGGTTCCGCATGCTTAGAGCTAAGATCAAAGTAGATTGAAAAATGTGGGGTAACTAAAAGTAACACGTATGAAATTGCATATCTATTTAATTTTTAACATATGCTCTAATATAAACAAGATTAAAGTATTTTTCAGTCAGATCAGTTTCACTTTAAATCTATTCAATTTCTCCTATTTTATATTCTCTGGCATTTCATTAAAAATCTTAATCTTCATCACCGATTTCTGAGATTTGCCCTTCTTCCTGAATGGCCATCTCATTTTATCCTTTCCTATTGTACGGTGCTCGTGCTCATGTTGATTTGCATCAATTTTTAGTATAAATTTCGCCGATATTTTCTTATTGAGGATTTTATAAATAAATACCATTATTATTAAAGAGAACACATTCTTATTGTGAAGTTGTAATTACGACTGTGATATTTAAAATAATGGAACAATATATGTATTAATTTGAAAGGTGTAACATATCGGTTCGAAAATTTGTCGTCAAAAGTACTGTCTGCTGTAGCATAGTTGGTTACTGCACTTTCCTCGGATTGGAAAGGTATCCAGGTTCGAATCACCGTAGCAACAATAATATTTTTCGATAAAATTAATTTTATATGTATTTATTTCTAATTAATACATTTAATTAGTATTTAAAATACCATCATATTAAAATATTTTTTCTGCTTAAAGGTCATCATATTTAGATCTTTCAGCATTGCAGTATTATTCTCAAAGCTTTATTTTGTAACAATGACAGGTGTTGCATTTCTTCTTCATTAACCAAAAACAAAGTGTTTATGTTCAAGTAAAACAAACACTTCGCGCTTTTTTTACATGTTTTTTACAAGTTAAAACTGATTAAGAATGACATATTATCAGGTTCTCATAAAAATTTGTTTTAGATGCTAAGTCCCACGTCGAAGTTTTCACGATAACCCGGCAGTTGTTAGTCTTAGATGTCTACTGAATTTTGCTGTATCGTGGTGTGAATCCGGCTACTGCATGCAATATGTTATCCTTTTATTTTCAATGCTGTTCCACTTACGTTTCTTCATCTGGTTGCCATTTACTACACCACGCAGATGCGGGCATGTAATAATTTTTATTTTAGAAAGCGATCAACAGTTGCCCTTGCGCGCCGACATAAACAATAACGACCGCTAAACATATTAACTTCAATGCCAACTCTGGCTGTCCATAGTTGACGAATGGTTTATTAGTGACAAACCCTACCTATAGCCATTGAATTAAAGCGTATTAATTAATTATGAAAACCATGTACCGCGATATTAAAGATTACTAAAATTTTATCATTCTGCGATGTGATGATTTTGCCACATTTGATAGTTTTATTTGTTTTACGTGTTGTCTTGGTGGAATCGTAACTAAATGATGTATTGATATATTTTGCTTTCAATATTCGTTTGCAAATTGAACATGTGAAACTCGAACGCTGACGATGTTTCGTGTTTGTGCCTGACCCGCGTGGACAAAAGATAAAATATGCGCACGAACTTAAGTATAATATGATCGCAGTTAATATTACACAATTGTGATTCGCTTATATGTGAGTGGATATGACAACAGCGGTGTTGATATTAATTTTGCCGACACATAGCCGGAGCTGTGGGCTTTAAATGCAATACGAATATCAACATTGCCTGTTCAATATATACATATACGTTCACGTGTCTTCTTAATAATGTCGACCATTATGAATAAATATCTGCCGTTGATAATATTCAGTAGGTTCTTTTGAGTCTAAAATATTCGCTGGATACTCTTAAAAGTATGAGTTATTGATCGCCTTCAGTATGTATTTACGTCAACCCTCGTGAAATTATATTTCTTTTTTTTTATTTCTTTGAAATTAAACAAAGAAGAGTATCATACAAACTTAGAAATAGTTCCTAGATAAAAGTAAACATAATATGCTAAAGAATAGTACATTTTAACAAACTGATATACAAGAGGTGTTACACTAAAATAAAAATAAATACTATAATCTAAAAGAGAGTATATATTAAAAACACTGATAAACAAAATAGTGTTTTTACACTAAATAGGAGTAGGAATAGCAATACACTAGGAACAATACAATAGGAATAGCAATACACTAGGAACAATACAATAGGAATAGCAATACACTAGGAACAATACAATAGGAAAGGGTGAGAAGACGAGGGAAATGGGATGCAATATTTATTTAAAAATATATCTATATATATATACGTATACACGCATGTATATACAATTTATGTCAAAAGTTATAAAAAAGATGGCGTATTTGAATATTAAATAAAACATAATTGAGATATTGTGAATATTTATTATGATGAGACTTGGTTTTATCTCATTGTATTGTGCACTTTACACGCTGATTACATTTTAAGTACATAAATATCCCGTATATTTGAACTAACCCTATTTGTTTTCCTTTTGTTCACAGACGAAGAAGAATAATCCCAATCATATCAAGAGGCCGATGAACGCGTTCATGGTTTGGTCACAGATTGAGCGCAGGAAAATTTGCGAGCTGACGCCCGAGATGCACAACGCCGAAATCTCAAAAAGGCTGGGCAGACGTTGGAAGACCCTCAGCGACGTGGAGAGGCAGCCGTTCATCGACGAAGCCGAGAGACTGAGGCAGCTACACATGCGCGAGTACCCAGACTACAAGTACCGGCCCAGGAAGAAGACAGCCAAGCCCGCCCCCAAACTGGCTCCTCCGCCCAAGAAAGCCAAGCGCTCTCCGGCGCACAGGATAAGGAACGACTCCAACAACAACCGGAACTCCTCAACAGCGCCCCCCTCCCCTCCTCCCGCTCGGTTCGGCCCTCTGCCGCCCAGCGCCGCGGCCAAGGTGCCCTGCTCGCCCTCGTGTGGCGCGCCCGACTCACCCGAGTCCGCCTCTTTCTACGACGAGTCGCTCATCCTGGACGTGTCGCTCGGCACCCCGGACGCGCGGGGGGTTGGCGCGTCCGCGGAGAGCGCGCGCAGCCAGCCCACGATGGACTTCGACACCTCACTGTCCGAGTTCCTGCAGTTCTCCTCGGAGGCGCTAGAGACGTACGACATAGACGGCCTGGACACGGCCAGCTCCAGCTCGGGCTCGCACCTGGAGTTCCTGTGCCCGCCAGACGTGTCGGACATGCTGTCGGAGATCTGCATGCAGGGCGACTACTGGGACCGCAGCACCTTCGGCCTGAGCCCCTGAGCTGCCGGCGCGGGCGGTGCCGTTTCTCTATCAGGTCTCGGGTCTCGGGTCTCCCGGGGACCCCGCCCTTCTGGAAAAGACGATCCCGCTTGTTTTCCGTTCGGAGAGTGTCGCGGCGAGGGGTCGCGATGGGCGTTTATCATTTTTTGCCACATTAGAGTGCCTAGATCCAGTTTGACTTGGAAACTTTTGGATGTTATGTACAAAGAAAATGTAGACTTAGATTCGGGCGACTGCGCGGGATTATTCGCAATTTTGTTAGGTCTCGGACGAGGCGCCGGAACACTCTGGGCGCGGCCGTTCTAGCGCGTCCGGGGTGCGTCTGCCGCCTGTCCGCCTGTCCGCCTGTCCGCCTGCCCGCCTGTCCGCCTGTCCGCCTGCCTGCCAGTCTCCCCGCAGAAACCAGCTCGCGCGACCCTCGCGTGGGTCGTCTTATTTTGTGGTTCGCACAATCGCTTTACTAAATTTCTTATCTGATGAATGAATATATGTCTATACGATTATTATAAATGTGCTCTTTGAATATTGGAGTAGGTGAAAATATCCACATATCACAGGTGCGCAGTCGCAGTCGCAGTCGCAGTCGCGACCCTCGGCTGGGCGTGCCCGCGCCGCGGTGCGCTGCGAGGGATGCGTGTGACCGCTCAGCTACTAGGGAAGGTGTTCCGATCTCACTGGTCGGGTCGCAGGCCCGACTGAACCCTGGCCCTATTATCTCAGTGGTTACATTTCATTTCGCTTCAATTTTTATTATTATTTTCGTTGATAAAATACCATTATTTACGTTAAATCTCATAAGTTTTATTAACTAATTAATGTAATAACTTTTTTACGTTGCTTGAATGCAGACTTTTTCATGCTTTATTTAAAATAATGTAGAATTATACCTTTTTTACAGTGTTTTATTTAAACTAAGTCAAACTAAACATTATTGTTTTATGTATGATGTTAATCACTTAATTTATCATTTATAATAGCGTTATGTAAATATATTATATATAGTTTCGGCAAAAAAAAAATTTAAAATCAAGCGGATGTATTTTCAATTACTACATACAAAAAAAAAATAATTTTCGTAGATTTTTTAAAGTTACAAAATGTGTTTTTAAATACTTAAAGATATTCAATTTGAAATGTTCACCTGTTTTTTATAATGAATATTCAGAATAACAAGGGATTTAATTGTAATGATACTAACGACATTAAAACCGAGGAAATTGCTCGGCAACATTAGATTTAGCGAACCATGTGAAAATATTTAAACATATGTGTCTAAATATCTTTTTAAATGTACCTATACTTTTAAGATTTGATACAAACGTAGTGTGTGCGTGAACATAATATTTATGGCAAAGTATATATTTTTATTGGCTTGACAATGGACTTATAATAGGGGATGTGGGTGCAAAATAACGGCCTTATATACCTATATAAATATTTTGAATGTTAGTTTTTGTTTTTTTCTTAACAGCCAATCATCGCCGAGGCGAAGGACTGGAAGTTATATAATTTATAAATAAATGCTTTTGATCAAAAAATTATACTAAGCGAACAAATTTTAAAATCAACGTGTCTATTTTTGAAAACGTTTTTTGCTCTGTTTTAAAACCTTTCCGAAATACCCACTCGTCTCGCCCTTATAAAGCCGTAGTGTAAGAAGGTTTATAACGCTCAAATATTAAGAGTTTTGCCTCACATTTGAAACTATTCAAATTCATTAATAAAAAAAATTTTTTTTTCCTTATAAAGACAAAAAATTGAGAAAAATTGTTAATTTCGAGACTAGTTTAGCTGTAACTATGTAAGAGCACATTCTATAATTTTTGTCGATAACCATTTAAAGATTTGCTAGTGGACCATTAATTTAATTGCATATGTTCCGTAGAATATTATTGTAGTGTTTACCGAATACTGACAATAATATCTGTGGAATTTTAAATATTATTTCTGAACTTTTATGCCATTTCAATTAAATTAAAAATTATTATATTTTGCTTAAATTGCAATGTAGGATACCAATGAAATATTTCGTTTGTTTAATTTAAAATATTCTGTATAAATTCATGTAGAAGTTATAAACCGATAGCGTTATCAATTGGTATCTGATTTTGGTCAAAATTTTGCTCGGTTACATGTTTAACCACCGTAATATAATTTGAAAAATGCTATTATTCATCTGGTGTAAATCATAACAGATTGTTTTTAAGAAACAAACAGTGTTTTATTGGTATTATTAAGTTTGTGTTGATAATAAATAAAACATGTAAATTAATAATATCAGATATAAGTACATAAAAATTATATATTTATATTGCAAGTCATAACATTGCATTAGTGTTAGTTCACGTAAATGTGCTTTTGTGTGCCCAATGTGTAAGCCTTCCGAACTTTCCCTGCTAAGTTAAGTATTGAATTATTAAATAATTATTACGGATTAAAGTTTATTTTTCTTGGCGGATCTGTCTCCATCAGAGAGAATGTGTTTCCACCCATTCAATAATTTATATATTATATATACCTACTATATATAGTATTCTGGTAGATGAGGCAGATTTTCGGCGACAGGTGTGTAGTCGCGGTCATTTTCCCGTTTCCGAGTTGGTTACCTAAAAAGATCTCCGAACTTAAAATAGAATTGTAATCAGGTAACTGTCGGAGGGAAATCCGAGTCGCCGAAAATGTGTCTCGGGGAATATTTTTGATCTCATTATTTTTGCGTGTATCCTCTAATAATCAAAATACCGACCAAAAATCTTCTCGATGTTAACTCGATATTCGAAGTGCATCTATTTTAATTTAAAGATAATAAATATGAATAGTGTATTTAATGTTTCAAATTATAAGTGTCTATTAAAGTGTTAATTTAATACAAAACACCACAGGGATACTGTCCAATCGCCAACATAACCACTGGATTCCAGTATATTCGTAGTGATTTTGATTTGAAAAAATCCAGTGCTTTAAAATTATTTAGCCTTCCGCTCACCTGGATTCGGGCACTTTTGACCGTGATTACGATGATTAATTACTCTGTATAATTACTTAGATCGTACGAATACTTTAATTGTGACATGGGATATTAAAGGTTCGCACGTGGTTAGACGTAGCACTGTTTTATCGCATTATTGTAAAATATGAGAAATCTGTTGATGAATCTATTATCGAGAAAAAAATGTTATGTGAAATTATATTCACGGGACTGATGTAAAAATTTTAGCTTTTTGTTACGGAGATGAAGCTTTTGTCGGTTTTTCGGTAATGTTAACCCGTTGATTTTCCCTATGAACGAATATCGTCCTGTCGTTGGCGCGTTAACCCCTGGTGCACTGAAACATTTCCGTTCCGTTCTCGTAACCATACTTGTATTATAATATGATATAATATGCAAGACCCAGTAGTTGTGCTTTGTGTGTCACATATATTAACCATCAGTGTCGTTTCTGCTAGTTAAAGTCATTAATCTGTAGGATTGTACGGTAGTGGGTGTCCTCTCGTGCAGAGTTGAGTGCATCAGCCAATGGGTCAGTCGGAGGTTTCTTTTATAAACATACAACGATCCTTTCAAGGGAATGATTACAAGGAAAAATGTTATTTTGGTGTTCTAGGCGTCCGGGCGTTTGTCGTCGGATGATTAAAACAGGGGTGTCTATATTTATATTTTGATAATATTACCTTATAAGAGTCTGCAAAGTTCAATTGTTGTTCGTAAACAAATGTGTATTCTTAACAATAGTATTTGTATTACCTAATGCGGCACTCGGCGGTCGAGAGCAGGTCGGATCGAACCGTCTATTTGCGAGTTCTACGCCGGATACTTGAGTTTTTCCATTCGTTATAGTGGTCTGTAGATTTGGAATACAATGTTATATATCATAGGGGTTATTATCCGATGTACCGCTAATGGTACGTACATGTTTAATTATTAAGTCGCACAATCAACAGCAATCAATACAAAATTAATATAGCGATCAATTTATATTGAATAAGATGGCATTTGTTATATTTCTCGAGTATTTGTCACTTGTGCGTTTATTTTATTTCCTCTATAAACAGTTAATCCAGATTTCTTTTAAATCGTGTGTTTCAATATATTATATCATTGGAAAATTTATTTAAGATGTAAATAGGGAGGAAAGTGTTTTCTTTTGTGCGAGAGTAATTCTTGTATATTTAAAAATGTTTTGTATATTTCTTTATTGATGAATATTTTAAAGGACAGAGTAATAAATATTGTTTTTATGTTGTAATAACTTGTTATTGGGTTATGAGGTTTGGTTTGGCGGCTATGCGGTTCGGTACGCGGTTGCGATGTTTGGTACGCGGTTACTAGGTTCGGTACGCGGCTATGAGATTTGGTACGCGGCTACGCGCTCTCATTAGGAGATTATTATTTTCAAATTCGTTTGTAATCTGTCAACGAAAAAGACATTAATTTATATCGAGAACACGCACACGCTTTCTGGATTAAACTTTAAATATTTCATGAAAACATTTGCCACAAGCGATGTACAGTTTCGCGACTGTTAACCCAGCACAAATTGTAATTTAGTCATAAAATGCATATTTTTGTATTCAGGAAATAGTTCTCCAGGATAGTATCTACATTTAACTTTTTGGCGAGGTTGATCTACGTGTTTTCAAATGGTACGCAATAAGATAATAAACATACAAAATATTAGTACTTTTACTCTCATTGTAAGTGTGGACGAATATTAATCGAATGGATGGCTAATTTTACTCATCGATAAGTTAAATACGTACCCTAACATATTTCATCCACTGTGAATCTAATAACATTATATCTAATTATATGATTAAGCAAAGGCCAGTTTACATAGGAAAGTCAATCTGACTAGTCATCAGTGGCGCGCCGCATTTAAAAAAAAAGCTAGAATAATTGCTCTTTGAGAGAAACACATTCTCTATGTGCAGCGGGCTTAAGAACTTGGAAGCGCGCCGGTCGCTGGTGATCAGGTTTGACTTCCATTTGCCTACTTAGATCCGATTGAGCAGATATGCAATTACAGTACCACAACTAGCACACTTGCATCGACATTTATTGAAATACAAGCGCAGTTAAATTTCTTAAAAATTAAAACTTTCTGAATTTTGTTGAAAATTTGTTAAGTATTTTTACCAAATATGTTGAAGAGTCATACATTTTACTATGTACGAGTGAATACATTTTTTTACTAATTTATTTTCGTTGCCACCCATGAATATTAAAAACGCTAAAGTTGATTACAAGAACTGATATTTCATTTGCTCACATATTGTAATATTAATCCATAACAAACAACTTGTTTCCTTCGCTCTGAGTCATGTGACAGGTGATGCGCAGTACGCAAGTTTAATGTTCTCGGTTTATTGTTTTCGCTGTGTCCATTGCGAAGACAATATGTTCATTATATTAGTACTCGCCCCAACCCAGGTCATGATTTGATTTCCCCCAGTTTGATTAAGATATGAATGTTAATATTAATATATACATAGATATATTTATGAACATATGTGTAAGTTCGACAGGAGTATGTTATTGAATTAATATTACTAACTATTGTATTCGAAAGATTAGCAATATTTTTGCATATGAAACATATTAACGTGAAAATTGTTTGAAGCGTTAAAGAAAACATGTATAAAAGAGTTTTCACTATATGAAAAATATAATTTAGGGTTATTAGTTATTGTATTATAAAAACTGTTTCTTTTGTAAATCATCCGCTGACCTTTGTAAAAAAGTATCCAATATCTTCTGTTATTATTATTATAATGGTTTATAAATATAAATATGAAAAAATATTAAAAAAATAACTATTAGGTATTATGATACGATAACGTGTACATTTTGTATTGTAGTTTGTTTATAAATATTACATATATTATTATATTATATGGTAAATAAATCATCAAATTTTCTAAAAAATAATACTTTCTTTAAATTGATTTCCCACCTTTACATTTCCCTCTCCATTTTAAAGTACTACTAAAGATTTATGATTTCTTTCAAAGAAAATCAATTACACTCTGGAGTATATATTATGAAAATATGTTACCATTTCTAAAAAATTAAAGATAATATAATATTAATAAAGAATAAAAAAACAAATTATAGATATCTCATAAAGACAAAGCTATTTGCATTATATTAAATGGTAAAATATGTAAGTATCGGTAAATACATCTACGCTGTTTAGAAAAATGAATATCAAATTTCAGACCATGGATGGTGACAGTGAAGTTGTAGCTAACACTCGAAGTGTTTCTACATGGTAATAAATATAATACTTTCAAAAATTAGATAGATATGGAGGTTGCTTAATGGGTTAAATGGTGAACGTCACATTGTGTAAAGTGATCACTTAAGCCGGCCGAAGACAGGTCGTAAGCCCTGCAATTACCCATACTTACATATTTTCCCATTTAATATAATTTAAAAGCTTTGTCTCTATAAGATATCTATAATTTGTTTAATAAAAATGTCTTTGGAAGGAAAAATCCAGTAATTATGTGTTCTTGTACATACTCAAAGTGAGTACATATTTAACAAAAGTTTCTACAAGTGTTCTACAAACATGTTTAAATAAGAGGGGAGGGGAGTATGTATATACAATTAATATTTAAGTTAACGTAAGTATTTAACAAAAATTATAATAAAAATGTGTTTCTTAATTAAACAATTTTTTTTTTATTAAATTCCCGAATAAGATCACCATATCACTGCATTAGTTTACTTCTATAATATGGGAAAAAAAATAAAAAAACCAGGTCATGTATCTCAATCGTGTTCTGATATACCTGTAGAAGATTTGATTTACTAAAACTTATTCAAGGAACCCAAAGTAAAAATGAAAATCTGTTTTTAATGTCATGGTATTGACATGACAACAATAGATCAACAAATAGAAAAATCTTATTAAAACTTAATTGTATGTATATACATGGAATCAACAATCAAAAAATATTTAGTGGTGAAAATAACCGTTTTACTTGCGGAATTTTACATAAAAAAACAACCACATAATAACAACTGAAAAGCAATACAAGATATAGCCCTGCTAACGATAGATTTAGTATGATCCATCGTCATAAGATAATTTTAGTACCTTGCCGTGCGTTACATATGAATAAGCGGACACAAGTAACAATCAATTCTGAAACGTCTTCTTGTACGAAAACGTTATTTTGGTTAAGCTCTTATTAAATTACAGACTAAGCTACCCCAACAATACGAATGTTAAATATTTTCATCAGAGATCACACCAAAACATCTTTAGTAGGAATATAATAAGAGTGACCACACCAAAGTTACCTCCTTTGGTAGGACTATAATAACTGTAACTGAAAAGTGATGAGCTATAGACTCTCTGAATTCTTTTTGAATTCAAAGAGTCTATAAGTTAATAAACCGATGTCAGAACATTAAAAAATGTTATATTCAGTATTAAATTTTTTTTTCTCTAATGCTTTTTATTTTGTTACTTTATGAATAATAACTTTTATATCAGAGTCAATTACGCTTTAAAATTAAATCACAGTTTTACTGCTTAATGTTTGAAGCGGTGACTGTTTTTGTTAGTTAGTAGATTGGTTTTATGCTGCTCTGAAAGCGGGGCAAGAGAGTGGTTGCTCTGAAACCGGTCGAATTCAAAAGATAAGATATGATAAGGTAATGGGCATATATACAAAATCAGATGAATGTATCAGAAGACCAGATACTATGGAAGCTTAAAAAGAAAAAATTGCAATTTATTAGTGAAGTAATACGAAACTTGTAGACTAACGATTTTCTTGGATATAATCCTATATTTTTTTAAAAATACAAATTAAATATATTAATTAGAAACACATTCATTTTTTTGTTACCGGGATTTGAACCTGGATCTCTTCCTATCCGGGGAGAATACATTAACCCATTATGCTACAACAACACAGTGCATTAACGACCAATTTTCGAACCTATGTATGTGTTACACTTTTCGAATTGATACATCTATCGTTCCATTATTTGAAAGCCATATTTTTTATATTTTCGGAATCTCAAATACATTTGGTCCAGGTTCGAATCCCGGTAGCGACAACAATATTTTTGGATAAAATTGATTTTATATGTATATCTTTTTAATTAATACGTTTAATTTGTATTTTTAAAAATTATCACCAATATCATGAATAATTACAACTTCACAATAAGAATGTGTTCTCTTTAATAATCCTATATTCATTTATCTATGTTCTCAGGCTGTAATGGCCGTTCAGAATCGTATGTGTAAAGTTTTATGTGCGATAATGCCGTGTGTCTCTGACCTCTCCGGCCGACGCTTCGAATTTCATTGCGGGACCCCCACCATCAGTGCTCATATCATTGATAACACTTCACACCTTTTGTCCGATATTATCTTAATAAAATATCTATATGTACATACAAATAAATGCAGTATGGTATTGATAATTAAAAACATGTATAAAATGTAAAAACGCGTATATCATACTACTTTATGAAATATGTTTTTCTGGATAAATCTCCCCGGCGGAGGAACCGAACTTGGTTTCCCGTATGACAGGTGGAGTTACTAAGTACTCCACTATCTAATAGTACGAATGTTATCTGAAAATAAGTGATTAGAAATATATTACGCTCTTTAATAAGCTTTTTAATAATTTAACTTGTTAACTAACTTTTGTTGATAATAATGTATTAATAATAAAGTATATCAAAAAATAAATCAATTCTAATATAAAATTTCACAATTATGTTATAATGACGATCTTTAATACTTATATGACATATATACTGTATATAGTAGCGATCGATTTGGGGGCGCCTTCAAAAATTAAATGATTGAGATTAAACACGTTCTCCATAAATAATTTCGACTCATTTTTAATATGTATCTATAATATTATTGTGTATTAGGTGTATTGCACTCAGTATCGATCACTTTTTGGAGCAGCTGGGTGCGTATATCGGCAATAACACGACGAATATTGTTTGTGGTTCCAAGTTATTCCAAGTCGTATATTGTTTCTGGTTTATCGGGTTTATTGATTATTCCAATTATTGTTTTTGGTTTATTGACGTAGACTAGCGACTTAACATATCCCTACAGAAAATAATCCAAAGGTGTTAAATCATACAAGCTTGGAGGCCAAAACACAAGTCCATTACGCGAATTTATGCGCTCATCGAATGTTTCCTCCAATAACTTGATTGTGGCGCGTGCAGTGTAGTATATTGGGCCGTCTTCTTAAAACCACAGCTCTTCCACATTAATGCCATTCATTTGTAGAACGAAAAAGTCGGTAATCCTGGATCTATTGCTGTGCACGATAGCGAATTGACTCATTCAGGTCATCCTCAACACTATGCTCCACTGCACTTCACTTCAGTGCGCACTTTACGACGTCTCTACGGATGCGTATTATCAATTAAAGTTTGCGTGGTGCGAAAACGATCCATAGTTATTCGAATTACTTGCTCAGATGGACGATTATATCGACCGTAAAATGAACGTAGCGCATGGTAAGTTTCGCGAACTGAACCACGATTTTCTAAATAAATTTTCACAATTTCCAAGCGTTGTTCTGGCGAAAGTCTATTTGCGATGTAATGATAAAACCAAACTGAGCACAAATCAGCTGTCAGCTGTCAAATTGGCTGATGCTCTGGAAAAAGCGTTACCAATTCGAAAAACAAACTTCTATAAGGGGAGGTTAAGTGCTGATAATATTTTAGGTCAATGACATTGTTTGATGGCTCAGCCCAGAGTTTTCTGAAAAATTATTCAGTCATAGTCAGTAGTCATTTATTCCAGCTGCTGTGCGATAATAAACAATTATTGCACAAACTGCCTCATTTTATCGCACTGACCGAAGTGCGACAACCCACACAGTCGATAAAGACTTGCGGTGAAAAAAATATTATTGATGTATGTTTTGATGAGATGAACACAACATTTTTGCAAGTTAGTTCATATTTACCGGTAATTAAGTATTTGTTATATATAATAATATTTACACTGAATTAAGTCTTAAACATTAATAAATCTCTTTATTTCTATACAACGTAATGTTTAAAATTATACGTGCTTATGGATATGATTTTGTAAAAAAAGTGCATTATCAGCAATTTTTTAAAAATAAAATCTCTGCTGTACTATTATTTATTTACTTATTTATTTATTACGTATTAATAACATAAAATGAGAGAAGCAGCTCGTATTTACGAGCTGTCTCAAGAGAAAGATGTCTCCGAACACTTTAAATCTGTCTCGTTTGATAAAAACATGCACTGATAATTTTGATGACTTGTGTATTCGTGGAAAGATCTGTATCAATGTGCGCACCAAACAAAAATAAATCCGAACCAGCAGTTTTGTTTATTGTATTATTTAATTTAGATACTAATTTAAGAAAAACATATTGGTATTTCAAAACATGACACACAAATTTCAGGAACTGAACATCAAGGATTGGCTTTTAACCTGCAGCGTGAGATGAATCCTTCAATATTTTGGGCATCTTGTGAGAAGGGAAGCTTGTTGTGGTGGGCCTCGTCGAAGGATGAAAAGGAAGAGAAAGATTCCCGATCTATTGGACCGAACAAGTATAAAAGGCAACAGTCACTTCTCTGGTGACAACCCTAAGGTCTGCAGGATGCCGAGAAAAGTGGAGTAGCATAGTTAAGAGGACGAGAGTTAATGAAAATCACGATTCTCAGTCATGAGTGACTGATTTATATTATGATGATGACTACTGTAAGGTGACACAGAATAATAATATATTTATACGAGCAGCTCCGACGTCAGACTTTTTGCCACCACAGGCAAGTTTTTTTTTCCGCCCTGGAAATTTAAGTGAAGATGATGTTTTCAATTTTTGTGCAACTTTTTTAAAACAATTTTTGTAATAAATTGGCTACCCGCGTGCTACATACGTTAGGGGGGGTATTTTGTTAGGCCGGCATTTAAAAACTTACCCAAGGTTGGCTTTTTACCAAAAGACGTTCTGGACACTAGTATTGACTACAAATTACTGCTCTATTAGGAAATAAATATAAGAGTATTTATTGGATTTGCTTTCTTGGATTGTTTATACCTGGATTATTTTTATTACACACTATTGTCGTTTTGCAACTAACGATTTTATTTATAAACTTTTATATATTTTGATTTGTCTGCCACAGGCAGGCGCGTGCTCCTCCAATTAAATTAGTGTACATAATTTATTAAAGCTTTTCATAGGGATTTCAGTAGTTGTTTGCCTCCGACTAATATTTACAGCGTTTGCTCAGCAATAATTATTTAAACTTTCTAGTACATCAGGTTCTCAAACTACACTATCATCTCCCACAAACAGTCACACACACGTTTCAAATCGTTTAAAATGCGCATGCGCCGAATCACGGTTCCCAACCAAATATAAATAAAATAAAAAAATGAATCACGATATTCCCAGATATTCAATCACTGATAGTGAGTGTGACTCAAATATATTAGTGATTGACTCACGATTCGTGATATTGAGCTCATCACTTATTTTCCTCTTGAGCAATGGAGATTTAAACTATCTATTTAACTGTTATAGAATAAGACAAGACGCCATATTGTTTATTTTATATTTTACAATTGTTTGTAACGACTTAATTATTTTTAGCAGAGAAATATTCAACGTGTAAGAATATACTTATAAGTGATGACAAGTGTTGAGAATGTTATACTTTCTGCTATATAGAATACACCTGAAATGGTGGCAGCAAGATAGGACTGCCCATTCTATCAGAGTCCATGCAATATTTCCAAGAATTTAACAGTAATTTTGATTTTCATTGGTTAGCGCGTTTCCATAATCTAACGGCTCCATAATTATTATAGTGGAGATATTTTAAAGAGCATCATTTATCATTAAATCTTTATCCTGTCGTGAACAGGAGAATAATATTCGTGAAGAAATTTACGTGGCAGGGCCAGGCATTTCGCATGCAGTTATAGAGAGCGATATAGAAAGCTCAGATTTGTAAAGATGAAAATGATATTCGTTTGGGTGTTAGGACGGTGGTTAAATGAAAGATATGTTTGTTTGCTCGTGTTAAGTTTTATTATGACAGTATGGTAAAAACAAGAAAGATAGAATGAAATGAATGAATGAATGATGTAGAAGGTGCGTGTGTATTACGAAACGAAATGATGTGAAGCGGGTTGGCGGTCTCGCTCGGCTCTCGCGAGCCGACAAGACCGCCGCCGTGAAACGTTGAAACTAGAGAGCCTGTCTAGCGGTGAATTCTGAGCCAGACTTATGACAGCAGCCGGCAGCGCTGTCGCTAGCGTCGATGCCGACTGAGATGGCGGTGGATTTGAATTCCGGTCGCTACATTCGTTTATAGGATAATATTTTTGAATATATTGGTAAAAAAATCTCTATACGTAAAATAACTGCAAAATAAATAAAAATATAAAAACTTATTTAATTTTTCAATGGTAAGGTGACATTTGATCCAACTGTATATTTTTGTAATTTACCTCATTACAATATTTTTGATCATACATCTTGCTTCCCAACACGAAAAACATGACTTCACCCATGGGTGGGCATGAGCGGGCTCAAAGAGGCTCGCATGAGCTTGTTGAATTTGACTTGTAATTATTCAAAACATAGGTCTGTGATATTTTAAATACTAAATTAATGTATTAATTATAAATATATACATATAAAATCAATTTTGTCGAAAAATACTGTTTTAGCGTCACCGGGATTCGAACCTGGATCTTCATTTCCAATCCAAGGTATTTGAGATTCTGTAAAAATAATGTAGATGGCTTTCAAATAATGGAACGACAGGTGTATTAATTTGAAAAATGTAACATATAGGTTCGAAAATTTGTCAAGAAAAATACTGGCGTTATAGCACAAAGGTAGTGCACTTCCCCGGATTGGAAATGAAGATCCAGGTTCAAATCCCGGTGACGCTAAAACACTATTTTTCGACAAAAATGATTTTATATGTATATATTTATAATTAATACATTAATTTAGTATTTAAAAAATAATATTACCAGATCAAATCAGTACCTAACTGCAATTTCTGTATAGGGTTTAAATGTACCATGAAACGTAAGACTTTGTTGTCTTTTGAAATTTCTCGTACAATACATTTATTTCGGGTGCATATTAAAAGAGACCTAGCCGGTTTTTTGTCTATTGTCCAACAATGCTTAATTTAAAATTATTTATAATTTTCTCACTATCCAAGATATTCTCTATAATAAGTTTATTCCTATACTCATCACACTCGTGATGTTTTAAATTATTTAAATGAGTCGTCAAATAAAACTATAATATTTGGGTTTGAAATGTGTATAAAAATTTGGTGCATTATAATATTTTTTGACTGAATTTTATTCGCGTTATATGTTTTAACATCGCATCACTTTATCATTTGCTACAACAATCGTTACTATATAAATTGAAATTAATATAAAATTGTGGTTTGTTAAGATAATATATTATTTCGCGAAGTGTCATTCGTTTCGTATCTAATTTGCTGTGTCATGGACAAGATAAGGAGAATGTACATGAAAAATCTAAGTATTAAAAATATGTTAATGATTATTTTGTAAATTGAGCTGAAACACTATTTTATTCCACTATATTTAATTATATTAAACATTAGAACGTTTTCGGGAACATCTTCCTATTATCAATAATACAGTACAACTAAAGTTAAAAAAAAAATCAGACAGTGATTAATGATTCGATCAACAAATGCATACTCTATGGTCTGTGTCATATATTATCCTTTGTTAAAATTATTTAATTAAATAAATGATTAAAATATGTATATAATATTTATACCTGTGCGTACATAACTTGTCTGTGGTAGTTTTTTTTTAGATGACCTTGTATTACCTTGTGATGTGTAAGTATTATTTTAAGATTACTCTGAAAAATAAAATATTTTTTTGTACATCGCAATTTATTGTTTTCGCTTAGATGAAAAAACAAGTAATATTTTTTCTTACTTACCCATTGACATTTTTTCCATAGACAAAATTCATTTTACCACTTAAAGCCTCGCTGAGTCTACACTCTGTCTCTTTTCCTACGCAATTACCGAGACAGAGAGGCTGACAGTAACTAACGCCCATATTGACGATATTTTAAACCGACTTTCAGTACATTCGACCGTAAAAGCTGATAACCTTATTGCTGAGAAAGCGAAAGCCAAGGCAGGGGCAAATGAAAAAATAATACGCACGCGACCTTTCATCGGGACATTATCTTTGTCCCTATCGCACGCGCGCTAAATCCCACGCCAGCCTCCCTCAGCCGATATTTCCGCACTCTTCTTCCGTCATAAAAATTTACGAGCCATTTCGGAAAATGACTTCTTTTTCTTACCCCCTTAACACTTTCACGACCGGCATGAAAACACAATTAGGAAGCTCGCCGTTTTAAGCCTTTCTTAATCCTTAACGCTTATATAAAAAAAGTTCCAAAAGAGCAACATAAAACAATTTTAAGGAATTTATTAAAAAAGTTTATAAGTTCTCTTTTATATAGGTGCATTTATTAATAAATCAACAACTTTGTTCGAAAAAAATATATATGTACCTATCTCAATAAAATTATTATATAATAACGTTAAAACGCATCATTCTTCTCCCCCCCCCCTCCACATAAACAAATCGCTTGTAACAGCGCGCTCTAGTCTCTGACTCGCACTGATTTTGTGTAGGGTGACTAGCCGGTGTCCGGTGTCATATAAGTGATGATAATTATTTTTTTATACAAAATTAAATATTTTCATACGAAGCTGTATTGCATGAAAATTAAAAGTTAACGTCAAAATTAATTTTTATGATAATACAAGAATTGGATAAAAAAAATGTCGTGGAGACAAAGTGTTAAAAGCCTTCGTAAAATGCCGCGTTAGCAATACACAACGTTAAATAGTTAGAGAACTCTTAGAGAATATAAAAATGTCAAAATATTAATATTTAAAAAACGTGTTTTCAAATGTAAGTATAGTATTGCACGTAGGTATATACTATTTTATAGGTGCGCATAAATAATATTGATTTAGTGTTTAATTGTATACTTAAAATAATTATTATATTTTAATATAATTTTGATTTAGCATCTAATGTTATTTTCTGTCGATTATTGAATTTTTAATTTATTTACTCCTAACAGTCAAATTCGAATGTTACCTAACGTGATGTATTTTTATATAGATACTTTATATTCCCATACTTAGGACTTTTTTTAAAATTGCAAACTTATATTATTTTCTAATTATTTCTAGCAACCATAAAACTGAACCATGCATTCAAGATTTATATGGCTGAGAATCAAAACTATGTTACTGTTAGGTACACGTATAATTCTTTCGATGAAATATTGTTTAAAGTCATTTTATAATAATATACTAAGCCAGCCGTCAGCCGTTAAATTAAAAATAAATAATGAATTACAAGACAAACAAAATGAATTAGTTTATGGTGCGAAACTGTGATTTAATGATAATATAACGAGACATATATATTATAATATGGGTATATACGAGTATATGTTAATTTTGATGTTTCCACATAATGACAGAGATAAAGTTTCTTGGTTACTTGGCTAAAGTCGCTTAACGCTGAACTGCCGGCCTGAAAATATATGATTCACAATCATATACACACACTTCCCCGAAGATGGGTAATAAGATTTACTCAAAACGTTAAGACAATAATAGACTATTTGAGATTCCGTAAAAAACAAAGTAGATGGCTTTTAAATAATGGAACGATAGATGTATTAATTTGAAAAAGTGTAACATATATTATATGTAGGTTCGAAAATTTGTCGTCAAAAATACTGTCGCTGTAGCATAGTTAGTAATGCACCTTTCCCAGATTGGAAAAGAGATCCAGGTTCTAATCCCCGTACCGCAATAACAATATTTATCAATAAAATTGATTTTATACGTATATCTTTATAATTAATACATTTAATTAGTATTTAAAAATTAAATAATTTAACAGTATTATATCTAATATTTTTATGAGTGGTAATAAATTGTGTCAGAACATTCGTTCAGATTTCAACGCCTTAGTTTTCATACATGTTTTTTCAAAGTTTTCATTAACAAAATACTAAAATATTTTTAACAATTATTATAGAAATGTAAAGACGCGAAGAACAAGTTTTCCATTGCCTACATATGTACTTCAAAAATTTCAAATGAAACGAAAAGCGGTATGAATTTGATAACTGAGCTCAGTATTTACAGTTCAGTAGATTTATAAAATATGTTTTGTTTATTATTTGTATAATTATAACAGTAACCCATGGTTACTGCTGGAAACCACCCTTTTCCCGTTTTTTTTCGCTTTCACTTTTTTAAAATTTATTTTTGAGACATCTATGTAATAATTTTTCTCTCTCACACTTTTCTCGGTATTCTGCAGATCTTAAGACTGTCACCAGAGAGAGCCTGTTGTTTTTTCACTTGGTCTGTCTAACGGTTGGGGGGGATATTGTTCTCCCTCTTCACCCTTCGACGTGAAGCATCACAACAAGTTTTACCTGTCTATCTTTTAACAAGATGCATAAAAAATATAGGAAACATAGGTTTTGTCAAAATGATTGATAAACTAAATTTTATAATATCGGCGATTTCATGATGAAAAAAAAAATTAAATAAATCCAGGCTGAATGCGATTAATAGAATTGGTTGTACGTGGTAAGCACCACATAACTATTACAAAACATACTTATACAGGGTGAATATTATGTTCTAGGCAGATGTTATTTTCAAATAATTAAGAAATAAAACACAATTTATTAATTTAATATTAATTTATTAATTATATGGCTTATTACAATTATGAATGGATTATGATATTGGCAGTGTGGCTGCCTCTGGCAGCGGCACAGATGCGCCCTCTTTTAACCATATTTTTCATAACATTCTCGTACACAATTTCATTTAAAATATTGTCCTTTAGCATCGGAATTGTTGACTTATTAGCGTAGACATTTTTTTTCAAGTACTCCCATAAAAAATAGTCGGGAACCAAAATTAAAAAGGCCAATCGGCATTATGCGGCCAGGAAAAATTCTCTAAAGCTGCTAAAGAAAATCGATCTGGTACATAATATTCATTCTGTATTTACGTACATAGTAAATTTTGTAATCCAGGGCTAAAAATACGAGCACCCAGTAGCGTGGCTACCGCATCTCGGTTACAGAGCTTACAAATATACGTTTCATGTATGAATGCTTAGTAATCTAGGGTCAAAAAAATGAACACCCGGTTAAGTTAGCACACAATCTGCGTCGCTGTGTAAATTACATTTGTCCTCAAACTGGTTGCAAGCCCACGGGCCTCATTGTGATGTAGATTGTGCGGCTGTTTGTATGCAGCCTACTCCTGATTTAATTGCCATTTATGCCGCATTTATATTCCGGGCTCGTCTCCTCCCACCCCCTGCGCCCTGCGCCTCGCACCACCGGCCGCGAAGGGGTCAAATGGGCGGAAATCTTGCGGAAAAATAGATGTTGTTGATTTTGCCGGTTTTAATGAGAGAAGTGCATCTCGGTAACGAGTGTTATTTTAATTTACGAAAAAAACGTTTATTTTTATAATTATATTTGGAGACTGTTTCCGTGAATGCATTCGATAGCTGTTGTTCCCGGGTTTCCTATTCATAATATGGTTATGTATGCAGAATGAATACTACCACTAATCTTTAATTGACAGTAGCTATTTCTCTGTCATCGTGGCTGGCCCGATTTTATTGTTCTTCTTATCTATTGATAGTTTTCCGACCGATCGAAATGCGCACTCCCGTGGCTCAAATTATTGAGAACTCCTCACCGGACTCCTTATAGGTCGTCAATCTCTGAAAAGTGGCAACATGCACACAACATAAAATGACCAATATCAATCAACAAGAAATCCCAGGATTGTCAGTCGAAGGAAAAAAATGTGCGTAAACAGAGATTAAACCAGAGACCAAGAGACTAAGTGGAATGTAATGTGATTCTAAAAGACTCCATGGAAGGTCTATAAAAACTCCTGACACGAATGGTCAATGTATGCAAAACTGGAGGCGCATAACAGAGATCAATAACTATTTCTACTAAAAACAAACAAGGCAAACTACGCGATCATTAGCAAACGAAACAGATGATAGCGATTTATATACTTGAATTAAGATTGGAAAGAGTAGATAAAATTGTCTAACTGGGACGCACATGAAGCTAAAATTTGAACCCTTCTGTGGAAATTAAATGTCGTATAAAGCAAGCCCGAGCTGCATTCTTTTACATAAAGAAAGTATAGTGCAGTCACGACTAGGGTTTGGGAAAGACTCAAACTCTTCGGATCCGAGACTGAGACTGGGCCCAATTTCTTATCTATATATCTTTTCTTAAAATAACTCGTTGAATAAATAAGTGGGTATATAAATAAAAACAAATTGTGTTTTATTTCCTAGTTATTCAAAAACAAAATCGGCCTGGAACATAATATTCACCCTGTATTGTACAATCATTTAGAGCTGCAACAAACAAAACAATCATCAGCAATATGATCGCTAACGTTTGATAATCGGACAAGCACTAGAATAAGAAGAAGACTGGTTAGAAGTGGAAGAAGTGGTAAGAAATCGGAGTTAAGTGTCAAGACTAAACTGTCTGTTAAAAGCTATGTACAAGACTAATTTTATTTGTATATGGTATACATGGATCCTCAAAGAATGAATAATATCAACAATCCAGATTGCTAAAATGAGTTACTTAGGGAAGCAACAGGACCATCGAGTGAAGTACCGAGATATTTCAACATTTAGAAATTTCGCAATGGAGCCACCTCAACTGCGTAAAACGTGTCCAAGCCATCTTTGACACATCATGCGAATGACAGAGGAAAGTCTTCCAAGATGTGTTTTCTTGGAAACTCCGGTGGCAAGGCGGTCCAGGGGGGTGGGAGGTTGGGTTGCCCTGTCTAAGCTGAGATAAACAGTAACAAAGTTTTTACGAAGACCGATTTGGTTCTAATTGGTCAGTAAGTACTGAAGCAGCGCAAGACAGAGGGAGATGGAAGGGCCTTGTTAATTAAAATGAAGAGAGTAAAATTTAAGACTCGAGCATTGATTTATTCATATTTTCATATAAATAAATAATTTTATTGATTCCAATATTATTAACCCTTTCAAAATTCAGATCAAAATTATTCCCCTTGGATATAATTAAGAAGATTTTCCACATCAAAATAAATAAGTTAGCATCTAAGTATCTCTTATCCAGTAATTAATCTAATAACTATTTTAGTATCTAGTAACTAATCACTGACCGCTGGTTATATTATAACTATTATTTTTTAAATACAAGTCACATCAATATTTTTATTATTTCCAAACTAAGCTAAATGCTTGTACTATGTAAATATAACCAAGTTTCTAGTTTTCTAGAACGAGGCGCGAACCCCCGACCGCTAGATCACTTGACCAGCGTCTTAACTACTAGACCAACAAGCTACTCAATGTATTTTGAGTATTAATGAAAACGTGACCAAATTATAAATAACTAAAGTAAATGCATGTAGACTTTTATTAAACAATTCAAGGTGATATCCCCAACTAGCATTGGCTATTTGAAGGGGCGTTCGATTGACATAAAAAAATACGGTATAGAAATGATTTTATCACTCTTTTATTTTATTTTGTCTGGCAATTTATACGTTGCTCTAGTTATAAATCAAAGTAATAATAAAAAATAATATAAACCTTTTAGACAAACACAACATAATAAACGCGTAATACAGAAAAATCAATGGTGGCCACGAAGCAAAACAATGTAACGTTTATTTGTCTACATTGATAGTAGATCATATCTGTTTTATGTTACCATTCGACTTAATACATGTTTGTTTTATGTTGCTATGCGATATGGATAGATAAAAAACTTCTACATGTAGGATATGTTTTCTTAAATAATTTTACAAGTGAAACAGTGTTACAAGGCATATTAAAAATATTACTTTTGAAATTAGCAAAATTAACTTTGTGGTTAAATTCATTATTTTTATTTGTTAACTTTATTTTATTAACCACATATTAATTCTGAAAACCCAATATTGTTCAAACATCTCATATAGTAAAGGAGCATTTGAGATGTTTGAACAATAGTGGGTTTTCAGAATTTTCTAATCATTTTATAGAAAATGGTCACGGTTTTGATAAAAAATTGGGATTGTCAATTTTGCACGTAAACGGTGTTGGTCATAAATTAAATAATTTCTAATCGTTGGAGATAAATAAAACGTGTAAAACTAATCAAAAAATTATTAACAACCAACTAAATTCAACTACGAGTCCCGTTCTAAATTTTTTTCCTAAAAATTATTTGAGTAAATTAGTATTAAGTAACAATTTGAGTTAGGTACTAAATTTATTTTTTAAATAATTATAGTTTTTTAAAAATAGATTTTGGTAAAGAAACAATAACATATGATTTTAGTTAGTATTGACATCCTGAAGAAGAAAATGGTATTTTTCGAAACCGATAGTTAGTTAACCGGTAAAACAAAGTTAACAAATAAAAATGATGTTAAAAATATATAATCTTATATCTAGGTACACTTTTAATCAGTCTATCGGATGACAATAAATATTTCGAATGACTATAAATATTTCAAATGATTATAAATATTTCAACGACTATAAATGACGGATGAATATAAAATATAATATTCTGCCAGGCAAATAAAACCGTAGACTCTATTTAAATTATATAATTTTCGCCGCTCACTGAAGAATACTAATAGTATTATATAAAAATCATAGAAATGTATGAAAAATGCATGTCGGCAAGCATTTTTCACAATAATTCTTAGTGTTATGGCGGATAGTAAAGCTATTATTAGTTTATTTTAGAAAAAAAAATCGTTGCAGCATTGAGCAGTTTGCAGTCTATTCAGTAAAGTTATTTACTAAACGGAATAACTTCTTATGGCACACATCTCAATAGTTCGCGGTACATTGGTGTACCATGGATAATTTATCGGGAATTACTGCAATATACTTTTTTTTTCAATATCTTTATATCTATCTCGTACACAGTTTGGAAAGTTTGGAAAGATAAGATTATCTTTTCAAAAAAACAAAAGATAATTTTTTAAATTTTAGGTTTTAACATAACAAAAAATATCATAAAATAAATATATATAAAAATATGAGCTATGCTGGCGATGCCTGCCGTGAAACTACAATGCTTTCGGAAAAAGAATGATCATTTATCTTCATATTTTATATCTTTCTCCCATGAGTGAACCAAAATTAGAAACAGGCTTGACGCCCTGTCACCCAGGGAAGTGCGCTAGAGTTCAAGACGAGGTCCACGTTTTGACAAAATATTAAATAATCTTACTATGTATACCCATAGTCATGAATATAAAAATAAAAAATATATAAATTTACAATTCCCAGTGCCAGCTAAAAGTTTTTTTTTGATATCTTTTTGATTGGTGCATTTAATTTGTATTATAAATGTTTATTAAGGAAAACACATTCTTATTGTGAAGTTGTAATTATTCAGAACATAGGTCTGTGATATTTTAAATACTAAATTAATGTATTAATTATAAATATATACATATAAAATCAATTTTGTCGAAAAATATTGTTTTAGCGTCACCGGGATTCGAACCTGGATCTTCATTTCCAATCCGGGGAAGTGCACTACCTTTGTGCTATAACGCCAGTATTTTTCTTGACAAATTTTCGAAACTATATGTTACATTTTTCAAATTAATACACCTGTCGTTCCAAATTTTCAAAATTTAATAAAAATGAATTGATAATTCTGGCGTCTGCAAATCGGTTTACTCAAAGGTATTTGAGATTCTGTAAAAATAATGTAGATGGCTTTCAAATAATGGAACGACAGGTGTATTAATTTGAAAAATGTAACATATAGTTTCGAAAATTTGTCAAGAAAAATACTGGCGTTATAGCACAAAGGTAGTGCACTTCCCCGGATTGGAAATGAAGATCCAGGTTCGAATCCCGGTGACGCTAAAACAATATTTTTCGACAAAATTGATTTTATATGTATATATTTATAATTAATACATTAATTTAGTATTTATAAATGTTTACTTTGAACTTTTTTTAAATCTAAATAATTCAATGTTATGCTATTAAAAATAGACATTTTCTGATCTCCTGGGTATATTAGTCTTAATTCTTCAGTATATTAATCTTAATTCGAGAATCATGTTGCTAGAATAAACATGCTATTCTCTTTTTCCATATCGGCTTGTCAACCCCTATTGGGTATTGAGCTCCTTGAGAGTTTACTTTCATTGATCTCTGTTATGCGCCTCCAGTTTTGAAGACAGATGTGTCTTTGAGGTCATTGCTCCATCTTAGATTAGTTCTTCCCAGCTATACTTAAAACCACACTTAAAGCATGCTATACATAAATATAAACGAATATTTTGTTATATATTGCTTATAAGTTTAGAAGACACCTAGCAATGTAATTATTATAAATAATTTTTAATGTTTTGGTACTATTCTATGGTATTCTGTATAAATGTATAATATTTTTACATTAATAAAAAATGAGTGGTTAAATAATAAAAACTAATAACCATAGTATTAGTTTTTATTATGGTATGCATAGTTTGGAGTGAAGTGTCGATTTTCTTTGTTATACGAATAATATTGGTATCTAAAGGTATATTAATAAGTATATTTCTACTCTTAGAAATCACATTTTTCACATTGTCTTGTGTTCGTTTTTTGCATCCGTGACGGTTTTTAAATTCAACAATTTAAGCAGATAATTATTTTTTTTACACATTATCTCTCAATATATAATACTTCTCATAAACTAGTTAAGTATTAAATTATACTTTTAATCAAACTATTTAATGTTGTTACAATTTCGCGTACGTGTAAAATGTGAAAATAGCTGCTAGATCACACTTCAGTAGGGAAACTCTTATCTAATCATTCACTCAACCAATTTGTTAAATATTTAAATTATATAACATACGTCGCGTATTTATTACACCTAAAAAAATATTCTGAAAATTGTCTCAATGCACTTAAGAGAAAAACTAGAAATTTCAGACACAAATCAAAGAAAATCAAAAGAAATCCAATTTCACTTTAGTAAAAAACTATGCACTTTTGTCGTTTTTACTAGAACGATTTTCCTTATAAATCACCTGCAAAATAAACTCAGTATTTGCAACACTTTCACCGTAGAAGGATCGATTTTCAATTTATTCAGACACCACTTCTCGACACAGCGAATAAAGGGTAAGAAGCGTAAAAATGTGTTATTTCTTCCAAGAGGGGAAGGCCCGTATTGAATTCAGTTTACCTAAGCGGGTCTTCTTAAGTGTCCCAGTTTTTATATTGCAGTCTGCAGAGCTCACGTATTTTTTAAATATATTATTTTAACCTATAAATTTAATTTATTCCATCCAATGCAAGCGTAAAAACAAATAACATACATATATGTGTAATATGTAATGTAAACATATTTATAAGCTAACCAAAGGAAGAAAGATAAATATTTATATGCATGAATAGAGCATTCGTGATTTCTAAAAGTTTGTGTTTAAACTATCTGTTTGAACAAGGGGTTGAGAAAATACGAGATGTAAAAAGGGTGAAAAGAATTTGGGAGAGGGACGGGAATAGGGAACAGAGGTGCTGAAGGACTAACCAGAATCAGGACAAAACACGATCCACCTGAGAAATACTCCTTTAGGTATCTGGATTTTCTTTTTTACTGATCTTTTAGCTCCAAGAAAGCATACTTTGGTTATAGCGCGAAGTGGAATGATATGCACCACGCACAATAGCAAGATGTACGGATTTTGACACGCACAGTGAGAAACCGAACACAGTGTTTATCAGCCCCACGCAGCAACACGATAATTGACAGGTCAACGATTCGTTCCCACACGGCAGTAAGAACTTGGCGATAGTCAACGCACCTAATGGTAAACGATTACTCTCAGACTTCATCTTCAACTGGTTCAAAACGATCATAATAAAAACCACAGAAAAGGTCGTGTTCTAAGTATAGGTGAGGGAAATAGGTAAATAACGGAAAGGAATCATTATATCTACGTATGCCATGTTCACGTGCGTGTACTCGGCGACCGGTGATTCATAAATAAGTTATAAAGATATAAAGATCTAACACTATTAATAAGTAAAAAAAAAATTTACTGTGTTTCTGTCTTCCAGAATGATAATATATTAGTAACAAAAATTTTTATAATGTAAAAATCAGTTTTAGTGTATTTCGTCAAAATAATTACATGAAAAATCCAAAGCTCGCGGTACATATATCTATTAATTAACATTAATTAAGGCAAATATATGTTGTACTTGCCTCCACGTAATTTTAAGGTAAAATTATTATGCTGCTGAATTTATATGCATAAAGTTATTGGATGTGGATAGTACATTATGTAAGGAGAATAAAACTAATTGAGGATAAATAATAATATTATAATAATAATAGAGTAGAGAATAATAATAATGTTTTTTTGTGATACAACCAGCTATTTGCATATTTCACTAAAAAATATGTTCTACGGGTGTATAAAACAGCATTTACATAATAAGGTGATCATTCAGAATAAAAATAAATATCACAAAATGTTATATAGGATTTTTAATGGTAAACTTGCGCTCAAGAACGGGACTTAAGTGAAGTTCTGTTCTGAAGCTTAGCCCCGTAATAAGACGATGTGGACTTCTTTCTTGGCCCCAATGGTTTCCTCTTCTCGACTGCCCCCCTTTGACCCTCATTTACAAACAAATATTAAGAGCATCCCCTAGAGGCTGGCTTTGTCAATCTGCAGAGATTGTGGAGATGCCCGGATCACTTTATCTGATTCCTTGTCATCCCTGCTGGCTTCGATGTTTCATCCCATTTTTTTTTTGCATATTTGAGATAAATTTGTATTTGAATTTTGTGGGCCAAAAAGTTATGAATAAATCAATTCAAATAAAGAAATAAAATATTAACGTTTTTTTTTCATTTTATAATTTATTTTATTATTTATTATCAATTTATTTTAGAAAATTGTCTAGAATATTTTTTGTGGATAAATATTAAATAAGAAGCTATATGCTTTAAAAAGATAATCCGAAAACTTGGTACGGTGGTAGTAAATATGTATAAATGCTAATAATGCCTTTTTTATTTATATATTAAACATTAATATTTATGTATTAAACAGACCAGTAAATGAATGAACACGAAATAAAGTGAGCATATTGGAGAGGGGTTTGGAACGTTAGTTGCGGGATGAGGGAGAATGCTCCTGAAGCAGAAATACGATTAGTTTATGACACATTAATACAACAGTAAAGGTATTTAGTCTTACTTATCTGTATTATTTAATTAATGCATTTTATATTGTCATATTTTAAAAAAAAGTCGCTAAGCTATTTGATTGCGTAAGTGGTGATACTAAAATGAAAATATTTAGACAAGAAATTTGGGTTAGTTTCGTCATAATGTGCAAAAAGATTACCTGAAAAGATTTAGATACATATATTGACAACAGAATAATAACGGGTTTTCAACAGTCCAGTAGTGGGACCAGGGCGCAGCCCTGGCACTTCTTTTCACATTAAACTTACTTCTAAAATAGGTAGGCTTAAAAATATTTTGATATAAAATATTCCGCAAATAATTTTGTACATCAAATAACGTGCAGAGAATTCAATAAAATATATAAGACCGGAGCATTTCACAAAATGTGAAAGTCATTACGAGGAAATTTATAGTTTTTTTTTTATTGAAAATTAGATCTTCTGGGCGCGCGGTTGAATCCCATTATTTCAACCATTGACCACATGCACTTGGAGACAGATGAAATATGTGAACGAATATTATCTTCATCCCTAAATTTACATGTCATAGCTCGATAGTTTTTTGATATATGAATGGTATATTAACCTTTTAAATGCCAGAAGCGCATTAACACGCCAAACTTTGTATATCATATCAAGGTTTAAGCGTGTTAATATGCACTTTTGTACCTTGCAAACTTGCAGGAATTAAAGTCATATTTTTAAATCATTTTGTCATCTGTGAACGACAGGTCCCAGCTTTTGATAGATAAGTCTTAGTCTTAGGTCAAACCTATTCTTACCCAATGTGATGTTTTCAATTTCAATTAGAGTTGGCAGTTGAAAGGTTAACTAGAATATTTATTAAAAAACATTAGATTTTTTAAAATTTTTGTATATATTTTTAAAATATTCAAACTACTAATATTAACTAATTTTCAGATTTACCTATTTATACTAAATTTCAGCTTAACAATATGGTGTCCTGCATCAAGGTGGCACATAAATAATTTCCATAATTTTTTGATAAAATTATTTAACGACTATAGTAAGTGTATATATTCCAGATAATAAAGAAGTCAATACATTGGCACTATAAAACAGTTCAATTCACTTATTTTATTTTATAGAAGACCGTAAGCAATCACCGAAGTTATTGATGAAAGCAAGACCAACAGGATGCAGGAGCTTGGGAAGGCCAAAGCTAATCTGGAACGACAATGTCTTCAAAGACATGTCTGTCTTAGAAATCTAGAATGTGAGAAAAATATCTCATAATAGGGATCAATGAAGGAAAATTGGTAGAGCCCATAGTGATGATGATGACTAGCACGAAATGAAACGTGATATCTATGGAATGAGGACTGATGATAGGCGCACGCGCGTACGGGACGAAAGGGTATGTGTGCGTATAGAGTGGAATGTCAGATATAATGTTTAAGTATGATGGACCGCGGGAGAATGTTCATTTTTGCTCCACGTCTTTTATTGCAGATAGAACTAATAATTTATTGCAATCTGTAATATTGTTATCGTGGATAAATTACAAATTGTTACCGTCTATCTACCGTGCTATCGAGTATTATTCACGTCACCATATCAACCAATATTCATCGAGGAAGACTTATAACTGGCGCGGCGAAATATAGCCGACGCCACAAGATATAACATTAAACTATTGGGTTTTATATTTATTGTGCAATTGATAATAAAAAACAGAAATAAAAAAAATTAAATTAAACGGCGAAAAAACTGAAAAACACTTTTATATTAATTATATTGTTAATTATAATATCATTAATTATATTGTCTTCTTTATGCCTTAATCTTCTTAATAATGAAAAGCGGAATTTATGAGTTTGTAAAAGTTTAATTTGTTTGTTTTTTTCTCCCTTTATTTCATCTTCCCGGCGCGGCCTTCCGGGCCACCGGGTTAAAGAATGGCTTCGAAATGAGCATCCCTATCTCACCAAGACGTGATTGTTCTCACTAATTCTTCAATTAACAAGCTAATTGCTCCGAAGATCTATGCCGGATGAGACGCGGCGGGTCCTGGAAGGATTGTAAGAAAAAATATATTTCAAGGACGCTCTTAGGCGAGGTTAAGCCTCATGTTGATTCAGGATAATTTTTCTTACTTAATTTTTAGGCTCTTAATAATAACTGTGTTTTTTTTTAAATTTCTAAAATAATTTATTTGATTCGTAATGTATGGAGTCAAATGATATTTGTAAATGCTGGCTCTTATAGTCGACTAGTCAGGGTCAAAACAACAAATCAAAAAATTCTTTAGAAGCCTGCGCAAAACATAAGAATCCCCCTATCCGACTGGCCAACTTATCCTCTTCCTCTGATGTGAAAGTGCATTAAATTTAATGTCATTTGTTTCAAATTATACCCAGTTGCACTCTAGGAATTTGTGCGAAGCATAATTGCAACACACCGCTCTCCCGGACATTTCAACCACGGGGTTGAAGCAGGACGGCCTGCTTGTAACAATTTTTGCATTCATCGTTCAAGGACAACCCTAGAGGGTTGGGATAGGGGAAGACCCCCATCTCTATTTAAAATTATAATTGTATCATGTGCAACGATGGGCATCAACCCCTATTTTTAGATAAATATGAGATCTGAAAAATATCTGTAACTCAATAGAATTTGAAAAATTTCTGAACGAATAGACTTAATATACTACTATCAACTAATATAAAACTATACAATAAACTGACAGAAAATAAATTTTATATAAAAATGTATTATTACCCTTCTCGCATAACAGATGTAAACGCTCTACACTCTACATCCCAGGGTGGAATTTAGCCTCCTCTTTTCTTTACTCTCCAACTATATTAATTTTAAAAAAGTAGTTTATTATTGTATACCTATATAATAAAAATATTTTATTGCGCTAATTTTTTGTAGTTGAAACATCACGTTATCGCTGGAATTTTCGCGCAAAGCAAAAATGCAAATGTGTTTATATTTTAATTTGGATGGTGGCGAAGGTTCCTCGATCATTTGCATTTCTCCTCGTCAAGGGGACTGCGGTGGGAGATAAAACCCTGGGGAAGTTCCGCCGGTATTGGAGATAATGCCGATGGAAACTCGTCCAGATACTTTTTTGTCTTTAATCACCAGACTCCAATTTGTCCCGGTTTAAGAGGATTGCAGTTCCGACGCCGTAAATTTCTTTAATGAAACGAGCTTATTTTACTTTCTTTTCACATTATGAATTAAACATATGCCGAGCAATCTCACAAACATATATTTTTAAAATATTCATTAGTAAGACCACAATGTTTGCTACTTAATTATAAAAAAAATCAAAGAAATCTACAAGGTTTAGGTAATAATTTAACTTTATTTAGCGCCACTGATGCACGCACGATAAGTAAATAATTTATTGTAAGTTTTTTTAAAAATTAATTTATATTGGGATACATTTTTTTATGGAAACTGTCATGTTCATTCGTGTGCACGAATATGTATATTTGTTTTCCCAGAAAATATGATACACGTATATCCAAAAAATTTTCAAACCCAAATTTATGTATTATATAATACAGAGCAAATTATTTTCACTAGAGTCCAGATTATATGACCTACGTTATTATGTGCTGTAGAAGAAAATAAAAATGACTTATTATACTGAAAACCTGTTGCTTCATTGAACATGAACAAACATTCGAAAGAATTTAAATTAATATTTTATGTATACACACCACAGACCAGATGGTCTGTGATACATACGGAATATTTTGAATTAAACTTTAGAATTGAAGGCTAAAACCTACTTTAACATTAATATTTTTTCACATTTTGAGTAAGGTCGGATAATCCGGAATTTTGTATAATCAAAGGGCGGATAACCGGGACTCGACTGTAGGAATTATTTTATTTTCAATATTATTAATCCCTGTCATTTTGGGTCTTCTATCCGTATTAGTAGATACATGTGACAATAACAGTCGTTGTTTTTCTAATGATCACTCATTATCACTGATATATCATTGTGTAATTTATTCAGAAAATTAATTCAGGGTTTATACAAAATAAAAATAAAACACGATAAATTACTTAGCTTGTGATTTTTTTAATGGTGTTAAAATCACTTATCGTTTTATCATTAGCATTACAGATTTTCAGCAAACAACGGCATTCATTAATAATTGTGGATAGTATTGATCAAGCGGCATTGAAAGATTTCACTACAGTCGCCAAGTAAAGTTATTTAATATTACGAAGGTTTACATTAATTATTAGATAAATAATCACAATCTTTAATGAGGGACATAATTTCTCAATTTTCCATTGCGAGGGCGTGCAAAACAATTAGGTAATTATTTACTAGGTCAGCATTTTCAGGAAAATCGCGAGTTATGGAGCAAGAAACCTGAATAGGCAAAAACAAAAGCTTTTATTTTATTGGCCCGTAAATTTCCCCTTCTTTTGGCTCAAAAGGGATTACATCCAATAAGCAATCAATGCTTACACCGTCATACGGAAGTGGGGCGGCTCTGAGATTAGCATACGATTAATTGATTTCCAATTATTGGAACCGTCGGACAAATGTTGATTTATCGGCATTAAATTGTCTGAGACCTGTCAGCCCTTATCTAGAGGGGATAGAAAAGAAGATGTTTATTAAATTAGCTTATTCTGTCTTTCGGAAACGACCCCTACTTCGGGTAAAAAATATATTGATTTAGTATATGTTTGTAATATCAAGGAACTATTGATGAAATTTCATCAAGGTTTATCTGTTGTGCGGAAGAAGTTTGAAGGAGAGAGTTCAATGCGATGAACGAAAAGTGGATTTTTTTCTTAATAAAAGTTACAGCATTTATGAAATAAAGACGATCCCTTGTATAAATGATGATTAGGTTATCGGGAAAAAAATAAAATCAAATGATATAGAAAACGGTATAAAATGGGCATCAGATAAACAAAAAGGTTATGAAATATGTATAGAATATTTCTTTACTAAAAATACTAAATTTGTTCCCTTTCACGAAAAATTCTGATAGATAATAGTACTTTATTATTCTTTCAATCTGTATTGATCAAATTCAAATTAAAAAATTCAATAGTTTTACATTTAGGACATTTTTCTATTTTACAATAGTCGATCGAACATAATTTGGATACCAACCATTGCTATCACATGTGATAATTATAAAAATTGTATTTGATTAATTATATTAATTGAAATGAATTAAAATATTCTGGCGTCTTATATACTGCCCTGTTAATGTTTCCACTGTTGTGCTACGATGTAAGGTCTAAATACAAAACGATTTGTTTATTGTACATTTTTATGCTAAATTCGTATATTTTGTTTACGAAACACAAGCACGTAAGTAATTTGATATTCCTTGGGCTCAAAATAAGTTCCCGTAGAAATGTAAATCTGGAAATACAGTCAGATCAATTTAAAAGTGTGATCATAATTGTAATTACGAGAGATAATAATACATGTATCAAAAAGTTGACACGTTTTGTACAAAGTGGTAATTTCTTCACTTTTTGTTTGTTACCTTGAAATTTGAAATTTGGTCAAATAGAAGAAGCAGAATATTGGTTCCGGTGATGTAACAATGAGGGAGAAGTTATTCTACATTCGGGGGTGAAGAGATACCGGACCAGGATGAGGGGTAGAAACACTTTTTATGGTTGAAAAAGTAATAGTGGTGTTATTATGAATTATGGGGCCGATTCGACGTAAAGTTTTTTATGACGCGGCCGGGCCGGCCACCGAGCACATCGCACGTCAGCTCGAAGGCGTATTTACAAAACCTTTTTCATTTATGTACGTACACCAATAAATTTTGAAACATTTTCTAGAAATGTTTTTACGTTCAAATAACATGACATGTTCAGACTTTTAAAACTATAAAACAATGTACTCGCATTCATAGATATATTTGAATAGTGACGATCTCTTGAATCAGAACATTGCATTTTAAATAAAAAACAATATTGATTTTTCATATTGTTTTTTATACATACTTCAAAACGCTTCGAATGCGAGAATCCACCATATTTTAAAGTTTTTATTGTCAGTACGAAAAAATACTAAAATAGCGTATATATCAAATTTAATGGAATCGTATGTCTTATATGTAGGTTATTTTACAAAAATATATAAAAATATTATTTATTTTAAGTTTTTCAACGTTCATCTAATAGCCATTTCAAGAAAGACCATTTAAAATCGTATTTTAAATTCTTTATATTGCAAGTATTTGACTATATTTCAGAAAATAATTAGATAAAGTTAAAAATGATCGACATTTATCCGAGATACAAACCGTTCAAATTTTTGTTAAAGAATAATAATAATTTTCCGAAAGACTAGTAAATATAAAATGTGTCGAGGGAATCGTTTGTAGCAATATTATATAAATCATTTTAGGATTGTTTCTGATTGGTCAACTTATTAACTTATTAACAAGCTGTGATAAGTTGTACTGTGGATGAGTTCCCGTTTTTGATAATTAATTGTATTTTCAAGAAACACCGGCCGTAGCTATCCAGTGGCTAACGCATGTCGCGAAGCGGCCACTGCCTAGCATATTTTTCATTTTTTGCTACTTGCTCTCACTGCATCTTTAGTGAGAACAAATAGTGATAAAAAAAAGTAAATTTTTCTTCGTATTTGAAAATTGAAAAACGTTTTGAAATAATGTGCCTTCGATTTTCTTCTACGATGTAGGTATATATGTATGTAATAAAGTCGACAATTTATTACAATACAATCTATAATTTGTATCTTTGCAATAAAGATGGAGTAGATATTTTCTTATATTCAGCTATATTTAATTACAAACTTTTTTATAATTGGAATTAATTTTATAGTTGTTAAAATTTTAATAGGGATATTCATTATACATTCATTATAAAGCATTTAATGTATCGTTTTCGATCTCACATTTGAAATGGTGAATAATAAATTAAAAGCTATTACATTCAATTATTGGTAACTAAATAATATAATGTAAAAATATGTTTGGACTGTGTCCGTTTCACTAGAAAAATTCTGAGTCGAGACGGGCATAGTTTACAAACAATTGTACAATGAATTAGTATTACAAGTAATAGATATAATTAACATTAACTACTTTATATATATAATACATAAGGTGTATGTGAAAATACAATTTTACAGTGGACTTTCAAATAAATTATTTTGGATAAATTTGTGGAAGTAATTATTAAAGGTTTGAATCAATATGGTTGGGTGAGTGCACCGATACTAGCTCTACCCATATTACGAATCCAAGTTTTATTTTCAGTTTCATGTTATTGGAACAATTCAATTGGGTTAAATATTTCAGCATTCTGTTAAAAAGTTTAGGTCCAAAATATTTGTAGTTCTTTTGGCCGTATGTTGTATGTGCTCTTGGGGTTTGTGGGTTATGTGTATTTGTCCGTATGGAAATTATATTTTGAGTTGTTTTAAAATGTGTTTGTTTGTGTTTTTATATGTACTTAAGAGTAGTAATAGCATATGTTTGTCTTATATTAAAGACATCGAATTTATTAAAAATTTCGTCAGTGCTCGTTGTGATTGGGGTTTGGAGAATAACTTTTAAAATAATTTTCTGAGCTCCTATTATTGGATTAATTGCAGATATAGTCCCTCCACCCCAAACAATTAAACCATGCTCTATGATTGATTGACAGTATTGTATAAATAATGTAATTTACCTATCAAATATATTTTTAAAATAGTAGTTAAACATTTAAATTTATTGTTCTACCATTATATATTTTTGGTTATAATTACAATATATTTAGACATTATTTTTTTTAGGAAATGCTTTGAAAATGAATAGATCTTTCATAATAAAATTAATTAAATACACATATTACTGCAATTTTTGCAAAATGATTCGAAAACTTTACTCTAAATTGACTGTCCAAAAAAATCACCTCTCCTGCCGCCTCTTAAGTATCGTCGACATTTTGACATTTTTTTCTAGTTGATCTGTATAATTTTTCAATTTTTAAAAAATTTTGAACTTGTATACTGCCAGAGATTTCATTATTTGGTCACACCATCGTCTTGACATTTCCCTGCTTGACCGTAATTTTTTTTTGCGATTGTCGATTGCGTTGTCATAAATTCAGTACAGATACACGAGCAGAACAGTGGCGTAGGGTTTTTAAATCGCAGCTGATAGCAGAAGAAAGGGAGCACTAAAATGCAAGTGCGAAGCTATTTTAACATCCCGGTCATGTACATTTGCTTGTGCAAACCATAAATAAACGTACAACCTTCAACTTTCAACCCCAAAGGTTATGGTAGGCCTGGAGTACGCTTGACTGGGATATGATGAACCAAGTTTTACTACATATAGATATCTATTAGGAATTCTGTATTCTCGAGTTTTATCAATTCCCGGGACTCGTAAGTCAAGATTTTCAAGTTCCAGGAATTTCCGGAAATCGAGACCAAGAGTTTTGTTTAATTAACGCATTATTTTTCTTACGTTACTTCCCACTTGCCTTTAAGCTTGCAAATGTAATCCTAATCCCGACACCGGAAAATGACCCAACAATACCTGAAAATCACCACCCAACATGGTTTAAACATATACAAAACAAATAAGGTGCTGGATCGCGTGCACTTTGCGCAATACATCCACTACTAGGCAGGAATAGTAAACTTGGCACTGACAACTGAGGTCATGGGGTCAGGACACGCATTAATAAACTACTGATCTTCCAAAATTAGGTAACCGGCTAGAACTGAGTACACGTAAATGAACAAGGATCTCAAACTTCACCACGACTCAGGTAAAAGAATTCATTAAACACCTCTCCAAGTGTTTTTATTCTGGCATTCCCAAGCACCAAAACCCCACGATTAATGTTCTATCGAACTTCAACATAACCCTACCATCGCGTATAAAATTTCCCAAAACTGTCCTCCTTTAGAGGTTAAAAATAGCACTGCCCCAGCTAGCAGTCCCTGCTTCATTTACAAAAATTTCTAACTATACAACACCAATAAATTTAACAGGCCCTTAAGGCATACTTCATTATGGAAGAGCAAGGGGTCTAAACGACCCGGTACTCTGATAGATCATAGTCAAAGTATTTAAATTTAAAAAAAAAAAAAAATTCATATTTATCATGTACACTAGCTATTAGGAATATTATCCTTATTAAATCGAATAAAAATTATTTGATAAAATAATGATTAGTAGTTTTTTAAATGAAATTAAGCTGATATTTGTAAATTGATTATAAAAAAGCAAATACATATATAAAAATTACATTTTTTTTAAATATACGAAAAAATCCAAGAAACATAACGGAGACAATAATTTTTGGTCCAATCAATGACAAACTGAAGTCCTCTAATAACTATTTTCAAATAATTTCATCTCATATAAATTTTATATTGATATTATATGACACGATTTTATCTTAAGGGCGTGTTTTCAAAAATAATTGATATTTTTGCGTTATTTATGAAAATGTGCGTTTTTATTACTTATTTATATCAAACTTACTTACTTATTGTATTGTAAGAAAATATATTTCGTACAAGCAAGAATTTTCTATATTAAAACAATTTTGTGGCAAGCATTTAATGGTCGCGGTTTTTCGTATAATGCTTTTATTTTATTAATTATAGCAAATAACATTCAATATATTAATTTTACATTTGTGTAAAGACCCTATATAAGTAATAATTAAAAAAAAGTCAAATCTAGTGTATAACTTCTGATATAAATTAATAATAAAAACCCATATTTTTGAAAAAAATGCAGATATATATATATTTTTTTTAAAAGGGAAGCCTTAAATATTTACATTTCATTTTACAAGGAAACACAATCTCCTGTTTGAACAAACCAACAAAACTATTTCCTACAGAATCTTTAAAGTTGACCATATACTAAAATTAACACACGCACATTACCGCAATGATTAGTAAGCTAAAATATTTTTTCGATAAATAGATTTTTTTCTATATATCTTTCTAGTTTACTCAATTAATTTATATAACTTAACTTGTTTAAAATTAATAATATCAAATCAGATTTTCCTAGAAATTACCGGGACTCGAGATAACAAAAAGTCATAGAATTCCGAGATATTTATTCCTGGATTATCTCGACACAGAATTTCTAGTACCTACACAATTTATATTTTTAAAACAAGTTACAGATTTATATGATATTAGATATATTCATTGATTTGATTTGGACATGAACATCTTATTTTACTATTATTTATGTATTACACCCAAGTGTCTTGTTATAAATTGTGCAGGAATAACTTACGTTAGTTAAACAAATACCCTCAACCCTTAGATCTTGTAAGAAAGTGTACAGCTATTTGGCCATGAAGCCAATTGCAATTTTTTGGAG
The DNA here is from genome assembly GCA_022840565.1 of Eubasilissa regina. Taxonomy (NCBI): domain Eukaryota; kingdom Metazoa; phylum Arthropoda; class Insecta; order Trichoptera; family Phryganeidae; genus Eubasilissa; species Eubasilissa regina. Next base: position 24,191,383 of record JAINEB010000009.1, read on the forward strand.
AATGATTCATTCAAATTAGAACAAAACAGCATACAGAAAAAATTTATTTATCGAAAAAATGTTTTAGTTGCCACCGGAATTCGAACCTAATCTATTTATATCCAGGGAAACGCGTTATCTAGTTCTGTAATCCTAAATATTTTAACAATTTTGTGCTTGACAATTTTTTAATAAATTACGGTCTTTTTTATTTAGATATTACTCTTCACTTTGTAAGTATATTATAAAATATAGATTATAGATATCGTCTATTTGTGATATATTTTTTCTGATTGATTTAAATTAGGAAAAAGTTAAGGCGATTCGGAATATTATCACTTTGCTTACTTAGTTTTATTATAAAACGGCGATAAATTCGTTAACCCGTTGCATTCGTGTCGTGAGGTCATAAATCAAAACGCCGCATCAATTTCATAAACGTTCATGGTTTATCGCGCTAATTTATTTACCATTCGAATTTCAATACAGAAACATCATTTTCAGAGAGCGATCACGAAAGGACTACATCCCTCGCCAGATTATATATTCACCCGAGCGACACGATGCCCCAAAATGATTGTCATAAAAATTGCTCGTATATCAGCTTAGAAATAAGATCTTTATAGGCTGGATTCGGTTGCCCTGTTTGCTTACTTACGCTTCTGCCTCGCATAAAAGTTGCGTGTCCCCCAAAACGCAGTTTCATCCCCTTCGCTACTCCCCTCCGTCCTCCGCCATCCGCGCGTAAATCCCATCGCTCCGGGAGCGTCCAACCCCTACTGGATAACGGGGGATTTCATTAAAGTGCAGAGCTGTGCCATAAACGTATAACGAACTAAATTATTCCACAGTTTTTGTGCCTGCTCCTCGAATGAAAATGCCTGGAAATAAATCAGCTACTTATCGAAGGCGATTATCTTTAATTGCGAAATATTGAGAGTAATTAAACATTTTATAATACGTGTAGTAGGTACACGCAAATTGAAAAAAAGTAACAGCAAAATAATTCAAATGTGCGTGCTTTTAGGTCCTTATTCGATTAATTGTAAATGCCTGGAAATACATCACGTATTTAAGTTCAGTCAGTTCAACAGATGAAGAAAAAATCGCTCTTTGATAAACTGTAAATGAAAAATTCGCCGAAGGCTGAGTAACATAGAAACAAAAAATAGATGACATATTATTTTAACACCAAATTAAGATAAAATTTATTCCAAGTATCCTTAGAAGTTCTTATATTTTACTTAATTTCCTCCATACAGCCTACTTTCATTGTATTTTTACTAATTTCCGTACAAATAAATGCATAACTAGGTTTTTTTGTTAAAATACTTTTACAATATGTATTTTTAAAGGAATATATACATTTTTATGTAATTAAAATGATTGAATTAGTGGATTACTTATACTTATAGTGGGTTGCTTTACATTCACACGTGGTTTTATATTCAAATATTTTTGTAACGAATAAATATAAGGAGAACACATTATTATTGTGAAGTTATAGTTTTTCAGAACATATTTAGTAGAATAAATTAAATGTATCATTAATATTTCCAAAAATTAATTATTTCATTTAATTCTGGCATCTCCAATCGGATTTTACTTAAAGGTAACTATAAAGTATATTGCTTACAAATAATGGAACCACAGATGTATCCATTTGAAAATGCAACATGTAAGTTCGAAAATTTATCATAACTTACAATGTTGACGTGGTGTAATGGATCAGCGCACTTTCCCGAATGGAAAGGGTTCTTGTTTCTAGTCCGGGTGGCAACAAAAATAATTTTAGATAAATCATCATCTGTATATCTGTATATCTGTTCATCTGTATATCTTTCTTATTGATATATTTAATTTGTATTAAAATAAATAATAAATATTAATTAAATCAGTACATTCAGGGATTATTTTTCACTTTAGAGAGGTACAAATTTACATTTAGATTCAAATAGTATCATGTTATTAGTAACGGAAGGATACAGTAAAACCTGATAATTTTGAATTGAAACAACGCAATATATTACATTCATGATAAAATATAATAATTTGTACCTTTTGTGTTCTCCACACTTTCATCGAACCCTGCTCGGGAATAATGACACATTTTTTGAAATGATTGGCACCGAACCATGCAAACATGCTTTCCCCATCTGTTAAATACTCCGCGAGTAAAAATACATACGCATTTGTCGAAAGATTTGCTAATGTAATTGCTCGTGTCCTGGCACAAATTATGTAGAGAATGGCAGTTTTATTGAATACTATCGGCCTTATTTGCCTTAAGTACACTGTCGCCCGATTATTTGCGCCTGTTTTATGAATGAATCCGAGTGCAATTATGTCTTTCCACCATTTTACGGCGCATTACTCGTTCCGTTATTGAAATAGGATTTTCATTCCGAGCCATAAATATAGCAAACGGCGACTATGACGTCGGCACGCTCAGTTACTGTCGTTAACGTCAAAGCTTTAAAAGCCCTCAAATGAGCTTTCGGAATTTCCGTTTAAGGAGTAATTGTTATGGTAAAAGTGTTTTCATTAATAAAGCGGTAATCGCATTACCTTGTCTCTACACTCATATTTCCATCCCTCCGCGATTGTTACACTTACGGGTAGATATTTATAGAAATTCAACATTGCGCACCCCGCTTACGAGCATTAAAGTTTTGAATAATAATTTTTCGATTTCTTCAGTGGCGCTTGGTTCATCGCCATTCATCATTTTGGGCACGTTACATATCTAATATAACTTACATACAAAAAAATTCTAAAAAATATTAAGTGCTACTAAAACATACTTTCTTATTATTTTCTAAACTATTATGTTTTATTGGCAGAATTTAAATAGAAAAAAGTCAATTTTGACCAAAATGTCAATTGATATCTTGTTGTTCCAAGGTATGATTGTATATTTAAATTTAACGATTATTTGATATTCTAAACTAAACTGATTAAATTTGTCGCACATTTTAAAATTAGGAAAAACAATTGTATTTAAAAAATATATTTCATTATGGGATAAGCGTAGGTACGAACATACATAGGTAGATACATATAATTTGCATTTTTATTTGTTATCTTTCTTTTATTAACCACTTAATTGAGTTTAAATACATCTACCAGTTTAAAAATAGATCCTGGTAAAGAAACAGTAATATATGTTTTTAATTAGTGATGACATCCTGGTAAAGAAACAGTAATATATGTTTTTAATTAGTGATGACATCCTGGTAAAGAAACAGTAATATATGTTTTTAATTAGTGATGACATCCTGAGAAAGAAAATGATATTTTTCGAAACCGGTAGATGTATTTAAACTCAATTAAGTGGTTAATAAAACAAAGATAACAAATTAAAATATGAATTTCAACCACAAAGTTAATATTGCTTATTTTTAAAAGTATATATAATTTGATTAAATTTTGGTTATAATTATTTAATTTCCTTCAATAAGAGTTAGGGAGAGGTTTTCATTCAGCATTGGATTAAGAATAAAAAGTTAAGAATACGAAACTATTATTAAATACCACTTGCCTTCAGTTATATTGTAATATTCTTTAATTCTATCTTACACTTATTGGTGGGATAAGATCCCGTGGACTGTATCTAGAACGGTTTTAAGTATTTGACGCAACTCGAAATGGAAGTCTGAAGGAAACTAAGGCAAATGTATATGGCCTACCCTGCTTTGAAGTCCTAGGTTGGTCGATTGCACCTCCGGTTGACGAGCACGTATATTATGCCAAACCAAGATCTCTATAACGGCACTTCCGTAACGAATTCACTTCCTCTGCGCGGTACAAGCGATACGCACGGCGTGAGGGTAGGGCGGCAGGAAAAAGCACGAAAAAAAACTTAAGGCTTCGTGGTCGAAGCACAATCGGAGAGTGGTCCCGGGCGGCGAAATGTAAGGTAATCGGCTAGAGCGGGACAGGTAAAAATGATTGGATGGACGAAAGAGGACAGGGAATGAATATTAGACTTGCGTCAACACTTATAAATATGCATTCATTCCAATATATAATATTGTAGATAAATAATATAATATAATTAAATTTTTAAAAATTATTCAATTTTAACATATAATTAATAATGTTATTATTAAGTCTCATCAGAATTTTCTGTATTGAAATTGGATTTTTTTTCGAACCCATTTTCATATAATGTTTTTTTTTATGTTAGTATTAACAGATACATCTAACAGTACGAACAGTACGATCTCGTGCGCGTTTTGCAACCCCTGACAGTTGGATTAAAATAATGCATCATCACTGTTTCAATTCATATCAGTGATGAACAACCATATTATAATACAATCATAAATATTGTAAGAATATTATTTTAATTATCCATTCATAGATAGCACTAAGCTTTAATTCGATATTATTAATTGTGAGAATGGTAAAACTTTATTATGTTAATGTTTTTCAATTATAATGTTGTGTTATGTTAAAATTATGTTATTAATCAGTAGCTTGTTGGTCTATAGGTTGACGCTAGCCTAGTGATCTAGTGGTCGGGGGTTCTCACGTTATTCCAGGATATCGGCAAATTAGTCCTATTTTCACGCCACAGACGTTTAGCTTAATTTGAAAATAGTACGAATAATGATAAGACACGTATTCCGTGAAAACATCTCAATTTAAAAAAAAAAATCGTTATATTTTTATTGTACATATTTAAAAAGATGCAGCCGTAATATTATCAAAACTTGTGATCCATTCCAAAGTAGCCTCTGTTCTGGATACGCTGGGATAATTACTAGCGAATCCAATCTCAAGCAAAAATTACAATCTCATATTTTTAAAGAACTGACTAAGTATATTCCCATTATTTCGTTTCTCTGCAGGATAGTTGAAATGATAGAATTACATTTTGTGTCACACTATCTATCATATATACAACTTCTGATGTATACTGATACCCGGTCAAGGTAGATTTTTGGAGGACGTCGTCAAAAATCCTTAATTTCTGATATTTCGCCAACGCTCACACGAAATATTTTCTTAACCATCCCCTCTATATTAATGTACCCCTATAATCCATGTATCTTAACTATCTCAGCAACCCTTTTTTAATCCTGCCAACTATAATATGTAACATAATTATGATTCCGTTATAGAGATGGTTTCCGAACTTCATTAATTAATTCTCATTGACGATAACTAACCTAAGCATTCTTTATTTTATTCTCCGTGGCTATCCATTTTTGTAAATAACTACGAGGTGCATTTTTAAAGTAAGTACCGAATTTTTTTTTAAAGAAACACATAATTTTTACAATATTTTGCTTTCTTCGAACGCTACACACCTTAAAGTTCTTCTCAACATAGTTGCCACCATTATTAAGGCACTTGTGGTAACAGGACAGCAATTTTTGTATACCTTTGTCATAGAACAACGCCACTTGGGACAACAACCATGTATGTACCCCGTCTTTGAGTTCATTATGGTCATCAAAACCCTTGCCACCAAAGAACCGCTTCAGATGAACGAAAATATGAAAATCACTTGACGCCAAATCAGGACACGCTTGGTGATGAATGTCAGCTGGTTTCATATTTCGTGCATTCACGAAACGAATTACGAACCGTATCTCACAGTCGGCGAGGTGATAAAATGTCTTGAACATTTCAACCACTCACTGCAATATGACCACACTATATGAATGTCTCTTACGTTGTATGTGGAGATTCAACAGATGAAAGAAATCATTTTTCATGCGTCATATGTGCGCTCGTACATGATTTTTTATATTTAGAAACTGTTACATTCACTATTATCGTATTTTTATTAAATAATTACGTGAATTTTTTTAATAACGCCTTATAATTGTTAGTTGAGTATATTTTTGCATGCTGTCTTATAACATTACTTGAATAATGTTTCATTATTTCTCATTTCGATTCCGATATTTCTCATTTAGTAAATTATAATTGTGAGAACATTTCTACTAAATTTTATTGTAACACAAAACCTTGTAAAAATACTATAAAATGTTATTTCTTATTATTATATATTGAAACAAATTTTTGTTACGTTTTAGAAAAAAGTCTACATGACCACACGTTACCAAAAAATATACCATTAACTGTGAGATACTCTTTATAATGAGTGAAATTATTCTTCTAATTATGGTATTTGCTTATTTATGTCGCCTCTTTTTGAATAATGAATACAACGCTATCCGATTACTGAGAGGGGGTGAGTATTTCAGCTGGGGGGGGGACTTAAGGGCGGTTGGGGGATAAAGGGAGCCAGGGCCGGAAGAAGAGGATATCGATTAACGCATCGCTCGCAGCTACCTATATAACCATATGAGGTTTAGGGAATGATTCATACTACACGACTGCTCTGGATTTGATCTTTAATACGAGGCTTCTGCATCCATCTTAGTCTTCTCCTTGTACCTATAAGTGGTCCTATGGCATATCCGTTCATCCATGCAAAATATTGTCATACATATTATTTATTAATTAACAAAAACACGTACCGTAAATTGGGGGTAATAGGATAATTATCAGAAAAATCTTTAAAGTTTTAACACTCCACTTTGGCTTGAGTTTTGGACTACAGATATTTTATATTGAGAAATCAGATATTTATTACCTACAAGTAATACTATTACCGGTGCCACATAAAAACAGTTTGTAACATAATTATTAAATTACAAAGATATTGCAGGTTAAAAGGCATAATTTTACACAAAAATATGGTTGTATATTAATATTTCTTATATCTGTTGATTTGTAAAGGTGTCCAGCGGAACATTTTCAAGTTTAATATTAAATTTTATAAAAAACTACAATGTCATTCTTATATTTTATTTATACAAAATGGAGTTTAGCGATGCGGATTTTACGTTTTATAACTTGAGCCACATGTTCTGGCGTCGCTGCTGATGTTGATGGTCCCGGAGGAGTTTGGTTAAACATTGTTCCTTTTTGTCAGAACTTTTGAATACAACGACAGGAGAGTTGCGTGCTCGGCCCATCATTTACTCGTCGAATATTAAAGTGAGTGCAAAAAGCACGACGCGCACGAACCAATGAATCACCGCACTTTAAAGATTGGTCAACCGCGAACGCGCGGTGCGCTCTCGACCAGTGACTCATTGCGACTGACAAATCAGAAAATCACGCGCTTCGAACAATACCCCTCCCATTTACTTCACCCTGATGGTTTATAACAATTATAATTTAATCTTGAAATTTTTCCGCCGTACACTCTATAGCAATGAAAACGCTGAAACCTGTCCTTATTCACCCAATATTACGGTACGATGTCATTTTTATCTAATACCTATTATATGTTTTGGAATAATTTACTATGCACTTCACACGTATATAATATATATAAAATTGTCGTTAAAGTACATACTTAAATAATAACAATTTTTTTAAATATATAGGTTCTTAAAAAATAGCCACAATCATTATGCTGGATTCTGTAGCGAATATCTTGATTTGAAAAATTAACAGAATATTTACGTTAAATATATTTCGTGCATAATTTTTTTCTTATAAATAAAATTTTGTCTTTTCAAATGACTAAAGTATTATAGAATTTGTACACAAGTATATTTTTAAGCTTTTATATAATTGTTGTAGGCGAGTCAGAAAGCACATTAACATTTTATATAGATGAACAATTGTTTTTTTATTTTGTTAATATTATAGTTTACTAAAAATGGTTTGTGTAATGATTAATATGAGTAATTATAACTGATTAATGTAAAAGATATATATTTATTATTATCATTTATTTATTATTAACAATATAATGCATTAACTTTTTTTAAAGAAATGCTTACGCGAAACACGTGTCATCAATATTCTAACTATTTTAAAACTATGATTATTTCTTTTACTATGAAAATAGGACAAACTTGTTGGTCTTTTGGAACAAGGCTCAAACCCCAGACTACTTGATCACTATATGAATGGCTTAATCACTGAACCATCGAGCTACTCAAATAATACATAATATTTTATACATATTATTATATATATTCCAAGGAGCATTTACAAGATCTTATACTATTTGTTTTACAACTAATGTATTAATAAAAATAAGTATCTGTATTTTCTGAGAATTAGATTTTCTATGATGTAAAAACATTTTTGAAAAATACCCTACATTTTTAAAAGGGTTATAACATCTCTCTGTACTGGCGCCGAAATATGAAACTAACGATCATTTTTCCATTAAAATTATGTATAAAAAAATTTGACCAAATTTGAGTAAAATAAATAACGTGTATTTTATCAACTAAACAGAATTTCTATGTTAATTTCCGCAAAAAGAATCACATTTAATAGGCACAAAAAACCATGAAGGCGTAGAATCGTTTTCACATTATTTTCCATTCACGTTACTCTTTTTAAACAACCTCCAAAACGTACGAAGGCATCCCATGAACGTGAAGTTAGGGGGATGAAAATATGGTTATTTGCCCCTTCATTAGCACGGGTAGAAAGGGCGGTTCATGTTAAAAGGCACTTCATGCGGCGTCGAGGGAGACTTGGAAATAATTCTTATCCAACCAAACCTTGGGGTAAAAATAAATTCCTAATACCACTGTATTGTGGTATGTTTATTATATATTATTTGAGATTACTCATTGCCACTTATGCTTGTGGCAACAATTCGATATCTTTATGTTTCTCCACTACCCGCTTTGAGATATGTATTATATTTAGGAATATGTAATTAAAGTCAAATATAAATTATGTGTACAAATCACATAACTATTAACCTACAATTTATTGTTTTAGGTTTTCAACATCGTACTTTGTCTGGCCCGTAAAAATATATTAAATAAATTTGCACATTTTTATTAACAAGGCAGTTTTAATTGTTTAGCTTTCTCACACAGAGGCATTCTCACACACATACATCCAACGAAACGTAGATCCGATATATTATGACACATGTATGTAATATTAAAAGTATTTACCCTCAAAAATTAAATCTTAAACGTAAACAAGACGTATTTTTTATAGTAATACATATTACATTATCAGCGATTAATTTTTGGTTCCAATCAAGTCATATTTTTAAAAAAAGTCAAGGAACTTTTTTATTGCGCGAGTGACACCAAAGTGATGATATGGGTGTCACCATTATGAAAATTTTGGGACTAGAAATTTGCTTTAGTTCATGTCTATTTACGATTTATTTACTTCAGAGATAATAATTCTATTTTAATTACATCCTAGTCATATTTGTAACAAATGGATATGAAGAGTATTCTGTTCTGTTTCGATAAAGGGCATTATAATCAAAAATAGTACTAAGAGAAACGAGTATTTTGTGTATATTTGCGGAAAGCCGTAACTGTTTTTGGCTAAAATTAACATTAAAATAATAATTAAATTCAAAGAGGAACTTTAATATGAATGAATGTAAAAATAAAACATGAAAAGATTTTGCTTTTAATCAAAGCAGAACAGTATTATGTTGGGAAAATTTTAGAATAGTGTGAAGACATCAGTAGAAATTCATCAATGAAATCATCGCAGATACGAATTGGCAATACTACTGTTAATTATTTAGGTATACTCAAAACACCTATTGAACAAAACAAAACATTGATTACAATTATAATAACGATAGATTTTATAATATTTTACATCTAAATAGTATTTTAATATAATAATTTCATTTAATTTATTTTCACTCAGGTATTGAACATCGATCGATCTAAATACGTAATACAGCACTTCTAAAATTACACTTTGTAAATAAAAATTCGTGAAAAATAACATTTTATATAATACATATCATACTCGTATACCAAATCAGTAAAAAACCGTAAGGGTAGAGTGTTTTTACATTTCTGAAGGTAACTCACTCCACCTTTTCTTGGAAACAGTCACATTCTTTACATCGATATAAATCCAACATTATTCATTTTGTATCAATTATTATTGTATTATAATGTTTCTGCAATAGAATTTGATTAAAAGGTAAACAATATATTTAATGTATTACAATCATATTAACTTATTTGTAATAGTAACTGTTACAAAATAAATTTATATTCTATAAAATTTTGCCATTAAAAAAATTCTAACCATTTGTATGTCGGTTACACTTTTAAAAACATAAATAGGCATATTTTGCAAAAAAAAAATAATTAATTGTCTGGCACTTGACTGAATATGAAAAATACTACTGTCTTAACGTTATTTTTTTTTTGCTTATGTAGATACCCATCTTCAATGTGTTGCACAATAATTAAGATCAATAACAGAAGATTATGATTATGAAACTATTCAGATTTGTGAAATACGAATATAATCCAAAAAATAAAGGCTTAAAAAAATAAAGGCTTTAAAAAACTAAGAGAATATATTATTACACACATTTTATCATTAAATATTTGTATGCACACATTCACTACCTTTCTCTGTTTCTACTTCTCATAATTACTTTTAAGCATTTACCTAATTTGTTCACATAGTCCCGCTGTTGTAGTCCACCTCGTCTATTTAACCAAATGTGACAAAAACTGCCTAGCAAACAAAGCTTTGGGTTGATTTGAATGGGAGATTTTCGGTCATCATATTGATCATCATAAACGACAGCATAAAAACGCATAGGACACATCTAACTCGGCCAATGTACGCTCTGCCACTAAGGTGACGATCGGCATTCGGCACCCGGCGTCTCGCGCACTGCGCCGTCCGCACTACTCCGCACATACACATACACGTATTGACAAATTCACGTCGGGTTCTTTCAGAAAACATTTTTTTTTGTTGCATATGGTAAATACTTATATATTGTAATTATTTTATCCAATACATACATATATTACTGATGAATATCTAAAATATGAACTCTGTATTTAGTATATTTAAAGAGAAATGAGAGGCAATGTCAACTCAGTTTTTTATCATCGGAGAGGAAAGGTCAAATATAAGAGAAGATTATGTAAAGAAATAAATTAAGGTACTGTGTATTTAAAAAATAATATAATTGTAAAATAAAATATTTTCTTAATTTTATAAGTTAAAAAGATTTTACTTTTTGGGTTTCTTATATTTTTGCCCGACATTATTGGCGAACTGTCACCAAGTATTATAAATAAAATACCGTTTTTATGACAACGAAATAAATAAAAAAATGTTTAAAATTTATACGTCAAATTTGGAAAACCTTCATATCTGAAAGTCGAGAAGATCATCACATTATGATATTTAAAATCCCTTTCTGTGTCAAACCAAAGTAGGCTTTATGTAAATTTATCGCCGAGGGTGTCATACTTGCACGATTATGACGGCATGTGCCGGGTATCTAACCAAACACAAAACTTTGTTAACGACTGTACATAAAAAGTAACATTCTGTGAACAGGGAACGGTGGGTGGTTTAAGGTAACTATTTATATCTTTTGATGTTCATCCCCTAACGAAATAATTTTTATATCATTATAATGGAAACAAAATAAATAGACGAGTTTGTGTATTTGGGAAGTTGTTCGATAAAAACGAAAAGACAGGGAAAAATATCGAAAGGAGAAGATGATTGCAGGGAATAAAGTGAATGGCGCATTGAATGGAATTATAGCTAATGGGAACTTGTCAACTGAGGTAAGTTTAGCGGTTCACAATAGAGTCCTGGTACCGACACTGACATATGGAATGAGTCCTGGAGCTGGCAGAAGAGGAACGAAAGTTGACTGAATCTAGTGGAAATGAGATTATTCAGACATATGTGTGGCAGGTACAGTAAAGAATAAAGAAATAAGGAAAAAATGTAAAGCTGATCTTAGTATAGTGAGTAAAATTAAGAAAGGATCACTTAGGTGGTTTGATCATATGGAACGTATAAACGAAGAGAAAATGGTAAGAAAGATATTTGACGCAATTGTTGATGGCACCAGACGTCCGTGGAAGACTTGGCATTACCAGATACTGGAGGATGGTCTTGTTAGAAGCTTCAATAATCGTCGACTTTGTATGAGAAGATGTATGACTGTGGATGAGGCGAGAGTTGTGTGCAAGGACAGAAGAGTGTGGCTCTTTATCCTCTCTGCCTACCCACGCGGGGAAATGGTGTGATGGTAAATAAGTAAGTACGAGAATCTTTCTTAAATTGGGTCGCCGATTTTCAACACCCGCTATAACACATTTCATAATTTCGAGAAAATCAAGCAAAACCGCCACACTTTAATGACAGGCTTTATTATTTAAAAAATTCATTAATTACTTTAATCTAAAATAAAAAAAAATGTATTACGTTAACTATTGTATTCATTTGAACCCAAATATCTAATTCAGTATGATAAAAAAAAACATGGCAGGTTTTCAAAGTCATTTCGCGTTATACCGGGTTTTGTTCACCCTAACATACTTAATTTTTCTAGCTAAAAAAGCGTATTTTTAAAATGAAATAATCATTTTTAAATAAAATAATTTTAAATTTAAATAATAAATTTGTTAAAAAAAGTGTTATAGGGGATTTTGAAATTCAGTGACTCAATTATTGGACTTGATTGGACTGAAGAATGTAAATTTGATACACGAGTACAAAATATCTACGGAAAACTATCAATATTAAAATATTAAGACATCTAATTATGAAATTTTTGGGAGCACCCTTAAGGTGAGGGTAGTTTATGTCCGAATTAGGGGTAATCTATGGCTGCATATTTAATTTCAGTTTCTTATCACTTTCCCTACGACAATTTACATTAAGTATACAGTATGGATTTGTAGTTTACCATGTTAGTCTATCTATAATAAAACAGTTTCATTTAAAAACTGACCTAATCTATTCATTAATTCTGGACATTTATTAAAATAAAGTTATCGGCTTCGCAAGAAAACTTACAAAATAATGGCAGCTTTGCAGTCATTGCCAGAGTTTCAGTACCGATTGCATTTGAAAGGTATTGGAAGGTTCGCGACCAATGTTGGCCGCTGCGCAGCCACAACAACAGTAAAGCACGTGCCTGTTTTTAAATAATCCAACAGAGAGTGCTACATGCTATTGGCCAATATCTCGAATACTAGATAATATTGAAATAATAATTAAAATTGAAAACATTATATTCCAAAAGAACTATTTATAATAGATACTGTACATTCTAAATAATATAATGATAAAAAAAAATTATATGATGCAAATTTTTATGGATGTTTTAATCTTTAAATTTATTCATTATTTTTGAGAATAGTAAATAAAATTTATCAATACATCATTTTTATTTAAGTTTCCTCAAAAAAATCGTAATTTATGGCTGAATATTTAGGACTACCGTGCTCATACCAGATATTTCGCTCATAAATAACTTCTTGCGTTGTATTAATGTAATGCACTTTCAAGAAGCCAACGATCTGAAATAAAAGTAGGCACTTTAAGAAAAAGTTCTCCAAGAAAGCAAAAAGTCTACGCAGACTGCTTAATATTGAAAGCTCAAATATAAATAACAAGTCTAATAGTCTTCTGTGAAATTTCAAGGTCGTTCGTCTGCCTTGTAGCATCTCGTAATATCATAAAAAGCTCTCCGACTTGCAGCTGTAATGGAGTTGGAAGTATTTTATTGTTTTTAAGTTCTAAAGTTTTCAGGCTTGTTGGGTTCGCAGGGATATCTTAAGACAATTTTCCCCGTATTTTAAACATATGTTCATTTAGTTATGACGATGACATTGGATACAGAATAAAAAACCGATTAACAAAAACGTTAACGTTGTTCCCAAAGTATCTGATCTTGAACTACTAATCTGCTACTGCTCATGCTGGTGGAAGTAAAATATATTTGAATATATTATGAAGCATGTTATAATTATTATAAATTATTAAATTTAAAAATTTAGCAACTTTTTAAATGCTTTAATAAACGTATTTAAAAATATTAATTTATTAATTTTTAAAATACATAATTTTACCTCATCCAAGCAAATACTGTTTTCACGCAAAATAAAACGTAAATATACTATTTTTAAGATAAACAAAAAAATCCAATTTTGTTGTTAAAATCCATTATTTTAGATTGTTAACTTTGTACTCAATGAATTAAATACATCTACAGGTTTCAAAAATTCGCTTTTTTCTTTCAGGATGTCATTAACTAATCAAAAATATATAAAAATACCTACCACGAAACATTAGACCAGCATTTTATACAAATAATAATAATATAGGAAATTTACTCATAAATTCGAAAGACAATGATTATAAATTTAACAATTCTGGTGTCTATAATATATAAACTTATAAATATAAATATATTTACTTAGTTAAACATGTCGAAATTTTAATATAAGAGCAAAGGAAAATTTGAGATGTTTGAGTGGTTTTTTGGAATTTTCTAATCATTTCTTAGAAAATGATCATACTTTTGATAAAAATTTGGGATTGATTATTTTACATATAAACGATGTTGGTTTTAAATTAAATAATTTGGAATCATTGAAATTAAATAAAGCACGTAAAACTAACCAAAATATTATGAACATCCAACTAAATTTAACCACAAGTCCCATTCTAAAATCTTTTCCTAAAAATTATTCTAATAATTTAGTATCATTAAGTAACAATTTAAGTTAGATACTAAATAATTTTTTTAAATAATAATTATTTTTTTAAATATAGATTCTATTAGAAAATCAATATAACATATGTTTTTGATTAGTTAATGACATACTAAAAAAGAAAATATAGAGTAGATGTATTTATTTCATTAAGTGGTTAATAAAACGAAATTATCAATCTAAAGTAAATGCCGTATATGCTTGGTTATTTTCAAGTTGCAATTATAGATATTAAAGGTTTGTTTTTTCTTTGTCAGTATTTCTATTGCTTGGTCTTTTCCAATCCCTTCTACAGCACCCAGTCTTCTGATGTTTGCTTTCATTTTTCAAGTTCCATTGCCATTTAGCCTACCATGTGCAATATATTTTACTCAGTTCCGTTGTCGAATAACCTCGTAATTTCTAACACTTAAAATTGAAATGTTTTACAATGTTTACGAATGAATTTTATATTTTTTTCGCTAACAGTTTGAAACAGCAAATAAATGAAAGATTTATTTATTACAAAAAGAGTTAACATTGAAAAAATGATGTCGTACGTGCAATAAGACGCAAAGATATTAAAACTGTGATTAAAATCACTCTTTCAAGGAGTAATAATGATGAAGCGAATGAAACTAGATCGATAATAATTATTATGGAATCCACGGCGAAATTGTTCGAAATACGCTTGCCCGGGGGGCGACAATTTATTGTTACGCTACTGCCCTAACCATTTTCTCCAGTTTCCGCACCTTTTCGTCCTGCTCCAGTCCTCTTCCACACAGTCAGCCCATCTCTTCCTTAGTCTGCGTGTTGACTTCCGTTAGCAAAAAAACTGATCTGAAGTTTGGCAAATATTGAAAATTATAATATATATGTTTGTAATAAAGTTAAAATAAAATAAATAAATATTAATAACATGATTATTTTTCAAGGATTGTAATTTAACAATGCTGCATGTTGACCGTAGGTACTTTGCAATACCGTCAATCACTTGTTGTTCATGTTAGCTTTAAAATAATTATGAGCCTGGATTAAATATGCAGAAACCTATATACAGTGGCGTAGCAACAAATTGCCTTGCCCCCGGGCGAACATCGATACCGGGCCTCAACCGTCCTCCCAAAAACATAACTTCACAATGGTTTCCATATTAATTATTACCGACTTACCTTACTTATAAACTTCATTAGTTATTACCAACTTATTTATTAAATTCATCACTATTATTACTCGTTAGAGTGATTTTAATTAAAGATTTTAATTAAAGATTTTAATTAATCTTTTTATTTTAATCATTGAACAAAGATATTTAAATATAGATTTTTGGTATTTCATCAAAAATAATTAATCTTAAAATTATAAAAAAATTATGTATTTTTTTGTGAAAACTTTATTGATAATGTCTTCCATGACTTAAATTATATAAATGCACTTATATACGAGAGAATAAATCAGCTCCATCAGTGAAAGATATAAGAAAAGCATCAATGTATCCACTTTTGAATCTATGTATTCACTCCTTCCTCGTTTTGAGGTGCTTGTGAAGGTCTATCGCCTTCACAGTCATCGTTACCACTAACAACCCCTGAACGTACCTCACATTTACCAGTACGAAAAACCACACCCGGTACCGACGCCAACATGTGCTAATTACATGTGTCCGCAATAATCTGGAAGACCCACTCGTGAGCTTCACTCAGCCCGCGAAAACCGCCCCCGCTACTACTTGTGCATAACTTTAATGTATGGTCAAATCTCATACGCAATTATATTTAACTATGCTTAATAGACTTCTGTCAACTCCAAGTAGTCTTTTTTATCTCACACACCACACAGAAAATGCTTCTGATTCAGCTGCCATACACCCTCGCTAACTCTAAACTTTAGGTAGCTTGTTGGTCTAGTGGTTAAGATGCTGACCTAGCGATCTAGTGGTCAGGGGTTTGCACGTCGTTCCAGGAGACATCACTCCACATAAAACACTCTTTCTAACTGGATCCTCTTAGAACCCCATATGCTTTAATTCTTGTATTAGAATCAATTCACTGCAAAGATTTTTTTCCGATATAAGGATTGCATCACGATGTTTTGGCTTTCTATCTAAAAAGGAGAGAAATTACCTATTAGAACCTCTTCTAACACATTTCTTCAAATTGCATGTGACGCATCTTTTTAGCTAAAGCTTAAGTAAAGTGTATTTGAAGGCACTTGCAATGATGTAAACAACTGAATGGTAATCTTGCAATAAGAAAATAATTTCCAGATTTTGTTGTTTACATTTTTGGGTGAACGTTGTGTTAGGTTGCCAATCCGTCTTGAAAGTAAAGTCCTATAATAACTTTATATTTAGCATAAATCCCAGCAGAAACATGCTTTTAGCAAATAAAACTAATGGACTCTGTGATAGTGGTATTAAATAATACTGTCTGAAAAAAAGATATAACTTTATGGAAAAGTTCGCGCAGAAAGGTTTATTTATTATTTTATATGTAACTTGAACAGAAATAATATATAACAAAAATGTTGTATTTGTATATATAATATCATACACTAAATTAATGAACTTATAGATTCTGTTTTCTGGGTTAAGATTTTGTAAGATATGATTTGTCATTAATGAAATGGATTTTCTTTAGAACAAAAAAATTAATTATCTATGTAAGTATGTGCATACCGTTATTGTTTAACTGTATTTATTTTATCCTTTAAAATATTATTTATTTATTATTATAAACGCCATATTAAGGCATTAACATAATAATTTGTAAAATAAGATAAAATTACAATAGAAGTGCAATACATAAAGAAAAAAATTACATAGTGTCAGCATGTTTTTACATAATTAAATATTAATAATAAATATAAAATGTGAAGTAGCAATTTATCCGTCACCATTGAGTTGAGACACAAAAAATTGTAATAGTGTAGTTCTATAAAGAATTTAATTAACAGCAAAAATGTCGACTACCTCCGCATATTCATTCTCCTAAGAATGCAGTTTGGGGACTGCAGAGTTAGCTAGTGCATGAGTGCTGACATTACCGTAGTAATAAAACAATGAATTGTGTCTCGATGACCTCAATGGTGCGTGAAAGTCAAGTAGACCAACAATCTGGGAGCAGTCTATCATACTATTGATGATCATGTATAGAAATATAAGGTCAGTCATCGTACGTCTCACTGATAAGTTTAACAATTACAGATGGCTAAGGAGATAATCATAATTGATATCCTCAGAGTGTATATTTAATTTAAAATTAATAAATCTTAGAATTATTATGTATTTATTTAAACTTTATGGACCTATACTATTTAAATAAATCCCAAGCTCGAAAATTTTGTTAAGAAATTAATTCTCTGGACGCAGACTAAGAATGAGATGGACTGACTATATGAAAGAGGACTAAAGCACGAAGAAGAGGTCCGGAAACTGGAGAAAATTGGCAGACTCCGAGCAAGCGTATACCGGGCTTCTATCCTCCCTAAGTACTTAATTTCACGATGAATTCATATATTCATCGTGAAATTAAGTACTTAAGTACAATTCAATAATTATTATCGATTTAGGTTCATTCTTCTTCTTATTCCTTCTTTAATATCTCCGCGTCTTCTTGTATGCAGGACATCATTTTTTCAATGTAAACTCTTTTTAGCGCAAACAAATCTTTCAAGTATATGTATATAAAATTCATTCCATAACTTTGTAAAATGTTGCAATTATAATATTTAGAAGTTTATTAAATATCGTACGGATACTCTTCGGACAAAATTTAGTAGTTGGCATCTCTTCGGCATTTAACAAATGTATAAAATGTATGTAAACTCGTAAATATAATTTTTTGGTACTTCATATCAGTTATGATCAAAAGTAAAAAAGTTGGATATTTTTTAAGTGATCTTGTTTAGCAATTCCTGGCGTTCCTGGAGTCCGGGTTCTCTGGGTGGTTACCCTGATCAAGCGGTAGCTACGCCATTGGGATATAAATCGGTGAACAGTATTTGTGAAGGAGGTCAAATCCTACCCTGGTTTGTGTTGCTGTGGAAGTATATATGTTTCATCTCTAAACAAAATATAGTTATGGAGTCACACGGAGAGGGAATACACTACTTTAGTATAATAAGTACCAAAAACCGCGATAAAAACTATTTCCTTTAAAGGTTAGTAATTTACTTTGCATTCATCAGAAAATTGTTTTTATTATTATATTAGGAGTGTAAATGAAGTCAGTGGAAGCCCCGACCTTCGTGGACGCATGCGAGCTTTTACCGCGCGGCGCAGCTATCCAAATAATTCAACATTAAGTGCACCTCGTGATCAGTTTGCGTCAATAGCTCCGTGACGCGAATAATATAATTTATTGAAATGCACGCGGCTCGAAATTTTGTGAGGTCATTAAAGTGCACTTGGCGTGCATCCGAAGTGCCTGTCAAAACACCTTTATTATGTTCACTTGTACAATCAATCCGCGTATCCGTGGTGATAAACAGAGAGAATATAACAAATTTTCTACCTGAATTGCATCCTTATTTCTTCATACATACATAATATGTATGTACATCAACAACTTTGACCTGTCAACAATGTTTTATTAGTATTAATCTATAAATTTCACTTTTTAACCTCATGACATTATTTCATCTTAACTATACGACAGACAGACTAACAATTTGATACGATTTAATTAATTTTTTTCTTTCCTAATACATTTTGTTTTCTAATAATTATCTATATTTTTTATTAAAACAAAATTATCGTAAGCTTACTAAATATAGTTGTCTTATTTAATGATCCTTACTAACAGTTAACAAACAATAATATACAGGGTGTAACAGACCTAGTCCACAATATTTTATGGACGAATATCTGAATAAATTACGACTCGAAAATGAAAATGACCAAACCACGTAAGTAATTTTTTCTTTATCTTATTACACTAAGATCAGTTTTAAATTCTTTCGTATTTATTTATTCTTTACTTCGTCATAAATGAATCTGCCACACATACGCCTAAGTGATCTCATTTCGATCGATAATAATTGTAAGAGTATTCAAGATCCAACCATATGACATATATTTCACGTTCCAGCTTACAGAAATTTAAAGATAGACATTATATTATAACTAGCATCTGATGTCATCAGCGACAACGGCCCTTATGATGGATCCTGGAGTGGGATCAGAAACACCAGATACACACGGCGGAATAGCCCGGATAACTCTTCACAGAAGATTCCAAAACGATCGTGAAAACATGAAACATACTTAATAATTTTATCTATGTTTATTTTAATTTTATTATTTTAATTAACACTATAACAAGCTATGAGGCCCAAATATTGTAGAACATCATTAAAACTCTCTCGCTTGAGAAAATTATATAAACGTATTGTATCCTCACTGGGAATCGAACCTGGAGCCCCCCGTATGAGAAACCAGTGTGATGCTTAATAGACTACGAGGGAAGCCAGTTAAAGAAAATAATTCCTAACAAATACTTAAATTGTTCTCAGGTTTGTACAATAACATTTGCAATACGGTATTATTGGATGGGAAGGAGCATATAAAACTTCAATGTTACAATTAGAAATCACCCAAAAATGATAATAATTTTTTTTTTTAAAAAAAGTCTATCCAAGTATACAACTCTTCATAGATTTCTTAGTACCGAAAATAATAGATGTATACAGAAAAAAATCTATAATCCAAATTTTAAAAATTAAAAATCATTTAAATTTTAAAAGCGAATTCAGATCTACAAGATTTAGAAATCAAATTGATATTTTAAAACTAAAATATACCACAACCCAAAATCACTGTATTTATCAAGACATCAAATTGTTTAACAATCTTCCCATTACAATAAGAAAAATTACAGACTACTATTTATTTGTATCTGAAGTAAAAAAAATATGTACACAGACTAACTGAAACATAAACTCTCGTACATACTCCTTTTCTATACATGAGTCTTACTCTCATAGAGAAGATATAAATGTTAAAAGAAATATATATATATATTATTCTAAAAATGTATTATATTTTCTAATATTAAAATAAAAAAATTAAGTATTATATTATTTATGTTACATTTCTATTGCCAAAATTTTTTTATTGTTAACACGCCAAATAATATAATTATTACAATTTATTTATATGTATTACATTTTCTTCTGCCGAAAACTTTTTGGTGTATAGTAAAAATATTTATAATAAGAAACCATTTTATTTATTTCACTGTTTATTGATAAATCAGCATGTTTCAAGACCAACGGTCCCTTCTTCAAGATATAATATATAATAAAATTAAAAATGCAAGCATCGACAAATACAATATTATAAATATGAGTAGTGGATAACTATTTAGAAACTAATGTGAAAAAAAAAAAATGGTAACAATTTGCAAAAAGGATTTGGTTTAATTTGCTAAGAACACTTTCTAATTTCTAAAATTTCTTATTTATCTAACTGTAAACTCCTGTTATTTGTGTGTAAAATTTCTAAACCCTTATTATTGTCAAAAGAATGGTTTGTTTCTAAAAGATGAAGTAGAATAAACAAAGCGTTTTCTTATTTTTAATATAATATGTTGCCACAAAGTAACTTGTAATTATTGAAAAAGTACACAAAAAATATTTGAATTTGGCCTCTAGCAACAGAAAGATTCATAACATTATTTTATTTTGATAAAATAAACAATAAAACGTTATTATGTTTACGTCCGTTTGTTTACGGGAATGTAGCCATCGCTGTCTTGTTCCTCGCACAACTAATTGTTAATATATCAACCCCCAAAGGCAGGAAGAGGAGACGCTCAGAAATCCTAAAATACAGAGTCCTCGAGCGTTCAATTTATGCAAACACTGAGGTCTGTAAAAACGAAGACGGGGAAATAAATCGCACGACTGCCGTCCGCGCTCGGAATGAGCGAATTCCATCGAATCCGAAATAGCCCAGACATTTCCTAGTTCTGATGCATTTATTTTAGCAGGATTCCGCTCCTCGCTGGAGATATGTAGGACAATCGGGCCATCCATCGGACGGAAATAATTAGGTGTGCTCATTGTAGCCCAAACACAGCGACGAATGACGATTCCACGTGGCTAGCACCATGATTTCTACATATTATGATGTTTTTAATTATAAATAGCGAACTATTAAATCAACAATATTTTTAAATTAAATATTTTTTTCTTTTTAAGGAAAACACACATTGTTTTGAAGTTTATTTATTATTTATTATTATTATACACGCCCAATTCAGGCATTAACATAATTTGTTAAATAACATAAAATTTAATCAGAAGCGCAATGCACCACGAAAAAATTACAGTGTCAGAATGTTTTTTCACAATCAAAATTAAAAATAAATATAAAACGTGAAGTAAAGCAATTTATCCGGCACCATTGAGTTGTAGATACAAAACATGTTAAGGAGAATATATCTAATTGTAATTATTTAGAACTTAGGTCTGTGATATTTTAAATACTAATTTAATGTATTAATTAGAAAGATACACAAATGAAATCAATTTTATCGAGAAATATTGTATATCCCGGTAGCGCAACAATATTATTATTATTATTTATTTATTTATTAGAAAGATATACATTTAATTAGTATTTAAAAATATACATAAAAAATTTAATTTACAGCAAAAATGCCGACTATCTCCGCATGTTCATACCCCAAATAATGGATTCTGGGAACTGCGGAGTAAGCTAATGCATGAGTTCTGATATTACCACTGTAATAGAACAATGAATTGTGTCTCGATGATCTCAATGGTGCGTGAAAGTGAAGCAGATTATCAATATGGGTACAGTCTATCATACCATTGACGATCCTGTATGGAATTATTAGGTCGGTCATCGTAGATCTCACTCATAATTATAGTAATTCAGACGGCTAAGGGAAAATCATAATTGATATCCCCAGAGCGTATATTTAATTTAAAATTAATAAATCTTAGAAACTTTTTCTGAATTCTTTCAACCGCCTTCGAATGAACAATTAAGTGTGGCGACCATATGTTGTAATATCAGAATATAGTTGGCTGATGCATAATTAT
Organism: Eubasilissa regina; assembly: GCA_022840565.1. Classification (NCBI taxonomy): domain Eukaryota; kingdom Metazoa; phylum Arthropoda; class Insecta; order Trichoptera; family Phryganeidae; genus Eubasilissa; species Eubasilissa regina. The sequence goes on from JAINEB010000009.1 coordinate 24,213,969, forward strand.
CCGCAGTTGTAAAAAAATGTATTGTAACAAAACCAAAACCGAAAACATATTTTGTACAATTATCTATCTGTGGCGTAGTTACCATCAACGTCAATTACTGCTTTCCATTTGCTTGGAAGACGATTCCGCGGGTGAAGAAGCACTGTTTTTTGAGGCAATCCACGATTTGACATCCTTCAACAACTCCTCCAAATCGTCATAGATTTTGCCAACTTGCCAATTTTTCAGAGAACAGTTGATGTGATAGTCCGTCGAGGCCTCGGTGGGATAGTAGGGTGGATGGGGGAGCAAAATCCAATTATCTTGTTAGCGATGGATTCGATCACACGGCGTTCGACATGAGAGCGAGCGTCGTCGTGTGGAAAACTATTTTAAATATGCATTAAATATATTTATTAGAAAGATATACATATGAAATCAATTTTATCGAAAAATATTGTTGTTGCGCCACCGGGTTTCAAACCTGGATCTCTTTCCAAACCGGGGAAGATGCATTATCCAACTATGCCACAGCGACAATATTTTTAGCGATAAATTTTCGAACCTAAATGTTACCTTTTTATTGTTTTCAAATAATTTCATGGGAGATATATATATATACATACATACATACATATATATATATATACATACATATATATATATTTAAAATATTTTATATACATATATATATATATATAGAATATTTTAAAACAATTAATGTATATATATATATATAAAAGAGTCCAGCGGAAAATTTCCAATTTTAATATTAAATAATAAAAAAACTACAATTTTATTCTCATATTTTATTTATATTATACAAAATGGAGTTTAATGATGCGGATTTTATGTTTTATAAACAATATCGTCTAAATGTTTTTGGACAATGCAAATGTTTTTGATAGCGTTCCCTTGGGTTGTCAGGGCAACAGTATCTCATTTTCTATTTATTAACATAGCCATCGATAAAAAAACGTGCTTCATCAGTAAACAATATGTTTCCAAGCGTTCGTGCTATTCCAAAATATTCTATAATCGTTCTCGCTAAGGTTTCACCAAAATAATAGTCATTTTCATTGAAAAAGTGCACGATTGCAGTTTGTATGGGTGAAACTGTAATTTCTTTTTCAAAATAACGTGTACTGTTGAATATTTTATTCCAGTAAAAGCTGCGATCTTCCTTATCGATTTACGCGGATTGGGCATAATTTCACGTCAAACTTAAGCCACATGTTTTGGCATCGCTGCTGACGTTGATGCCCCCGGAGGAGTTTGGTTAACCATTGTTCCTTCTTGTTTGAACTTTTGAACCCAACACCAGATAAGTTGGGTGCTCGGCCCATCACTTACTCGTCGAATATTAAAGTAAGTACAAAAATGAATCACCGTACTTTAAATATCGCTCAACTGCGAACGCTCGGTGCGCTCTCGACCAGTGACTCATTGCCACTGGCAAATTCGCAAATCACGCGCGTCGAAAAATACCCCTCCCACTTACCTCATCCTGATGGTTTACGAGCAATTACAATTTAATCTCGAAATTTTTTTACTGAACATCCTATATATATATATATATATATATATATATATATATAACATTTATTATGCCAATAAAATATCTATGACTACTATTGAGGGAGTCCAAATTCTTTCAAGTAAATTATTCATTAGGAGTCCTATCCCGACTCTGTCTAATAAAGAATTATAATTAAGATTAACTACAGACTTCTTTAACGAGTTAAATTTTTTTGATAATAGTACAATAAAAAAGTTGTGAGCCAATCTTTACTAAAGTAATTGGTTTGTAATAAACATTCAAGAACATAAAAGAATTCAGAAAAAAATGAGAAGTACAGGAGTTAATTTTCTTAGTGATGGGATAAGACTCACTTATTGAAATGATCTAAGAGGTGACCCAGCTCAATATACGTCACAAGGGCTATGTTTTTAGATTAATCAGGTCAACGTGATGAAACAAAAAGAAAGGTATGAACAATACAAAATCAAAATAGTACTTAGTTATAATACACATTTATTCGTACTAAGTCAGTCAATTGAATAAAGTACACTTTATTCCAACTTTATTACATACATATTATATTATAATTTTCAACATTTGTCAAACTGAAGAACAGTTTTGGCGTGTAATCCATAGTCCACGCCGTGGGCCGGCGATTGAAACTGGATAAGCGGTCGACCACTGCGCGCTGGTCTATCGTTGCGATCCACCACTCTCTTGCCGGTACGAACGCGCGTTGTTCATCATGTTGTAAATGGATGATCTCTTAGCTGCTCATTCCCTTATAATAAGTATTATTTAATGTTGTAATTTTCAAATAAAAATTATCATTTCAAAGTCAAATCTGTGTTTAAATATACCTGTATTGTAAAAAATATTACATTCAAAAACATTATCATTCAAATGAATCTCAAGAAAGTTTCGTTAGCACCCCATATATTATATAAATATTTATAAATTTATTATATGGTATTTTTAAACTACACATTCACATCTCTATCATAATATTCAATCGTAATTGATTTTAAAGCCTATAGACATTTCAATAAACTTTACGTATGGTGAAAGTAAGAATGAAGATGCATGCGGTAGACACTGCGTGGGTCGGACCGTCTGCAGCACTCATCTTGTTATCCTCCTTTAATAATTCAACTTTCCATAAATTTCGACTGAGAATTTTGACAACAAGCTCGATTATAACCAAAGGTCACGAGACAAGGTCAAGGTCATACTGGAATTTATCGGCAACCTATCATCATGCGGAAAATAACTTTTCAAAGATGTTTTAAACTTAGTTATAGGAAAATAATGAAACGACAGAAAAAATACCCTTGGTAGATTCTTAAAGATTTTGCCTCAACTTTATAAAAAATTGAAGAGAAAATGAGGAAAATTATTTATTACGAGGGGTTCTTTTGGCATCGTCCAAAACAGATTACTGATCCGACAAATTTAATTATATAAAATTTAGGCCGAAAAGGAAAGGAATAAGATTACGCTTGTTAATAGTAATATTTTTATATTCAAATTATACGCGTTCACTACAAGAGACTCAAATTACATAGATTCCGTAGTAATACATGTATGAAATATGACTTTAATTTACTACGTGAAGTGTAATATTTACTTTAAAACTATATATGTACTATTTACTTTAAAACTATAGATGTACTATTTACTTTAAAATTATATATGTAATGAAATTGAAAAAAAAGCATACATTTTAAACATTGCATGTCACAAATGTGTTACATTCACGTGTTTCATTCTGATCATTAGTTAAAATTTTTTTTTTAATATTTTCGGTTGTCTAATACGTTCTTGCGTATTTTTTAAAATGCTATTTTCCCAATATTTTGTTTTTTTGTGACAATTTTTACTATTCCAAAACGTCAGTGTTGCCGTTTTTCTATATCTTATAGTTTTTATTTATTATTGGACTGAAATAACGAATTGTCACATACATCTTTTAACCTTAAACATGGTTCAAATGGTCATCCAGGAGCTCAATTACCGTATCTAACTAGCAACCCGACCTCGCTTCGTTAGATTATCATAATTTTTGGTCGCTCTCCAATCAAATGTGCGGCGTTACGTTAAACAACTACGTTACTTTCAACAACTACTTTACGTTCAACAACTACGTTACGTTCAACAACTACGATGATTTCAGAAATTAGCTCGATAACTATTTTGATACCAGATCAAACGATTTTTATAAAAAATAAATCGACAAATTGGTTGAAAGATGGGATGAAATCCTGAACAATGATGGAGAATAACTGATTGAAATATTGTAATTTTTGTTTAAGTGTTTAATTTAATAAAAAATAATTTGACAAAACCAAAAAGAAGAATTAGACAACCTAATATTTATTTAAATAATTCAATATAATATCTAAAACTAATTAAGTTAATCGATTTGAAAGATGTTCAGGAAAAAATCTAACTGTCGAAATAATATATGGTTGCTATGAAAAATTTTATATAAATATTGTTTTGTGTAAAACCGAGAAAAAAATATTTTAAGAAATACATACTTTAATAACGTATACATATTTAAAAAGACTATTTTTAAAAATACATGCACATTCTTCACTGAATAAAAATTGGGAAAGATTTTTCGAATTCTCCCTGTGGCAAAGCAATTCCCTTTTATCTATAAAAACATATCGAGGAAGAAGGAAACTTTACCTTTGATATAACGCCTAAAAATCTAGATATCTAAAGGTTGAGAAAATTTTGAGAGTTAATTTTTTTTAAATATTTTTTCTTTCTTACTATCTTATAAAATAATCAGACCTTTTCTTCTCTTATCTTGTCTATGTTTCATCTTGATATTTTCAAAACAAAAATTCTTTTAAACCTTATCCTCCACCGAAAGTCGTCTGAAAATAATGAAGTAAAAAAAACTTTTTGAATTTTTTAAGGCTTCGTTTCAAAATTTCCAGGTAAGGTAGACTATTTTAGCTGAAATTTTACCGTTCTTTTGTTTTCTTCTTCCAGTGTTATTATGCGTGCAGGTGAGAATGGATTTTACAAAATAAATCGTACAGATTTTCATAGCTCTGTTTTCGGTGCGACTTGTTTCTAAATAATTTATCTTCAATCGTTTCCGTTTTTATCCGTTTTTAATTTTTGTTTTTTTTTTTAAATATTTTTAAACAAACGTAATACGTACCTGTATTATTTCTAACTTTTAAACTGTTAATTTTTTACCACATATCATTAGAAACAATAATTTTTCTGATGATATATATAATCCAGTTCTAAGAGTGGGTCTAATTATGTTCCTACCTTTTATCCATTTTTCCTGCAATGTGATCAATATTTTTAACTATTACTAGTATAATACACATTTTATTTGTGTTAGATATTTCTTAATGTATAAATAATAAGCAGTAAAATAATAACATGAATCAGCCTTATTTCAATATCCATTAAATGCAGATGCCAGTTTCAACAATCATTTGAAAAACTATTGCATTTTTTTCTATATAAAACAATTAATAACATTGACTTAAAGAAGTACTATTTATGTTTTGATGTATTTAACCCTAAGAATGTTTGGTTTTAACACTTACGTACATCTTTAAATTTCTCATAAATAAGGAATAGGGGTGAATGAAATATATTTAGGCGCTTTCAAATTCTGAATAAAATAGTTCTTACAACATTTACAAACAAGTATTGTACAAACAAAAACTAATCATTGCTTTTAAATTACTAATTTAAGCATAATTTATATAATATTTATAATGTATGGATTACTTATGAAAAAAAAGCAGAGAAATAACAGATACAGAAATAATAGATTTGTGTAATTTTAGAATGTGTTCGGTTTAGGATATTATCTACATTATCACGTTGATGAACTTCAAAATGATCAATGGAGCCTCAACCTTATCTTCGAGGTGTATTTGCAACGCGTGTATGAGAAAGCATATTTATTTGTATTGGTTGTGTAAGGTAACGTCCACTAACCCTCGAGTACTCAGCCAGACAGTGCAAATAGAAGGCGCTCGGTTTAATTTATAACAAACATTCGTTTCTCAGAACAAACGGATACTTTGAAACATTTTCACTCACGGGTTAAAGATGCTGTTACACATACCGACTGAGATGTGGAGTTACACAAGAACTTACTTAGGGTATGTCGGGGTGTATGTGGCTATTGGGTATATTGACTGGCAGCTCTACGTAGAACAAATAGCTGATACATTAGATCTAATCTATAAGATATATCGTAGGAATTTATTAATTGTTTGCTATTATATATTTCTTCAATTTATTGCATCTATATTTCAATTGAAATAAAATTTCAATTTCAAGTGTGGCTTAACGGGACAAAATTGAGCGTTCAAAATAAGGTCAAATATCTTGGATATATATTCAATGAAAATTGACAAGACAATGATGAAATAAAACGACAGATGAGATGTTTCTACCGATGCAGTAAGGAGGTGGAGAGAATCCTGTTTAAATCGTTCTTCACCAGTATATATACCTTCGAGCTCTGGTCGAAATACAAGTAAGTGATTTACAAACGTCTTCGAATTCAGTACAACAACTCATAGAGAATACTGTTCGGATTGACGCGTTATTTCAGCGCATCTACAATTTTTGCTAAAGGCCGTATACATGGATTCGTTTCGCTTCTGAGACATCGAGTTGCTGGCATAAAGCTGCGGCTGGAGCTCAGCACCAACTTTCTAGAGCAAGCGGCGCTCTCATGGAAATCTAGTTCCCTGACCAAAGAATGGGAACGACTACAGAATAGCTACAGATACAATAATGGCTGTGGGTGAAACATATTACCTATATTTTGTTTATATGTGTGAATTTTTTATTAATTTATATTTTTTTGCTTTTCTTTTCATAACATAAATAATATTTCGTAACTTAAATGTATTATATAATATTTATTATCTTTATGGTGGATAGAATCTTCATAAAAAAACCCCGATCACGCTGGAATAAACGTATTATTATTATTGTTAGTATTTACGATAGCTGAGGCCTAATATTTAAAATTCATCGCTTCATTATGTTTCTAATCTGAAGCACTGTATAACAAAACTCAAGTAGTTTAACAAATTTATTTTATTTATGAATGTCTAACTACAATGCTATTATCTAAAATATTAAAAATAATCAAAAGCAGAATCAAAATACCAATACTCCTGTACGAAGTCAAGTTTCTTACCACTGAAAAAAAAATTCGAGTGACTTCCATCTTTTTGTTCATTATATAACAATGCGGCCTGTCTATTCCTATTTAAATTTTTTTGTCATATTCTATTATATCAACTATTCTCATCTGTTCCCTTCTTTATAGTCATATGATCTTTTCTTGTATCTTTGTATGATACTATCTAACACCTTACATGATATATGTTACTTTCCATTCCCCTTTGTGTTACAGCAGCCTTCTCTCTTGCTGAGAGTCTATGTGTCGCAGCCTTAAGTACGACAAGCATGCATTAGTTAAACCATTTCCGTTTTAGATACAGTAGTAGGCGTACTCGATTTATTGCGTATTTTTATTTAAACATTATACGATTTTATTTATAAAGAATTTACAAAAACCGACTTGCAACAGGTATGTACATAATTTGGGTGTTATTTGAATATAGTGTTAGTGACCCAATTATCCCACGTATCCCCCTTACATGGGCCAGGTTCACAAATATCGCGCACCTACTAAATGGGTGACATTTCAGATATTTCACAGTGTAGACACATTAGAGCGGATTCGGGTTATTTTGTATATTGTGACTCAAAATTGCCGAAACACGAAAACAGTTCAGTAAAAGGATTTTAATTAAATGTCAACATGTTCGTTTAAATTTATTTAGCCATATTTAATTTAATTATTATTTTACTAGATTTATTATACAGAGAAAAGATTGATGATTAACTACCAACCTTATTAAATAAATTTGAGATAAATTGAAAATTTATTTATAGATCATTTGGACTATTGAATTGTGCGTTATAATAATTCTAATATGGTGTCGTTTGGCAAAATTAATGTTTTATTATTTTTATAACCAGATCTTTAAAAAAAATCACTTAATTCACTACCATCAGCAAAAGTGTATACGGGGTGCCCCAAAAGTCAACGTCATCCCTTGGAGGGCTGATGGGTCAACTTATGACTGACCAGAATATCAAAATATGATCTTAGTAAAAAATATCGTTATTTTTCGATATATTGGCACTAGAGGTTCGACATCATATCGAATAGTAAAACTAAAAATATTCGAATAGTTTCCAAAGTATAAAAATAATTTTGAATATTTTAAATAAATCGTATTATACATAGGTACACCAAAATTCATAAGAAATCGAGCTAACTTACCATAAAATGTTTATATATTGTAGTTTTATAAATAGATATTTTAAAAAAAACAATATATTGAACGTTTCGTATTTTAATTTTGTTCTTAATTTTGTTTTTATCGTCGCTGCAGTTGAAAATACCCACTCAGTAGCGCGGTTGATATTGGCTGAATTGTTAAAAGTATTTTAAATAGTAGATCTAACGTTTCTGTCCTTTTTTTGAAATTGTCAAAATATCTAAAATCATTTTTTAATTAAGGTATGGTACGGCCTTCGCCTTGCTTGCTCTCGTACTCTTACACTTGCACACGTGTATTCGATACATCCTGCGTCTCACTATACGCATATTTATAATTTGAAAAATAATTCATTAAAAATTGGTACGAATACTATTCGAATAGCTGCACAAATATTTGAGTAACGAATAGTAGAAAAATGCCAAATATATTCGAATATCGAATATTTGGGTTGGAATCTCTGATTGGCACTTTTATGAATATCGTGAAAATCGAGACCTTAGGTCAATTTTTAGAGTGCCACAGCTACAAAATTTTATATTATAATTGTTACGAAATTCTGAATAGTCCTGTTATTGATCACAATAGTGCTATCCTTTGGAAAAAAAAAAAACATGTTTGCTCAATTCATTAGTTAATTAAATTTTTCTCCGGTCTCCGAATTTAAATCTTCTAGATTATTTCTACTCGAGTTGAATAAAAGAGATGGTCTATGCAAAACCAATAAATGACATAAATTAATTGAGACGCTGTATTAATGAAGCCGGACAACAAATAAATGTCGCCGAAAGTGCAAACCGGATAAAAATATTTTTTAAATAGATGCAGCGTTTGCATTCGACTTGGTGGCAGGCAATTTGCAAACATCTTTGATTTTTTTTGTATTTCATTTAGTTTTAAATAAATAGTGTTATTAAATTAAAGTGGCAGATATTTGTCAATCAAAATTCTAATTATTGAAAAAATAAATCGCAACGAATTCTTTTTTGTAGTTAAAATAGCAATGTCCTTTTTTAAAAGTAAAACATAGCAAATGTAATACTATTTTAAAAATAACACTTTATAGGCAAATTTTTAAAATAACTTGCCAGGTTAGCGTTACATTTTTTTTACAGTATTAAAAGTCGTAGTTAGTTAATGTAACAAAAATTAATCCATGAATCGGAAAAAATGTTTTGTATTCCCAAAGGTATACCACTATTAGTTTTACTTTGAGCTGTGGTCAATAGCAGAGCTATTCTGGATTGCTTAATGAAAATTAGAATTATAGAATATAGAATAATGTAGCTGTGGCACTAGAAAAAAGCGTCGATTTTCACAAAATTCATAAAGTGCCAATATCCCAAAAACTAACGTTTTTTTTCTGAAGTCATTTTAATATTCTAGTCAGTCATGAGTTAGCCTATCAGCCATCCAAAGGATGTAGTCGACTTTTGGGACATATGTATAATCAAGATTTTTTTTAGCATAAAATAATACATTTGAAATAAAGATCACTACTTTACTAGACGTGGTCTGTTCTGAAACAATTACCTATACAGTTTTAATAAGTTGTGTATTGTTAAGGTACAACCAGAAGTTATAAAAAAGATGTCTGTCTGTAATATTGTTGGAGACAAAATAACTAGGTAGTTAGGTTAGCACAAATTAATGATTCTTGTCTTACAAAATTTAGTAAAATCATGAAAGTCGTGTATTGTTAAGAATTTGAAGGCAATAATGATAAAAAAGTTTATTTAGTTCATTAGAAGTATAGTATATAGTATTATATAGTAAGTAAGTAGACTTGAAGCGTTTGAAATGAGGATAACGTGTACACATATCAGACTTGTCTCGAAGATTCATCTCAAAAGTTGCGTAAGAACGTAGAGAGTTGAGCGCGGAAAGAGATATGATTAATAAACTAGTGTATTTTATTGCGAGTAAAATGATGCGTATGATACATACCGATCTTTACCGGCAAATCTCTAAAATGAGAGATCAATTTCTTCTCTGTGTATATGTATCGTAAGAATTTACAATGACATTATATTTATGCATAATAAAACTGAATAATTAAAATTAAGATTTTTTTACTTGGTAGTATAGTATAGCTTAGATTGCTTGTATTTATAAAGTATTTTATATCAACCATATATTATATTCAATTTAAATTCTGAACAAAGTCGTATTGTGTACGGATACTTAACGATTGTTCGTTTACGTGTGTCCATAGAAGTGCAATTATTATTCTGGCATTTGCCATACAGCTGAGGAAACCATATAAACTTTTACTGAAATAATACGAAAATTTAATTAATTTTCTCATTTATTTTTTCAGTGCATGCTATATAGCTTTGCGGGTAGGAATGCATTAATTTATAATCGTGACCAGTTTATATTTAAAGATATGAGAAAAAATAAAATGTAATAAATTGATAGAAATGATTCTAATGATAATTTAAAAAAAATAGATATACCATCTTGGACATGTTTTGCACTATTCGGAAAAATTAAACAGAAATCGGACACCTGGAACATTATTAAAAAATTCAACGTGGTTGTACAACTGTGGCAATTTCAGGCGATTGTGAAGCAGGTCATTTAAGAGTCCGTGATAACCACTACAATATTGTACATCATACTTAGATCTAGCTTAAAATTGTAAATACTATCGAATCCGGTTAGTTAAAGCAACCGGTTATTTGGGACAAATCTCAAGGAACAAAAACTAAACCATGGAACTAAAAGTAAATCACATCGCTTAATAAATTTAAGATTCTAATGTATATTATATATAATAAGCAATGAACAATGAGGAAAATGACAAAATGTTAGTTATTGTTATTTATCACGAATTTTCGACAATACATAACAATTTACCATGTTGCGACTGAACTAGATAATAAATACTACGAGGATGTAATTGTCATTAAATCGAAACGTCAAAAATTATATGAAGATGATGATGATGATGAAGATCTTACCAGGTGGCAAATTTTTTTTATAATCAAGTTACAGCATTATAATACTAGGGCTAATTTGTAAAGTACAAACATACAGCAACAAAAGACAAAGAATGCGTATTCTTGCAAAATTAAATTGAATGTACCTACATATTATTTTATTTTTGAATATATTATTATTTTTTCTTCACTGCTTATATTATTTTCTTATAATTTATATTTGCGTTAAAGAATTTATTAATAAATATTAAGTAAAGAAAATATTAATCGTTTAACTTTACACTCACTTCGGATAATTGGATCAGCCGCTTAATTGGGCAAATTATCCTAGTCTCTATGTGTCCCAATTAAGCGGAATCAACTGTTTAACACTCTTAAAATATCATAGCAGATGTTATAAACGTTATAACCGAGTGATGTTGTAACCATGGACACAATTTAAAAATTAACAAGAAAAACATAAAAAGACAAAACTCTTAAAATATTTTACTTACTATTCATTTATTAGGTCATAAAAATGTGTTCATCGGTGCATAAAAACTGGTCACATTATAAATCAATGCATTCCTACCCGCAGAGCTACACAACATGTACTGAAAAAATAAATGTGATGATCGGATACTCGGGTGACATTTTTAGAAATACAACATTGTAACATAAACATTTTACACCGGATATTTAGGCAGACACTGACATTTTAGTCGAGCGTACTAACGTTGTATCCGAGGTAAAATAGTTAAAATTGTAATTGGGTTTATTACACGAATACAAATGTGCCTATTATTATGAAAGTGGTCTTTCGTTTCGAGATATTTAAAGGTTTGCGTTTGAATTGATTAAAAATCATTTTTATATTACACAATACAATTTTTCAAAATGTATTTAGTCAAGCATATTCATAATTTATTTCTACGCATAAATTTTGCATGTTGCTTATGTAAAAATTATTTTTTTTAAGGTTGAAATGATTTATAATCTATTATCAAAATAAACACTAGCAGAATAGTGTTAAACGTTATAACAATATAATGAATACATCGCTTCAAATTTATCACAAATGTTACAATTTGCATCATATTATATTAATTTAAAACGATGTGATGCTACAGTCAAGTTGATGTTATCTAAAAATAAGGTTGTTATTAACAGAGTTTCGTTGTACATTGAATATTTATCAAAAAATCTGAATAATCTTTCGAAATTAACATTATATTCAGAGTACCTAAGGTACAGACCACAAAATATATAGACATGTAACGCAAATTTCTTGTCCCAATATTTTAATTTTAGTACCGCTCATGCAATCAAATAGTTCCGCGACTATTTTTTTAAATATGTCTCGATTGGAATGAAAATTTAAACGCTGACAATGTAATGTGCATTAATGTAAAAAATACGTTTTGTTTACACAATAATTTAATTTTCAAAGAGTAAATATTTTTACTGTAGCATAAAAGTATCATAATCTATTGGATTTATGTTTTCACTAAGAATGTGTGTGAATGAGAATCAGATTCGGAGCAAAACTAGTGAATATGTTATTTTTAAAATGTCCAAACTAGGAATTGGGCAGACATGCGTCACATATTGCTCCTATACTGTATAACAAACTGCCAAAATCAATTAGCAGCATATATAAATATGTACAAAAAGAGGTTCTAAAATGACTTAAGGGTCTTCAAAATAATTAAATAATTATGTATTTGACATCTTTCTGATTCCAAAGTTCTGATCTCATAAATTTCTCAATATTTTTTTATATTTTGTTAATCATTTTCGCATTGTATTATTAAAAATCTTGATCTTATTTTATATAAATGTCTATGCCACTCTCATAATTCAAGATCTTTCTTATTTGGGGGGTGCATAACTATATTATGTGTTATGCTGTCGAATGTATATATGTATATATATATTTTAAAAATGGCTCTCGTCCCGCAACTAATGTTTCAAATCCCTCTCTTATATGTGCACTTTATTTCATGTCTATTAATTTACTTGTCTGTGTACCTAGGGTCATTTCTGAAAAATTGTATATTCAAGGAAATGTGCGAAAAACGAAAGCAATCTCCTTTGGCGATGAAAAAGCATAAAAGTGAGCCCTCGTTATTATTTCGTTGGATCTTAATAAGGTTTTGGGAAAAATGGATACGCCTCATTACGCTAAAATCACCATTACGGGAAACTTTTAAGCTCGCCGTATTTGCCAGTAGCTTTTGAAAGCCTATATAATTCCGGCTTTTCAAAAATTCAAAGGCGACCGTATTCGGAAGAGGCCGTTCAAGGGGACGTTTTTTTTGCAAATAGTTTCTTCTCACTTTTATCATTAGGGTTTTTTGCCACCGTAAGCCGCCAGGGCATTGAATCGAACGGCGCAGAGTTAAGCCGAGTAATAGATTTAAAAACAGACGCCATTTTTTCAGTGTTTTTTCTATGTAATTCTTTCTCAGAATTAACTAAGGTTTTTAATGAGATTAGATTGTTGTGTTTCAAAATATTTCAAATTTTATTTGTATCGTATGAATAATATGTGTAACAGTCACTATGAAAACCAAAACACAATTAAAAAATTAATATAAAGTGTGTAACAGACCTAGTCCATAATATTTAATGGATGGATACCTGACTAAATTATGAGTCGAAAATGTTCTGCAGCGTTACGCAAAATGATTTTTATTTGAAATTTTTATGTCTACGTACATCAAAATAAATATATTATTTGCAAAATGTATCTATTATTAATCCATATCTTTGAATCAGGCCCCAAATTATGCAACAAAAAATAGTCTAACTGCTCGTAATTCGATGACCTTTAATTTTTTGTATTTAATGTATAATCTAGAATCAATAAATGATTTCAATTAATTGAAATAATTGCACAACTACGATTTTTTTGAAATGTTTATATCTATTACATGGTTAAGATTAGGCACATATTCATTGAACATTTACGACTTGTAATTTAGTTAGGTATCCATAAAATATTGTGGACTTGGTCTGTTGTGACCTTGTGTAATCCATAAAATTATCTAAAAGATGAAAAAATATGTTAATTTCAGCACTCACGAGTTCTTTGAATACATTCGAGGAATGTGTGCATGTGTGTGAGTGTGTATGTGGAATAGGAAAAACTACTTACAGTTGTCAGAAGTTTATTGATGCTTGAGAACAGTTAGAGATAGAAAAATATACAATAAAAACTAAGAGATATTGTCGGGAAGCCAGCTGTGACAGAAGTGGCGTGCAAGGACCGGCTTCTCGGACGGCTGTCTGCGCATATTATTGGCATATATTCTCCGGTCGGTACCGGCGTGTTTTTGCGGGTGATAAGAGCGTAGTTTTACACCCAGATATCTTCGAGATGCGTTCAGGGGCCACCGGCGGTGATGATGATTGTTAAGGCGATTGACCTCCACAAGTTCTTCTCTGGGTGGTGAATGATTATATCAAGCTACGGGAACGTTGTAAATTTTTGTCTAAGATTCTGTGGAAGCCTATCGCGACTACTCTTTTCATCACCACCCGGCAATACTGAATACATCCTGCAGATATCGGCACGTGAAATAAAATTCCCAGCATCTGTAAACACACCCAGTACTGACGCCTTGTAGCAATACTAATGCGCCCAGAAACCATTTGGAAGGTTTGTTTTTCGAACGCCTTCCCAACAACAGCTATAAGAAATGCCTCCGCAAACTTTTCGTGCGTAGTAACTTTTATTGTATACTTTAATTACTTAACTAATTGTTAACTATAAGTAGTTTTTCATTTTTATTACCTGCTTTGGCGACATGGACATATATTCATTAACATTTACCTACGCACACACGTACATTCATAATCGGTCAACCTCGTAATAGTAACACTCTTTACATACTTCCATAACTAAAATAAGAGTCAACACACCTTGTCAGTCTGATGCATCAACGACAACAGGTCTGGCGATAAACCCTGCAATGTGATGAGGTCGAACTTACATGACAGAATAGCCCACAAAACTCAGCACGGAAGATTATCGTAATGTTAGTAGTAATTCTCAAGTAAATTTTGTTTTCTCAAATAGTTTTACGTGTTTCGGAGCACAATGTAGAGGAGTTTTATAGATGGCTACATATTTAAAAATCCTAATAAACTATAGCAAGATAGTATCGACATCAAATTGTTTTACAACTTTTCGTGGGCTGTAAAAGTGCAGGAATGCAAGACGACAAACGCACTAAAAATGCAGCGGTAATGACGCATACTACATATAACATCAACAACCCAAATGAGACACAGGAATTATAAAAATAGATACAATCTTCTTCTTCTCCTTCGTTATACTCTTGGTGGAGCAGTTGTGATGATGACACCATGGTCAAAACTATCCGCGACAATTGTGACAGCTTCCTGAACTGATCCTTTGGTTGCAGAGTCTACCAGATCTATCCATCGAGTCGGCAATTTTGCCTCTGTTTTAAACTCTTCTTTGCATCCGCATTGATAATAAAAACTTTTAAAATAAGAAAAAGTATTATGGGCATTTTTAAAAGCTTCTTAAATTCTTAAGTTATGAATTTTATTGTTTAACTCTAAATTTGTATTTTAAAATCATTATGTATTTTATTGTAACACTAATAACAATAATTCAAAGTGAATTTAATCGTAATTGAGTCTACTAGTTCCAATTTCAGCAGTCTCTTTATTTTTTATATGGAGAAAAACATGCACATGCAAAAAACACTGATTTAAATGCACTAATTGTTACGAATGATAATCAGTTTAATCTGTTTTAAAATATTAAATAAATGCAATACTATCGTTTGGGTTTTATACTTATTATGATATACCTTGCTACCTCCCCCGCTGCTAGTGAGCGATCAGTCGATCGACGACCTTGAACAGGAACGGTTACACGCTGTTAACAACCTTGGAAGACTCCGTGAGTCAATGTGTTGACATTTGACGAAATAGTGATATAATTCTATATACAGTCCACTGCATCCAGAGGTGATCGAAAGACTCTGGGGAAGCGGAATTCGGTGAGTCCCTTTTTTCTGTTCCTGTGTTTTAAAAAACGAGATAGTTTCCATACTGGCGTAGAATCTAAATATAATTAACATCGGGAAAAAGTAGTTGTCTTTCCAGATGACATAGATTTTGAATTATCAATATACATCAAAAGGAGTTAAGTTTAATAAGGTTAAGGTTAAGTTTATAATTTATTTCGATGCGAAAAAAGTGTATAAGAAGAACACTGCATTAAATATTAGAAAAAAGATAAAAGTCGACTTTCCTGACTTTGCAACTAGTATCCTCAATTATTAATTAATAATACTTTTGAAATTACCAAAATTAACTTTGTAGTTTAAATTCATATTTTTATTTGTTAACTTTGTTTTATTAACCACTTATTGAGTTTAAATACATCTACCAGTTTCAAAAATTACCTTTTTCTTTACCACATTCACCACATTCTTCAGGATGTCAATACTGAAGAATCCTGTATTTTTCGAAACCGGTTGATGTATTTAAACTCACTAGGTGAGTACGAGTCCAATTCTAAAATTTTTTCTTAAAAGTTATTCGAGTAAATTTGTATTATGTAACAATTTGAGTTAGGTATTAAATTTATATTTAAATAATTGTTGGTTTTTTTTTAAATAGATTCTGGTAAAGAAACAATAATATATGTTTTTAGTTAGTATTGACATCCTGAAAAAGAAAATAATATTTTTTGATATAAAATAGTAATAAAACAAAGTTAACAAATAAAAATATTAATTAATGGGTTCAATAGAATCTTCGAAAAATAATTGTTTTGATCGAGTCAAACAGTACCTACCAAATAATTTCGCTAGAGTACAGGCAGCTTAGAATTATATTCTGTAAACAGGAAAACGAAGTTATTAAAAGATGGTATCAATCATGGTAGAAAATTTTAAAATTTCTTTAGTCATAAACTTTAGTATACATATTAAATTCATACAAAAGGGGTGAAGAATAATTGTACTTGTAAAATTTGTATCTAGATACGTTAAAAGGTAATGTTATCCATAACCAATTTTGTTGATATTATCGAATAACTGATAACATCTACGAAGTGCGCTGCATATTATTTTTTAACAAATCTGTTTTAAATAATGTTATTCCATTATTATTTTCATGACTTTATTATTGGTTATATTACATTTTTGGGGGTGTAATTAATTTAACCTAATAAATAAATACTATCATTGTGGTTACATATTTAAATTTTAGTCTTTACTTTAATTGATTTAGAGGACTATCAGCTTTGAAATGATCACTCTATCATCTGCGTTTTCATATTTTTAAGCACTCTATAAATCATATTATTATATTGATAGTATTATTATATATTTACTAAATACTATTAATTATTAAAATATACCAATATATAGAAAAACGAAAAAGCTATTCATTAAAATCTATACCTGGAGAGTAGCACCAACCTGAACAATTAATCAGAGAGAGATAGAAATAGGTTGAAAGCGTTTGAAATGTAGTGCTGGAGGAAGATGGAAAGAATAAGCTGGACTGAGAATCACAAATGAGGATATTTTAAGGAGAGAGCAAGAAAAGAGGTTCATATTAGATGTATCTCTTCGCATACCTCAGAAAAAAGTGAGGGAAAAATAAATATTGGAAGACTTGGACAAAAATACACGAAGTAATGAGCAAGATACATACTACTTCTGGATATTGACCAAGGCAGAGATACAGAGACACCGTTTTTAAAAATAAGAGAAGATCCTTCTTCGCATTGCCCTTAGTCCTGATCATGGAACAACGGCTAATTAGTGTGGATATTGACGCGATTTATCGTCACCTATTACGTTTCATAGCATTTCTTGTGCATTCCAGGAGTAGGCTCTGTATCGAAGATTTAACCAGGTCATCGTTCATCGTATTGGTGACCTTTCACGAGATCTAATTCCTTCCATCCTTCATTGGATCACTAATTTTTCCATGATATTCTCTTATTTGGTAACATGGTCCAAATATTTGAAAATTTTGAGTAGTATAGTTGAGAAAAGACGCTACTTGATGTTTAATTCCTCTGTGATCAAGATATTCACTGTCTCCAGTACTATATATCTAGAACATCTATCCTCTTGTGTTCCAGTTCTGAACAGACATTAAAAACACATTAAAACATTTGATGTGTATATTTAATCATTATCTAAAAGAGTGACCCTTCCGAAACCTGCTGGTATTACATCACAAAACTAATGTGATTAAATACAAAGTTTTAGTTTAATTATTTAAAAAAATATTTCAGCTTGCCTTGAAATCCATATGAAAAATCCTCTTACTTTTATGTTCAGTAAACGTGCAAAAATAAAGGTAGCGGTGCGAAAACGCCTGGAACCTAGGGCGGACTGCTTTGGGTTGCCGCTTAAGCCTTGTGAGTAAGTGTCTAATACATTTTCTGAACAACGGGAAAGGTTCAATTTCCATTCCACCGTATCTCCCCAACTAGAACCCTAGTAAGTAGAAAAAATCCACTTTTGTTAAAAGTTCACTCGAAGTTAGAAGACTCGGAAGAATAATTATTTTTAAGGAAAACACATTATTATTGTGATGTTACAGTTTTATCGATAAATTGATTTTATCTGTTTACCTGCATAATTTATACATTTAATTTTCATTAAAATTATTTTTAATTCAAGTGTTGCGATTGAGACACGTGACGATAGTGATCACCATTAATGGTTACAGCGTTGCCATTATTATTCAGATAAAACATTTAATGACTTCAAGACATTGTTGAAGCATTAAATGCTTTATAACAAATTGTAATTAACTACTCTCTACGACTACTAAATGCGAACTGACAAATATTTGTCAAATCAAAATGGCGGCTAAACAAAATCGGCCTAGAACATAATATTCACCCTGTATTCTATGTTTAATTATTTTCTTATAATGCATAAGTGTATTATGTCTGAATAACTTGAATAATCTTAAAGATTATATTGATAATTTTATAACTTAATTCAATAATTCAATAAGGAAGAAAAAGCAGAACTCAGTCAAAATTTAGACGATACGTAAAATACATGTCATTTTAAATACGAATATACTAAATAAACATGAAATAAAATAATCCACCCAGAATAATTAATAATAATTAATTAAACATAATTTGAGAAATTAAGATTTAAATATGCACATATAGAAAAAAATAATACATTCATTTTCCGTGCCGATAAATTGGCGTTTATTTTTATAACATTATTTAATACAAAAATCCTTAGTATAAGTATTAATAATACATTTACATGCAAGCCTGTTATAGAGTACCTGTTATAAGAAAGGTAGCCATACGGTTCCACAAACAGAATATAAGTTGGAAGTAAGGTAACAAATTAAATTAAATAGTAAAAAACGGAAAAATCAATAATTAAAAAAATCAAAAATTTTTTGGTAGGCGTACTATACGCCGACGTATATGACTAGGGTATGCATGTGATGTTACATGTGTGTGGCAAGTGCGGTCGCTTCATACAAGTTTTGGATGCTTCGCATCCCCTATGTTCTAAAGTCACAAAACTTCGAACTTTTTGATTCTAGCCGAAAACAGCGCTGCTGCAAATAAATTCACCCTGTCATCATAACACACGCTACAACACGCCGCGCGCACGGAGCGAATCAAAATACAAATATATTGTCGACTTTCGAACATTGTATGAATCGAGTAAACACACAGTGGATTCTATAACGCGTTCCGTATCCACAAAGTTACAAAGTATTCGACTTTCGCGCATGCGCATTCAGTTCCGCCTGTTAAGGTCTTCGAATACTGTATACGGATTCGTTAACAGTATCCAAGGTACAAAAAACGACTTTAATGCTTATGGGTATAATACATAGAATATTACGAAGCGAGCGGATTGTTTTGAAGAATTTTTTTTTGTGACGCATTTTTGATAGTTATGCTTGAATACTTGAAGCCGAATCATTGAAAAATTGAATACCCTTCGATTATATGTATAATTCATCATTTAAATAAAATAAAAATGGATCCGTAATTGATGTTGCGGAGCGCAAAGGATTTATATAATTAATTTTATCAGTAGTTGCATCTTGTTCGTGAGCTAGTCTATAGATTTGTATATTTGATAGTAGTATAAACTTATTATTCAGCATCCCTTCTATCAGTCACCGACCGCCACTGGTATGTGGGTAGGTCAAACAAAGGACTTCAAAATAGTATTACCACAAGCTCTAGCTTACGAAAACTGTAAAGCATATTATTTCAATATTTTCTTAGGTGTACTTACATATTAAAGATAAATCCAACTCGATCCATGGCGTGATGCTGGACAAAAATAATAAGAGCGACGTGATCATTCTCTTCTACACGATTACTCTCTTCAATAAAGTGAATAACTATAATTATAAGTAATACAAATTAAATATATTAATAAGAAATAGATATAATCAATTTATCGAATAAAAATATTTTGTTGCCCCCGGTATTCGAACCAGGAACCAGGAACCAGGACATTTAATTTGTATAAAAATATCACAAAACTATGTTCTGTAAAACTGCAAAATCACAATAATAATGTGTTTTTCATAAAAATAATTATAATTGAACGCAAACACGTGGCAGGTGCAAACATAATTCTTGTAGCCATGTTAATTTATAAACTATATTGAATTTCCAAATTGATCAGTTAATTACAGTTATATTAATTACACGAAATTTAATATTATGAAGTAAAGGCAATGCACGCAACAGTAATATATACCTATATGATATGTACCATATTTAACAACTGATGACGCCACTGATACATAACTATATAAATACCATTGTTTAACTCCATCTTTCAAATGATGCCTGTCAAAAGTTCAGTCAGATTTATAGAGTAGTTTTGTTTTGATTGCTGTTGAAAGTGGGCAATTTTGTGTTTGTTTACAATCATGGAAAAAGAGCAATATCAAGAAGACGCGTGAGGAAATCAAAGTGCAGTCGCATACTGTTTATAAAGACTACGCACCTTCGATGATTACCATCAGATATTGGTTTATTGAATTCAAGTGTGGGCGAACATCCGTGTTTGATGAGGTCGTAGGTCATAGGTCTGTGATATTTTAAATACTAATTAAATGTATTAATTATAAAAACAATAGCGAAAAATATTGTTGTTGCTACCGGGACTCGATAAAAATAAAGAACATGGCTTTCAAATAATAGAACGATAGGTATATCAATTTGAAAAGCATTAAGTATAAGTTCGAAAATTTATCGTCAATGCACTGTGTTGGTGTAGCATAATCGGTTAATGCATTTTCCCCGGATATGACTAGATCTAGGTTCGAGTCCCGTTATCAATAACAATATATTTCAATAAAATTGATTTTATATGTATATCTTTCTAATTATTACATTTAATTTGTATTTAAAACAATTTATTTGCTCGAATTAAAAAAAAATTATTGCACATATATCATTATTTTTTCTTTTATTTATAAAATTTACGTTTCACAACTTTTTATTGCACATATAATATTTAACTATTATTATATTCAAACATTTATTTTTTAACTTAGCTCTATCTGCTTTAACTTCGTAAATTTATCTAGCTACCGACATTATTTTATTTCGTATTATCATACATGATTGAACAATTCTGGTGCTTATCTGAACTGATTATACAACCTTTATAGCGATCGTTGTTAAGTGAATAGTTTTTGATTAATTAGGTAAGTAAGTAAATAGATAGCTTTAATAATACCGCACTATCGTCTTGACAGTTCAGTGAGTAGATATTAAATTCAACAATATATGGTTCATGTAAGACTTAAAATTAATATTTTTCTCTGTGTATGTGTTGACCTGATTATATATATTAAATTGGTTTTACAATATATAATGATGATTAATGTTAGAAAAGTATGATAGTGCGATGCTCAAATATAATATGTATTCTTATGTATTTTATTATAAAATTTCACACATACCTTTATCATGTTTTGGGTGTCTTTTTCATTTTTTCATTCAAATTTGTATAGATCTTGAGTCGCTTATAAAAACGCTTGGCGTAGAAGATAAGACAGTGATTGGCTATCGCTCATAGATATATTAACTGTGCTCTATTCAATAAAAACATATAGTTGGTTATTATTTTATTACTTGAAAATAGTACATTTCTATGAACTAATGTATACTAACATATAATATATATTACCAATAATACGTATGTGTAATATATGTTTAAGCATACTCAAAAAATCGTTAGCAGTCGACGGGCTCACCAAATTGCGGCTGGCGTAAATCGAGCGTAGAACGGGAAAGTTCGAACAATAATTCTAGGTAATTTATATTTATCAATTACTAGTGTGTACATCTATATCAAAATATCCTTGTTCTGGAAACGATCCCAGGTCGAACGCATGACAGGTCAAGAAATACATAAATATAGTAGTTTAACAGAGATAACTGTTTTCTTTAAATAAAACTATTCGAGAATGTATAAACAATAATGTGTATCAAAAATATTAATAAATTCTATCACAAAACAATCATACTTACACGACAGTTTGACACCTCAGTCTATTGGGATCATATTATTGGAGGATTAACGAAAAAAAACGCGAGCAAACAGTCGCTACCAACTCCACTACTAACCACAAAATCAGTGGCGTGGCAATACATTGCAGAGCCCCTGGGCAGGCATGTATTCCAGCTTCTTCTGAGAACACTGTTTACGCGCCTTGTTACTTAATTGCACCACTGGGTTTCCTAGTTTATAATAATGTGCATGTGTGTATCTGAGTATTGGCGCTTTTTTTCGGAGAATGAAGAAGACGGTAAGCGACAGGAGGATCTATTACCACCCGTGTATCGACCGGTCTAGAGGTCTAAATAAACCGATCGTCGGAAGTGCGCACTTCGGTCGGTTGAAATCTACCCAGCCAAAAGAACAACAACATCGAACGAGAAACACAGCAAGTACAATAAAAAGGTTAGTACAGTGTTCATATATCATATGTGCACTTATTGTCAATCGGAAACCTGGGAACCAGCTATCGAAGGCATTTACGTAAAGAAATATAATTTCACAATGGTATCCATAATAATAATTATCAACTTAGCTTCAATCATTTTATCAGTACCTATTCTTGCGCGTTAAAGTGATCTTAATTAAAGATTTTAATATCTCCGGGTCTTAGGTATAAGGTTTTAATGTCTTACTGCATTTGTTATCTGGTACAACATATTTTTGCAATATTAATATTTTTATAATAAAACTTGCTAGTACGTATCATCCTCTTTTTCATAATGTTAACAAAAAAAAATTCATATCTCTGCTAAATGTTACAATTTTACGTATTAGATATACTGAAGATAATAAAATAACATACTGAGTCCACCTTATACTTCTTTTTGTACTTCATAAGGAATAATTATTATTAAGGAGAACACGTTCCTTATTGTGAAGTTGTAATTATTCAGAACATAGGTCTGTGATAGATAATTAAGAGATGGCTTTCAAATAATGAAACATATAAGTTAGAAAATTTGTCGCCGAAAGTACTGTCGCTGTAGCATAGTTGGATAATGCACCTTTCCCGGTTTAGAAAGAGACCCAGGTTCGAATTCCTGTATCGCAACAACAATATTTTTCGATACAATTGATATTATAATATAATTATGTTAAAATTTATGAAAGTAGGGTATTTTTCTTTTTAGTGACTTTGTTCAATGATTCCGGACCTTCTTTCCCCGGGAGAATGTACAGGGCGCCCAGGCGATGGCTACACCTCTGCTCAAAACCACCTGAGATGTTTCCAGAAAGACTATTTGTTATTTCAGCTTCACATTTGCTTGACCGAAACGGCAATATTTCATCGTTTGTTTGCCACTAAAAGGATAATATAGTCGAAACGTAATGTATCAAATATCATTTACAATCTTGATAAAGATGTTTATTGATTGCATGGCCTCGGCTTATTAAAATGTATGAATATCTCAGGCTGTGTGCCCGCCATTCTCCTTGAAAGCACAATAAATTATACAGAAAATATACGTATTGCGAGTCCGCTGTCAAGTCATATTACATTTATTATTACCGGCTCAGCGATGTTTAGGCTACCGCCCGACCGGTCCGGCGTACCGGTTGTGTACCTGTTTTTTACATTTATTTATATATTCACGTACAAAAAAGTTGAAAAATATATATCTATTCCATAACACTCTAATATATTTTTAATACGAGTGATCGCAATCTACATGAACTCTCTCGCCTTCTTGGCTATGCTTCTCCACTATTCTCTGTATCCTGCAGACCTTAGAACGTCACTAGAAAAGTGTATGTTACCTTTCACACTCGGTCCGCAACGGGTGGAGGATCTTTTTCTTCATTTTTGTCCTTCAACGTGGCACACCACAACAAACTTCGCCAAGCTATTTATTTATTTTATTAAAAAAGCATACAGTTAATAAACAATGGTTAAGATAGTAACAAAAATAATAGGATATTCAACGAATTACATGTTTTCTCTGAATTATTAAATACAATAATACGGTGCAGTGCAGGTTTGGTAACAAAGTTTAATGTTAAGCAGTGTAGAAGATAATGAAAATAGTAATAACTTTCTATTTTATTGAAGAAGTAAAAAAAATAAGAAAATTAAGAAAAGGAAAAGAAAAAATATTTTTTTTCCAGAGGGTACGGAAGAGAGATGAGGAAGGAAGATCGAATCTGCCTATCGTCCTCTTCCGCAAGATTGAAGGATTTTTGGTGTTTTAAGTATCGGAAGATGACAGTCAAAGCGCGATGAATAAAAATACCGTGAATTTTTTGGTCATTTATTCGTCCGGTACATTAACACAACATTACATTGAGGTAGGTATGATATATTTAAGTACACGGTAATTTACACTTAATCAGGCATGCAGAAGACACCGGTCGCGAGGACAGAATGGCACTCCCGGCAGCCTCGCGAGATGTTCCCCTAGCGGGCGTCCGACACATCGTGTCGGTACTCGGCAGTCTTGCCATCCATAGTACGCACAACCATCGATCGATCACCATCAACCAATCTATCAAAAAATATTTGTTTAAAACCGCGAACTTTTCGCTGCGAATTTTTTTCGAAAGTTGTTGAGACTTATTTAATATGTAGTATAATATGTAATAATAGTAGTTTAGAGTTCTTGACCTGGTGGTAACGTTATTTTTTTCGATAGGTAGATTTTTTTTGAATATATATTAAATATAATTATTTCAACTCAAGGCACGTATCTTAAAAAAATAATATAATATCCTTTCAGATTGTTTCATCAATTGTGCCAATTCTCTTCCGGGATTAGGTACAGCAGTTGGGTGAGGAAAAAAAATACTAACATCTTAGTCCGCCGTTTGAGGGCCTTATTAGGAGGAAGCGTCGTCCATTCTGCTAATCTTCCGCGCCTACTATGCGGGCTCCGGCGGAAGGGCACCCGGCAGATATGTTTATTGCTAGTCCTCCGAACTGAGATGCTATCTCGGGGCCTCCCATTTAAGGAGAAAACGGAGCAAATTCTCTCAATGCCCCTGCTAAACGGTTACTGACAAAGCCGCCAGCTTACTTCTATGGAAGGAAGAAAAAATCTCTTTGGTTGTACGTCGCACGGAATGGAATTGGGTTAGATTGGGATTTTAGGATAACTGGAGAAAACAACTGGTACAAAAATGTAAAAATGTGCCTCAGATTTTCTTAAGAAACTTTTTATCCGTCAAATAAATTTATTTTTAAAATAATTAAATATCGTTTACAACAACACACATTCTCACGTGAAAATAAAAGACTTGATTTTTGATTCTACTCGTTTAATTTCAAAATATTCGTAAATTTCAACTATTCAAATAGCGAATATTAAAATATTCGAAACAGCGCCAGCGCTTGACTTTTTGCCGCCACTGAAAAAAAAAATTTTTCCACCCTAGTAACTTAAGTGAAGATGATGTTTTCAATTTTTGTAAAACCATCCCCATCTCTTAATCAGCTGCTCGCGTACCACACACGATAGGTCAGCATTTTAAAACCTGCCCAAGGGCGACGTTTTACCAAAATACGTTCTGGACACTAGTGTTGAATACAAATTATTGCTTTATTAGAAAATAATTATAAAATTATTTATTGGATTTACTTTTTGGATTATTTTTATGACATACTATTATAGTTTTGCAATTCGGAATTTTGTTTTTCAATTTTTATATATTTTTAGTCCGCCCCCTTGATTTGGCCGCCACATGTAGGCGTCTGCTCCGCCTGTGCGTAACGCCGGCGCTGATTCGAATAAATTAGTAGAGTAATGAAGAATCTAAAAAAAATTTGGATAGTAAATACTGGTGCATACATATTTCTATATTATAAAAAACAACCAAGAAGACTATTATTTTATTTTAAAATAAATAAGTTAATATATTTGATCTCTTTGACATGGTTTGTTACCGGTTGCGGTTTCGTCAAAAATATATTATTTGGGGTCTCAAAAATTTTTCTTATTGACGCGAACGAGTCAACCCTTCACGGGTAACTGATTTAACGCTTCGTATACAGAAGGGAACTTTCGTTTCGCAACAGAAAAACGTGCACTGATTTCTCCGAAAGAATGAGAAGAAGAAGAGTTCCCCATTGAAATGCGTTCTCAAAATTTTGTCTGGAATATTGCTTAATGGATTGTCGTACATATTTTGGCAGATAATCTGGACTACCTGTATTATTGATCAACGCTTCAAGTAAAACATTGACATATTTACTTGCAAATATGAACAAAAGTTTTATAAATAGACAAATATTCAAATATCGAATATATTCAAAAATGGGAAAATAATTCGGTATTCGAATATTCAAATTGGAGTCCTTACTCGCGACGCGTTTCGCCTTGTAAGGGCATTAATAATTTAATAATTTATAGTGAAAATCAATCTATGGTGTTTAAAATGAATATAAATACAGGTTAATTACACATAGATTAACATTAATGTAAATACAAGTGGTTGAGATAAATTGTTAGATTGATAATGCCGTTACAAGGCGAAACACGTTTCAAGTAAATTAAACGAGTAGAATAAAAAACAAACTTACCTCGGAAACAATAAACACAAATTCTCTTTTTGAAAATCAGTTTTATATTATTACCACCGAATTATCTTCATTATAAAATGTAATACGAGTGCTAGAGATATATTTTTTGAATACCTTTTTTTTAAATAAAGGCGTGTACATGTAACATTAATATTAGTGATGAGCCTCAAATCACGAACCGTGAATCAATCACTGATATCTTTGAGTCACACTCACTATCAGTGATTGAATAACTAGGAATATCGTGATTTATTTATTTATTTTATTTATATCTGGTCGTGAACTATGATTTGGCGCATGCGCATTTGATATGAAAATATTCGTAATTCATGATCAGCCCCATCTAGTAGATTCTGCCAAAACGTTTTACACATTTCACCCGAAACGCTGAGAATTTGACCCCTAAAACAAACTCACATTTTTTTAAGCATTTAAATTCTCTTTGCGATGATATTAAATTAGATATATATTCATTATGATGGAATATGTTTTTTATGCAAATGCAATTTTAATAATATAAATAAATATACTCAAAAATATGTTTTTTGATTTATTTATTTATTCCGTATATTGTGATATCGCGCAGTAATAAAGCTATGATCACAGTCACAGTTTTCAATCACGGATATTATCGAATATCAATCATAATCACGCCTGTTAGTCAAGAGTACCATTTTTTCTCGTCACTAATCTCAAACCCTCTACCACTTGAACAACAAGTGAGTGATTTACCGATAGACCATACAGCTTTACTACAACTTAGAAAGTTATTTTTCTAAAATTGTAGGAATGTATTATCGTTATTAATATGGTCGACTGTTAATATTTCTCTTACCGGGTAAGTTCAAATTATTCAACATCAACAGTTGTAAAAATTGATGACATTTTTAATATTTACTTGTTTGTAGTTTTTGGCTCTCCTGTGCATATGTCCGTACACGTGATGAAAATTTAAAATCAGAAAATATTAAAAGTATTTAAAAAAAATATTTATTTTTAGTAATTATATCATTTAACATAGTATCTACTTTTCCGCAAATATTGTAGTTTTGCTGATATTTATCACACGTTTCACGACGTTAAAAATGGATTTTTATAAATTGAGTCATTATTACAACTCCAATTATTTACTTACTCGCTTTTGAAAATAACAACAGAGAAAAAATTTTAACATGTGTGCCGATTGAAATATTTTAAATTAGTAGAGTTTAATAAATTTAAAATGAAATAATTTCTTCGTGACTGATAAAAACTGCCAACACAGCCGCCAAAAATTTAAACAATTCCTTATAAATACCTATTATATTTTGAGATAACGATTTAATGTTACCGTTCCACGTTCTGCTGTTTCGTGCCAACGGAACTTACTAATATACTTTTAGAATTAGCATCTTACTTGGATACTAAATTTTCATTTTGGATTATAATTTTTATTTTAAACTTAATTTATTTTAATACAAATGAAATTCATCAATTAGAAAGATATTCATACAGATAAACTCAATTTATCGATAAAATTTTTTAGCTACCACTAGGATTTGAACCAAGATCTCTTCTATTCAGGAAAGTGCGATACAAATTATACTACATCATATTTGTGTATTCATATATACTAGTATTTTAATTATTAAGGAAAACGCATTCTTATTGTGAAGTTGTAATTATTCAGAACATAGGTCTGTGATATTTTAAATACTAAATTAATGTATTAATTATAAATATATACATATAAAATCCCGGTGACGCAAAAACAATATTTTTCGACAAAATTGATTCTGAGTTTTACATAAACTATTACATAAACTTACACATCATTTTAACACTCAAATAATTTCAAAATTTGTAAAAACTTTTAAATAAGAGTTTTAAAGCAACAATATTATGCGACTAAAGTAAATATTCCAAAAATAATAAAGATCTAACTAAAAGTTATAATTTATCTACTGGTCATTGGTTATTGGATACTAAAAAACATTAAAATACTAAATACTAAATTAATGTATTAATTATAAATATATACATATAAAATCAATTTTGTCGAAAAATATTGTTTTTGCGTCACCGGGATTTTATATGTATATATTTATAATTAATACATTAATTTAGTATTTAAAATATCACAGACCTACGTTCTGAATAATTACAACTTCACAATAAGAATGCGTTTTCCTTAATACTTTAATAAATGCTTGTGTTTAGCTAATATAATTTTCTTAAACTTGTACAATAGTGAATTGATGCTTGAGAATAAATTATATCACATATGCAACTTTACAACGTGTTGTTCATAAAAAACTTTAGTATTTGTGTCCATTGATTTGTATAATGTTCGTTGTTATTATGAATTTAGGTTTCGAAGTCAAGGAAATACTAAGTTCAAAACTTTTGCAAAATTAATTAAACGCAATATTATTAATTTACACGTATAGGTCCTACCGATGGCAGCTTGGTGTTATATAAGTATCGTGCCAAATAATTGATACCGGAATTTTGGTTATTTCACACCAAATATCCAAATAAACTGAGTGACCTTATTTCTGAAACATCTTCATTATACTATTGAAATTTCTGTTAAGTTCTTATTCAGTGTCAGATCAAGCTACAAAAGGTATTAACATAATAATAATATAAACGAAATCTTTAAAAGTGTTGAATGAATTATAAAGGTAAAAATAATATACATATTATGATTAGAAAATATTACATAAAAATTACAAAGTGTACAGGAATATAATTATATATATATATATATATATATATTATTTTGTTGATTTTTTTTGTAAACCTATGTATGTGCAAGCCATTTAATGACATTATTTTTACAAATGATTTAATTGATTAAATGGTGCGTGCCTCTGACCTATTCCTAAACTATTTTTGAGTTACACGTTTATTAGTTTCGGCCTCAGCCTCGTAAATTACAGTAAATTGTAGTTTAATCCACTGTGAAAATGCAATAATATTTTTTATATATTTATTTATTAAGGATAACATATTTTTGTTATGAAGTTCCATTTTCAGAGCATAGTTTTGAAGTATTTAAACTTAATTTGTATTAGAAATATTATTTAAAATGTTGAATTTATGAGCCCGGATATCATACCGATTCAGTCCTTCACTGCTAATCTACGAGACTAATATATTTCAATTGTTAATAAAAAACAATCAAATCTCATTTAGAGATTTCGATACAATAGGTATATTTAAAAAAATATTTATTTAGATATTTAAAACTTCAACATTTTTTTGTATTTTTCCCTGCCTACCTCACTAGATCAGAGTCTATATCGAGATGGACAGTGTTTTCTTTATATAATTTAAATTAGTTCTTTGTATCATTCGAATAAGGTTGCTTACAGTTGGTTATAGATATATACACTATTGAATATGGCAAATAAATATAATAAAAAAATATAATAAATATAACAGTTAAAATAATTAGATCATTAAGGCTATAAATACATCTATTGAACATGATATATATAAAAAATATAAATAAAAGCAGAGTAAATTTAAATTTGTTATAATTAACTAAAAAGTAAATTTAAATTAGTTATAAAAACTCATCCCAAAAATATGTAGGTACATGATGTAATAACTTATCCACAATTCACCTCAATAATTTACATTTATAATACGTTTTGTTATACATAAATACTTATTTTTAATAATTATTTTGCACCTGTTAGGTCAAGGATTCTTCAAAGGCACATTCTCTACTACATTAACGGATGTGATTTCGCGTGTGGTTCATCTAGGCCGAAATCACTGACCGTAAAATTACTGAACAAACCACGTGACCTTCTGTCGTAACCCTGATCTCCTCATCAAGGCAGGTAATGTAAATGATCTCCAATCTACGTATGATAAATACATATATCGTAGCGTAATATTAATTTTTTTAAATCATCTATTCACCTATCAAAGACCTTCCAGCTAGATAGGAGAATATGGAATAACTAGGTAAAGAAATTGAACAAATTCTATCTTATTGACAAATGACACGAATACATAGAAGTGCTTGGTCCAGGCATCCGGGTTCATGGTTCGAATAGATTGTTGTTGGACTCTTTCCGTTTGCAACAAACGATGGCAATGCAACTCATATGATAATGATAATGCTCCCTGAAAGCCCATTGTTGTTTCTTCATATGTTCAGTCATTGATTTGGTTGTCATCAACGCGTCATCTTTCATTTAAAAATGCAGGTGCATAATAATTATCTTTATAAGTCTATCATTATGAAAAACATAAACAAATCATAATTTCTTAATGTTAACAAATCCTTTAAAATATTAAAAACATATTTTCACTGGAGCCATAAACCAAAAATCAAATAAAGCGACATCTACGATATTAGTGATGGTAAACCAATATCCGAAGGTGATTGTGACGATGATTGGTAACTGAGATTTAATGATGATTGGTAGCTAATATTTAACTGATAGAAGTTGACTTACTAGTGTACCAGTCACAGTGAACAAAAATTACGAATAATCAGTTGTCAATCGTTACAATCGAATACAGTCAAGTCACAATAAAGGATTAAAGAAAGGTTCATATAACGATTTTACCAACACTATATCATATTTATTTATAATTACTAAAGTAATTCGGACAATCTCTTCCAAACATATTAAAATATGAATATTTACATTTAATAATATGTATATAGCCAGACCTCGTTTAACGATTAGGTTCCGTTACACCGATCTGGTCATAAAGCGTGTTGGTTGGGAAACGAACTTGATGTTTTTACTGCCTCTAATCCTATCCTTATTGTATGAACTGTCACTGTGTAAATGTATGTGTGTCCTCAAATTGAGTAGATGAGTGGTGGGGGACGAACCTTATAAGGGGCCGTCTCTGGAGAAAGAGCTCTCTTCCATCACAGCTTCTTCTGAATAACAAGTCTATCTCTGAAGTGTATAATTTATATTTACTGTAATAACTTATTGTAATAAACTTATAATTGTTACCCGGATATATTGAATTTTATATTAGAAAAAAATTAGGCCCCTAGTAATTCGACTGTAATCAGAGGAAAGAACCCCAAGGGAATCTGGTGATAATTAAATAATTATCACACTTACCCTTTGGAATAGTAAATACGGTAGAATGTGCTAGGTCAAAATCACGTGTCATTGCCTTCACTTTATTTCCAGCATCATAATCGTTGATAATCTTCATTTTTAACTCGCGGTTTATAGCCTCCCTTTCTTTTTTGTTGTTTACTTTAGGCAAAATGGTGCCTTTTATCATCAGAATATTTTTATTTTATTTTAACTGAAGACGTATCTAATGTTTTTCATTTGTGCATTGCATGCGATCGATCGATACAGTTAATACTGATGTTAAATTAAAAAAGGGTGATTGACAACATAACTCGACGATTGCTCACTTGACGCTAGAAGTAGACGACGCGACATATCTTATAATATTATCTGCCTCTTCCCTGCTAACGACAATGGGACAGACATTTTTCCTGCCTCTCATCGTCGTAAGTGTCAAAAATGATTCTCGTATAAGGGGCGTAGTGTTAGTAAGCATAGATAACAGTCGTAAATACGAACGGTCGTTAGGTGAAGAGTATTTATCAAAATGTGTGCTCGAAGGTATTGTTAATTTTTACAGCGAGCGTCCTCCATTAGACAGCTTTGGTCTCAAGCAACAATCTCATAATCCAGTGGACCAAATAGTTTCAAGTAAATATTACGAGATGTGACGGACGACGTAGCTCTGACAGATCTTCGTACCGTAAAATTACTTAAGTAATTACAATCGCAAGCGGTAATGGTCGTGACTTTGAGTACACAGTGTGACATAAATTCCCAACGCACACTCGTTAAAAAAACGCACGCACAAAATGCTCGAATCACAAGAGGTCGGCTCCGGGGAAGTGTTATGATATACTCAAGGCTAAACACCGTAAAAGCTGTATAAATAATGATGATACCAAGCCCACTCATGTTATTGTATGCAAATTTGTGCATTGTGAATTTAATCCATTAGTCAGCGCGGTACGTCGGTACGGCGCTCGGTTTGTATAGAAACGCAGTGGAGTTAAGTATTTAATATTATTATTGGTGTTGATAGCCTTGTTCGGCTAATCAAGTGGAGCGTTTGTTTTTAATTGGCACGGATAAGCGACTGCAGAATGCACAACTTCTCGGAATTGATGGCCGAGGTGTTTATATTATATTGAGATAACGGCAGTGAGGTATTCAATCTGCGGAATGTTAATCTTTACCAGATTAGGTGACAAACATAATTTTATTATGTATTATAATAATAATTGTAGTAGCGATAAATTCGTCAGCTGATCGAAAATACAAGTTCACCACTAATCTAGGTTGACATTGTAGATTGACCTATTTTAATTTTATTTTTTGCCCTTAATCCTTTCAGATCCAAATTAATTCTCCTGGTTGTAAACATAAATAATATTTCTTTATTAAGGAGAACTCATTTTTATTCAGAACATTGATTTGTGATATTTTAAATACAAATTAAATGTGTTTAAAGTAAACTAAATTTTGTACTCTTGCAATCTGGGGAAAAGATGGCTATCAAATAATGGAACGATAGATGTATACATTTTAAAAGTGTAACATGTAGGTTCGAAAATTTATCGTCAATGCACTGTCTTGCTGTAGCATAATCGGTTAATGCACGTTTCCCGGATTGTAAGAGATCCAGGTTCGAATCCCGGTGGCAATAATATTTTTTTTTGATAAAATTGATTTTATATGTATATCTTTCTAATAAATACATTTAATTTGTATTTAAAATATTTTTTTGTTGATTATGTGTAGTAGTATTTTTTGATTTTTTTTTATAAAGAAAATTAGGACGCGTCTTTAATTAGTTATGATATAATGACGCGATTGTGGTCTAGTGGTCATGAAATACGCCTAGTAATCTGAGCCTCGTTCCATTACGCCATAAAGTTAGTCCTTTATTCATAAAAAGCGTTCAGTTTAGTTTGAAAATAGTAGGAATGCTTTTGTGACACGTATTCTGTGTACGCATCACTATTTAAAAAAAAAAGTATCAGTAAAAACTAAAAGTATCAAATCATTAAATATCTGAAGTCTTTAGTAATAATGAATTCTAAGTGATATTGGCTATGTAAAAGGGCGTTCTATAGACAAATATATAAATTATTTATTATAGTTTATTTGTATCATCTGACAGTTTATACGTTTCGTGTGTTATAATAAAAAATTAATACATACTTTTTAGACAAACACTAACTAATAAGTGCGTCATTACGCGAGAAAATCAATGGCAGCCATTGAGTAAAACAAAGTAACGTTTCTCTTTCTGATGCGATGATGCTAACGAATTAAAAAAAAATACGATGTTGTCAGTTTAAAAAAAATCTAATCAAATAAGTACCTACTTGCCTAAAAGTAATTTTCAAAGTTCATATTCATTCAAATAAACAATGGCTGAGAAAGGGTTAAAATTAATACGACATATCACATTATATTATATATATAGCATTTAAGATTTAAAAAAAATCTTCTAATTATGTGTTATAATTAAAATTTATAACTAATAATGGTCGCTTACCAATCACTTTTGATTGCGATTTAAATACGTAATATACCGTAATAAAATCACTGAGGATTTCAGTAAATAAGTAATGTCTCGGTTTAATTATTATTTTTTAAATCGGCACTCCCAGAATTTTAATTTATAAATTTCGCATCTTAGCAAACTTAGACCAGTAATATGAAATGCTTCAATATAATCGTGTTGTTAAGTATAACATCACATAATATTGACTGTAAGATTCTACTAAATACTACAGCTAAATTTAAAAATTGTAACACTGGATGCTCAGGAATTCTTTTTTTTTCTAATTTATCTTATTTTTTTCTCCTGTTTTTTAAGTAATTAACTATTTTTATGGTAATGTGTCCTACGGACGAAGAAGTCCTGGAACAGTATAGCGACAATAAATGGATGCATTACGTCATCTGGCTGTAAAGACCAAGAAGTCGGCTATGAGCTTAAAGACCCAAGATCATGACACATGTGAAGTTTCTAGTAGTGAAGAGAAAAAATGCAACTCTGGACTCACTGGTGTGATTGTGATTGGTATTCGATAATATTAGTGATTGAAAACTGTGACTGTGCACATATCTATATAATGTACCAACAAGCATGTGGAGAGAATGATCGAATAGCAATCACTGAAGATCGAAGCTAAGATTTAAGACATATATGTCTTAAATCCGAGACGGAAGAAATGGCTCATAATTAGGATCAATGAAAAAAAATATTTGAAGAGCCCAAAATTCATCAGCGGTTGTAGACCCAACAGCGATGATGACTAAATTATCATAATTTAGTTAGCCCAAAGTCATCAGTTCATTGTTGCTATCTAGAATCAACAAAGTTAATAATTTTCTCATTAACACTCTTATGAATGTCCAAACTACGGGAACGAGATATTCAAGGAGACTAGTCCGAGTATTATTCAACCATCGTGTAACGAACGAAAGGTTCCATACGGGTCATTTATCACAGTGAAATATCTCAAATGAGCTGACTGAGATGTTATCGTCGTACGAAGGAAGTAAGATGCAGTATTTTACGGCAGACGTCCCGTGGGTCATCTTAAGGGAAGCTGAAAAGATTATGTGAAGAATCACCGACGAAAAGACACACGGCGGTGCCTGAACCAATATGAGTAAGTTAAGATGAAAAATAAGTAGTTATACTATAGGATGTTATATAAGGTATGACAGATCTCTGTACGCATTAAACCTCGATTCGATCCATTCAAGTTTTTCATCCGGATGAAGGAAAAGGTATTTTTTTTAAAACCGGTTGAATATAAATAAATAACTCACAGTGGTTTATAAAACAAAGTTAATAAACTATTAATTATATGAAGTGTTTTTTAGAAAATATTCAAGTTTGTTATTTATATAATTCTAGGTGATAGATATATCTAATTTATTTTAATTATCTAGGGCTGTATTTTGGATATTCGCAGCTTCACAAATAAAAAAATTATTTCATTAAAAATGTATCTACGTATATTTTTTATTTACTTGTGTTAATGTATTTTTGTTAATAAAAAGAGGATTAGAAGTCCTGTTGGTATTTGAGAAACATTTAAATTTTAATGAAAGTTGCTTTCAGCTGTCTTACTAAAAAGCGACATATAACGATTAAATCTAATGGTCGTATGCCGGCATAGTGTAATTGTTTAAAGTACTTTACCGCCGATAGGATGTACCGGGTTCGAGTTCCGTTGGCAACTTCGTTTTTTGACAGATAGATTCGTTTTTTATATCTTTTTGAGTGGTATATAAACTTTTTTGATGCAATCAACGTATCGTTTATTTCATTTATCGTCTTTATCATTTTTTCTGAATGACTGACACCAGGCTTCTACATCTATTTCGATGTTCTTCTGCCACTGGTATTAAATATTTATTTAATCTCGTT
Organism: Eubasilissa regina; assembly: GCA_022840565.1. Classification (NCBI taxonomy): domain Eukaryota; kingdom Metazoa; phylum Arthropoda; class Insecta; order Trichoptera; family Phryganeidae; genus Eubasilissa; species Eubasilissa regina. The sequence goes on from JAINEB010000009.1 coordinate 24,250,340, forward strand.
GTAGATTAGTCTCTTCGCAAAATATTTTGATTTTTCATACTTAAACGAACGGATCAGCAGGATGAGATATTATAAATCATCTTACCATTGGCGAAACTACAACAATTGTGCCCGAATACAGAATGGAAAAAAGGCCCTTCTAAGTATCGTATATAAGATATACGAACATTTGTACTACATAGTTTAATAATAAATAACAAAATTAACCTTATATAATATTCGTACTTCGCAAGGCATTTATAAGAACTTGCAGTTTGATGGTGCGTTCCCATGCCTAACATATTATTGACACATTATATAATACTACTGCTGTATACATTGTTAATTTTTTCACATATTTTCGTAATATATGTAAGAAACGATTTAAAAAATTTATAATACCATTTTTTACCGCTATTTATTACTATTAACGCTAAGTAAATTATTGATACTTTCAAAAATTTATATTTCAAATGGATTCTACGACGCGAACTTTTTAGGAACCCCAACGTATTGGCTACTTTGGCATAGTTGCGCCACAGGATCGTGCTATCTATATGGTTCGCACTACAGAATTAATAAATTAATTTATGTTATCACGTACACATGTGATATAACCGAGTCATTTAAAAAAATATATATTTAACCTGATTGAAGAGAATTTCTTACTGAGCCTTAATACTCAAATATCATCTACCAGAAAATTTAGATACTATCATTACATTTTGACTGTTGCCCGGCAGGTCTATTTATATTAAAAACAATTAAAGTTGATCTCTCCACATTTTTAAAACTCGTTCAAGATCTGTCATTATATTTCATCTTCTGGTTCTCGGGACAGATGTTAGATGTTGATATTTACAGCAATGAAAGTAGATATTAAAACGACTAGGTTCTTTAGCCCTACCAGGTAAAGCCTCTATCATTGGGTTTGATCTTACTAATACCGAATTCCCAGGGTTATAGAATAGAGTTACGCGTTCAAGGAAAGGAGTTGAAAACAAGTGGTAGCTGTGTATTAGCGATACTGTTTTGGATGTTTAAAAATTATTTTAATCGTAATTGAAATCGTTTAACATAAAACCATGTGGAACAAAATATTTATTAGGAGAACACATTCTTATTGTGAAGTTGTAATTATTCAGAACATAGGGTCTGTGATATTTTAAATATGAATTAAATATATTCATTAGAAAGGTATGCATATAAAATCAATTTTATCGAAAAATATTCTTGTTGCGCCACCGGGATTCGAACCTGGATCTCTTTCCAAACCGGGGAAGGTGCATTATCTAACTTCGCTACAGCGACGATATTTTTAGTGACAAATTTTTGAACCTATGTTACCTTTTTGATGTTAATACATTTAATCGTTCCATTATTTGAAAGAGCCATCTACTTTATTTTTACTGAATCTTAAATACCTTTGAGTAATCTGATAGCAGACGCCAGAATTATCAATTTATTTTTATTAAATTTTGGACACATTGACACAACTTTATTATTAGGAGAACACATTCTTATTGTGATGTTGTAATTACGTTGAAAAAAAAATGATGTGTGAATTTACACACCATTTTGTAGGAGCCAGAATATTTGTTCATTTTAACCGATTTATAAAAACTAATATGAGATGCCGCAGGATTATTTAATTTTTTAGTGAAAAACGCGATATTTTTGAAAATGTGTTTTTTAATTTTTCTATAATATGTTTACCTAATATAAAAGCATATTTTTTAGCCTTCAAAAGTACACCAAAGAAATTTCTTATTATGTACAATATACATTTATATACGATATTTTGGTAATTTATATTTTCGACCAGATTGCAATACTCCAAAAATTAATTTATTGATTTTATATTTGCTCTCTTAACTACGACAGTTAAATGTGTTTTAATCATGTATGTATAAAACACATTTAACCTGTTTACGGCATTTCTCTGATTGGTTTATTTTTTTAAATGTAGGTACAAACTTACTAAAAGAAAGCTAAAATTGATCACGCTAAGTTTTATAAACATACTCGCTCCCCTTATAATAGACTTCGTTATTCTGAACGATTTCAGAATTATTTATTACTTTTTATTTTTCAAATTCATCGTTACATTAGTTCCTTGTTACTACTCGGTCATCTAAAATATTCTCACACATTTTTCCTCACTAAATATAAAATAATTAAATATTTGTTACATTACGTATCAGAGTTACCAACGATGCACTGCCCCTGGTTCCGGCCGACGTGTTTTTCGTGATATTCATGAATTTTTAATAATTTCACTCATATTATCACGTGCCTGGAGTTCGGAGAACAAGATTAAGTAACAGGTTAGCTTTCTTTTATCAGATTTCATAAAAAAGCTTTACCATATTTCGGAGGCGATTAAATCAAAATTAACTTTTTTATATACGTAATTTAAGAGTAATGTTTTAATATTGTAAGGTTGTAAACAAACCATAAATACGGGATTTTAGACATTTCGACGAGACTCTCGTGAATTGTTTTTAAAATTATAATACTCATTTGGCAGAAATTAATTTCCTCGGCGGTCCCGATAGCCCAAGCGGTTAGGTTGCTGCTTCAAGAATTTAGTATCCGATTCCTGTCGTGCCGAAAAAAAAAACATTTTTATTATCGCCATCTTGTCAAAATTACCACTCACTCACTGTTATTATTTTAGTTTTATGAGTGCCTCTTTTAAGCAATTTTGAGTACAGTGTTAGGTTTTATTTATTTTTTTTGTTAATAATAGAGTTTTACGTAAACAACGTATTTGGTTTTTTTTTTTTTTGATTCGGATTTTTCAACTATTCGGAGTTAACCCTCAGGATTATGCCTATCTAATTCAATATCTTTCTCTCTCTCTCTCTCTCTATCCAAGTCGCCAAGCTTACGTCTGACCATCATATTTCTTTAATCATCTACTGCTGCGTGAATTTTTTGTTTTCATCATTCTCGGGCTTGAATATTCTGAGCGAGGTTCCAATCATCTTAAAATTTGGTCGGTTAATCTTAAAAGTGATCGTTCGTCCTTCACTCTAGATTCTTCAAGATCTCTCTGTACATTATTGCTCTTAAAATTGTCCTTAACCATGATATATTTTTTTAATGTTTTGGATAGTTCTTGAAGAATTTAAGGATTCGTTTGTCTCGCAGTTCTAGTATATGGTGGTAATGCCACATCTCGAAGGTATCGTAGTCCTGTTTTCTTCATGATCCAATTTCGATAATAATAAATTTTATTAATTAACAATTTGGTTACAGAAGAATATAACAAGACTAGCATATAAGCAATCGGCTTAATGACCGCTGTGCGGTCAGGGTCTCATCGCCTATCGCCGATTGCTTGCTGCTAATCCCTGCGGGCGGTTATTTTGGCCACTTCGCTCTCAATAATGGCCGCTACGCGGCTATTGGTGACCACTGCGCGGTCAGGGTCTCAATATAATTTATATTTTCAATGATAGAGCTATCCCCAAGACAAACCACATATAAATAAAATGGCGATGTAATTAAAATAATTCCATCTTTGTAAGTCAAAACATTTGTAAGTATCATTTCTCCCTTATTATGGACAAAAGAAAAGATGATAGATGTCTATACATATATGATTTCTCTAAAATATAATATTTTTCGTACACGTATTAAAGATAATATATACTTAATTTCAAATTCAATATATATTCACGTACTGTTATTGAATACATAAAAGTAATATGTAAAATTAACCTAGAGATATTAAAAACACATTCGTTTTTGCCATACTCGCGTCTCACAAAACTAGCCGTTTAATCAAGCACTACACAGCCATAATGACACAACCGATAATGACATTACTGAAGTCGCCACATACAGAAAGTCATAGGTATAGACGAGGAAGCGTAATATTATTATCGCTTGAAAACGGAATGTGTGACGATCACCCGACCTACCATGGAGATTATTTATTTCAATCCCACTTCGGTCACAAAACTGGAACGTTAAATTTAATTATGCACATTAATCTTGTATCCTTTTATCCTCTCCTGTAATCATTTGTATCACTAATACATCTCTATATACAGAATCATATAAACAGACAATATTAATCATCAATAATGAGAAATCACCAAAAATCACAAACATTGAGGGAAATGCATGCAATGGCCTAACAATAAATTGTCGGGCCTCCGAACAAACATACCTTGAGCCCTTTGATACGGTGTACATACTAGCCCGTGAGCCCCATATATAATACTACCCAAAGTACACATGTAGGTACAACGGATCCCTTTGGCCCAATGTACAGCTTACCCGTGGGCTCCATATATAATACTACCCAAAGTACACATGTAGGCACAGCAGATCACTTTGGTCCGAAGTACAACTTGCCCATGGTCCCCATATATAATACTACCCAAAGTACACATGTAGGTACAACGGATTATTTTGGTCCGAAGTACAACTTTCCCGTGGGCCCCATATATAATACTACCCTAAGTACACATGTAGGTAAAAAGGATCCCTTTGGTCCGATGTACAGCTTGGCCGTGGATCCCATACTCTCCCAAAATAACAGATTTTTACGATAGTCATATTCATTATTATCGATTTAGTTTCATTCACTTCATCACTTTTTTTGCTCGTTTTAGTAATTTATAATTACGTTTTAGTAATTTTAATCTTTTGCTGGAATATTAATGTTACCTTTTTTCATCACTAATAAAACTTTCAAGTATTTGCCTTGTTTCGTTTAATATTATTAGCGAAAAAAGTATAATTTCATTCCATTTCTTTTTCAAAGTTAAAATTTTAGGAATTCGATTTACTGGAGACAGTAAAATAAAGAGATTTTCGAACAAAATTTAATAGTTCACGTGGCGTCAGCTTTTGACTTTTTACTTTATTGGTATTTCATCAGAAATAAGTATGAATGTTACGCATTCTTTCAATTTAATTTTGTTTAGTATCTTGCTAAGCGATTCGCGATGTTTCGAGCCCCCGGGCGGTTGTCCCGGCTGCTCAAACGGTAGCTGCACCACTGATTGAGAGGCCTCATTAAAAATTAGGTAGGCTTGGTTCACATGATGCGATTTTAGTTGATCAACTGTCTGTTTGTTGAATGACAGTTCAAATAATACTGATTAATGAAAACCCTCTTTAAGCAAAATTGATCGACTTTAGTCGATTCAAATGTAAGTCATCGTTCGGGTTGACATTGGATCGACACGTGTAAAAGCCATTGTTGTCTTTTGGATGAAAAACTAGATATATATTAAAATTAAAATCCACGTGTAATAAATCGGCTCCAGTGGATATTGAAAACGAAATAAATACTATAAAAACCATCTACAATAAGAAATTAGGATCTAAAAATTCTTTATATTCTCAAATTCTTCCTATTTCATTCATCCAGTATCATTTCTATCACTCTTCTAAAGCGAGCCGTACCAGAAGAATATTTTTTGACACTCCTAATAAATTTCTTCTTAAAATCCATTTTCTGACCCAAACAACCCTAAAAATGTCAGAAATTATCGAGCCGCACGCACTAACAATTTCATTCGACGCCATCATAATTACAAATATTGGTTCAATTTAAACTAAGACGTTGATCTTTCCAATTTATTTTCAATTTCTTGTTCAATTTATGTCGTCACTATATTTTACAATAGCGTGGAAGTATTTATGTGACCACCAATTTAAGAAAAAAATATTACGAATACGGAATACCGTGAAAGAAAACTGGAAAAATCTAAAAGATCTCTATGCACTGTTATTTATCTGAATATAAAAATTAGGCTGAATGTGTTTGTTTGAAGAATAATACATACTTGAAAAATCTTGAATCTAGAGACGTAATTCAGCGCTAATAAACAGATGTAATTATAATAATATAATATTAAGTAGAAACATTTCATGTTTCTCATCCCAGTGAGGGTGGTTAATGTTCAGATAATAACCCTTAACTGGTATAGTTTTTATAGCCTTTCCAATATATGTTACGTATGGGCTTTTTGAACTTCAAAAATTGGTAAATATACAAAGTTTTATATACTAGGGTTGCAATATAAATGAAAGATGGGATCCTTCTGTTGAAATCAAATGCCGCATTGAGCAAGCTCATGCAAACTTTATCCGCAACAAAAAGATGTCCAGCAGTCATGATCTCAACCATCAATATCTCAGACATGTAATGAGACATTCAGAGAAGTACGAGATCTTGCACCTTATAATGCAGGGAAAGATTGCTGGAAGTCGGGGCCCTTGAAGAAGGAGAACATCATGACTATATGACTAGAACAGACCCAACAGTTACCCAGGATCTTTTATAAGCAAAAGCTCCTATACAGGTCCTGCTCATTCGCTACCAGGTTGGCATTTATTTAATGCTATTACGACAACTGTGTAACAAGAACACCATGGCTGAAGAACCTGAGGCAATGGTTTTATCAACTGTAGAGCTTTGCCTGGCCATAATAAACAAAGTGATGATAGCCAACATCCGTTGAAAGTATAGGGCACATGATGAAGAAGAAACTGTTGCATATCTGTTGAAGATATGATGGCCTGAGGAGAAAGAAGGTTCTGGAATAGGACCTCACACTAATGGAGATACATTATGATGAGAGTGAATGTATCAAATGAATATGCTACAATGATCCGCCTCATTAATTCGGACCATCATTTGTGTTTGGATATTTCAGTATTCAACTTGGTTCACAGCGTGAACAAAATAGTACTTACATGATTTATTTAATAAAATATTACAGTATTTTGCGACTACAAATTAACAATGAGGTGGTTACGAGTGAAAGTTGTCGTCTCTATAGAATCCGGTAGAGAAGTAACGCATTTAGCGGGGCGCCCGGTGACAAGCCTGGCCGGCCCGCTACGTGGCACCAGTCGTGCTCGGTGTACCGCGCTATGTCGCGATGGAAGTCATGCTGCTAGATTGTTTTAACATGCACAGTTGATGTTCTACATCCAGCTCAACATACACTTGTTTAATAAAAAGGACTATATAACAGACTAATCATGATGATAATGAAAATGTTCAGTTAATTAAATTACAAAGACAATGTATATTTTATTTAATCTAACAAAGTGACATATATATATATATATATCATTTACAGCGCTGCAGTATTTTTTAATACAATTATCAATCTATATAGCTAGTAAATTTATATTTGAAAATGTATATCAAATTGTTCATTAAATCTAGCTGTCAAATGTATTTAAAAACCAAACATGACTGGTCAACAGTAATAATATTAGATTGGTCTTTTTGAATTCTCCAATATAGTTATAAATATATTTTTATAATTTATTCCTACGATAAAATAATAAAAGAAAAAACAAATTATAGTATTTAAAAAATATATATTATCAATGTGTAAAATATTTTAGAGTACGATTTTTAAGCAATAGATGTAATATTTTAGATATCTTTTTGACAAGAGATTTCACACATTCTACTACAGCAGTTGAGGGTTAACGTTGGCTTATTTTTTTATTAAGCTCGTAGCATTTTATGTGTTGACGGTTAAGGAACGATAACGCCATCTAACGACGAATTCATTGAGGCGTCATGATACTCTAACGGTGTCCGAAGTATCCAAGTTTGGTACCTTCACAGGGGTAGTTCTTTGCTATTATACTTTGAAATGCACAAAGAAATTGCTCAATATGCCAACCATTTATTGTTTTAGTGAAACTGTATTATTTTTAGTATCATTTAGTAAAACTAAAACGTTACATGATTATCAATTTATATTCTGACTTACCTATTATTTTTTGCCCATCCGATATCCACTATCTTTACATTAATTCATTTTTATCCCACACATGAGACCCGCTCTGTATTTTACTATACTCGTTTTTCCCTATTTATTTATTTATTCAGAAACGATTTTTCTCATCTTATAATTTTTTAACATTTCTCTATGATACATCAATCATATATAGATATCTGTATAATTATTGAATACATTGTATTACATTTATTAATAATAAAGGCAATACATATTTTAATAAAAGAATTTTAATAAAACATTACATGATAACCAATATTCAGTAATTTAAAAAAAATACTTATAAAGGGTCAATCATTTAGTAAAACTTCTTTAAAATATTTTTTTTTTTTATCAATTTTTTCTTCTTTCTTCCTTCGTGTCAGTATTGACATATAGTAGCTTCAATAAATAGACTCTGCTCTTAATGCACCTCCATAAATTCCGATCCTGTATTGCCCTCACAGCTGACTTCGGGGTCTCTTCATCCAGATGCAAAGCATCTATCCACTGCTATGGCACCCTTTAAGGCCTCCTTCGGTCCAATTTATCGTTAAAATATTTTCTCCCTTGAACAAACTTGTTTCTCCAAATTGTTTTCCAACATATTTCAACAAATAATGCTGCTATGCTAATATTACAAACAAATAATAAGAATGCATTATTAGAAGCTTGGGTGACACGAAAAGTCAAATCAAAGGCGGAAAAGCATGCACGACGGCTGAGACATCTACGTGTTCAAAGGTTTCATTCGACGAGGTAAAACTACAGCCCGTTCCGTCAGACGTTGCATTAAAGTGAAATCCGACGCTAAACGATGCAGTTCCTGGCCATAGCCAGGGTATAATGCGATATTAGACGTCACCGTTATATTCAGCCGTTGAAAAGTGTCGCGTGCTAAGATCTCTAGAACGGGGACAGTAAAACACAAGCGACGCCGAGCGCTGCGAAGTTTTTTGAATGGGTGTCTTGAACCATTTCTTGTATCGACAGATTATTTTAATACATTTATCTCTACTTAAAATAGGAATACATACTACTTTTTCCTCTTTTATATCGGTATTGATATATGTAGCGCCTAATCAGTATTGATATATGTAACTCTCTAAAATGACTGTGTTTTTAAGTAATGAATGAAAACGTATATTTTGATAGTAAATGTACAAAATGTTTGTTTTTACATCAACATTTTTTAGAGACAATTCCAACAATAATGTTTTTTTTCTGTATATATCGTTCTGGCAGCCATACTCGATTTTAGATCACGTGATCATCAACAAGCGTTGTGATTGGCTGATTTCATTTTAGGGGGAATAGCAACTTATACTCCATCTATTTTAGGGTATTTTGGAACTAACCCTGATTTTGGACATACAATATGAATAGATTTACATGGCTATTGCGCGAAACTATGTGTTATGTATGTAGCTGTTAAAAAATCTACAAATCTGTATATTTAACTCAAATTATCCAAAATTTGTTTTAGTGGATTTTTAAATTAGGTGCTATATATAGTGGCCTCAATTAGGTGTGACTTCGCTCGTTATACACCTCTGCTTCATTCTTGGATCGCCCTCACAGCTGACTCCAGGATATCTCCAGATAGTTGTCTCTACTCCATTGCGGCGCTCTTCCAGATCTTCTTCAGTCCAAAGGTGTGCTCATGATCTCTCTTTTTTAGGATGCCACTTTGACGTGCATAACCGAAGAATACCGAGAACCTTTTATTCACTGCTGTAGATAAGGCTTGCTGTTGGCGATTTTGTTGGAGGATTGAGGTATTCGCGCATCGTGCTGTGTACGGGATACATAAAATCGTTATCCAGCAATAGATTTCTAATACGTCTATTTTACACTTGCCGTTATTGCAGACTATCCAAATCTTCACTGCATACATGAAACTTGAAAAGACAAAAGTGTAAACCAATATAATTTAGCTTGCTTGATGTCACTGTCTTTCTATATTCTTTACAATTGTTTCCTAACAACTTTAGCTAATTATTTATTTTCGAATTTCGTTTGTGATGAGTGCACACAAATAAACTAATTCTTGAGCTACTTCACACTCTGCTATTTGGGAAGATTCTGGTGATGCACTAACACAATTCAGATTCGATATTTTATAATTTAGACCGATTTATTTATAAATACATACATAAATATAAATTAAATGCTATTGAAATTAAATCTACTACTAATAGAATAATGGAAGCCAAAAAAAAGACAATAAGGAAAGGTATTAGATAATAATAAATTCATTAAAGGCGAGGTTTAATTTTTCCTGTTTGAAATTCGAGAAATTCTACACGACTTAGAAATGCTTTCAAGATGAGACCAATAGTTAAATTCTTATACGTATCACATAAATAATTAATGACGTTATGTGTTACGTAAATCGTGCTATAAAGGAAGGTTTGAATAGAAAGAGACGAAAATAAAATTGTTGATGCTATCGCATTCGATACAAGTGTCAAAAACAACTCGTATCTGGAATATTTTTCATATTGATATGGAAAAAATCAATCGAAAATAAAATAATTTATTGAGTATCTAATTCATGTATATGAATACGTCTTGAAATTTAACGAAGTACCTACATGTATTTAGATGATCGCTAAAATCAATGTTCTAAATTTAAAATTATTATGACAGCTTCAATTTATTATTTTGTTTAATATTATCGATTTAAAACGCCATTCATGTTTCATAATTACATACTATTTATGAAACAGACAGTTAGTGTTTAAAATACAACAGTGTTATATGTGAACAAATATTTAATTGCGACATACATAAAAATAACGTGCATAAAATGTTTACTGTGTTCAAGAAAACGTTGTTTTCCAGTAAAAAAACACATAATTTAAAAATTTGCTACTAATGTTGTGAATAAGTTCAATATTAATTCATATCATGAGTAAAAAATGCGTGAAAACATATATATTTTTGGCATATTTTAACAAAAATTACGAGAGCGCGGACTGAACGGACTAAACAAATGTAAAAAGTATATTTTCAATAAAACAAAGTATTTTAAAAACGTCGAAAATTAATATTACGTTCTGCAAATTGAATAGTTAAACCTCTATTAATTTTTAACATTTTGTTATTTTGTCTCTATTGAGATTTGTCTCCTTAATATTGGCTTTAATATTATTAGAAAATATATTTCGTATACGCAATAATTTTCCATATTAAGGCAATTCTGTGGCGCGCGGAAAATGTATTTAATGCTCATCGTCTTTATTACAATGCTTATATTTTCCTAATTATGGTAAACAACATTCAGTTTATTAGTTTTATATTAGTGTAAAAGTCCAATATAAATAATACTTTTAAAAAAAGTCAAATCTAGTGTTTTTTTTTTTATATAAATGAATAATAAAAACACACAATTCAAAATATGTATTACTTTTATTTCGTAATTTAGCAATCAACAAATATTATTTCCAATGTAAACTTCATAAATTTTAAATAATATATTTAAGTAAAATTTATATCTATAGTAATAGATTTAAAAAATAATTAAAATGCTAATAAATCAAGTATTGTAAAAAAACTATAACTATTTTTTGTCTTATTTTTTGTTTGTTTTACTATTTCCTATAGAACTTTTTTTATGAGATGAGTTATTTTATAAAATTTGGGATATTTCACGATACACAAATGTAAAAATGTACATTTCATATGTGAAACTTATTTATAATTTTTAACCATGTAATTTTACTAAAAATATATATATATAATTTAGTTCCCCTGAATGCGACGAGAAACGCCTTGGACAGTTTTCTTCTTCAGTTTGTTTTCGCGATCTACGTTCAGGGCTTAATTTTCTCTGTAAGGTTGGGATTTTAAATTGTAGTTGTTTAAAATTTTTTATAAATTAAATATTTAAACATAGTAGTAAATGGATGACATTAAAGAATAAGGAAAATGTATTATTGAGTTAATGAAAGAAATTTGTTTGAACATGATTCGTTCGAAATAAAATTATTTAAAGAAGAAAATATTGTAACGATGGTTTATTTTAGATGCAAAGAATTGATGAAGAGTTTTTTTTCTTTTTCTATATACGAGTCTTACTCTCATAGAAAAGAAATAAATGTTAAAAGAAATATATATTAGTGATCATTTTTAAAATTTATTATATCTCATTATATGTACTAATAAAAAAGTGTCATGTGTCTACTCTTATTTATGAGTAGTTTATTGTTGGTAAAGTATCGTGTTTGATATCTATGATCTACTTGCTTAACTAGCAATCTAACCTACCATTACGGCGTATGCAGAGAGGACAGGGGATGACTATTTTCTAGTATTTTATTTACCTAGTCTTATTCACTTATGTGAGTGTATATTTTTTTGGAGTGTATACAATAACATTTTTAATATACACACACATCTGTCGAGTATCAAGTACCTACTCAACATTTTATATACATTTGTTCACTTGCATACCTAAAAGACTTCTTGGACGTAATTTTATTTTGGGTTTTAACAACATGATTAATTGTAATTTCAGAAGCATTACCCCATTCAAATAAGCCAAAACCTGTATTTGAGTTGAACAAGCAGAGTACATTTTTAAAAGGAAATTTCACATATTTTAAAGATAGACATTAATATAATATTTGATATACTAAAGAGGATATGGACTAGAATGTCATGATACGTTTTTGGGGTGATGAAGATATAAAATTGATTTATGCAATCTAAACTAAAATTGAAATCGATGACCGAAACGTGCTTTGGGGAAAATTGTACCGCAAAGGCATTTACAGCGACGCCGTGTCGTTTGAAACCAAACGTTCGGTACTTAACAATCTAAACACACATAAAAAGAAAGAAAACTCCTAATACAAGTTTCAACAGTTTCGGAGGCTGACTAAGTTGCTTCTTCTTATTTTATCTTGCACTTCTGAGATGCCTCGGGAAAGAAGATTGTATACCTTACATAATTTAATATGTACATTTCACTATTTTTAGGGAAATGTTTTTTTTTTACAGTAATGAAATAGATATAATCACGTGGTTTAGATTTATTATCATTCTTATTTAACCTTTATGAGAATTACAATATTGTCAGGGATACGATTGTTATTGAAATACACGGAGGACGTTTCATTCGCGTAATGCTTAAGTTTGAACATTTCGGAAAAAAGTAAGTAATCATAACATATCAAATATCAATATTTCTATCGTTATTGTACCAATATTGGTTACAATATAATTAAATCTGAATAATAAACAAGAACAAATATAACATGATTGTTAAGATTTCGCAAATAGTTGGCGGTGTTTGAGAATAGGCGCCTATATATGTGGAACACTGCTGAGCAGATATAAAAATGATAATTCATTCGTAATTTAAAATAACAGAATTTTTCATAAATTTTACAAAAATATAATATTATATAAATTACTCGTATACAAAAGGTAGCTGTACCAAAATGTAATGATATCAAAGATGCAAAAATATTAAATATAAAATATAAATGATACAGGTAAAACAAAAAATATAGAAGAGAATAACGATATATCTAATTAACAATACAAACAAATATTTTTAAAGCCCTAAAAATACAAAGTTCATAATATAAATACACAACAATTACTCTTATAATTCATATTAAGTTACCGCTATTATCATATTTATCTGTGGACTATTTATCGTTTTTTTTTAAATTACCTCGGTGCAAAATACGACAAATAATTAAAAATAAAGTAATTAATAATAAAATTATTTTTAGTTGAGGTGAATTTATAAAGTAAAATTTTATATTTAATGACAATAAAAAAATAATGCTTGATAAAAAAAATAGAGAGCTACAACGCAGGACCCAGCAAGAGTATTTTATTATATTTAGAGAGCAACCACGCAGGACTTAGCAAGACTATATATTGCAATTTCTAATATCTGTAGAATGAAAATTGGGCAATGCGAAGTATTATCTTATTTGGTCAGATTCAAGTTAATAGATAGCCCGATGTGTGATAGTAGAACTAAGGGGATCTTCGACCATGTCTTTTTTGCTTGTCCATCGCGGATAACAATTATTTTTACAGCAAACTCGTCAATGGAAAATTTTAACTCTCAGTTAACATGTGTTATTATCTGTCTCTCGACTCGCTTAATTTAATCTCTATAATATCTAAGTTTCTGAACAAGAGTGGTATTGACTTGTAATATATCCTATTATATTGTAATATTGTACCTATTCTTGTAAGTGTAGTTTTAATTCGATTAATGGCACAAATAATTCTTAAAGGGTGGATTGCCTAATCAAAAGAAGAAGAAGGAGAATGGACGAGTAAATGAAATGTGGTAAATATAATATGTTGCTTTAATTCTATATAATCTACCCCTGAAATAAGAATATGTAAGTACATACAGGCTAATTAATGCTTGTAAACAATGTATATGTTAAATTGATGTTAAACTATTTTATTTATTATATATTACAATTATTTAAATAATAATAATTGGACATTCACAATATTATATAATGTATAATCATACTGGTTGGAGGAACGCGGAATAGTAATAGAGCACGAGATTGAAGGATGGGGCACCTGTTGGTGACTGAATGTATACAGGTATGGATATTGAAGGATCAGGGGCTTGCCAGAGTTTTAGATAAGGAACCAATTGTGATCATGTTTACCTGCCAGCCAAAATTACGGTTTTATTTTAATACGGAAATATAACCGAAAATACATGACAATTGAAAATCGCTTTTGAATTTATTGTTTTATACCTAGTAAAAACTCATAAAATAAGTAAATGTAAAATATACCGAAGTCTAAAATAATGTAGAATAGCGTCACCGGGTCACCTTATAATACCAAAATCCAAACAATGGACACACTTGAAGGAAAATAACTTACGAAATTATATAATTAAAAAAACTAAACAATGCAATGAAGCAAAATAAAAGTATCATTATTTACCAATGCAATAAAAAGTAAAAAAAAAACTAAAATATTTTGTTAATATTATGTTTGACCACGTCTTTGCAAGGTCAAAATGTACGCGCGAATTTGTCCATCACTAAGCCTAGTAATCGAGTTGTCTGGGCTCACGTTCCGAGAGACAACGGAGCTGGTTTGTTTTTCATACCACAGACGCTTATCTAGTTTGAATAGTAGTGATAATATTACGACACATATTTGGAGTATTAATTTGCATTAAAATAATATCAAATTATCTCTCTCTTAGGCTGGCGTGGCGTCAAAAGTACAAAGATTTTATTATTAAGGAGAACACATTCTTATTGTGAAGTTGTAATTATTCAGAACAGACGGTCTGTGATATTTTAAATAATAATTAAATGTATTAATTAGAAAGGTATACATATAAAATCAATTTTATCGAAACATATTGTTATTGAGATTGTTGTTACCGAGATACGAACCTTGATCTCTTCCAAGCCGGGGAACGTGCATTGACCGATTATGCTACAGCACAAAGTATATTGACGACAAATCTTCGAACATGTATGTTGCACTTTTCAAATTGATACATCTATCGTTACATTATTTGAAAGCCATCTACTTTATTTTTATTTTATTTTTAGAGTAATCTGATAGGAGACGCCAGAATTAATAATTTATTTTGATTAAATTTTGGACACATTGATACAACTTATATATTATTAAGGAGAACACATTCAAATTGCGAAGTTGTAATTATTCAGAACTAAGTCCGAGATATTTAAAAAAATTAATTAATTAGGAAGATGTGCATATAAAATCAATTCTATCGAAAAATATTGTTGTTGTCGTCAATATACTGTGAGCTGTAGCATAATCGGTTAATGTACATTCCTCGGATCGGAAGAGATCTAGGTTGGTATCCCGGTAGAAAAAATAATATTTTTCAATAGAATTGATTATATACATTTAATTTATATTTACAAATATTTTACTCGCTCATGACAGAAAAATGGTTGGAGAAACATTTTAAGCCAATTTTGTAAAAATATCTTAATATTCTGTTAAACCGCGCCCATCCAGACCTAACTTGAATTTGAAAAATATTTTTTTTCTTGTGAATATTTCAGCTTCGATTATCGAATTGGTAGATTAGACAAGCGATTTGCGTATATAATTTTTAATTTCCGTGGAAAATACGCCTACGGAACAACATATATAGCTTGTTTATTAATGCTGGTATAAAAAATGCTGACCAAATTCAAGTACGTAACAATAACGCTGGCTTGAGATAAGGCATGTGAATTTATGTATGTTTTATGATTAATTATGGCTCTGTTTATATTTTATTGGCCATTAAGTCGTACGTAATAGCGATTAACTTAGTCTTCGTCGATCAAAACAAAATATTATATTTATGAACCAGTAAACATGGGTGCCCATTATCCTAATTTTATGTTATATAATATTGTCTGCAGCAACAAAAATAATCTGTACATTTTTATAATATATTTATTTATTCTGAACACGATTGAAAATTATTGACGAACTCTTTATAAATGCTAATTTTAATGCGCCTATACCGTCGAAATTATATGAAAAAATAGGCCATTGTATAAAAAAATAACTATTTTTATTAATCCACATAGGAAATACGCCCTGCTTTGGGGGACGTCCATGTTACCGGCGTGGATGCTGCAATAGTTTCTAAAATAATTATCACATATTATAATTATGAATGGTCGCACTTAAAAATGGTTCGTTATCTTCACCCATGTCCAGTGATGCTTTAGTTTCAATTTAAAAATTATTTTGTAACCTTCAAATATATATTTTTTCTTTTTAGTACCTACTTGTTTTTACATTTGATAAATGCTCAGTGTCACTGTAGGGTAGCTACCCCCTGGGGCATCGCAGCCTCCTGGGGTTGCAAGTCCCAAGGGAACCGAGCCCAATTTTTGAAACGAATAAATTGAGGTATATATTAATAACAATTTTTTGAGTTAATATCTACACATGTAAATTGAACTAAATTAAATACAGTTGATTATGCGGTACGCAAAGTGGAAGTGGCTTTGTTGTCTCTTGGAAACATCGATAGTAGCGGTGTTTACGCGCTTTTATACTTCTATAGGTAGGCCTGGTATAAAAATTTGAATATATGCATTCTATTTGTGTGGATTTAAAAATATTTTAAAAAAAGCGAGTCTGCTACTGGAAAGAGACAGTTTTTCGGTTCGGATGGACATATTTACGGCGGCGATATAAAAAATTTTTGTATTATATAATTTCTGATTATCGATTGTGAGAATGCTTCGAAGGCTGGCCAGCAGAGTTAAAGACCACCAGACTACAAGGAGAGCGACATCGACGTCTACTAGCCCAGGTTAACAAAGATTGGTGTATTTTCGATTTGCATAGATTGAATTACTGTATTCAACATTACCTATAGAAAACTCAGGACTAGCTATCGAAGTATTTATTTGAATTCTCGTAAGATGTCAAAAAAATTAAAGGGTTCGCTTCAGGCACATGATTGAGGGTCTATTGTTAATACTTATTCCTGCAGAATAAAGACATTTTTCCTTCTCGTAGTTCATTCGTGTGTAACATGTATCTACAACACCACATCTCAAAGGGATCAATTCTTCTTGTTTCCCTTGGCTTTAGGGTCCACGATTGCATGCCATACAAAAACACCAAGACTGCATAAGCCTGTTAACGTACTGCTATCCTCAGTAAATAAAGAACAGATATAATTAAACTTCTTGACAATTTCAAGGCCTGGAATTTAATGTATAGATATTAAATATATTTTCTTGGAAATACAGCATCGTGCATCGTCAAAATACATTTTTTATATTTTGCTATAAACCGAGGAATTTGTATCTATTAAAATTCGAATCATTTATTTGGTTTACATAAATAGATTAATGGACTCGCGATGCTTTGTATATTTTAAAATCAGAATTAAAAATCAACGGATTACGATTTTTGAATTCTGAATACAATTTATGGACAGTATTATGAGCGAATATAAGCGGAGAGGAGTTAAGCGTGTAGGTATTACAGATTCATTAATTAATTTTCTGAATTTGTTCATGGTCTAATGAACGAAATCAGTTTGGGGAAACCTTAAATTTGATTTTCATCTAACTGTACTACAGCATCTTGGTGAAGTAAAAGAAAGTTAAAGTTTACAAAAAGCTTTCTATTTCAGAGAAAATGTATAAATTGGATAGACTTTATTTACATTCAGTTAAAAACAAAAGTAGATGAACTCAACTCTGACAGAATTTTTTTTCATTGGTTGAAAAAATCATTCAATAATAATCGTTAATCGATTGTTTTGATATAAATACGATGATGATAATTCAATAAAATGTGAATTAAAGTCAAATAACTTTGTTTACACCGTTTTCTTGTATACAACTTGTATACAGATTTTTTATCTATTACTTATTTACTTACTTACCATCACGCCGTTTCTCCGCGGGGGTAGATACAGAGGATAGAGTGTCATACCTTTCTGTCCTGACACACAATTCTCGTCTCATCCACATTCACACATCTTCTCATACAGGCTCGACGATTATTGAGGCTTCTAACAGGACCATCATCTAGTATCTGGTTTAACTGGTCATGTCAAGTTTTCCGTGGACGTCCTCTACTTCTAATATCAACACTTGCGTCATATATATATATATATATATATATATTTCTTACCATTCTCTCTTCATTCATCCGTTTCATATGACCAAACCACCTAAGTGATTCTTTACATTCTTCGAAATTATAGCTATTGGGAACTTGTTAACTAAGGCTAGACTAACGGTTCACAATCGAGTCCTGGTACCAAAAGAACTCTTCTTCGAAAAATCAATAAAATGTGATGTAATTTATTTTCTATTGAATATGTACGACAAAATTTGCACATATTGCAGTTGATATGTAAAGAGGCCCTTGTACAATCAATAAACAATACTGTCATTACTTTTCACACCTTACACGAGAGCTATGTTTTTTTAGTTTTTTATTGATATGCCAAGGATCCACAGTTCGGGAAGAACATTTTATGTTTCAATGAAGTTTCGAAGAACTTTAACATTTGTTGAAACTTCATAAATAGCCTCGCCTCTGGGATTTTGGATTCACTCCTGGGTTTTTAGATTCAGTGATACAATCTTTGTGGGTCCGCAATTCAAACTGAGTAATGATGTGATGATGTAATGATGACGATTATTATTGACAGTATCCCCTTTACTCATCAATACTTACGCTTTCATATTAGAATATCCGGATACGCATCTTTACCGCATAATTACTTATCATCAATATTCAATTTACACGATCAATAATACTGTATTTACTTGAAAATATTATTGATCTTATAAGGGTCCATTATCTCGTTTAGGTTCTTCGCGCAGAGCGCAGAATAAACTTGATTGAGAAAAACATTTTTAGTATTGTAAATACGATCCTGAAGCACCAACGACGATGGACAGGTCATTGTGTGTATGTGTTTTGAGTCACACTCACAATCAGTGATTGAACATCTGGGAATATCATGATTCGTGATAATTTTTTTTATCATTTATATTTGGTTATGAACCGTGATTTAGCTCATGTGTATATGAATCGAAAATATTCATGAAGGAATGACATTATAATTCGTTATAAGTGTCATCTAGTAGTTTCTGCGAAAGAGAAACTCCCATTTTTTAAAGAATTTTCATTCTCTTTGTGATGATATTAAATTAAATATATATTAATTATACATGCTAGAATATGTTTATTATGCAAATAAGGTTTTAATAATATAACTATATATGCTTAAAATTATGTTTTTATTTTTTATTTTGTGTATTGTGATATCGTGTGGCGCACGCGAATTAGTAATGAAACTGTGATCACAGTCACAGTTTTCAATCACTGATATTATCGAATATCAATCACAATCACACCATTGAGTCAAAAGTTACATTTTTTCTCATTACTAGCATAGATCATGAACACTGAGAAAACGTGGCCTATGACCGAGAACAACGGCGTCAAAAAATACACTGCTCAGGGGAAACTTGCGAAAGGAAGGACGACACAACTATCGAAAAAGGTAGAAAAAAGAAAGAAAAGGAAGAAGATCCGTCACTCAGAACTCTTCTGCCCAGCGGGTGCACGTGCACAACACGTAGAAGGGTGTGCAGTTCGAGAATTGGCCTCCTCAGTCACATTCATAGGCAGACTCCGTCCTTGTAACAAGGGACCACGCACGAAAACTAATACTTTTGATGAGAGATATTGTAGGTACCTTCTGAAATAATTAGTTGAATGTGCGGTACAAAATTTGGTTCAATAAAAAAGGAAAATATTTTCAATCAGTTTGTTATCAGAAATCCTTGGAAAAAAATGTAATGATAATAATGTAATATATATTGCAGTACTGCGTACATTACCAAACATAGTATATAACAGGTATGAATGTTTGTTTATCATTATTTTTATTTTAGTGGTCTGCTCAAACAGAACCGGTAAAAACAGGTTTAAATTGATATTCTACTACATCCACTCATTTGTTTGTGCAATAAACTTTATTTTACAGCTGAAACAGCTTCAACAGCAATACATGTATGCATTTATATATATATGTGTTGGTGCATGTATTCATTCGAAGAATAAGTAGGTGTGTGAACTGAATATATATATATATATATATGTTTTAATCATTCATGTTTCTCTATGATACTACACTGCATATTCAGTTACTGAATTTTTTTTTGGAAAACAAACACTCAATTCGTATAAACAAAAATAATAATAAAAGTATAAAAAAAAGTTAACAAAATACATGTTTTCTATAAAATAAAAATATATTTGATACAGTGAAGTCAATAATTTGAAAATGACTTATTAAATAGATAAACTTACTCCTCTATAGCAGATGTACAAAAAATAATAGTAAAATTAAGAGAAAAAGTAGAAAATAAAAATATAAACAGAGGACAGACAAAAGTTATATATAAGACAATTTACTAGGTGAACTAGAGGGTGAGGGGAAAGGTAAGTAAAATGAGATAGGGATTTTCTTTTGTTTTTGGCATATAATGATTAGTGTTTTATATTTCTGGATTGTACAATAATAAAATGAATGAAACGAGAACTCAAAACATATTGTATTTACTGACTTAATTTGTAACATATATGTAGGTACACGCCATACTGATGGAGAATGATGAAATTTAGGTGGACAGAAAGGAAATAAAATGACTAAATGTAAGAAACAGAGAATAGTGTATTTAACCTAAGAACGATGACAAACGTGCGCTAAAAATGTGTCATTTCCATTCTTAAGAGCGTCGGTTAAAGGAAGTATAAAAATAAGATGAAGAAGAAAACGATAGAGGAAAATATTCACGAGCTGGTTACTGAAGTTGGCAGATACAGAATGCAGAAGATAACAATAAATAAAAGATCTGCGTAGAATGGGGATCAACGGAGAGAGCTAAATGAAAAAGATTGATGAGAATTCAGTGCCCTGATTTCATAATGATTTTTAAAAAGTTATCAGTTAACCAGTTAATCATGTTTATGTGTCAAAAGTCAGAAATTATTATAGTAAAAATTCGAATCTTTAAAGTGTATATATTTTATATTTTATTTGTTAACTTTGTTTTATTAACCACTTAATGAATTAAAATACATCTGCCGGTTTCGAAAAATATCATTTTCTTCATCAGGATGTCAATAACTAATCAAAAATATATGTTATATTGTTTTTTTAACAGAATGTATTTTTAAAAAACAATAATCCTGAAGAAGAAAATGCCATTATTCGAAACCGGTAGATGTATTTTAATTCAATAAGTGGTTAATAAAATAAAGTTAACAAATAAAAATAATGGATTTTAACCATAAAGTTAATTTTGCCAATTTTAAAAATAGTATATATAACTTTTTAACAATTCTATCAAGTTATATTAAATAATACTTAAGGAGTAGTGGCGTGCAGTAGGCACAAGCTTAAGTCACACTGTTACCGACGATACTAAGGCATACTAAAGGGTGTCCAAAGGAACATTGTCAAGTTTAATATTAAATAAAAAAAACGACAATGTTATTCTCATATTTTATTTATACAAAAAGGAGTTTAACGGTGTGAATTTTACGTTTTATAAACAATATCGTATAAATGGCGTCCATTTCTCTCGAGACACTCTAGCAATCGGACTCAATATCTCGCTATTTCAAGAATGAGAGTTCGTCCGCTGATCATTTCGTTGTTTAATATATATTTAATATATTAAGGCATAATACGAAAAAATTTCACGATTAGTAAACTTTTCTTATAATTTCCCGGCGTCTTATAATTCCCAATATCTAAAAATTTCCCGGTATCTTATAATTTCCCGGTATCTAAAAATTTCCCGGTATCTAAAAATTTCCCGGTATCTAAAAATTTCCCGGTATCTTATAATTTCCCGGTATCTAAAAATTTCCCGCAATCAAAAAATTTCCCGCTATCTAATAATTTCCCGCTATCTAAAAATTTCCCGGTATCTTATAATTTCCCGCTTACTAAAAATTTCCCGCTATCTAAAAATTTCCCGCTATCTAAAAATTTCCCGCTATCTAAAAATTTTCCGGTATCTAAAAATTTCCCGCTATCTAAAAAAAATTTCCCGCTATCTAAAAATTTCCCGCTATCTAAAAATTTCCCGGTATCTTATAATTTCCCGCTATCTAAAAATTTCTCGGTATCTTATAATTTCCCGGTATCTAAAAATTTCCCGCTATCTAAAAATTTCCCGCTATCTAAAAATTTTCCGGTATCTAAAAATTTCCCGCTTACTAAAAATTTCCCGCTATCTAAAAATTTCCCGGTATCTTATAATTTCCCGGTATCTAAAAATTTCCCGCAATCAAAAAATTTCCCGCTATTAAAAATTTCCCGGTATCTTATAATTTCCCGGTATCTACAAATTTCCCGCTATCTAAAAATTTCCCGCTATCTAAAAATTTCCCGGTATCTAAAAATTTCCCGCTATCTAAAAATTTCCCGCTATCTAAAAATTTCCCGGTATCTTATAATTTCCCGGTATCTAAAAATTTCCCGCTATCTAAAAATTTCCCGCTATCTAAAAATTTCCCGGTATCTTATAATTTCCCGCTATCTAAAAATTTCCCGCTATCTAAAAATTTCCCGCTATCTAAAAATTTCCCGCTATCTTATAATTTCCCGGTATCTAAAAATTTCCCGGTATCTTATAATTTCCCGGTATCTAAAAATTTCCCGCTATCTAAAAATTTCCCGCTTACTAAAAATTTCCCGCTATCTAAAAATTTCCCGCTATCTAAAAATTTCCCGCTATCTAAAAATTTCCCGCTATCTAAAAATTTCCCGGTATCTTATAATTTCCCGCTATCTAAAAATTTCCCGCTATCTAAAAATTTCCCGCTATCTAAAAATTTCCCGCTATCTAAAAATTTCCCGGTATCTAAAAATTTCCCGCTATCTAAAAATTTCCCGCTATCTAAAAATTTCCCGCTATCTTATAATTTCCCGGTATCTAAAAATTTCCCGCTATCTAAAAATTTCCCGCTATCTAAAAATTTCCCGGTATCTTATAATTTCCCGCTATCTAAAAATTTCCCGCTATCTAAAAATTTCCCGCTATCTTATAATTTCCCGGTATCTAAAAATTTCCGGCTTACTAAAAATTTCCCGCTATCTAAAAATTTCCCGCTATCTAAAAATTTCCCGCTATCTTATAATTTCCCGCTATCTAAAAATTTCCCGGTATCTTATAATTTCCCGCTATCTAAAAATTTCCCGCTATCTAAAAATTTCCCGCTATCTTATAATTTCCCGGTATCTAAAAATTTCCCGGTATCTTATAATTTCCCGGTATCTAAAAATTTCCCGCTATCTAAAAATTTTCCGGTATCTAAAAATTTCCCGCTTACTAAAAATTTCCCGCTATCTAAAAATTTCCCGCTATCTAAAAATTTCCCGCTATCTAAAAATTTCCCGCTATCTTATAATTTCCCGGTATCTAAAAATTTCCCGCTATCTAAAAATTTCCCGCTATCTAAAAATTTCCCGGTATCTTATAATTTCCCGCTATCTAAAAATTTCCCGCTATCTAAAAATTTCCCGCTATCTTATAATTTCCCGGTATCTAAAAATTTCCGGCTTACTAAAAATTTCCCGCTATCTAAAAATTTCCCGCTATCTAAAAATTTCCCGCTATCTTATAATTTCCCGCTATCTAAAAATTTCCCGGTATCTTATAATTTCCCGCTATCTAAAAATTTCCCGCTATCTAAAAATTTCCCGCTATCTTATAATTTCCCGGTATCTAAAAATTTCCCGGTATCTTATAATTTCCCGGTATCTAAAAATTTCCCGCTATCTAAAAATTTTCCGGTATCTAAAAATTTCCCGCTTACTAAAAATTTCCCGCTATCTAAAAATTTCCCGCTATCTAAAAATTTCCCGCTATCTAAAAATTTCCCGGTATCTTATAATTTCCCGCTATCTAAAAATTTCCCGGTATCTTATAATTTCCCGGTATCTAAAAATTTCCCGCTATCTAAAAATTTCCCGCTATCTAAAAATTTCCCGCTATCTAAAAATTTCCCGCTATCTTATAATTTCCCGGTATCTAAAAATTTCCCGGTATCTAAAAATTTCCGGCTTACTAAAAATTTCCCGCTATCTAAAAATTTCCCGCTTACTAAAAATTTCCCGCTATCTAAAAATTTCCCGCTATCTAAAAATTTCCCGCTATCTAAAAATTTCCCGGTATCTTATAATTTCCCGCTATCTAAAAATTTCCCGGTATCTTATAATTTCCCGCTATCTAAAAATTTCCCGGTATCTTATAATTTCCCGGTATCTAAAAATTTCCCGCTATCTAAAAATTTCCCGCTATCTAAAAATTTCCCGCTATCTTATAATTTCCCGGTATCTAAAAATTTCCCGGTATCTAAAAATTTCCCGCTTACTAAAAATTTCCCGCTATCTAAAAATTTCCCGCTATCTAAAAATTTCCCGCTATCTAAAAATTTCCCGGTATCTTCACCGAATCATCGAATCACCGAAAATAGTCGGGAGCCGTCAAATCAGGCGATCGAGGAGGAGAGTCGATATCATCACTTTTTGACATTATGCAGCCGGAAAAAAATTCTCGCAAATTTCAAGCGTAGCTCGGGCTATGTATAAGGGTCACCGTTCTGTTGAAATTACATGTGTTGCAGGCCAAATTGACTCAATTCGGCTACCGATCAGTTTTACAAATAGGTACATATGCCACATGGCGCACCCTACAATAACTCTACGTAGGTATAAAGTTCGTTAGTGTATCAATTAACGATTTTCAGTGCCAGAATAATGACTGTTTTGTTTATTAACAAAACCTACCAAGTTAAAATGAGCTTCGTCGCTCATGAAGAGTTTTTTCCAGAAATCGGGGTCATCAATATTGAGCTGCAAATTATATACTATTACATATTGTTGCAAACTGAAGCAAGAAAATAACGTAAGAGACTGCGAAAGAATTTATGAACAACCCTTGCAGATTTATATAGACGTTGACTCCAACGTAATCACATTGGATGTAATGAAGATTGATGAAATAGTGGACACTAGAATAAACGAAAACTTGACAGAAGAAGAACCTTCCTACAAAGAAGGCATATACCCAGTTCTCTAATAAAATTTGATACTATAAGGCATATTGAAAGTTTCAAAGCATATTTTACTAGTATTAGCAATGTATATCAGAAAACTTTAATTTAATTTATAATTGTGGTAACTTTGACTGCGCCGATGTGATAACTTTGAGAAGTATTGCCACATGCCTCAGGTGTTCTATGCTCTGATTAGGGACTCCTTTCTTGGGACCCGACTCCTTGCAGTGAAACTCAATATGTTCGTGTACCAATATTCGGTTTATTACAAGAACGTATTTACAATAATTATATATTACACACTTCAATGATAGACTAGTTAATCAGGAGGATCCGTGATAGAAGAGACCCGTTCCCCCAGTGACGACCTCTTATAATGATTTACCCCCACCATTCATCTACTCAGTCTCCTGACACACACATATATACATACAAATTGACAGTTCTCACAATAATATTGAAATAACTATTTAGAAACATCATGTGGTGTCTTCCATTTCAAATAGAGTTGGCAGTTAAAAGGTTAATAATGGCTTCTTCTAAAATCCATTACGTGTGTGACGCATAAGTTTATTGCACTCCAACGGGTGGTCAGATTCGTGTCTCGGTTACAGAATTGGAATAAAAATGACGAACAACACGAAAAACGAGTCCAGCTTTCCAAACGTCATCATTCGGAATTTGATGCCAGCAATCCGATGCACCGAACTGGATTCAAACAATTTGTTTACATGCGGGTGAAATTATACGTATGTGTTCTTTTGCGAATGTGTCGGTGTAACGTATTGTCTGTGTGCGTTTATTTATTTACGTATTATTTAAATAACAGCGGCCGCACGTGTGAGATAATGAGCACCTGCCCGCGCGTGTGTGTGTAAGCGGACAGCACACCCACACTCTCACGGCTTTATTGTTTATTTGCGCGCGTGGTATTTTTTTTAAAGATGTTGGAGCCGGCTGGGACAAAAATTGCATCGGATTATCTGTTGCCATGTCGGGAGGATAAACAATTAATATGAGCGCGTAGAGCGAACGCGAGTGTGTGTGCATGTGTATGTGACGCTTTATTTTACTACGTGTACCATCGTACTATCTGCCAATCGAGAACGTGTAAAGTAGATACAATATCTTGAGTGTATAATACTTCTATACAAACTGTGATATTTGTGTTATAATGAGCACGTCATCTCATTGCTTAATTCTATTCATTATAATGTATAATACAAGTATATTTTCAATAAATTATTTATTTTTTGGAAACGAATAGATCATAGGTACCGCAATAAATTAAATTAAAATAATACAAAATCAAATCATCTAAAAATAACCTAGTATGCACTTGAATATTGATGAGCTCAAAATCACGATCCGTGAGTCAATCGCTGATATCTTTAAGTCACACTCACAATCAGTGATTGAATATCTGAGAATATCGTGATTCGTGATTTATTTATTTTATTTATATTTGGTTGTGATCCGTGATTTGGCGCCTGCGAATTTGATCCGAAACACTGAGAATTTGACCCGTAAAATAAAGTCACATTTTTAAAGCGTTTTCATTCTCTTTATGATGATATTAAATTAGATACGCATGAATTATTAATGCTAGAATGTGTTTCTTACGTAAATGAAGTTTTAATAATATGAATAAATATGCTCAAAATTACGTTCCTTTTATTTATTTCCTGTATTGTAATATCGTGCGGCGCATACGCATTAGTAATGAAACTATGATCACAGTCACAGTTTTTAATCACTAATATTATCGAATACCAATCAAAATCAAGTCAAGAGTAGCTTAACATCACGAGCGCACACGGCGCCTAGTGCACTTTTTTATAGGTGATTGTGATGAGGTAAACCGTGATTGTGACTGTGATTATGTAAATTCTATTCGATTGTAACATTGATTGGTAACTGACATTTAACTATTAGAGGTTCAGTTTCTAATGTACCGGTGATTGCTCGCCAAATTATGAATAATCAGTTATCAAATATCGTTACAATCGAACACAAATCTCAGAATCACAGTCATATAACTAGTACCTAAGTAATACGAACCTAATCACTATCACTATCACCAAAATTTTATATAATTAGGGATATAAAACTTTAATAGTCTCCCTATAGAAAATAAAGGATATAAAATAACCAAAAAAATAAGTTAAATAAACACTTTAGAAGCACTCTTTTTTGGAAAGGTAAGCGATTCAAAAAAATATGTAACTTTAGTTTTGTAACAGATTCAAGTAACTCATATATTTTATAAAATTGTAAAAATTTCAAAATAATAAATAAATTAAAAAATCTTTTTTACTCCTGCATCATCAACAGCTTACACAGATGAAATTGATCACATTTAGATAAAACAACTTCGTTCAGTTTAAGATAATAATGAAAAAAATCTTTTCACGGTAAGGTGAGCCGTGGTCTGGTTCAGCATGCAGTTTGACCAAAGATTGATTGATCTTAGTTATCCAGTCCCATTTTGTAGATTCGCGAACTTGTCTTCAATTCAGTTTGCTTTGAGTACGTAACTTTGTTTTTTTGTTATATTTTATAGTTGATACAGATGTATAGAGATCACAAGCATCAAAATAACAAGCAATGGTATGCAGTGGAAACAATTAGTACATGTATTTAAAAATGTCTACCTATTCACCAAGCTAGTAAAATAGTTTCAGTACATACCTACCTTCACCACTATTTAATTTAAAAATAAACACTGAGGTAAAAGGTATGTCTGAAACTGGAAACAAATATAAATATCGAATGTCGTAAAATAGTTGTGGTTTGTGTCACGTTATTTTACTTTTTTAATAAAATGAGGCGCGCTTTGTAATAATCATTTATCTCCCTGCGTTCCTGATGTAGTAGTTGCGAGTGATGTTGCTTTTTGAAACTGCATACATTGTATTTGGGGAGGAGAGCGGAGGGGGTTCAAAGTCTAAGTTGTGCTAACATAGATGATGATATGTTTTTATATTACCAAATTAAATAAGTAACCTTCGGTACATTTTCCGTTCGTATGTCCTCGAGCAACGTTCACAACATAACAGTTTTATAACATTTTAGAAACGTCATTAAAAATGTATGCAAGTGTTCGTTTTGTTTATTGATAATCTTGAAAGATGACGCAAAAGCCTGACGTGTGATAAAAATGTTACGTCACAGCTATTTTAAAGTAAGAAGTAAATTAGATGAAGCAACCACAATTCTGTATCGCTTACTCCAATCCTTCGCGAGCTACTGACGTCTTCTACAAAGCGTAACAGTAATACACGAGGTAAAAGGCACGCGTCACTACCTTGCTTGAAATATTACAAAAGAGTTTTAAAGACTGACTGTACCCATAATTTTTACCATCTTGGCTAAAGGAAATCGACATGGATCCACACTGATGTTTGTTGCATATATTAAATATAACGGAATCTGAGACTTCATGTTAAACTGGATTCGGGCACGGCTGGAAGGCATAAAATAAAGAGTAGACTTCAATCGGCATGCTTTAAAGTGAGTACATGTAACAAGCGACGTACCGCAGGGATTGATACTTGTTCAACCATCTTTACATTTATTAATGGCTTAAGAGACGCTATAATTCCCCATGCAATTATAAGTATAAGGCTACTGGTAGGGCCTGAGTTGACCACATTACTAATGAAGATGTATTAAGACGCATGAATAAGTCAACAAAACTAATAACAACCACCAAGAAAAGCTGAATAGTCTGGTCACATTCTCCGCAAAGATAAATGAAATGAAAAAAACTGTCATATTATTCAAAATGATAATACGATTTTACATTAAATTTATTATTTGGTTTGTCAATCTTGCATTATGAGCGAGCTTTCATTTTCCAGTTCGAGAAATTCTACACGAAATACATATGCTTTCAAGATGAGGCTAATAGTTAAATTCATATAAGTATTAGATAAATAAATAATGATGTTATTTGTTACTTAAATCATGCAAGAGAGGAAGGTTTGAATAAAAAGAGATGACAATAAAATTGATGATTTTCTCTCATTCGATACAATTTTCAAAAATATCTCGTATCTGGAGTCTTTTCCACGGTTTTTCATATTGATATACGGAATGACATAAAAATATGTGTTGTCATTTGATTTAATACATCGAAAATTAAATAATTTATTGGAGTACATACATATATTAATATATATGAATATGTTTTGAAATCAGACAAAGTACCTAGATATATTTAAATGATCGTTTAAATCAATGTTCTAAATTTAAAATTTTAATGACAATTTCAATTTATTATTTTGTTTAATATTATCGATTTAAAATGCCATAGGTTTTGGTGATAGGTCTGTTTCATAATTACATACTATCATACTATTTATGAATCAGGTAGCTAGTGTTTATAAGACAATAGTTAGTGTTATATATAAACGAAATATTTAATTGCGACTTACATAAAAGTAATGCACATAAAATGTTTACTTTAATCAATAAAACGTTGTTTTACCTTAAAATCAGTAAAAAACATGTAATTTATGAAATTTGCAACTAATTTTGTTAATTAGTTCAATATTAATTCATATTGTTGATAAACTATGCGTGAAAATATATTTTCAACATTTTTTGATGAAAATAATGACAGCACGGATTCACGTTCATCATGGGTGGAAGACCCGGCGTATTGAATTTTGATGGACAATTAAAATTTTCGTCTTTAATAAGACTGAAAAAAATATTATTTAACAACAAATTATTGTGTCTTGATATAAAACTTAGTTTTAAATAGTAGCTGAAGCTTCTAAGCATATGAGTAAATATAATATATTATTAAAAAAGTGTGTTTTCACTAAAATAAAGTATTTTAAAGACGTCTAATTTTACTGTGTCACGCAAATTGAATGGTTATAATTCTATTTTTTTATTTATTATCTTAGTTTAATAACCACAATTGAGTTTAAAAAACATCTACCGGTTTCGGAAAACACCTTTTCCTTCTTCAGGATATGTCAAAACTAACTAAAAATATAGCATTGTTTTTCTATTTATCCAGAATCTATTTTTAAATTTTTTAAAAAAAAAAAAAACAACAATTATTTAAAAAGTAAATTTAGTACCTAACTCAAATTGCTGCTCAATACAAATTTAGTCGAATAATTTTTAGGAAAAAATTTTAGAATAGGACTCGTAGTTAAATTTAGTTGGCTGTTTAGAATTTCCTGATTACTTTTACATGCTTTATTTATCTCCAACGATTCCAAATTATTTAATTTGTGACCTACACCGTTTATATGCAAAATTGACAATCCCAATTTTTTATCAAAACCATGACTATTTTCTATCAAATGATTAGCAAATTCTGAAAACCCACTATTGTTCAAACATCTCAAATGCTCCTTTACTCTTATATTAAAATTTCTACCCGTTTTACCAACATAAAATGCAGCACAATCCTTACAACTAAGTTTATAGACGCCAGAATTGTTAAATTTATCATCCTTGTCCTTAGAATTTATGAGTAAATTTCCTATACTATTATTTATGTAAAATGCTGGTCTAATATCTCGTGGTAGGTGTTTAGATATTTGTTTTGAAAAGTTATTTATGTATAAAATCCTACGCCAATTATCATTATTATCATTATGTTTCATCTGTGATTTATATAAAAACTGATTATTATATTCTTTTAATTTATTTTTTAAAATAGTGTCTATCAAACATGTATTATACCCATTATTAACTGCTATTTTTTTAATTGTATTCAATTCAATATTAAAATTGGATGTTGACATAGGAATATTGACTAAACGATGTATCATGGAGTGGAACCCTGAATGTTTATGTGATAATGGATGATTAGATTCATTGTGTATGATAGTATCTGTAAAAGTTGGTTTTCTAAAAATTTTGAACTCAATTTTATTATTATTTCTAATCAATGTTAGATCCAAAAAATTTAGGGTAGAATTATTTTCCATTTCTAATGTAAATTGTATTTTATTATTAAACGAATTAATTAAATTTAGAAATGTAGTTAGTTGACGTTGTGAAGAAGGAAAAGGTGTTTTCCGAAACCGGTAGATGTTTTTTAAACTCAATTGTGGTTATTAAACTAAGATAATAAATAAAAAAATATGAATCTTAACCACCAAGTTAATATTGCTAATTTTAAAAGGGTTATAATTCTATTAATTTTTAATATTTTGTACATTTGTCTCAATCGAGATTTGTATTTATAATCTTGGCTTCAAGATTATAAGAAAATATATTTCGTTTATGAAATAATTCTCTAAATTAGGACAATATTGTGGTTCGCGGAAAATGTATCTAGCGGTCTTTCTTATAATGATTGTATTTTCTTAATTATGGCAAATAACATTCAGTTTATAAATTTTAAATAAGTGTGAAGGTCTTATCTGACTAATAATTAAAAAAAAAGTCAAATCTGGTGTATAACTTCTGATATCGATGAATAATAAAAACCAACATTTTCGTAAAAAAATGAAAATATGTATTATTATTGAATGTAAGTAGAGCCATAATATTTTCATTTCAAAGATTCCTTACTTATTTAAATATAAACATAACATATTCTAATCACGGAATCGTTAAAATTGAATCCCGAAATCTTGGGAATGTAATTTTGGTTCGAAATTGGATTCTCTAGTCCATAACAGTTACAAAATCATAGTGAATCCATGTAACATGCTTCCAGAAGGTAAACATTTTATTTGGTATGAAGAACAAGTAAACCCTGAAAATTAGATTTAACGAACGAATAACAAATGCACTCATTGCACAAACAACATGACAATGAATGCTTTATCAAAAATTTTAACACGCATATTATATATTCAATTGATCTACGCGGCCACGGAAGGAAACACAATGAGATAATTTCAGAGATTTAGTTGAGATACATCTCAATACCATGTACGCTTATTGAAATAAATTCAGAGATTAGTTTAAGATTGATAGAAATAAGCAGATACTCAAACCGTTGTACAGGACGTTCGACCTGACAGCAAGGTTTGACACGTGCATACAGATGTCACTTAAAGCCACCATAGACCCATCTATTCCAAACAGTTATCGTAAGTTTTTAAATACTAATATTAATATAAGGAGTCAATTCACATTTAGGTAGTTGAAATACAAGTAATTATGTACTGACATAAGGAGGGGGAGGAGGCGATGTTACTAGTAAAAGGTGGAGGGGCGATTGTAACGGGAATATTGGGAGTATGTGATATGAGTTGGAGAGTGTTATATTGTTTAACAAATTAATACCCGAGTTCATATTCCTTTTTAAGTCTAAACTTTCAAATTATTAATTTTATTACTTTTACGCGTGACGGGATGGAGAAGTTTAATGGTACACAAATGAAAATAATGATCACTATCTATGACTGTGATTTAGTTCGCGAATTAGGAACAGTTGGAAGTCTATCCATTTGGACGATGAAATTCTACAAAATTAATGCCAATTCTATCAATAATATACATTTATTGTTACTGGGGAGATTTAAATTCACTCGGCTAACAAACGACAATGACATTTTACGTTTGATGTGCACGAAGTGTCTAAAGCGCGAGTTGCGAGTTGAAATCTCATAGAATCAAAATCCACCAGAAATCTCATGGAATCAAAATCCGTGTGATTGTCTCGAGCCAAAAATATATTAATAATCTCATCCATGGATAGGGGCTATTAGACTGTACATACTCAGTCTGCTAATAATTATATCACCCGTTGGTAAAAATATAAGATTTACAAAATAAATCAACATGCCGTCTTGAACGTTGATAACAAAACAATGTCCCAACGTCGAAAGGGCAAGAAAATGTATTTGATTTGTATTATATTTGTTGAAGCTACATGAGATTTTTCTACTATTTATAATGCTCTACTGCTTTTATGGTGACTGTACAGTGAAGTATTAGCATTCACTGTATGGTCGTTTATTTGCATTTATTCAAAGCGCACTCGGCTCGTGTTCGCCATTTTAAACAAATTGCAATTGAAAGACTATAGCTTCAAAACTGGTATCAAGTATACTTTCAGTACAGATATTGTAACGAATGTGACGTCATTTGCCAATTTAATGTGTTATATAGCACAACCAGATCAAAACCAAGACAACTAAAAAAAACTAGAATTTTGATTTATTATTGTATATATATATATTGTCGGATACTCTATCTTATACGCAACTAACCTTACCTCCAGTTCTCATACATTTGAAATGACATAGTTTCATAACTTTGGTAACAAAAAATGGAGAAAAAATATTTTTTTCGTCTATTGAAAAATTACTTTTTGAGTTGTCTTAAATTTGATATAAATGTACGATATGTGTAATTAATATGTGCATCTTTCAAAATCGCTGTTATTTTGTATTATATTTCCGAATTTAACTAACGAAATATTAATAAATATAGCTAAAAACTAAAGATAAGCTGATTTGTTTTCTTAAAAACAAGAGTAAATACAATTAGCCTCCTAAGAAAGGAAGTAATGAAATTTTTTATTATCTTATTTTTAACATTTTATAACGTCAATTGTTATAAAATGGTTGCTTAGTAATGATGTATGTATTAATATTTTTTAAATTAGAATTATTAAGTATAGGTATACATACCGTGTAAGTACTGAATTCACAAATAAGTTCAATATTTACCACCGAGGCACATGTTTATCTTCATATCTGTTTATGTAAATGCCTTCGATAGCTGGTTCCCAGGTTTCTTTTTAACAATAAGCACACATATGATATATAAACTGCACTAACCTTTTATTTTTGTTGTTTTTCTGATCCGATGTTGTTGTTCTTTCAGCTGGGTTGTCTTCTTTAGATTTCGACCGACCAAAGCACGCAATGGTCGTTTATTTGGACCGCTGGACTAGTTTGAAGCACGGGATGGAAAAAGAATGACGCCTCTCAGTAACCATCTTCTTAGCTTGTGGGTTGTCGCCTGGTCAGGGTCATGGACCGCTACATACGTGTTATCTTTGTCTGCAGGAGAGGGAGAATGCACAAATAATAATAATGATAATAAAAGTAATAAAAGTAATAAAAATAATAAAAATAATAATAATAATAATGATAATAAAAGTAATAAAAATAATAAAAATAATAATAATAATAATGCGTGTTTAGTTTCATCTTAAATAAAATCTCTGATGCACTGTTTCTTATGACGGAGGACAAAGAGTTCCACGCATTTGGACCTGCCACCGCAAACGCCCGTTCACAAAATTTAGACTTCTGGCAACGGTTGGTCGGTTTTACAACCCATCCTGTGGCTGAAGTAGAGGCTGACTTGAGAGTTTGACGTCTACCATTCAAATTGTTTGGGATACAAAGTTTTTGAAGATACAGAAGTGCCATGTTGTGCGTCGCCTTATACATCAAGCAGCAATTTAACATAACTCTTGATTATATTTATATATATGTATTTAATAATTTATATTTTACTTCTATACTTACATTTAAATAATGTTAAAAATTAAATACCCCCCAATTCAAACATCAGATTTAATTTCTCTATTGAGTTGGGTAATTTTGTGTTTAAAAATTACAATTAATTAAATTATGTCTATACAATACATATACGTATAATAAACTAAATTTTAAAAATAAAATAAATAAATGACAGTCACTTCTCGCATCTCTCGTATCCAAGTTGTTATCAGTTATCATGTCAATGTTTCACTTAATCTTCTTTTTTCTTAGAGTAACTTTTTTTCTCCCATAATATCGAGATCTGAACTGATCTCAGAGTGGATCAGCTCCACAAAGCAGTCATATAATATTATTCCAACAAAACTTGCCGCCAAATCTCACATAATTAGGGCCAAAGGTGCCACGAGCCACGCCATCCTTTTATTTCTTTTAGTTTTCTTCATGGCCTGCACAGTGACAGTTGTCGCCACCTTAACTTTCCATAGAGTCCTTCCGAAAAGCGGGCATCTGATTGGCCGACAGGAATATGGTGGACGCACACACGTTTCGACTTTTCTGTTTATTTTTGTCAAAGCGGTGCACACAAGGGGACGCATGCTTTCCAATGTGACATCATGTTCAGAAATATCAGTAGGTTAGTAATTATTGATAAATATAATTTCATTTGTAAGTGAGACCATTAAGTTATCCAGGGCTAAACGTTCAATTTAAATTTTAAAGATTTTATTTCATACACAAATAAATTTGAAAGATTTGTTTATGAGTCTAACGTTCATATCACAATTTCGCTGACAGGTAAGTATTATCTCTTGAATTTTTGAATTAAGTGATCAACCGAAACGAAGGAGAAAGCAACAAGTGATTGAGCGACCCCACCTAAAGATTCCGTTTGGTAGTGAACCCTTTTGAGACTTGTCCACTGCATCGCTAATGGACAGCTGTTAGTCGGTGACTCAGGGGACTGATGGCAGATCCAGACTGTATGAAGTAGGTACTTGGATACTCGAGTGTGTTGACAATAGTATTCTTGTTAATTTATATTTTTTGTTAAAGCTACACACTAATGGCCATATTGTTAGCGTACCTATGTAAGAATATTTTGAAAAATATTTTGTAGTGCGGTTTATAACTATTCGTGATGCAAATATAGGAATTGTAATATTTTTCGACTGTATTTTATACTTCTTCTTCTCGTGCATCATCTGTTCAACGGAAGTCGGCTATCATCATCAGCCATATCGTGATTATCCTGGGAATGGGTTAATGAGGTGGTTTCCCTTTTGCCTTCCTCATAGCAGTATGATAGACCGGTTAGAAAAATATATTATCATCTGTTATCTAGCTGCTGTTATCTAGCTGATGATATCTCTTAGTCTGATTCCTCATCTGCAATCTGTCTGGGCTGGGAAGCCTTTCTGTTACGTTACGAGGCGTTACTCCAGCTCTCAGAATCCCTGGAATGCTCAAATCAAATCTAAAACAACTATTCCTATTCCTATGAAAAGGATAATTTCTTACAAATAAAAAGCAGTCAACTATTGCCTGAATACCCAAATAAAGAGGCTGCAGCTAAAATGTTTGTATGGCTTTAGATAATTTCAGGTTTATCTATATGAATATAATTGCATGACTAAGAATTGGAGCGATATCACATATACGAGTATGTATTTACAATCAATCAATTTGTTGTAAAACTATTTATGTAATTTTTTCATAAATATTATTAAAAACAATCTGCAAATTCAGATAAGAAAATCTGAGATATATGAAAAATGTATACATAATTGTAATATTATATTTTCACTTCTTCAATATTTGCGAAATAACTTTATCGCTAATAATTTTAAAAAGTAGCTATTTGCAAATACATTGTTACCGTTTAAATTTGTTTTCACAGTAATTCCTAATTAGTTACCGATCACTTATATTTATATTTTTGTTTTTTGTCTATGCTTATATTTTTAATTGAGTATACATTATATCATTGAAGGGACGGTTGGTCTTGGAACATGTTGGTTAATCAATAAATGGTGAACAAACGTTTTTTCATCGTATTTA
Organism: Eubasilissa regina; assembly: GCA_022840565.1. Taxonomy (NCBI): domain Eukaryota; kingdom Metazoa; phylum Arthropoda; class Insecta; order Trichoptera; family Phryganeidae; genus Eubasilissa; species Eubasilissa regina. The sequence goes on from JAINEB010000009.1 coordinate 24,287,223, forward strand.
TATAATATTTTATATTCGTAATTATATTATAATTGAGAATGAATCTATCACAACTATCCTTATTATCTATCCTCACTAGTAATTCAGCATCTAGTATCATCAATAATACAATTATGCATATGTATATTTATTTATACATATTTTTTTCTAATGATTTTGTTTAATCAAGGTTTGAACGTAAAAATAAAATTTTCTATTTTTCAAAAATATGAATTATTTTTCGTCGATCCTGAAACAAGATGACTCAAATTGATGGGTAAGGATTTTTTAATGTTGGTACGTAATAATTCATATGTTTTCTTAATATTTTAATATAAATATATAACATTTAAGATTTTCTCTACAGCTGGATAACATTATAGATCACTTGTCACATCGTACCTGCATACAATTTTAATATACGAGTACTTACACGTTATATTACTTTTAAACCAGTGTACGTACGTATTATGTTATTAAATATATTTTTTATAGCTTACTTATCATTTTTTATTTTATTTTGATAAACTTGTAAAATTGTCCCTTGCACTACGGGTCTGCCGGGTAAATAAACACATTCCATTTCGTTTACTAACTTACCAGCGTTTCTTTGCGCGTTTTTTTAATCACATGGATTATGCTAATGGGTTGTATTTTATAGTCTGATGAATACAAAATTCTACATTTTGATGACAATATAAATAACGTTATACGTCGGTGCTTTTCCTACGGAACATTAATTATATCCACGCACGGAATGTAGCGATAGATAAAGCAACTGCATAAACATTATTTTCTTACCCGAAACTTACAAACCTAATTAATCACGAGGAATAATAATATTACCCGACGTTTCGTATCAGGATTTAAAACTGAAATTTTACGGCTCAAGAAATACAAATAAGAGTCTAATTTAAGCAACAGTCGGCTATTTTATAGACTCTTAATAGATATTGTGATGATTTCTTATCATAAGTCTCTTGATTGGATTAATAGTTCTTTTTCGTATAGTTTAAGTAACTTTTCAAAATACTAACACTGATATACGGAAGTGAGGCCTGGTGCTGCAGAAGAGGAATGAAAGTACACTGAATGCAATGGAAATGAGATCACTAAGGCGTATATGTGGCAGATCCGCTTATGACATAGTAAAAAATGAAGAAATAAGGAAATAATGTAAAACTAAACTTAGTATGGTGAGTAATATTGAGAAAGGATCACTTACGTGGTTTGGTCATATGCAACGAATGAATGAGATGAGAATGATAAATATATAACGCAAGTATTGATGGCAGAAGACTCGGTACGATCAGGTAAACCAGATACTGGAGGATGGTCTTGATATAAGCCAAAATAGTCGGCGAGCTTGTATGAGAAGATGTATGAATGTGGATGAAGCGAGAAATGTGTGTCAGGGCAGAAGAGTGTGGCGCTCTATCCTCTTTGCCTACCCCCGCGGGAGAAACGGCGTGATAAGTAACTTTTCAAAGACTTATAAATTTTGTGACAGTTTCAGGTAATACTTTTTATATTAATAAAATTTAAGTCAGCTTCGTGCATATTGTTAAATCACTAAAAAAATAGTTATAATCTTCTAAGTTAGAATGTTGTGCTCTTAGAAAATCTAAACATAATTGAAGAACTCGTTTTAATTAAAAAAAATTATAAATGTCTTTTTTAAAATGCATCATTAATTGTTGGACTGCTTCTTTAAAGTTAGGTACTTATTTGCACGTTTATAAATGCGTTAAATATACCTAAAAGTAATTAAACAAAAACAAATACATCTTACTCTATTTTAAATATCCAAATTTTTTTTTTTTTGTCTTCTTTCTCCTTTTTTATCAGCTCAGACACTCCTCTATCTTTCCTATTTGTGAGAATCGGCGTTTTTAGTCCAAGATGGACATTTCCAGTTATTAGTATACTAATAAAATATGCAGTCTAATTAATTATAAATGGATTTATTATCGTTTTTCTAAATTTGTATGATTTGAAAAAACATTTAAAAATCTCTATATCATATTCGACAAATGATTTGATTAAATAAACCTCATTTTTAAAGTATATCGTAATAAAGTCATGACCATAATTAGAAAAAAATATATCGTTTTATTATATACGAGTTAACCTGTCGACCCCTGTGCCCATAAATTAAATTGTTTATAAAAATATCTTCATAAATAATATAAAAAATTATCAACAATATTAAATTAAAGTATGCACATATCTTACCTATGAAAAAAATGTCACTAAGAATTAAATTTTAATGTATCATATTAAGCGTTTGACATTTAGAGTTTTTAAGGAAAAAAAAAGAATTTTTATTACGTTTCCACTGCGCATACATAGATGCAATGTATATATAATATAATATAACGTACATTATGTAAATGGCCTGTACCTACTATTATTCGTGTTTGCAATAAGTAGAATATTTGCAGTAATGATATTTCTGACATGATTTTTTTATAAAATGATAAATATATAATCATGCAAACAAATATTATTATTTTAAAATTAGATTTTTGTACATAAGTTGAAAATTAAATAAGATTTATTACATATGCTATATTGAAAAGATACTCTTCAAATGGATTTCGAGTTCGCTGATCCAATTTAGAGCCCCAGGTGTTCCTCTGTAGTCTTCGAGAGTGACGCCACAAAGTGGGTGTTCTTACATAAAAGTCTCACATATTCATCATATGCACCAGGCAGATGACTGTTAGTACCTCCTCCTCACACGCTTGACGGAAGTCTACGACTTTTGGCGTTGCAAGAATAAAGGCTCTTTCTCAATGGCGCCCGAAAAGATATGCGTTTCTCATATTATCACAAAAGAATTATTTATTTTGAGGAGGAATGTTTGAGCAGAAGGGTAGACATAATATTTTAAACAACCAAATTCGAAAGTGTCAAAAATATAAGGATTTAAGAAAAATTATTTCAGCCAATCTTTTTAAAAAAGAATACGTGGATTCATCTACTACAGCTTTAGACATACTTTTCGTTATACTAGGTCTAAAATACTTTTTACTGGATCTAATATACTGTTTACTAGGTCTAAGATACTATTTATAAGGTATAAGATACTGTTTACTAGGTCTAAGATATTGTTTTTCAAAGATGCAAACGTTGTAAAACGTATGTTAATCATAATAATTATATACGTTGTATGACAAAATTAAATCTAATGGAAATGAAATCTATACACCGTGTTCTTAATTAAACTGAAAATAGGTATAATATAATATTCTAAATAAAAAAATGATGTATAAAAATTTAATCTAAAATGTTTCACTACCGATATAATACCCACAAAGATGGATTAGTTTAAAAGTAACAATTCCTCAGCCTCCTTATTCACCTGATGTTACATCACTTGTTTTTTAAATTGCTACAAGAACATTGTTTATGCACTTTCTTATTCCTTCGACTGGCACCTCTGGTTTTTTTGTTGTTGGTATGATTAATATATGTAGTGTGAAGGTCGCCGCTTTTGCCGAAACCCGGGAATAACAAGCTGTTGAAGGAATTCACTAGAACATACGTATTGACTGTCCTGATCAACTAGAACTGGTCTCTCTCCAAGTTACTTCCAAATTGAGCTGACAGAATGTACTCTTCCACTTTCTCAAAAGTAGAATCTCAGACAAGATTGTTTCCAACATTATTAAATCTGAATACGTCAGAATAGCAGATTGAACCACAAAGGCGATATTAAGGGATCGATGGCGCTTTATTGTGACTACCGTCATAGATTTTCGAGTCATATGAAGCTACTAAAAATGAAGAATAAGTAGAAATATTTCTGCAAACATAACATATTAAATATGATACGCAATATCTTTTTGCAAAGGCGAAAAATCTGGTGTACTCATGTTTAAATAATTGTATCAATGTACACCGATCAAATCCTTGAAATAACAATCAAATACAGTCATTGAAATTTAGAGTCATTTAGTTCATTTACGAACGTTAAGCTAGCTTCGATTCATGAAACTCGACGTTAAGCTTATTGTTTTATATTCCAACATATATTTTATATAGTTTCCTCAAAATACATTCCAGATTATATGGTTTATTAACTTTTTTTGCCCCCGAAAAGCCCCGCCCTCAAGCTTCGCCTTACTTACCTATCACTTAGGGACGGCCTTGATAATGAGCACATTTATTAATAAATTATGTTTTAAAAAACGTGCCATTTAATGATATACGCGGTATCGTGGTGTCACAATATAGTGATAAACATTAGAATAACAATTATTACAAAACGTTTTCTAAGTTTTATGTTAATTGATTAAATATCGCAATTAACATGGAATCTTTGCGTGATCCGTCATTTATTGCACGCGAGTGGAAAACAACTAGTCAAGCTGGTTGTTATTTCTATTTGCTCAGATTTGTCATGCCCTCTACAATCAAACTCCAATTTAAATTTCCCAATTAAAAATAGAACCTACTTCGTATTACTACCATCGCTGAAATCACTAAATGTCCACAGGAAAACTAAGTTAACGTATATAAAACTATCTTCCCCACCACAATGACTTACGGGTGTGAGGTGTGAATAATCCCCGTAAAATTAGGAGAAATGTTGGATAGTTTTGCGGAGAACCTTGCGAGGGTAAAGGACGGCGTTCTTCCCTCTCACCGGCTAGTCAGTGGACAACACAAGAATCGTGGGTTCATAACCTCAGAAACGCATACCCACCTTAGTTTGTCATATTCTGCCTTCATGCTAAACTGGGAAAATTTATTAATGATACCTGGGAGAGATAAATGAAAAGATGTTTAACGTTAACTAATAGAATCTAATAAAAAAATAACATAATTAAAATACAATTCATATTAACAATCCTAATTTCGTCAGGTTGGGCGTAAGTTCTACATTCTTCAATGCAGGCTGGGAAGATCAAAATGTTTACACAGATAGCATAACCTCCAATCTATGCTCGTCCGTGCACATTCCATCGTAGCATCACATCTCCATGACACATCATCGTAGTTGGTTCTCAGCATCCAGACCGACGCAATAGGATTTGTATGCTGAATTGTAGAAAATCACATAGCCCGGAGAAATATAAGCCGAAGTGGTAATGTAAACCGAAGGCCAAACGGTGAAAGTTACCAAAGGGAAACGTTTCGTTTTCTGTAAAGATTATTTACCATGCAATTAGATTAAAAAAATATAGTAAATTTTACACTAGTGATTGAATAACATAAAAGTATTTACCCTTTGGTTACATGTTGGATGCTCACAGTTACATCTTGGATTTGCTGACCGTAGCGATGAACTGCTTAATTTGACAGCTCGGATAGATAGATTGTAAAAGAACCATAAATGATTACCGTTTTCATAACTATTAGAACAGATCGCGTTACCAACATGAGGGCATTATTCGTAATTACGAGGTACTTGGCATTAAAACTAGTTACGGGACAATTTCAAACGCGATACCAATTTGTAATGTCACAACCTATGGACCTATGGGAGATAGAGAAGTTTTGAGAATAAAAAACAATGACGAGTTGTGTAACGTTTATCAGGACCCCAGATTCTCTATCCATATAAAACTACAGCGATTCAGATGGCAGGAAGCGCGAATCTCTAAAATATTATTTTATAGAACCCCAGGTCGTAGGAAGTAGGAAGACCAAAATATTATATATACTCGTACATTAAATATATAAAGCCGCAGTAGAGCTGTTGCAGATTTCAAACTGGAAATCAATCGCTGAGAACAGTGTGAAGGTGAAGGAGGAGGAAGGAGGCCAACACACGTTATGGGCTGCTGGGCCATTAAAGAAGACCCTTCACCCTTTCACATCCTTTAATTTACCCTTTTAATTCTTGTTGTCGAATAACATGGTATCTAAAGTCGCTGTAGTAAATATACTAAATTTATTGAAAATAATATAGATATAAGAATAATGGGCATTGGATATTGAGGAAAAAAAATTGTGACAATTTACTTACATCTTAACATGTTTTATATTGACAAGTAAACAATACGTTAAAAAAAGCATAGTGCGATGTAAAAAAAAAGTTATGGACAATTTAGAAGATCTTGAAATAAAAAATGAAAAAGACAATAAATAGTGGTATGCTAATTCTTAATAATCAAATGATTTATTCATTAGCCCCATATTAAGTGTGTTTCCCTTAAAATCAATTAAATATCCATCAACACTTTATTTTCCCCTCCCTTAACGTTCTGTCTATCTGTAGATGTATTATGTCTCTCTCTTTCGAGTATAATTTTATATTATGTCGATGTTTTATTTAACTATATATGTATTATGTCTCCCTATTTATGTGCACTAATTTTGTATTTATGATAAGTTTCAAATACGTCCCGATAAAGCTTGAGATAAGCGAAACCGGTTGATGTATAATAAATTTCGTGGTTTCATACAAAGTGATTGTTTTTTTATTTAATAAAATATGTTTTTTATGAGAAAGTCACGTGGACTAAACTAATGCATTTTTTTTTCTGTGGAAGGTGTTAGATACCCGGCAATGAAACGAAGTTTGAAATTCAACAAAAAATAAACAATAAGCACATTACCGTATGTCAGATTTGGTTAATTCATATTTGATTACAGACAAATTGATTTTTAAAAATAGCCTCTACCCAGCACTCCATTACTTCTTATGCATTTCAAGTTCAAACGAGTTTAATGGAAGTATTTGTTGGTCGAATAAATAATTACTTGAATATTAAAGACACTATCACTACGAGAGCATTAATCAACTAAAATTCATGCCACAAGGGTATATTAATGAAACGCTAACGTTGATCTGTATGCATACATAAAAAAAAGATTAAGTTGAGTGAAATCTTCAAACCCACGCATTTGTACTGAAATTGTACAATACTAAAGTAAAAATAAAATTATTTTCTAATTTTTATTTCAATTTATATTAAGAGTTGCGCTTGTCGCAAAAATTGTTAGTTGCATTGGATATTACACATAAAATTTTAGAATCAAATTTAAAACTATGTGTGATATTGCTAAGATTATGTTATATGTCCTGTATATAGGCAGATAAATAAAACGTATGAAATTTAAAATAAAACTCAAATCATTAAAATACATATCGATTATTTTTTTTAAATTGTAGAGAGGTCAGAGAGCCGTCATTTAATATGTAGTTTACAGGGATGATAAAATACATTACATGTAACTGAATTTTTTAACTGGCATTTAAAATTTTTTCATAAATTTTCTAAAGCCACACTTTTAATTTGAGATTTATTTTGTAATAATGGTGTAATTAGTAATTAAGATTATTAATTCAGTATCGATATAACATTATTTATATAGCTTACATCAATATAAAAATGCTTAGTACAAATAATTAATTTAATTTACATGCAGCCTGTTTTGTCACTTTCTACTTAGCTAGGTACAAATGTACATGTTCTGAGGTAGGTAGGCATAAGGTTCTATAAGCTAGAATATAGGTTGGAATTAAGGTAACAAATTAAATTAAATGGTAAAAAATAGAAAAATCAATAGGAGAGAAGTAAAGATAATAAGTAGATTGAACAAATTAATTTTTTTCATACAGACCAAAGACATGTAAGAAGTAAAAGAAAAGAAACATGCAGGGAGCAAACAAAACATGATAAGTACGAGGTAGGATGTAATGGCAATAAGAATTAAATACTAATTTAATGTATTAATTATAAATATACACATATAAAATCAATTTTGTCGAAAGATATTGTTTTTGCGCTACCTGGATTCGAACCTGGATCTCTATTTCCAATCCGGGGAAGTACACTACCAATTGTGTTATAGCCCCAGTATTTTTCATGACAAATTTTCGAACTTACATGTAAGATTTTTTCAAATTAATACATCTGTCATTCTATTATTTCAAAGCAATCTACATTGTAAAACAATATTTTACGACAAAATTGATTTTATATGTATACATTTATAATCAATACATTAAATTAGTATTTAAAACATCACAGACCGTCTGTTCTGAATAATTACAACTTCACAATAAGAATGTGTTTTCCTTAACAAAAATAATTGATTATAATGAGGTCATTGATTATTTATTATAAATAGTAAGAATTTAATATGCAATATGCTTTCGGCATATATTTTTATATTACTTTTGAAACGATAATTACAAATTCCAATACATTAGAAATAGAATTTGCTGACTCTGGGCAATTTTAATTTTTGGTTGACATCATCAATATTAAATTAATGGTAGGTATAAATTGTTACTTCGTGATTTGAGGTATTTCTACGCTCGTGCTTGTCCAATATGAGCATAGCTCTAATCGTGGTCTGCTAAACACGAGTATTAATTAAATAATACTGTATCCAATTTCATGATTATTGACCGCCTCAGTCAAATCCAACTGGCGGCTGCTCTTGTGGATCTATCTAGAAATGGTCAATGACTTTACACACGTCCGAAGAATGACAAGAAACTACTCTATGTTAAGGTTAAATGTCAAAAACACAGCAAGGTCGAAGACTCATTGAACATTTAAAGATGAGATCACTTAAAATATTAATTTCCTCCATCTTCATCAAAACCTGGTGGAGAATATCCTTCCTGAGAAATCCCTGAAGAGTATGTGTGTAATATACATGTTGCAAGAGTGAATATAAAATCTAAATATCCTATCATAATATTATGTCCCAAAAGATTAAAAATTTTCATCATGCAAGTCATGGGAATCGGGACTGCTAGTCGTATTTTACGTTCCCTTCATGGTGCGATAATAAAAAATATGTAAATATTAAATTATTGAAGAATCATAAAAATTTTTTTTGTTCTTTTCTCTTTACGTTTAAGAGCGTGTATAGAAGAGTGCTATTAAGGAATTATTTATGGTAAAAACTATCGGCCGTAATATATGCAGTAAGGAAGCACTTTATGACGTTATTACAATTTTATTATGTGATAATTATCATTGATAATTATTGTAGAATTAAATTGGTACTTCAATCATTATTCTTCGCATTCATTGGGCTCTTAGCAGAGCAGTCATGGTCGCGATGTTAATGACGACACCGCAGCTAAAACCATCCGGCCAAATGCTGCATTCCTGATGACTTATTGAAATGAGCCGTTGATTGCAGTCTTCAGCAGATCCGTCCATCCAGTCTGATCTCTCAACTTTACCTTGTACCGCTAATCTCTTGATTGCATCCTTACGTCTCGTGATAGGTGTTGTTGAAAATTTATTTATTGTGTAATGGAGCTTTTTGCTTGTGAGCTGTCCATGGTAGTAGCAGTATACACCGTCAGCAATACATCTTAAATATCTCTATCTTCTTGCGTTATTATATAGGTATGGCATAAAGAACCCTCCCATTTTGAAGAGGTACAGCTACGCGTCGGGAGAGAGTAGAGTGATGACATTGAACAGATTTATACTTGCCATTTTTAGTGCCAGTTATAGCTTATTCTAGTGAGCATCTCCCCTTTGTTATTGAAGAGTTTATTAGAAATGGTGGGTTGCATTTCGCATACACATTGCGCACCCATTTTTTATGAAGATGGTGCAGAAAATGTTTGGTTTAAACAAGGTATTCCAACATCTGCCCAACAATTGAGAAGCTTTCATAGAGGCGATATCCCATGAAGTTACTGCTATTCCGCCCGAAATTACTCGCAGAGTTACGGAAAACTTCCGAGAGAGGCTTAGCGAATGCATTAGTAATGGTTGGCTGTCACTTAAATAACGTGTTGTTTAAAAAACATTAATAAAAATGCATTATGTGTTTTTTACGCGCCTTGTTACTTCGATTGGCACCACTGGATCTCCTGGTTTATAATAATGTAATGTGTGTGTGTGTGTGTGAGTCTTGCCGCCCTTTTTTCGGAAAGCTAAGAAGATGGTAAATGATAGGCCAAATAAAACACCAGTGCGCGCTTCGGTCGATCGAAATCTGAAGAAGATAACCCAGCTAAAAGAACAACATCGGACCAGAGAGACAGCAAAAATAAAAGGATAATACAGTTCATATATCATGTGAGTGCTTATTATTAATCGGAAACCTAGGAACCAGCTATCGAAGGAATTAACTTAACATGTGTACTTAACGCAATTGAAAGATTTGTTACGTTTTTTTTTCATTTCGAAATCGGGGAGTTCTTTATGCCGTACCGTGTATTAGTGTCCATGTCCCAGACTTATAATTTTTCTTCAATAGTCTAGATAGATTCTGACAATCTTTACGTTGGTAGTCTCGGTGAAGATTCTATGTCTTCTGACAAGATATTCATAATATAATATAAGGTACATTATTGAGAGTCGATTATTTATTTTTAACTCGTGCTGGGTTAAAAATAAATGATGAATGTATGATAAGTGAAGTTTTTGACATACCGATGCCATAATTATTTGAGACATTGGTGCGTCCAGTTGTTCATGATATTCTTAGAATAAGTACATGTACATGGATGAAGCTTTGATGGTAAGGCTATATTCCTATCTAGAACAACAAAATATGTTGTCAAAAGATTAGTTTGACTTCAGAACAGGTAAAAGTACCCGAGATAGTATAAACTCTTTGAATAAATATATACGTGAAACTGTAGATGATGGAGAAAAGGCAATAGCAATATTTTTAGATATTGATAAGGCTTTTGATATGGTGTCACATAACGTACTTTTGTTTGTTTCATAAAATGTTTTTTTAAGGTATACGCGGTATGGCTCATGAGATATTTGGATAAAATAAAACAAACTACCAAAATTGGTGAAAACGTGGTAAGTGACAAAAAAGAGATCGAATATGGAGTTCTACAGGAAAATACACTAGGCTCATTGCTTTTTTTGATATACATCATTGATCTATGTGATTTAAACATTGAAGGACTTCATAACTTTTGCTGATGACATTGTATTCATAAACATTCAAAGAAACAACGTGGAAAACATTTAAAACACAAGAGCATAGCTTAATTGTCGAAAAATAGTTAAATGTACCGGCGAGACACGTATTTGGTTTTCGCAACTCATTTATAATTTTAAATTACAAAAATAAAACTTTGTTGATTTAAAAAATCTATTATTTTAAAGATACAAAAATATTTAAATGTCAGAAAAATATCTCAACAATATTATACGTATTTAAAAAATTCAAAACCATTTTGGAATTATACCAGTGATCAAAATGCAAACTCTTATCTCAGAGCCGACATCCAGTGAATTTATTCATCTGTAATTTATCGCTATCAAAACACTGCCCTTACCGACAAGTGCGAACGTGTGCAGGTAGGTACCGACGGCTACGTACGTGCTTTCTTTTTAATTATTATGCAAATAATGCAGCAAGCTTCCTGGAATGCATTAGCGGACCACCCGACTGTGCCTAATACAATTCACCAGTCACGTCGAATTAAGGCAAATTAAAAACACATTTGAAATAGTCAATTGCGGTTCGCTGCTGATATTCAGCATAAAATGCACGGATCACTGCATCTACGTACTATGTCACTTAATATTTAAATCAAAAATGCATTGCCAATTCTTTTTGTTCGTGTTTCGATAATTGCCACATTTTGAGCGATTTAATATTTTTGAATTTCTTTATAAACAACTTAACATCACACCGTTTCCGAGAGGGGTTACCAGAGATAATTAATACACTCTTCTGTCATTTACTCTCATACATCTCGTCTTGCATGGTCGTGGAATGTTGAAGCGTCTATAAAATGCAAAAATAATTTTATTAACGAGAACACATTCTTATTGTGAAGTTGTAATTATTCAGAACATAGATCTGTTATATTTAAATACTAATTGAATGTATTAATTAGAAAGATATACACATAAAATTAATTTTATTGAAAAATCTTGTTGTTGCAATACCAGAATACGAACCTGGATCTCTTTCCACCCGGGGAAGGTACATTATGGTAGGTACGCTACAGCGACAGTGAAAATAAATTTTCATATGATACACTTTTTCAAATTAATACATCTATCGTTTCATTAAAACAAAGTAGATGAATTTCAAATGTATTATTTTTTATCTGTATATCCTTCTAATTAATACATTTTATTACTATTTAAAAATAATTTCAGCTAACTTATTTCAGAAAAATATCTCCGATTTCATTTATTGTAATATGACACATTCTCGTGAGAATTATCAAACACATATGGACACATATTTTTTAATGATGACAATTTTGTTCTAGCCACAAAAATAAAATTGGTGACGTCACTGTTTTCGAAACTCCGTCATCATAAACTGTGCAGAGCGCAATGGTGATTTTTCTACGATTTGGCTAAATCGAGTTATGAATGGAACTTTGTTAATTTTTATATATTCTTTCAGACCACACAAGTCCATGTCCAAAATACGTAATTTTTTCTTTGACAGTACAAAATATGAAAGTAACAGGTTTTATAAAATAATATTTGTATTATGTTAAAACTTGTCTAATAAAAAACTAGATAAGTAGGCTATTTTATCTTTATGTACTGTTTCTGCGATTCACGGTAATTATTGCATACATAAAAAGTGTTCCTGAAAAAAAAAATGTATTTTGGACATATCACCATTGTACTCTATATAGTCGATACTCTAGATGACGTCAAGTATGGGTGGCCCCTATGAAAAGTACACGGATGTTGAAAATTAAGTGTATAATTTAAAAAACGGCATTATTAATATTATTTATGTTATTTACATTATTAGGTCACTTTAAATTTTGTGCGGTTTTGCGAAGTATTGTCATTTTACATTGTGGTCTGATAAATAATGAACTCACAAGGATTAAGTATTTCCTGTGTGAATCAGACTGCTGTAAGTCATAGTAGTATTTAATAGAAATATATACATATATTTAATACAAATTATCTAATTTGTTAACCCTTGTAGTGCCGATGAGCGCGATCGCGTACCTTGCGATTCTCGAAAAAAATACTAGTAATCCTCCATATGCTTTGAATTAATTTAACGCTTACGTGTCAGTATCTGATGATATGTTAAATTTTTTTTCAATAGTGTTAGTTAAATATTATTTTTTTGCGCAACTATTAATGAAATTTTTTAAACTATGAAATAGTAGAGAAATTTTATTTGAAAACGATAAAAATATTTTTGAATGTTAGATAAAATATACAAAAATATTAAATGATTCAAAATACTCTAATCCAATTTTGCAAACGATTTAACTATCTCGGAGTATTATATGTATCTAAATTTAATTAAATATTGTATACACATAATTTATTTTTTATCTGCCTGTTCTTTATGCAATCCAAAGACCTTTGACCGACCTAAGTCAAATTTTGCATAAATAATCTTTGAAAACCCTGATCTATAAATGTATTATATTGAAGGCCATCCATTTTACATTTTGCTCAGTTGCACACTAAAATTCCGAGGAAACTTTAGTCCCCGTGAAATGTTTCACCCTTTCCCTACCTGGACCAAATTTTTTACACGTCGTTACTCTTCAGGGTCTGTTATAAATAATTCTAAATCAAGGTGGCTGACTGCTAATTTTCTGTAAATTTACTGAGAAATGGTTTTTCTTACAAACCATGAATTTTGTAAAGATTCCTTAAAAATTAAGATAGGATACAAAGGGTTGATTTATGCTGCTTAATTTTACTGATATAATCCATTGAACTCACCGATACCGCGGGCGTAATGATGGCAATATTTATACCTATGTCCGGTAAATATTGTACACTTATAAAATTTTAAATAAGATGAAATGAATTGTAATATTAATATAATTTACATTTGGCTATTCTATCCAATACGGTAAGGTCCCGAATTTTTTATCAGCCGTTTGAAAGAAACTTTGAAAATTTTCAGTAGTGAGGTTTTATTACATAAGTCAATATTTTATTTGCATAAATAATTAACTTTTGCAGAATTGAAATCATTTATTTTTATCTTAGTACATACGTCATGTTGTGGTGACTAAATAAATATCGCGAGTGAAGATTTTATAATACGGTTCACCACACGAATTCAAAATATTGATTCTGTGTTCAATTCCTAGAATGTACACTCTCAGGTAGGTACATTTAAAGCATGAAGTGAGAAAAATTGTCAAAAATGACAGAAAAACATTTAATTAAAAGAAATGTAGCTTTACCCTTAAATAAAACCTTCAAAATAGGCAACAACATTGAGTATGCAAAAATGGTGTGCCTTAACCGTAGATTAGTATCGTACGTAAATTTTACGTGTTGTTCAAACAAAAACATTTGCTCCGCCCACTTCTAGCAATACTCTCCCTGACCATTGATGCAACACCTCATAGCTCAGTCACGTTATCATTCTTGAAGTCAAGGCTAAATATCCCTAAATTGAGCAGAGAGCTTCGTGGGTCCATTTTTAAACTTATTGGTGAGCAAGATACTCCGGCCCCAAGATCACAAATGCAATCACAAGGTATTCGAAAATACTGCAGATTTTGTCCAGATGCAAAGAAAAAAATAACAACCACTTACTGCAAGTGTAGAAAAGAAATCTGTGGAATGCACCAAATAAAAATTTGCCCAAACTGTACTAATAATACTTTTTTAATGTATTTTTTTTTTTTTTAATGAAAAATGTTTTTTACAATATTAAACATGTTTCCAAACTAATTCTAATGAGTTTTTTATTTATTCCCAAGTGCTAAATGTATTTATACCCAGACACGTTAATTCTACGTATCGATAGCAACCACTTCGTATTTTTTAACGGTACTAATCTGGGGTTAAAATTATATCAATAAATAAATAATTATTCCTGCAAATAGGCCGTAAAAGTAAAGTATATGAAAAGCATTTTTTATAATAATATTTAAAAAATAGTTCATTCATTTAATAATTTGTGGAAAAATTACTATCTCACATCACTAAAATTCATATTTTTTATTTATTATCTTTGTTTTATTAACCACTGAATTGAGTTTAAATACATCTACCGGTTTCGAAAAATACCATTTTATTCTTCAGGATGTCATAACTAACTAAAAATATATATCATTGTTTCTTCACCAGAATCTATTTCTAAAAAAACAACAATTATTTAAAAAATAAATTTAGTACCTTACTCAAATTGTTGCTCAATATAAATACAAATTGGAGACGAAAATTCATCATATAATTTTTAACATTGCTTACATCTTTCGCCAGTTTCGTTCTCACCATTGAACTGTATCAGATAGTTTACCTAGGAGCGTGTCACGTTATCGTCTCAAGTTTGGTATCTCGAGTTTTAATGATATATAGATTAGAAAAATCAAATACGGTAATCATCGTAGGTACTTACGGATCAATCAATCAACACAACAAATGTATGTTGTGGTTAAAGTGCAAAATTAAGTATTCTCTCAAATGTTATCTTTATTCTTATTTTTTTTCTTCCACGGCAATAGTTCCCAGAATAGAATTTGGCCTCTTCTATGAGTGCTCTCCACCGACTTCTATCCTGGCCATTCTTCTCCAGCTCCCTGACTTTCCCATTCTGTTCCGATCCTCTTCACAGTCAGTGCACCTCTTTCTTTTTCGATGTTATCTTATCTTATATTAACTTATGTAATCTTTACATACTTCTTATATAATTGAAGATAACAAAATAATAAAAAAGTAAATTATAAAAAGCATAGGGGTTTCTTTTTAAATATGTCAGACCATAGCAGACTAACAAAATACCCATGACTAAGAATTCTACATCAATCGTTCGTTGATCTCTGAACAATGTTGCAAATATTATCAATCACGCAGCGACGACGATAATATTCAGTTTGCCTTTCACGAAATATATATAATATACTAAATTAGTATTTATTACGTAGTTCGATGATCTAACCGGCGCTAATCTACGTTTTATGTAGGTATAGATCCGGCTGTGAATCCTGAATACCATTTTTTTGCCTTAAATTAGTATCTATCTACTCCAAGAGACGGAGCGCGAAACCACATTTATAATAATATGAAGTGCGAACTGTACGCCAGCGGATGTTTTGACAATCTTGAAATTGAATAGAATTCTAAGATTGATTTTAGATATTTAATTTAATAAGTTTAATAAAAAAATGCCTCTAATAAAATGCTTATTTTCTTGAGACCTGAGATCTATATTTAGTATACGAATTTGAGTCTTAGAATGTTTGTTCAAGGATAATATTTTGTTCTTTAAATTAACGTATAAAAAATGGTGAATTAATTCTGAACTTATAGAAAAATTCTGTCTATTGTATTTTATATGGAGAGCAGATCGACCAACCGAATTTGATGCAAAATTAGTTTAGGCAGAATTTAATGCCCCATTGAGCTAACCTGGCTAATGTAATAATATTTTTAAACAGTTTACTTATTTTATAGTTGCAGTATTTTATCTCATTAATGGCACCCAGATAAAATAAATTCTATGAATTTAATTTATAAAATAAAACAAATATTTACAGTGATAGGTGATTTGACTGAAATGATCGTGATTTGAATTTATAATTGCATTTTAGAGTGTGAGCAAAATTTTGTTAATTAAATAAAGCCACAGAATTTCTCAGCGGATATGACAGATAAAGTATAAGGTCATCCAGAAAGCCTTGCCAATAATTTGACTAACACAGGAAACAACCGAGGTAGGTCTGTTTTATCACATAAGGATCAGATAACGAGTCGGCCATTCTGTCCAGCTATGGAAATAAATGAGACAATTATTGAAATTTAATCAACACAAATTGAAAACAATTTTTTATTTCGGTTTTGTAAGGTTGGACTATTTCAGATTTATTTGCAATATATTGTTTATTTATTGAAGTCAAAGATTTTTATTTTTTACCATGCGAATTTTATCAATCATTCACCAAGAAATTTATTAATGAACTGTTATGTGATGGATGTAACATAATATAATTTTCAGACTGATAGATAACATTGTGCTTGTTTTGGGCTACTTCAATACAATAATTATTTAATACAATTTTATGAAATATACTTAAGCTATCTAACATGCGTATTTTATAAAAAGGGTAATTCAAGTGAAAATAAACCTAAAATGTAGATTTATGTGGCCTTTCCATTAACTATTTAATTCTTTTAAAATTAGCAATATTAACTTGGTGGTTAAGATTATTTTTTTAAACTCAATTGTGGTTATTAAACTAAGATAATAAATAAAAAATATAACTATTTAATTTTAACTTACCTAATTCATATTTTTTCTTTCTGACACATTTAAATTTGAATGTTCTAAATATCATATTTTTGCAAATATATACGAAACTTCTATGAAATATAATCTCTATTTGCTTACCTAGCCAGAAATTTTTTTATCTAGTGCTTAACCATTTTACCTATACTATAGAATGTCCAGTGAAAATTTTACGATTTTGAAATATAAATAAAAATAATAAAATAAGTTTATTATATTTATTTTAGTTTTAATAGGTAATAGATGATGGCGGCAATTTTACACCGGGTGTTTTCTTGCAGAGCCTGTATTTTTTGAGTATTATTACTGTAAAATTAAGCTTTCAGATATTCCCACAAGAAAAAAATCACAAAGTGTTAAATTTGGTAATCGAGGTGGCTAGGGTATGTCTCCTTACTTGCTTATTAAGTTTCTTGTGAAAATTGCCCTCAGCTTCTTCATCGAAACCCTAGGAGTGTGTGGACTTGCCCTGTTTTGTTAAAACTACGTTATGTTGCTGTATCCGGGAAACATTTTCAATTGTAGTACCAAAAACTCATTAGTAATATGGCAATAAATCTTAGAAGTGATAATTTGTCTCTAGACTTTGTCTAAATTGAAAAATTCTTACTAAAAGAACATCTAAGATGAATATTAAAATAAATAACGAACAGTATAAAAAAATAAATTGTACTGTTTAAAAAAATCTATGAAAAAAATGCACACAGGTAACAACTTGGCTTCATTTTCCTGGAATCCATAATATAGTAATTCCAAAGAACACGAGTACCTTTTATATAAGGGAATTTTCGGAGATGATTGTCTCAAACGGAACGAATGACAACCTATTCATTCATCACAAAGCCTTGACTATAAGTAAAGCTAAACCAGACAATATTTTAATTAACGTACTTTTTGGTCTAGTGGTCAGATACTCGACTAGTGATCTAGTGGACGGGGTTTTGAATATAGTCCCAGTAGACTACCAAATTAGTTTTATTTCATAACACAAGCGTATGCGACACGTATTCCGTATTTGGTTGTATACTTTGAGATTTGCGCGAGCTCCGTCGCATGAAACTAGAATCTCTTCTGAATGAGATTGCGTTTGTGGTTGACTTATTTAATCTTTTAACTGCCAATCTTATTTGAAATGGAAAACACCACATAGGTAAAGGGTCTTGACTTAGAAGTATTTATCAAAAGCTGGGAACTGTCGTCCACAAATAGAAAAATGATTTAAACTATATGACTTTAATCCCTGCATGGGACTTTAGTTTCTGTAAGGTCAAAAAGTGCGTGTTATTGAGTCTATGGTTTGGCGTATATGCAAAGTTTGACGTGTTAATGCGCTCATGGTATTTAAAAGGTTAAAGAAACGTAGACAGATGTTTCGGCACCTACAAGTACGGTTATATCGTATCTATCGAGACAAAGCCTTGAAAGTGGTACGTCATTGTAAGTCACCATGACGAAACATCGATCTAACACAGAAGACATCCAAAGATAGTTCCATGTATATTTCCAGGAATCAAAAAACCTACATGCCACCCTAAAATCAGCTGGACTGACGAAATCATAAAATTCTGCATAAATACACCTGGAGAGGTTTTCATCCAGCCATAATTGGAAAACGGCTGATAATGATAATAATAACATCGTTGGATAATTTATATAGAGCCGTTTTTATAAAAATTATTTTACACATAAACTGTTTAGTAGTTCAAATTAAAAATTGTTATTCAAACTTATGGTTTAAATAATAATAATATTGATAATAATAATAATAATATTAATAATAATGATAATAATAATGTTGTATTTTCCAGCTTGATCAGTTTTTTTTAACCCGATTCGACATAAAGATAATAATACATATACTTTTAAAATTAGCAATATTAACTTGGTGGTTAAGATTCATATTTTTTATTTATTTTCTTAGTTTTATTAACCACAATTGAGTTTAAAAAACATCTACCGGTTTCGGAAAACACTTTTCCTTCTTCAGGATGTCATAACTAACTAAAAATATAGTATTGTTTCTCCAGAATCTATTTTTAAAAATTTTTTAAAAAACAATTATTTAAAAAATAAATTTAGTACCTAACTCAAATTACTACTCAATACAAATTTAGTCGAATAATTTTTAGGAAAAAATTTTAGAATAGGACTCGTAGTTAAATTTAGTTGGCTGTTTAGAATTTCCTGATTACTTTTACATGCTTTATTTATCTCCAACGATTCCAAATGATTTAATTTGTGACCTACACCGTTTATATGCAAAATTGACAATCCCAATTTTTTATCAAAACCATGACTATTTTCTATCAAATGATTAGCAAATTCTATTCTAAAATTTTTTCCTAAAAATTATTCGACTAAATTTGTATTGAGTAGTAATTTGAGTTAGGTACTAAATTTATTTTTTAAATAATTGTGTATATATATATATATATATATATATAAATACACGTCATATGCGTAGCTATCTTAACATAAGGGCGATAACCTACAAGGATATGTAGTTATCGAAAAAAATTATCTAAAAGGACAGGGCCATGAACTGATCCCTGAAATCTGCCGCAAGTAATTTCTCGGAGTTTTAAGCATGAAAAATATCAGTATCAAAAATAACGTGTTTGTCTCTACATTTATAACGTACCAGGAGAGGACAAGGGGACCCTTATTTATTTGATTGGCTGATCCGCGTGTCGCTACTAACGATCGGTATACGCACGGCGGGTTGAACATTGGAGAAGTATTAAGTATTCTCATGTAATGTATGAGGTTATAAACTGATGAGTGCCCGAGGCGCTCCGAACAGCGGTGCGCCGAAAGTTTATACGCCCATTAAAGTAACGGAACACCGATACAGTGTTGATATAGGGCCGTAAAATCTATGAGTTGAAACTTTGGACATGGGGATTCAAGGTTTCCAATTCAAACAATTGAAATTCCAATTATTTGTACTCCTTCAAGGATAATAACTCAAATGAAAATAATTGCATTATCTTCTAAGGTCTATTTATTAAGATAATATAATGTAAAAATTTGTTATGTGTGATTTAATATTTTGTTAGATATAGATCTGTTTTGGATAACATAACATGAGGTAATTATTATTATTTTTTAAATTAGCAACCAAATTTTATTCTCGAATAAAATCGAGGAATTTTCACATTTTATTGTAACAAACGTTTGTTTTGAGGTATCAAAATGACAACCGATGAATTAATTATAAATTAAATTAAAAGTGAAATTCTGGAAGTAAAATGATTGTATTTTAAATTGTTCTCATTTTGATTAAAAATGTTAATCTATTAATTCAGTATTTTCTACATTATAATCAGCATTAAAACAAATAATTGATCTACCATACAAAAAATTAGATAAACTTTACTAAAGTTAATTAATTCGATAAAATTAGCGAAGTTATGTACTGCAGAATAACATATTTTATATTTACAAATTAGCGAATGCCCGACACCATTTTGTTTATCTTTATAGCGGTAAATTCTTATATTTATTTTCATATTTAAATAAATTACAATTATATTGAGGTTCTTATATGGCTATCAGTTTCGATAAGCCAGTACACATTGTCTGTGTAAGCCTGCAGCAAAAAACTTGGAGGTGAAGCATGTGACGATTACTCATTGAAAACAGTGTATAATATAGGTCCAATAAGTGATCTTTGAGGGCAGTTATATTTCATGAAGTTTTTACGGTAAAATAAACTTTTTTTAATAAAAAAATATATTATTAAGAGAACACATTCTTATTGTGAAGTAATTATTGAGTACATACATATGTGATGTTTTAAATACTAATTAAACGTATTAATTATAAAGATACAGATATAAAATCAATTTTATCGAAAAAAATTGTTTTCGCGCTACCGGAATTCAAACCTGGATCTCTTTTTCTAATCCGGGGAAGGTGCATTACCAAATATGCTACAGCGCGAGTATCTTTGACGAAAAATTTTCGAATCTATGTTACACTTATTTCAAATTAATACATCTGTCGTTCCATCTACGTTGATTTTACGGAATCTCAAATAATGTACCTTCCCCGGATTGGAAAAGAGATCCAGATTCGAACCCCGGTAGCGTAAAAACAATATTTTTCGATGAAATTGATTATATATGTATATCTTTTTAATTAATACATCTAATTAGTAATTAAAAATATAAGTAATTTGCTATATGAAGAAAGACTATTTTCAATATACAGAAAAATAATTGTCGAGCATTTGATGCATGTTGCTAAAAGAAATGAAGACAGTCTATATAATTTGGTAATCTCATACTAGGACAGAAAAGCTACTTATAAAATATTATAAAAGGAAGACTAATTTGAAAATTAAAAGTGTCCTCTTACAGGAAAATGTTAGCAGCTACGGAAAAGAAGGAAAATGATTCACCGATAAGACATTTTTCTAACATAAAAGTGGAATATGAAAAATAAATTCTGATTCATTCTGTTGCAAATGCTTATCTTTTTCTTTAATAACACCAGCAACGGAGGTATACATGAGTGAATTCTGAGTAATTTTTTTTTTAAATTTTCAAAATTCATTTATACACGTGTTTCAAAAAATATATAATTATTACATTAAAATAATTTGTGTACCTCTGTCCTTACATGTAGATAAATTCTTATACCCTTATAAACAGTAGCGGACCTTAAGTGCATTTATGATGGCTTTGATAAGGCACAGTGGATATTCATGGAGACCCATAAAACCCATACAAGTCGGGGTTTACGATCCGATTGAAAGGACGGTTAAAAACCAATTCAATTTTTACGTGTACTTTCTTACATTTTCATCTAGTTTGTAAGGGCTGCCCACAAACGAAGAGCCAATAATATGATGGCGTTAAAACTTCATTTTTTGATTTTATGGAAAATAAATTTGAAATGTCGTATCTATTTGACAGATTAATTTACTTAAATATTTCAAATACTTATTTAACATTTAAAACAAAGGTATTTATAACTTTAATAAATTAAACTTCGGATCAAAAGTGATGTAATAACATATTTTGAAGACCTTTCAGGGTGGTCGGTATCCATGACAATTTATATATACCTATTGTGAGAATAAAAATAAAAATAGCTTTTAGTAAAAATAAATGTATTTTTAACTGTATGTGGGACAAGCAAGTAATCTTTAATTTAATTTTGTTGATCAACTATTAAAAGATTGAAATATTTTCTGTATTTTTATACGCATATAGGAAAAACAATATTTAACAGCTTACCCAGAAACGTCAGGAAGATTAATAATAATAATGCTATCAAAAAACACTTTAAAAAGATAAACGTGTACCCTGAAACTTACAATATTTTTATATCGCTATTGCTATTAATTTATTATATTTTATCTTATTATAAGCTAGTTATTGTAAACAATAATTATTAATATGTATTCCTCTTTTCTGTACAAGCGTATACTTTGTAGAGAAGTATAGCACAAAAAAAAAAGTATTGTATCATTGTACAATTACAGATAAATAAATAAATAAAAAAATAATAAATACAAATATAAACATATTTATAAGTACGTTAATAATTTAAATGTATTCTGTACATAGTTACTTAATATTCCCATACAATCTATAATTTACAAGCTGTTAAATCTAGAGTGTTATTCTGGATTCAGAGATGCACACCTGGGTGTAATTGTATACATGACACCTGCTTCCCCTATGAATTATTAACTTATTATCGACTTACATATATCGATTACTACATATATATATCGACTACAGTACGAGATTAATTGTATTTCAAAATTTGTCAAGGGTTTCTCAACCATTTATACAAACATTTATCCTAAGAATAATAAAGCTATACAAATTTTTTTCTTTCCAAAAATATGTAGGGCATCGAAGTATGTACACATATTTACATCATCACACATGGCTCCCACGTTTTGCCAGGTAGCTTAAACGTAAATAAAATTATCAGCGTTTTCAGATACTTGATATTGAATATCGCTTTATAATTTGTTTCAAGTGCCTACTCAAAGGTAGGTAAAAAAGAGATCTTATTTACCAATCGCAAGCAAGGTCGTCCGTATTATTTTTCTCTACCAGATATTTTTCATATTTACATTATAATGCGACAATAAATAATATTAATAAAAACGTGTATGGTATGCGCGATAAACAGAGGCATGTGACGATAGTACGTGCTGAATATCCATATCACTTGACCCATTTCAACAGAAAACGATCAAATATAATACTGTTTATACATGAAACATCTGCGTACAGTAGAATAAATATGAAGAATTTTTAAACCATTTCATAGTGTTGAAAAAAGTGAAAAATATTGCTATCTTTAATTATTGACTAATGGCGTGACAATTTCAGTATTACAAAGGTTGTGTAATCGATACAACATCATACTATATTTGATCATCTATTTATTTATTTATCATTGCGGCTGTTTATGTAAATGCCTTCGATAGCTGGTTCCCAGGTTTCTGATTAACAATAAGCACACATACGATATATGAACTGCACTAACCTCTTTAATTTTGCTGTCTTTCTGGTCCGATGTTATTGTTCTTTTAGCTGGGTTGTCTTCTTTAGATTTCGACCGACCGAAGCGCGCACTGATGGTTTATTTGGTCCATTGGACTGGTTAAGGCACGGGATGTAATGAGAATGACGCCTGTCAGTTACCGTCTTCTTAGCTACCGAAAAAGGGGCGGCAATACTCACACACGTACGTGCACATTATTATAAACTAGCAAACCCAGTGGTACCAATCGAAGTAACAAGGCGCGTAAACAGCGCTTTTCAACTTGTACATATGTGGATAATTGTGAGAAAGAACTGGAATGTATGAATGTAGGAGTGAAAGTTGTTGATTTGATAGTATGCTGTATTAAAGGCAAATAATAACTTTTTATTTTTTATTTTAATTGCATTTCACTGAATTTAATTTTGACATTAATATCCATACTTAACTTCAGTATATAATTAACAAATATAAATAAATACAAGCTACCTACTAATTAAAGTAAACAACGTCGTGTTTAGTATGAAGTAAACAACGTTGTGTTTTATTTTAATAATTAATTAATTTTTTCATAAATTTAAAAGTTAATTATACGTATATTTAAGCATTTAACTAAATTTCGACAAAACGTGAATTAATATGGTTAATAATAATTCGGTTTTGAAACTTTTTTGTTAAATTGCTCTGATACTTCGAGAGAACATAGTATGAAATTAGATAGGTTAAATTAAGTACGTTCAGTTTGCAGTTTACTAAATTGTATAAATATATTATATCCCTCAAAAACTCGACAAGTTAGTTAAATTCAGACAGCTCATAGAAATCGCAATTAATTAAATTGTTTAAAATTATAG
The DNA here is from genome assembly GCA_022840565.1 of Eubasilissa regina. NCBI lineage: Eukaryota > Metazoa > Arthropoda > Insecta > Trichoptera > Phryganeidae > Eubasilissa > Eubasilissa regina. Next base: position 24,311,741 of record JAINEB010000009.1, read on the forward strand.
ACCTAAATAATTAGTGTATTCAATTTGTAATTGATGAACTTTGTAGAATGGGAACCAAATTGTCGAATTGTATTCTAAATTGCTTCTAACTGGAAGCACGAACAAAACTTTAAACGGTTTGAATAAATTGAGTTATAAATTAGTGAATTATTTATAATGGTGTCACTTTGACTTATTACGTTATCTATATTTAATTATTTTTTAAACTTGCTATATTTGTATCGCGCTATTAAAAGATCTTTTCACGAGCAGCTCGTTTTGGAAATATGAAAAATTATCGGGCCTCCAGAAGCATGTAAAAATCGTTATCATTTTTAATGCATTTATTCTGTTTGATCAAAGAAAAATATATAAAGAAAATAAAAATAAACAATGGAAGGAACATAACAAACAAAATAAAATCATCAAATAATTCAAGGACAAATAGAGAAAATAGATAAAATTGTTAGTTTCTAAAATTTTATTTCGTTACACGCTATCTATAGCGCAACATGAATTTTAATATTATACATATGAAAAATAATGCGCAAGATACCCTGACTCGGATAGAAATAAAAAGTTTGAGATGTTACCCATTCGAAGAAAAATCGATACCTGGGTTCGTTCGTTTTTTGAGTACAATACAAAATATTTTTTTGTATTATTCATCATCGACAAAACTTTTTTTCACACCATTAAAAATCTTTAAAAAAATTTTCGTCCTTAGAAGTAAATATACCTAATAATAAATCCAAGTAAAAATAGAATAGAGTTCTTCTATGAATTCGACGGCCGTGAAAATCTACAAATTTTCACAGCTGTCAGCTTTCATCGTCGATCCAATTTAATTGTCTTATATAGTTTTTGAACAATAAAAAAAAAATTTTGATTATGTTTGGTCTTTGTCATCGTGTCGGTAGATATAATTTTTTTTCCTTATATAATCATGGTTAGTGTAAAATAGAAGCACGGGGTCTTCATCTAACCAATTCTTAAAAAAAATATTATAATATTTCGAAATATAATTGTATCCAATCTACATTCAATACAGAGATAAAGTTTACTGGTTATTCCGCGTCTGTTGATCCTGAGAAGGATCATAGCTATACTAACATTTCACTTAGCGTTGAACTGTTGTGCTAAGAGGACGTGTCTCATGACCATTTTATAGTCACACTTCATCGATAAGGCACCCCCTGAAGATGGGTAATGAGATTTACCCGAAACGTTGGGATAACTATCGTAATTTTCAGGACCAACTGATGATACCCAAGAAACTGTATCTCTGATATGATACCCGTGAAAACCTCAAATTTCACATATATGTAATTCTATAATGAAATTGTTCAATTAAATGTGTATTTAATTAATGATTTCAATGAAAATTTTAAATAAGCTCAGGATGAAAATGACATTAGTAGCATTGACCTACAAATTCTTATGAGAACTTTGTGTAAAAAGCGTATTTCGTATCGCTAAAGTATTCCATTCACAAGTTTTACCATAAAATATTATATAAATTACAATTTACATTACAAATAAAATATTTATAATAGGTAGTGTTGGTATAAATTAAATCAACCAAATTTCTAGCTAGGCCTCATATTCGTCTTACTAGGTAAACACTTGTTTCATGTGAGAATATTTTTTACGTTCAAACGTGCGATAGGCAGGATAAATTTTCGTGAGGTAAAGAGGATTTTCAGGCGATCAATATACATATTAACAAAATATAATATATAGTATTATATAAAAATAACGCAATAATGATCAACAATAAATATGGGTGACCGACGTTGACTGAAAATAGTATACATATCTTGGTTCGCCAAGATTAAATAATATGGAACGCAATACTTCTATTGATAACAGAATTTAATGAATTAAGTGAGAAAAGTAGGTCATTTGAATGTATTCTTAAATTAAACATATTTAAAAATTTCGTACTGAATTTACAATGTTATAAAAAAATTTCAATACTTGTGTGTACATGATGTGGAATGAATCGATTAGACCGCGAAACCCACATATGAAAAGTAATCATTTTATAGAGATTTAATAGTCAAACATTTTATAATGTTATTATTTAAGATTCAGATATGACTTTTTAATCGAAATTTTCAATTAATAACATGGATTCAAGAAGTGATCGACCGTTGCGAAAAATTCAAAAATACATTAAACTTATATAATATATACGTCAAATTATACACAACTATGGCAAAGTGTGCTAACCTACTTTTATATTGATTCATTATTTACCATCGCACAATTTTAACAAGATATTAAATCAATTTTTGAAGATAATATTAACAAATTTACAAATATAATTTTAACAGGAAATAATACACGTCTCAACGTTTAACATCAAAATTCAATGTGAAGTTATATAGCTAACGTATTGTAATTGGTAACCGCACTCCCAGCAAGATATATGAGCACTTGCAGGTTTGAGGTCCAGTCGTAACTATATATAATACTTCATCGATATTACATATTTTGATAAAGCTTTGGACTTTAAAACTTTACCTTTTAGCTCGATTCGAAACACAAGCAAGTGATGTACAACCATCTCCGAATTCAGTACAACAACTCATACAGATTACTGTCCGGATTGGCGCGTTATTGTAGTGCATCTACAATGTTTGCCAAAGGTCGTATACATGGGTTCGCTCCGCTTCTGAGAAATTGAGTTGCGGGCGTAAAGCTGCGACTGGAGCTCAGAACCAATTCTCTAGTGCGAGCGGTGCTCTCATGGAAATTTGGTTCCCTGATCAGAGAATGGCAACAACTACAAATAGCTACATATACAATAATGGCTGTGACTGAAATGTAGCATTTATATGTTGCTTATATTGCTATGTGTGAACATTTTTTATTTTTTTATTTATATTTTTTTGTTTTTTTTTTCAAAACATAAATAATATTTTGTAACTTAAATATATTATATAATATGTATTATCTTTATGGCGAATCGAGTATTCACAAAAAAAAACTCGATCACGCTGGAATAAACGTATTATTATTATTATTATTATTATTTTAATTATTATTATTATTTACAAAGACGTTTCATCAAAATTAATTATATAAGTGGAATTGTTCTGACGATTCTGGCAAGAAATTAAAATTATCATAATCTAGAAATAAGAATTGTCATTTTTTATTTGAATAAGTATAAAATATGTAGTATTTAAAAGTATTGTTTTATTTAAATGGTAAACCTACCAAAAAAGATTTAAATGATAATATATCTTTTTTAGATTTTCTAGAAATAATTTAAATCTATGTGAAAATTAACTATTTGACATCGGCACTTTACCACCACTTTGACTATCGAATATCAAAAAATTAAACAAAAAACAGAATATGAAATGAGAATATTTAATGCAGGAAAAATCCCAATCGCACGCTTTTCACAGAAAATGATAAGAGCCGACAAAAACCATAATGCTTTGATAATATCTGCATTAAAGCATATAATTATGTACTTTAACTGAATTCGTATGATTAACGGATATGTATGGACGTTCTGTCGAACCGTAAATAATTCCGAGTATTACTCGCTCACTCTGGGTCGGAAGAATTACGTTTTCTGGGAAAGGTAGTCATACGAAATCGTATGATGGGAAGTTGCTGTCTACTATGTTCCGATTGAGGAAACTCGACATCATTATTATTTCTTCATTAATTTGTCAGAAGTTTCAGATATTTCTGATTCAACGCGGGATGTTAGCTGAGTGTTTCACTGCCTCAGATGAAGAAGGCATTCCACGAATTCAGAAATTACGTCATTACATCGAACTATTTAATTAAAAACGGTGTCATTTTTGTATTAAATCAATCTGGCGCACTGAATGAATTCCAAAATTAATTTAAAAGATTTGGTACGGTTTAACATCTTGTATAAAAGTTAGGTGGTAAATTAATTATGAGATCGGGTTGAACATTTCAGCTTATTTAAATGCAAAAATAAAGTGTCATTTTCTGATAAAAAATTATGATCTAATTTAACTAACTTCCGTGTAAGAATTTGTACGAGAATCTTAGTATACATATTTATTTGTTGATTTAATAGTAGAAAAAAGGAATTTAATTTATTTAGAATTTGCAGGTTGTTTAAAAACTAACATTGAGGGTTTTATCTAATATTCAATAGACAACATATTTATCAATTGAGGGTGACATGTTTTAAAATTGTTTTGTGGCAATATTGGTACTTTTACAATTATTGATAACTGCTCTTGAAAACATGCTTGTATTTGATCAAAAGCATATGGATTTAAAAATCTCGGCTCTGTCTATAAAACCAATTATAAATACGTTTATTTTAATTTATTTATTAATTATTAGATAATTAGATAGCGGTAGTTTTTTTGTAAACCTCAATTATTTAACCTTAATTCCGCGTATGGCGAGTAAATCTCACAATTTTCGAGATTTAAATCCGATTTTATCTCAAATAATTCTTAAATATATGCAAGACGAATATTAAAAATATTCTACTGGCATGTAAAACTTTACCAAATATTATATAAATTGAAATTTTTGTAAAACAGTGTCAAATAAATAGATTAATTTTTCGTTTATATTTTTATTTTTTATTACTGTTACAATTGGACAAATCCTTAATTTTTCAATTCTTAATAATAATGTACTAAATAATATTGTTTTGTATAAGATTTTTATATTACGACCTGTGTCTACGAAAACCGTAGTTTGTGTTTTTAAGAGATTTTCAACTCGGAGCAATCTCTGAGAAGCGAATTTTGCTCCAATTAGATTATTTAGAGATAACTCTCAACTTTTGTATGTGTGTTCACATCATATTACAGAGTCATACGTTAAACATCAAATATCATTGTCGTTCGTCAGTTGAGTGATTTTGAGTTCCTAACTGCAGGCAAAACGAAATAAATGTTTGGAATTTAATGCTTCATATTAATGATATATGTCTAACATTCCGTAATATATAGTTATACGTATCTGTGGTAGTTTTAAGCGATGTTTGTGTGCACGTCGTACCGAATCTCGTTGTTAGATCGAACATCGTGTACACTAGTTTGAGTTTTCGTTTCGTTTTACCAATCTAGAGATGATCTCTGATTTTATCTCCATATTAAAATTTCAACACGTATACATGGTATCGAGATATATCTCAACTGAATTTGTGAAATTTTCTTGTGGAGAGCCATGCCTCCAATCTCGTCATTTAGAGACCACACAGCGATGCTGAATGCATTCAGAAAGGTGATACTTGAAACGCAACTCCCATCAGCCATAAAGACGTCGAGTACTTACGGTATGTACAATACCAACGCTGCAAACAGCACTCTACCTATCAACGTTTTCTAAGAAACAGCTTCAGAAATCACCTCCATTAACTATTTGCACATCTAGCACTAACTTCTACCTTTTTAAAATTAACTTTAATAAATTCAGTGTACTCCATAAGCAGTTTCTATTTTTGAAACCTGTCGTTCATATCCATATACATCCTCACATTTGATACAAATAATACACTCCACGATACCAAATGAATACTAGGATAATTGGGTGATTATTGGGGCATCTAATACCCTCACACAAATCGCATAATCATATCTTAAAAAGCTTCTAATCTTGAGTCATACATCCTCACACCAAACTCATACGCACACGCTTACATTTCCCATATTAATAACCGTAACCATAACCATATTCTCATCGTGTTTCCTTCCGTGGACACGGGCCTTTAGTCTCAAAGCCCACCTTCACAATTCAGTATCCTTGAATAAACGTTCTCATGCGCGAATGACTTACAATTATGAAATAAATGCTAAATTTTCCGTTCTCTAACGAAGAAAGTTTCAATGTACGGCGAACTGAACGCAGCCGGAGACGTGTATGGCGGCCTTAGAATTTGACCACAAACCGCAACACTGCGGATATTACTCACAGGTCATTAAACAGACAAAAATTATCATTTTCAGAGAATCACTAATAGGAAAAAACGCAATGGTCACTAACCTAATAATTATTTTCACCTACACGTTTACACCCAATTACACAATCTAGTGAAATAAATAAATTCAAATAAGTAAATAGTACCGGTGTTAGTTTATATGAGTGTGTGTGCGATGCGTTTAATGTAAATGTCTATTTTAAACAAATTATAAAAAAAACTTGTATACTACATGTATAAATAATATCCTTTTGTTCGTTACAAACGAGAATTAATTAAGAAATTTATACATTTAATTGAAGAGATTGTTAATATATGACGTTTTGTTTTTTAAGATACATTTTTTTAAAATAATAAATAAATAAATCAATTATCAGATATTGAAAAATTGGTACATTACAATACTGCTGTAAGGTGGTTTTAATTAATAAAGTGTTTTAAATTTTAAACCTAGATAATAATTTTAGTGCATTAATTAGAAAGATATACATATAAAATCAATTTTATCGAATAATATTGTTGTTGCCCCACTGGGGTTCGAACCTGAATCTCTTTACAAACCGGGGAAGGTGCATTATCCAACTATGCTACAGCGACATTATTTTTGATGACAAATTTTCGAATTTATATGTTACACTTTTCATTTGATAAATCTATCGTTTTATTATTTGAAAGCCATCTTCTTCATTTTTACGGAATCTCAAATACCTTTAAGTTATCCAATAGGAGACACCAGAATAAATAATTCATTTTTATTAAATTTTGGACACATTGATACAACTTATATATTATTAAGGAAACCACATTCTTATTGTGAAGTTGTAATTTCCGAGTTGCAATTTCCACGGATAGAAAGAGACCCAGGTTCGAATCCCAGTAGCGCAACAACAATATTTTTCGAAAAAATTGATTTTATATGTATATATTTTTAATTAATGCATTTAATTTATATTTTAAAAATATAACAGGTCTATGTTATAAATAATTACAACTTCACAATGATATTGTGTTCTCCTTAATAATAATTACAATGATTTAATTTCATTGATGTTTCGTTTGATGTTGGGTTAATCACAATAGATTTATTAAAAATTTTATGATATTTTAGATTATCCAGTTCAGAAAAAACAACGCTTAGATAGAGAAAATGACGAGCCTTATAAACTAAAGACGTTACAGACTGCGTAGGGTAAATTTTTTTATTAAATGGTAAAATCGTCACCCACAAAAAATACATAAAGAAACAACCAAAAAATAGATATGCATCTGATGTTCTCTATAGTACCTATCATTCTACGTATGTTTTCTGACACCATCGAAAGATGGGGTTTAAATACTAATAAAGAGATATGAGTTAAAATTAAAAAATTTAAAAAAAATATGACATCATTGGCGTGTGTATGCAAAATTAAATAATGTTACGTATTTCAGGTATATAAATGAATAAGCAAACTCAATTTACAATTATGGATCTAACATGAGTTAAAAAAACTCTAAGGGACGGATACGGAATATTGAGTAACTCCAGACCTGTCCGGGCCTGCTCCAAGTGACGCCACGCATCAGATTATTAGTGGTGGGTTTATTAATTAATGAGTATTATTTTTCTCAGTAACAATTAGTTTCGATTATTAATTAAATGTATCCAAGACAATGTATTATTGTTCATTAATATATTAATATATTTATTTTTGTTTATGTAAAAAAAAAATACTTACACTTTTCTTTAAATTCACAATTTTACAATCAATACGTTTGCATTATATATTAAATATCTGAGGGGTATTTCAATTAAGGGATATGTTGTAGGGTATTTTCAAAACCTATAAATTACAAAAAACGTTTAAAAATATAATTTTTATCTAAATGCACAAATAAATTACAAATGTTTTGCCACTTTATACCATTTATAGAGGTGTTTGAAACTCAACACGTGTATTTTAGGTGTTTGTCGCTCACATTATTTGATATTTTTTGGTACAAGCCAGTGGAATACCACTAAAAACTAATGGTCTGTTTCATTATTGAGCCGTTTTGAGGTTAAGTACTCAATTATATATGTTTTTGACGCGAAACTTAGATTTGTTTTTGTTTGTTCTATTGCTTAAATTATTATTTTTGGTACAGTATTTGAACCAATCGCAAGTATTATTTTTTTCTAGTAAAACTGCATTAAAGTGCACTTTTTTTTTCATTATTGATTATAGAGGGGTTTGGACGTAAATGATTCATATATATGTATGTAATAAAGTTTGAATAAAAAATAATTAAAAAATAGTGATCAAGGTCAATAAATTTTTAAATGTTAACTCCACAATTATTAACGAAATTGTAATAAATATTTATAGGGAGTCTTTGCTGTACAAAATTGTTCAATGTCCTTACCTGTTTTCACCTTCTCGGCCTGACACATTGATGAATTATTATTTTTTAAAATGTGTCCACTTTCTACAGTTTGGGTCACTACTGCGTTAATTAATTTCATCACTCGTAAAAAGTCTGCAAACAAACAAGCAATAAACTTGTTCAAACATCTTTATGATGTAAATTTTGGATACAAAGGAATATAAAATCAACATTATGTTTGAACGGGGCAAACACCCAAATAAACAAAAGTCTGGCGTTTATTATCAAACTCAAAGGTTGTAATTATGAAAGTTGTCCGTGGGCATGTAAAGCGTATGTGCTTAAATATTTGGAAAATTAACTTCGGGCGTAATTTTTGGACAAGTGAAACATGGAAATTGTCGGATCCTTTTTTAAATAAATAAACTCAGATCGTATTCCATCCAAATAAATTTTGTATACTTAATGTATATTTATATATGTGTGAGAGGTGTATAATTTTATCATGGAATGTTCCCAATGTAAACGAATGATGCCTAATATGTATATATATATATATATATACATATTAGACATCATTCCCCATACATAACCCCCAACCGTTCTAAGCAAGTAACATAGCTTAATTTAGAATCACCCATATATATAGAGAAGCAATAGATATTTTCAAACATAAAAATAACACAAACAGTAGAAAAGACTACATAAGAATTTCAAACACTTGGACAAATATCTTAGATATAGCCGCCCACGTAAATACATCCATCCAAAAAAAAAAAAACTAAACAACCACTTAGAAATATAATTACGCGTGCACAAAGCCGGCTGTAATAAATAACTAAATTAGAAGTCACCACTCGTCACCATTAGATACAGTTAATTGAGATATCAACTAATATTATTAAGTACCTATTGGGATTTTAACTCACTTTCATGTTGCCACTTACTTAGAGCTGTCGAGTTTACTCGTCAGTTTATAGCAGGATTCAGAATGATTGAAACGTCTGGAGTATAAACGTCCTTCTCAGGACTATTTGACGCGGGTTCCCCCAGAAAATAATCCATTTTCGTTTACTCGTGAAAACCTTAAATATAACATAGTTTTGTATATTTTGGAGTACTAATCAAACCTAAACAGAACTTAACCAAATACTAAACTGTGTCGATATTTCAGTATAGTTTAATCTCCGAAACGAGTTACTTGCCAAACTGTAATAATATTTAAGTTTAAAATTTACCCAGAGAAATGTCGTCAAAACAGCATCAAAATTAAGTAAGTCATTTTTGAGTTTTAATATAACAGACAGATATTAACTTTTAATTATATAGAAATGTAGTACGTACAAGTATATCCCGCCCTTGAGGTGAAAGTTTTTACGAAAATGGCGCTATACAAATTATCCACTATTATTATCGATACCCCGGACATTAAGACTCATTTGATTAATTTTTCAAATCGTTAATGCTTACTCAAAATGTTAACATTAATATATATGTATTATTCAAGGGATTCCAAAATCGATATATTATATTCGAGAGGCGATTTGGGGAATCAGGAAAAATCGTTAATCACAAAGGTCGAATAATATTTTTATATAATTAATTATTGCAAATTCAACAATATATATTACTTGTTTTTAGCACAGTAATAAAATTATGTTTTAAGAAATAATTCGTAATATGGTACATTTTGGCACGGGGCAAAATTACTAGTCGAGTCGAATTACGCGATGTCCAATGTAACATTGCCCCATAAATAGTCGTGACAGTGGTTTTTATTACGCTCTTTTATGACATTGTCAAAACACATATTTTGTTGTTTTTGCTTCAATATCAATATCGTTTATCGAATGTTTTTCAACGGCATTATTTATATGTTATACTGTCTTGAAAACAATGACTCGCGATATAAAAGACCTGTTCTAAGTTTTTTTTAAATATTCTTGCAATTCCGGATTGAAGCTGTATTAAAAAAAAATACCTTTATTTGTTAATTTTACGGATTTAATAATACTCGAATATATTTTAAACCAGAATATTATTTTCACTTATAAATGATTTTTTCAATTGTTAATATGCTGTGTGGTCAAAGAGAAAATGGTATGTAAGTACTGAATGTATAAATAGCATTATAAAGGGTGACCTAAATTGAACGCCGGATTTAAATAGGAAACTAAACGACTTTTTTATTGATTTTGTGATTGGATTTTTATTGAGTATTAAAGTGCACACTCCCGATTGAATATGAAAATTATGTCCGACAAATAGCCACCTCAGCGTCGGTTTCAAATCTTGGTTCTTTTCACAAAATTTCGCACAACCTTGATCAATTTCATTAACAATACGTCGAATTTCGTTTATAAGGTTGTTTGTGGATTACTGACCTGAACCTTAAATTTCAGGTAACTATAAAAATAAATCGCATAGTCTTAAATCACAAGATCTTACTGGCCAATTGATGACGGCATTCCGTGAAATTACGCTTTCAGTAAATTGTTGGTGCAGTAAATCAACTGTTGTTCGAGTTGTGTGGCAGGTGGTGCTATCCTGCTAAAATCACAACATATCCAGGCATGAGAAAATCACACATATTATGATTTATCCGGGAATCGAACCATTATGAGAACCTAGCGCCTTGCCTACTTGACTACAAGTGTCGCCTGGGTAGGATGTTAAGAACTAAGTTTGGCTAGAAAGTTAATCCAGACAACATAATGGCTGCTAATGGTTTTCAGGGTTTCATAGGAATGCAGAGTTTTCTGGATTATATTTATTTCTTGAATCGGCAGCCGTTATTCTCAATGCATGAGTTAATATATCATTCAATTCCTATTTAGATGCAGCAAACTTCCACAATATGAAAACCCTTGAACATCGAAGAGTACGTGGTGATCAAATACTTCTCTTCAAACTACTGCAAGGCCATATTGACTGTCCCAGTCAATTTGAATTAATATCTCTCCACGTGCCATGTAGATCGACCCGGCAATCCGTACTCTTACACATTCCCGCAAGTCGAACATCTTATATACAAAATTAATTCATTCGCCGGGCATGCAAATACCATAATGAAAAATTTGCAGAAATTGACTTTTACAACATAAGCCTTACTACGCTCAAAGGGTTCTTCTTACGAACCACCACTATCTCAATTTTGGCCAATAATTTTACCTATAAACATATCTTGCTCTCGCTTTACCGCAACCTCCCCACCCTTTTTCCCTCTTTTTCTCTTATCATTTATTTTCTGCATCTAAACACGCCTATGTATATAAATATTTTTGTGGATTTTCATTATTAGTACCATATGTTAAATAGTTATTATGTTTGTTATAATATGTTAACACTGTCAAAATCCCACAATAAAATAAAATAAAACTTCTTATATATATGTATATACGATATACCTGTATTATATACAACGATAGACAGTTAAAACTATCTCGTTTGAAAAAACTAACGTTTAAACTATTTTTGAAACTAACATTTGAAAAAACGCATTATAAACTATGTTTGGAATAAAATTTACTCCCTGTAATTTTTGAAATTTATATGAAACTACTTCATTATCACAGACTAGTAAAGGAATAAACATGATATAAAGTGTATATATAGGAGAGGGGTTTGGAACATTATTTGCGGGGCGAGGGGCATTCTACGTACATATATCCAACGAAACATAAATCCGATAGATTATGACACACTTTTGCAACAGAAAATGTATTTACTTTTTGAAAATTAAATCTTTGTCTAAATTGAGGCGTATTTTTTACATTAATACATACTATGTTATAAGAGTTTAAATTTTCGTTCCAATCGAGTCATATTTTAAAAAAAATCGCAGAGTTCTTAGATTGAGTGAATGATACTAAAGTGATCTTGTGGGTGCCACCAAAATGATAATTTTGGGACAAAGAATTTGTCTTACTTCATGTATATTTATTTGGTTGTCTGTGATGATTATGTAATTTATCTAAATAATTTTACAATTACTTAATAAAAAGTATTGATCTTTTTTGATCACATCACATCAATAATAAGCAGTTAAATCACATCAATAATAAGCTAATGATTATGACGGACCTCTTTAAATTTAAATTTGTAATTTTCTCAGTCCAGTTTTTATGCCTCCTGATCGATCCATGATCGAAGTCAATATATTAGATATTGCATCATTAGACCCTCTGCAATATATAGTATTTATATCTAAATCTACCTAACTACGTTAATATTACGTCGGTTTACTGTAGGGGTATGCTGAGAGGGTAGAGCGCTACACTTTTCTAATCTGACACAATTCTCGCTTCATCTACATTCATACATCTTTTCATGCAAGCTCGTCGACTGTTGAGGCTTTTAATAAGATCATCTTTTGGTACCTATCTATTTGATCTAGTCATGATCGACCATTACTTCACATATATTTATTATCATTCTCTACTCATTCATTTCTTAAATATAACCAATCGATCTAAGCGATTTTTTTAAATCCTATTCACCAGTGACGTGCACTTGGCGTAGACTTAGGTTATACTGCTAATATCAATACTGTAAAAACAATAGGTATTGTCATTAGAGGTTGTATTCATGTTAAAAAAATCTGCGTGAGTCCATTTACATTCTTAAAAAATATGAATATTATTACCATTATTTTTGGAAAATTTAAGCTTTTAAGTGAAGGACCCTAAATAGTTTAAAATATAAAATAGTTTCATGTTTAAAGTATATTGGAATACATAAATTTAAATTCATTTCAAATGTACACATGCAATGTTTTGCAACACGTCTGTTCAAGCGAAGACATGTATTCAGAACACTGTGCGTCGCGAGAGTTGCGTTTAATTTGTAAACACTTGGAACAGATTTTGCGCAAAAATACATGCGTAGCTTTATATGTAATTTTTAAATTCTTTCGAGAAATGGTTCCATTAATAATAAACTCATTGACTTATAAGAATTTTTAGTTATTTGCGCGTGGAGCTACATAATTTAGGTTTATTGCGCAGTAATTAAAGTTATATATAGCTTGTTTAATTGTATTTGAGTGCATGCCAGCTTTATATTATTTTCTAATCTCTTCATTCTTCACTCTTCCTATATGTTAAATTTAAATATATCAATAATGTTACCTAGTTTTCTTGACATTGTCACGTGTGTATTGATACATTTATATGGATACTAAATTCAATTGCCATAAACTGCTTGACAATTTTTCTTCGTTGGGTTTATGTCGCAGTTTTCGCTATAGAATACATCTTTTCAGATCGTTCGTTTACCCCCGGAGCGTCGAATAAACCCAGATTTATCGCCAATCAGAGTAAAGTTTGAATTTTTTAAATAAGCACTCCGTAAGAGAGCTAAATGTTTTTACGACCGTTTTATGGTTGACTTTAGAGCGACCATTTGTGTTGCCTGGCCTATCCCATATTAGATTTGGATTTATTACTCGGAGGACATCCATCTTTACGGCACTCGATCCAGTCGTTGATAGCGACAGTATTTCTATATTAAAGTCGCGTGTGTCATTGAACTGTCTAGTTTACGACGCAATCGAGATATATTTCAATGCATTTTATACGCTAAACACCATTTTAATTATCATCTCGCTATAAAGCCTAGTATATTAACCGAAGCGCAATATTATTACCGATACCGATATCGATACATACAATATGTTGCAATGCAATATTTAGATAGTATCTCTGTTTTTGTATTTCTTTGTCGATATTTTTTTTACTGTTTCCAAAGTAAGTTTGTAGAACTCTACAATCACATATCGCACACCTAGATCAAAACTACGACAACTCAAAAAATCATTTTTCATTAGACAAAAAAAAAAAAACATTTTTCTCCATTTTGTGTTACTAAAGTTATTTAAACTAAATAACTTCATAAATGTGTCCTAAAATGACATTATTCGAGAACTGGGGCTAAGTTAGTTGCGTATATGACAGAGTATCCGAATACAATAATAACTCAAGATTCTTGTTTTTCTGAGTTGTTTTAGTTTTGATCTAGGTGTGCGATATGTGAAAATGAAATATACATAATACAAATTAAATGTATAAAAGAAAGACATCGAAAAATATGTTTGTTACTACCTAGATTCGAACGTGCATCTTTTCCTATCCGAGGAAATGCAATAACCGATTATGCTACACCAACATAGTAAGTAACAAAAATATTTTTTCGATAAATGGATTTTGTATGTATATCTTTCTAATTTATACATACAAATTATATTAAAAATATCACAGACCTATGTTCTGAAAAATTGCAACTTTCCAATAAGAATGTGTTCTCCTTAAAAATAAAATATACAAACACAAATATTTGTTTTTTATTCTATTCGTTTAATTTACTTGAGAATCGTTTCGCCTTATAAGGGCATTATCAATCTAACAATTAAACTCAACAACGTATACTCGTATTTATATTAATGTGAATCTACATCTAGTGATGTACATATAATTTTATTTATATGAGATGAAAAGAGACAATATTATTCATTGAAAATCTAAGTGTTTATATACATTTTTGAAGATATCTGGTTCTGGATATAAAAATGTTTTAAGGTTTTCACGACCGTTCAGAATCTTCTGTCTGCAGTTTTCTGAGCTAATACAAAATACTCTGTACACGAAATACATATTAGTTATATTTTAGATATGTCGTGGTTATTTGGTTGTATAAAATATTTTTTCATGTAGCTATCACTAAATCAAAATCTTAAAATTCGCGTAATTTTTTCCAGTAACTAATTAGCCTCGTTCAAACATCTTGGAAAGGTATTTGTTAATTAACATTAAAAAAAAAAATTGATTTTATTAATTACGATTCCTAATTCTATGCTGCTGACAAAAACACGCCCCGCGCTGAAACTGTTCCAAAAGAAAATTGAACGAAGATTACAAGTTGATAAATCTTCTATTTTAATTACAAAAAAGGAAAATTAAATTTATGGTCGAAATAAATTACCCTTTGATTAGAACTGTAATTATCTTAACCTCAATCGGTTGAACTCGGTTCCGTTCAACTTTTTTCACAATTTACAACTAAATGTTGATAAAATTATTTTATAATAAATTGTTAATTGCTCACTTCCAGGGTATCTATTATCGCGACTCTCTTGATTTATCTGAATTAATTTACTCTCCCTTGAGTATAATCAACAAGCCTACAAAACAACTTGGAGTGATGCTTGTTAAATTTGAAATAAAATAATTGATTATTTTTTAGACGAGATACTATTAATGTCTATATAATTATATTATTCTTTTAAAATTAGCAATATTAACTTTGTGCTTAAAATTAATATTTTTTATTTATAACCTTTGTTTTATTAACCACTGAATTGAGTTTAAATACATCTACCGGTTTCGAAAAATACCATTTTCTTCTTTAGAATGTCATAACTAACTAAAAAAATATATCATTGTTTCTTCACCAGAATCTGTTTTTAAAAAAAACAACAATTTTAAAAAAAATTATATATTTTTTAATTACCCATTCTGCCACCATTTTTAAAAATATAGGACATCACTGATGGTATCACGAAAAATAAAGTATGCATGTATCTATTTACCATACTAGATAAGTAGGTTCATGCATACTATCAAATTTCATAGACCGAAGAAGAACTACGTTACTTATTAAAAAAAATTGGTAAACAATAATATGAACATATCAAAACAGTATTTAAATTATTTTAATAATGTTTTTTCACTCATGATTTGAATAAATTAAGGTTACAAAAATAATTTATTTCCCGTCATTTGTGATGGTTGCTAATTATTTTTATACTGTCTCTGTTTTAAATTCTAATGTACCTAAAATATTAAATTGTTTGAACTTACATATTTTTATAAATAATAAAATAAAACACTTTGTTGAAACCACTACTTATTGATAAGTCAATATGTTTTGATACCTATGGTATCTTCTTCAGGAAACAATGTATACAAAAATTAAAAATACAAGCATAGATAAGAACAAAACTATAAAAATATAATTGATGGGTAGCTAAGTAGTAACTTCTTTGAAAACAAATTTAAAATATGACTATTTGTAAAAAAGGATTTGGTTATTTATAATATTTAGCTTTCTATTATCACTTTTCCTTATTTTTAAAATTTCAAGTTTTTCTAACTGTTAACTCCTAGTATTTGTATGTATACAAACTATTCTGAATTCGCCAATCATCTTTTGGAAACAAACCATTCTTTTGACATCAACAAGTGTTTAGAAATTATACATTTTATTATACATTAGTTTCTGAAAAAGATACAATAGGTATCGAAACATGTTGATTTATCAATAAATATTGGTTTAAATAAATTTTTTTATCTTATTATTTATACAATATGCGGTCACAAAGTAATTTTTTTAATATTGATAAAGTAACATATTTTTATTTATAATTTATCATATTTTTTTAAGTTCTCTATATCTAAACATGTACAAACGTAACATTGCAGAACAATTTTGGCTTCCTGTATTAATTTTTTTATATTTTTGTAATTTTTATTTATCATTTATACTACCCATCCATCCAGTTTTGATCCACATTTTGTAGTTAACGAGTTAAAGGATTTTTTAAATAGTTAAAGTTAATATTAAGGCGAGTGTTGGAGGCAACAGGAACTGAAGACGTTTTCGAATGTCCTGGCACGATTATGTGAACCGGGCATTAAACATGAGTACATGATAAAAGTATGATACACCAGAATAGAATACGAACGTACGGAATAGCGTGGCGTCTTATCCTTTCGTGCTGGCATGTAAGTGTTACCGAAACGAAGTGAAATACAGAAGAACGACATAAATGTCACATCGTCTTATTCGAGTAACGTCGCAATATGTTTTTCTAAAACGCATTCAAGGTGTGAAATTGTCAGAAAACTATTAAGCATATAATTTATAGCATCGTCATGACTGCAAAAACGCTTAGCGCTGTAATGATCATAATTAGTAGCGGGAATCGTCCGCGTAAAGCAATAAAATCAGACGGGTCATCAACCCTAGCTTAGCAGATGTAGGTGCAATTCAGACCTATGCAAAAAGTTGCTCATTAACTTTTGTGGCGAGTACTTTAAATCGTATTTTTAATTCTTCGACGATAAAAGTAATTAAGCAAAACGCTCAATACTAAGCAGAATATTGTTTTATTAATGTGAAAGGAATAATCACCACATTACATAATATGAGAATTAATGAATATAGACTCAGGTATCTGATTTATAAAATATAATTATGTATGAGGATTTATTATTATTCATAGCTGACTTAACAGGCTCTCGTAGGCTGTATTATATCTGCCATGTTTTAATCAATATATTATACAATTCATTAATATAATGAATATCATATAAAATTATTTTAAATTGTTTGAATATTAAATATAGCATTAAAAAATGTGTTGTATTTTTCGCTATTTGAAATTTCCTATATAATATTCCTGAACGTACGTACAATTATCCTCTGTTGGCTTGCTCGGCACTCAATAGTCATGGAAGTTGCATTACATAAATATCTGATTAGGTTAATTAGTTAAGAAAGATAATGATGTGGTAGTGTATTTATCTATTTTTGAACATAACATTATGTTTTTGATATTGAAAAATAAGCTTTATGAAAATAGTATAACCTCCCGGAGAATCTAGCAATAGATAATCTTTTCTCTGCTTTTTTCTAGTTAACCAATAACTATTTTCTGTTTAAATAAAATAATGTCAAGCCACAACGTGTTAGCTTTATTTCAAAATTTAACTATTTTCTTGTCTAGTTCTTTTTATTTTGTCGATTAAAGTGTGACTTAAAGGATAATCCATAAATGTATTTGTGATATGTTAAATCTTGTATCTATAATCCCAATATCCTTTTGTATATCTCGCGTAGGGAAATTTGAAAATAAACTGTTACAATACATTGCAGTGAAGTGTCAATTGTCTTTGAAAGACGTGAATATGAAGATATGTATGTAACCTGGAGGTATCGAAGATGAATGGTTCTGAATGTACATTTTTCAAATATTAATATTAACAGAAATTTTAAAATTGGGAAACTGTAAGATCTGTGGGTAATCACTAATTAAATTAAACATATTTCGCGCCCGTCTTCAGACGGGTTTTAAATACTAGTAAACTAATAAAAATGTCAAGTCATATTCAGCAGTACGCATATAAATTGGTATGGAATATAATATGGAATACACGATAAATTTTATAACACATTATTAATTATTTTTAATAAAAAATTTACTCGGTATTCGCTTATATAATATTTAAAACAACAAACAAAAAAAACTCATGTTTAATGGAATACTGAAAACATTAAAAAAAAAATTAATGTTCTCGGATTGGGAAGTTACAAAAATATTTGCATTAAAAGGGTAAATAATCATCTAGTTTTTCAAGAGGTCGTTGATCTGAAAAAAACATAGTATTTATTCCACGTCACATTCCCAGAGGAACGATCAAGTGCGCCGTTTTACAAAGTGTCAGGACACTCAACTTAATATATTACGGTTTCGGACGAAGGATTAAGGATATTCAAGTTTTTGCCCGACCCATTCCTTTGACAGTTGCAAATGCTTTTGGGATTCAGAGCATTAACATTACTAACTTGATTCTGATGAGCAAACCAGCGCGTCATATCTATATGTGGGCTTTATGTTATAGCTAAATAATTTGAATTAATCTTCCAATCTGAATATAATACATTTATAATTTATATTGTATTTATTCTTCCTGTAATGCTGCAGTTACATGAAAATAACTGATCACTAAAATATTAAATGTTCACAATTCTTATTTTTCTCTTGCGTGTGTAACGTGTTGAACTTGTATAAGCTTGCAGTTCACAATTGTGAATGCCTATTGTAGCTTGATCAGGTACAAGTTTAACAAAAATGATGAATGTATGAGAAGGCTTTTATAATTGACGAGCTTTCACTAATTTTTCATTGATATTTTAAATGAGCGACATTTTTTTATTATTTTTAAATTATGATACCTACAACTTTTAATATGTGATTTTAAAATTTATTACGCAAATATGAACACAATTACTATAATTTAATTGAATATATGTAATTCAGTTGGGACAACAGTCTACCGACAATATAATGGTCCAGGATTCAAGTTCCGAAGGCAGCTTAAAGATTATAATTGCATTTTTCAGTACAATGTTAGTCCATTTAAGTTATTTCTAATTCTAATGTTTTTTTTTTTTTAGAATACATGTCACATCAATATTATTACTATTTTCAAACTAAGCTAAATGCTTGTGCTATGAAAATAGGACTAACTTGCTGGTGTCCTGGAACGAGGCGCGAACTCCCGACCACTAGATCACTAGGCCAACGTCTTGACCACTACACCAACAAGCTACTCAATATATTATTACCCTAATTTAACGCAAGTCGAACTCTAGTGTGCCAAGTAAATAACTATGGTATTTTTGTTTAAAAAATAATAGAATACTATTTAATATGACACCATCGTCTCCATCAATATCGTTCGAGGACATGTATGTATGTACATATACATGTATCTATGTAAGCAAATTGAAATAGTGACAGGAAATGACTCTTCGCAATGGTATGTCAATATACATTAAAACGCCCGCTAAAACCCAATTTATATCTTCTATTTTTCTTGTCAGAATGTTTTATAAATATCTAGACGGTAGTCGTAATATTTTTATTGATATAAGCCACCATAAACACAACAATAAAAAGTATATTTAGTTGTGTCAATATGTTTGCCAGTCATTCAATTCTATTGATTGAATCCGTTGAAATTCAAACATCACTTTGGAACAATTCGCAATTAATACATTACATTTTCTCTCTTTGGATTTAAAGCCGAAGCTCTCTGGGAACTGGGATTAAAAATGTAATAGTTTCGGAGTTCCATTAGCCGGCTCGTCCCGCCCCAAGGAGGGTGGAACTGAAATGGGTGCGACCACCATCATTTCTATAATTAAATAATATGGGACACTATTATTATTAAAATGGTACGATTTAACAGTGCACTAAAATAAAAACTTTATTTCATAAAACGAATTATTTGTGCATTGCAATAATAAAAAATAAACATTAAATAAATAAAACTAAGCTAAAGTACCCTTGTTAAATTGTTATTTTATTGCAGATATAATTCGTTCTGAGAAACAAAGTATTTGTTTGAATGTACGTATTAATAGTTCCCTTTTTATAGGTTATTCAGCGTTCAACAAAAACTTATATTTCTTAGTTTATACATAATTTTTCTAAGAATATTTAATCCACCAAAAACATTAAAATACGATAATTGTTTCCAAGTAAATAATACGGATTGAATATTATTATATTACTTTATACTATTCCTCGAAAATACAAAATATTGTAATGAGAGTCATTTTTTTTCAAGTACCACGTATTTAAAATGTTTTCCTAAACTATCGCTGAATTTTTTTTAATATGTTTAAAAATATGTATAAATGTAAAAACGGATAATATCTATTTTTATACGTTTTTATGTTTATTAGTTACATGTGCGGTCTCAAGCAGGGTATGATGTAGCATAAAATTTACTGTCTTACTTATGTCTTTAAAATTAATTTAAATATTAAATATGTCTGAAAATACATCAATATTTTTCATGATCTCGGATCCTGTTTAAGGAAAGTATAAGAAGCTCCTGTCATGTCATGGACTTGGTGTACCAACTCATCTTATTAGAGATCTATTTCTTGCTTATCTCAATAGATGTAAGTAACAACGAAGTTGTTGATGAGTGATACTACATCTCTATTTTTCACGATCCCAGGTCTGTTTATTGGATGTATAATGAGGCTCTTGTCATGTCTCGGACTTGTGTACCCATCTAGTTAGAGATCGACTTCTTGCCCTTCTAAAAAATACTAGTGATCATTAATTTCTCAGGAAGTCTCCATCACTTCTAACAACATGCTTAAGTACGAAGAAATTCTTTTCCTGCATGTTGTGAACAATCTTTTTTTAGTTATGAGTTTCTGAAGAATATAGTTCATCTCGCAGTCAATCCAAAAATCTAAATTAATAAAATTTATGTCCCGAACTAATAGAAAACTAAGGTTATCCTACCAAGGCAGCTCATTAACGTTAGATTATTGACTCTTAACTTGAATTCCACTCAGAGGGTTTAATTGTCGATAGTTTTTGAGTGGAATCGGTCTGGGAACAATAACGTAGTAATTAATTTGACTATTATTGGATTGTCCCCGCTGCCGACGACAGTTGATAGGGACTCCCGACTATATGGTGTAGGTCGAATCGATTCCGAATAATTGCTATCTCTGGTCGATTAACGGAGATGCGAAAATAGAGTTTGAAAATTGTGAGAGATGATAGAATAATTATTTTACTAAATATTTTCATATTATAAATGAATCCCAGTTAAAGTCCGATTGTATAATTAGTACATATTTAAATAGTTAATTAACAATTAAAAATTGCAATAAAACTTTAGTTGGGTATGGTAAAAATGTATCTTTAATTATTGATGATTTCTCTTATTTTATGATTAAACTGTAAATAGTAAATAATTGCTTTTTTGTTGATTTAATATATTTATTACTAATTAAACTAGATAATTAAAAAAAGTGTGTGGGACAAATCGTAAAATATATTATTCCATCGTAAGTGATCACCATTTATCATAATTTTTTTTCTTTATTAATTAACAATAAAATAATTAATCAGTAACTATTGACAATAAACTCTTTGTAATTAACATTCAGCTAATCTACATTAGTCATTTTACAAATGCAGAAAAGTAATGTTTAAAATAAATAATAAGTCTGCTGTTTTTAATTAATTTACATAATTATTAAATATTTTATTTGAACTTTATTTCACTTGTGTAAATAAATGTAGATATAACATCAATTTAGAAATAATTCAAGAACCTCATACATTTTGCGGAGTAGACATGATTAGTTAGATCCATGTTAATGATTATAATACATGAGGAGTTCGTAGTTGAAGGCTTAGGGATCATTAGCCAAACCAACCCTTATAAAGCGGGCTTTGATGAAGGATGACGGTTCAAAATTAAACTTTTCAAAATGTGTACAAAATCAGTTATAATCAAAGTTAAAATACGATATCTTTTATAGAATTCTTTGAAAACAAGCCTCCTTAGTGAATTTAAGGGCTTTGCGAAATAATGATTAATTATTATAGAGTCCCCGTTTTGGCGTGACAAACTTTAAAGGGATGTTAGAGGAGGCTATTTTAAACAAAACATTGTTATGTGAACCTTTTTTCATTTTTTTGCAGATGTAATTTTAATTAATTCAAAGAGCGGTTGGCGTATCGTTGAAAACTATTTATTAAATGAAACTATACCCACGCAAAAATATGAAACCTCGAATAACCGAAAAAATTTCTTTGGATAGTTGTGTATTGTGATCGATGAGGTACTAGAAGGTAAGCGAAATATGGCAAAGTGAGTCGGAGCGCGGAGGATCGGGACTCGTGTCAGATTAGCTGCTACTCCTATTGACGGGAGCCTGGTTCTCGGGTCGAGATGTCACCTGTATCGTTGGTCAGCTGGTAGTTACGATGATGGTGGTAGATTTGAAGTGCTACTCACAGAACTATTGGGTATTTAAAGATTTCTGTATTAAATCCTATTAATTTTTTGAACGGTTTTTATAGTATTAATATTACTTATTTATTTAGTTTGATTTACATAAATTATTAAACATAGCCATAATAATAGCTGAAATAATACAATAGAACCAAAATAATGTAAAAGAAACGAGTTTTTAATAAATAAATAAAAAATCACTATATTATCAAACAACCAGATGAAAGCTAAAGCTGTCAAAATCATATTTACAAACCTACGCTGAATTATAGGTAAGTACCTTCTGGTATCGAATTAAATTATTATTGAGCATATATGAATTCGGTATCTACCTAGGTTGGACACGCAACGATAAGTTGATTAATTAAAAAAAAATGGAACGTATGATAAACAATGTACGCATATAATTGAATGATTATATAATTATTTTATTAAAAGTGTGACATTATTAAGAGTGTGACGTACGAACGGTAAGAAATATATTCATGTAAATATTTAAAGATTATTACAACATAGCGAAGCTCTTCCGGCGTTGCCCGGACCGATGGGTCCTGGATCATTAAAAAAATGGCACTTATTAGTCAAATTTACTTTGCCCAGCTGCGATAGCGCTTACCTTGGCTTATGTAAATTCCATTATCTTAAAGTGAAATTTATCCGTCGCTGTAAAATAGCCGCGGGGCGGCTTAACCTTCACCTTTAGAGTACAGGCGGACCTCGACTTTCGTACAATTTGCTATTTTGTACATTTTCTTTCTGAATTTAAGAAAAAGCTCATACGCTCGGTTCATGATTCGAAGTTGTCATTTTGACACAGGTTGTGTAGATGTATGATAACAATCATTTATGATTGTACGAATGATTACACAGAATGATAGTTTCTAAGCAGTGTGCGTAAGCATATGACTTTTTAGACTTTTGATCTTTATGATTGGATGAATAATTACACTAAGAACATGAAAATAATGTCTCTGTAGTATGGATCAGTACATGTTTATTTATTCTCCTTTCCGATTGCAACAATAATTTATTTGTTTATTAGATTTATTGACATACATGTTTTTGTTATAATATAACATGATAAACATAAGATACTATTATATTGCAATTAAGTATAATATACGTAGTTTATTAAGTGGGAAAATATATATGGCATTGTCCTGGCAACTTTGCTCGAGTGCCGTCTGTTTTAAAGTAGCCAGTTTTTTTCGTACTGTTATGGTGTTATTTAATTCAATAAAGATAAGGATTATATATATATATATATGTAGTGAGAGTTTTGTAAAACAATTGAATTATTAGTATAGGTATTGTCTTATGATTATGTTGGAATGTTGGACAGCGAGGCTCCTGATTGATCTCAATCCAATTGGATCATATTGTATATTGGGTCCATACTTGTGTAATCTTATTAGAATTGCACTGTGAACAGGAAAATAGTTTCTCACGAGTGTATGAGAGCACATGAGTTTTTAATTTTCCTTTTAGATTGCACGAATACATCTAGGCACGGAGGCCCACATTAAGAGATTTTTGGAAAAATTATGATATACGAAAAAGATACGGCGTGTTATAGAGGACTTGATTCATTAGAGAGCTATGGAGAGCATTATTTAAAACTATGTTCTGTAGTCTAAATTTTAAAATCTAATTCCACACTACATTGAATTTTTTCTCCTTTTCTCGTTGTGTAATTCTAAAATGTAATTAAATTAAAGTCACGTATTTTTATTAGTTTTGATGAGTGGAACCGACAATGAAGCTCTAGCTTCTGAACCAGTCCCGGGAAAGGGTGGGGTCTCCTCCCCCTCCAGCTCTGCTTTTTTAAAAAAAATAGAGAGATGATAATTAATCCATTTAATTAGTATATAAAAAAATGTGAAACAATCAGGTGAAAGCTAAAGCTGTCAAAATCATATTTACAAACATACGCCGAATTATTGGTAGGTACCCTCTGGTATCGAATTAAATTATTATTGAGCATATATGAATTCGGTATCTACCTAGGTTGGATGCGCAACGCTAAGTTGATTAATTTAAAAAAAATGGAACGTATGTTAAACAATGTACGCATATAATTGAATGATTACATAATTATTTTAAAAAAAGTGAGACATTATTAAGAGTGTGACGTACAAACGGCAAGAAATATATTTATGTAGATATTTAAAGATTATTACAAAAGCTTGTGTGAGAAGATGTATGAATGTGGATGAGGCGAGAATTGTGTGTCAGGACAGAAAAATGTGGCGTTCTATCCTCTCTGCTTAACCCCCCCGAGGAAACGGTGTGATGATAAGTAAGTAAGTAAGTAATAAAAATTGTAAATAAAACTAACTCTCGAAAATGATTTTCCGTCATAGTGACGGAATAATAATTTTACACTAGGCTGTTATCTTTGCATGATTTATGCATTATTTCTAAATAAATTTGAAAACAAATACCTGATACATTACAAGCGTCAATATTATAATTGGAAATAAGTTTTTTGTTCTGAATCTACATTATCAGATATAACAAAACCAAACAACATTTCCTCTATCAGAAATTTCATAATTAGAATATGGTCAGAAAACATCTGACTAGTTGTTGGCCAAAACTGAAAGCAAAGCGCAAAAGACAGACAGTTGCGGAAAACAAAAAAATTGAACTCGAAGAGGAAGATTAAAAACTGAAGAGACTCAACTGCATGTTGATAGGTCAATTGTTAAAAGTACTTATATATATAGTGTAAAAGAATCTTATATATTAAATATAGATACCTAAAAATCAATTTTTTTTCTACATGTCACACGTAGAGAAATTGATACATTTTATCGGAGTGAAGAGTCAATTTTCTTTGAAATGTAGATATGTGATCTTTTTCACATATTCAAATAATGTATTAAAATTGAAAAACCGTAAAAGGTAAATATTTACTACTTGAATATTAGCAAATATTAGCAAAAATATTTTGTGCTCATATATTATGCAAATAATACGACAAAACACTTTGTTTATATAAAACTTGCAGTAATTTTAATATTAGAATAAAGGAGCACTTGAGATGCTTAAATAGCAACAACTATTCTGAATTTTTCAATCACCTTTTGGAAAGAATCATTTCTTTTGATATTAATAAGGGCTTAGAAATTATGGATACAAATACTAGGGATTTACAAATCAATGAGATGAGATGAAAAAATGTTACAATCAACTCTTGATAAATTTATTAAGGAATATATTCTCTTTCATATACTTTTTTTTACGTGTTGTTTTCCCTCTTCTTTTGTACATTTTTGAGGAACACATGATGTACGAAAGTCGAGGTCCGCCTGTATTTCAAATGAAATTATCTTCGGAAATTAACGCCATAAGTATCTCTGTTCATATTTTAAGGTCGTGAGATGGCTGTGTGTGTATGAGTGATGAGTAACAGACATTAAAACAGCCATTAGGATTTATCATTACACATCGCCTCGAGTACACGCATTCGGGGACCATCACAGAACCGCGGCAGCGCCCAGCCTGGACGCTCTCTCCGCGCTGCGTGGGCGAGTGTCTATAGTGATTTTTATGATAGGTCATGAAGGTGATGCTGTGATTGAGCATCTGTCCAGGTTTTATGTGATTTCCATTATTTCTTCAGGTTTACGGCCGTCTGCGGCGAGTGTTACCAACTCGTTACCAATTAGTCACACACAAATTTGTTTCATATTGTGTCTGTAGAATGAGTTTGCTTTGTGGCTTCAAATACACTTAGGTACTCAATAATTAATGTAAGGTGAATCACCTAACATTTAAAAAAAACGTATTTATTTTAAATGTATGGATTATCAGCAGGTCCTTGTATGACATTAAGATACAATGTATGAACATATTAAAACAATTAAAAAAGGGTGTAACAGACTTAGATTTCTATGTTGATGGAATAAGAATGTTTTTGTATATACAAACAATTGAAATAATATATACGCTTAATTAAAAGTTTAAAATTTGTGAAAAATAAATAAATCCTTCAATAAATTTTAGTAGTTTGCCACGCAGAAAAAAATGTTGTAGGTTTGTTTGTAATACATATTATCTATTTATGAAAACATTTTCAAAATATTTCAAAATCAAACACCAAGACGTTAATATTGTATTAAATCCGATATGTGTTTCCAGATAAGATATATGCGATTTGTGTAATAAGTATATTAATTTCATCCCAAATACTTCTTTATAACTACTAGGTATATTCTATCAAAGTTATTCATATGATTTTTTTTGGATTATTAAAGAACAGGCTTTAATTAATCGATGCTGAATTTAAAATATTGGAAAACAGGTTTTACGAATACATTGGTTATGGTCACAAGTAATTCATAATCTGCTAGTACGGTGGTAACGTACACGGTTATATAGAATGAATGGCGGGACACGCAGACGCTGGGCGATGAATCAGTGAACAATAAGTTTCGCTGACTTGTCAAATAAACCTTAAAAGTTTATATTATCAAAGTTAACTCTTCATTATATTGCAATAATTATTGTCCAAGTAACTGGCTTAAAATTTTTTTTAGTTTTATAAATTTAAAGTCGATAGGCCAAGGATATTTAATCTTCGTTAGCTTCTCCCATCCCCCTTCATAACGATCTGACCCATCCAATTTGAGATTTGGATTCTTTTGGGATTAATAGAAAACCTAACTAACCGTGAAAATCTTAAGGTCCAATCTAACCCTAAGGGTTAAGTCCCGTCTCCGGTAAATAAATGTCTTCATCGAGATTAAAATTGATTATAACTTTGTAAAAATACTTATGTCGTACCGTTATCTAGTGTTTTTATGGAGATCTATCGCCTCCACAATCAGCAATCCGACGGCTCCTGAACGCATCTTGTAGATACCTGGGTGTAAAATTAAGCTCTCAACAGCCTCAAAATTATGTCCGGTATCGACTACATCTTATTGCACATTTTTAACTGTACTCAATCATCAATAAACTTTTGTCAACTGTACAAAAAAAATCTTATAATTATATATTGAGTATTTATGACACATCCACAGATCGCTGATGGCCATGTGCATATGTATGCTTCATAATGATTACTATACCTATCTCTCCCTTACCCTGTACCTCAGAGAATGACGTTTTCTGTGTGTATTGTGTATGACTTTAAACTGTCAAGGAGAGTGGATGTCCTGCTATGTGTTTATCACTAAAGTCAAGTTTTTGTAAAGTTACTTGTTGCTAGTGTTTTCGGTTCTTCGCGTGTGCGTACCGAAATCGCTATTGTGGATCACAGTGCTTCGTTTTTATAATCGAAGAAGATTCCTGAAGTTCAGGAGCTGTGACAGCAGAAAAAAATATCCAGGTTAGTTGTGTTCTTCCTGGTTGGTGCTCGAGCCTTTATTGTACTGTCCTATCACTCATTCTATACCCCGTTTCTTCACGCCTTGTATAAACAAAATATTTTTCATTAGCTGAAGTAATTTAAGGTTAAGGAATTTTGCTAAAATTGGGTACACATTTGTGACTACCCTGTATATTGTTAATAAATAAGTATACATACGCCTACATACAGATTCAAAATATCGAACTGAGTAAAGTAGCGAGGCAGAAGATGGGCGAAACTTCTGTCATAATGGACACGTGACACACGGCTCATGGGACTCAGTACTAAAAAGAGATTATCTCGTACAGCTCAGAGGCATCATTAGGGCCTAGGGCCGTACCGTACAGGGCCGTGCCAACAGGACAAATTAACGACATTAACTTCGTAGGTACACATTTACACATTTGAGAAAGCATTTCGAACGTGAGCATCAAAGAGAACATTATTTTAAACACAATTACGTAAAAAATATACCAGCACCATTAGCGAGTATCCGGTTGTATTATATAATCACAGAGGGGTTTTTAATTAATAAAATCCCTAATTATGTATATTTTTTAACATTTCAAAATAATTTACAAAGATCAGTAATGTTGTATAAATAATTTTATTATTGCCAGTAATTTATTAAAAGTAACATCTCTTGAATGTAGGTATTATTAAAATGTATATTTTTAAACATTTTAAATTTATTTACTGCTTAAATATTTTGTCTAATTTTAAGTTTAACGATATTTAAACGTTTATAATATTTAATATATAATTATTAGCACAATAAATTCTTATTGTGAAGCTGTAATTATTAATAACATAGGTCTGTGATATTTTAAATATGAATTAAATATATTAATAAGTGTATCTTTACACTTATAAAATCAATTTTATCGAAAAATATTGTTGTTGCGCCAACAATATAAACAATATGAGTATCTTTCTAATTAATATTTATATGCACAAGACCTACTTCTGACCCGGCTCTGGGACCATCATCATTGCTGCCCCAAGATTTATCCATTCACAAACAACTGACTCATTTGAAGGGCCATTTGAAGGCTCAGGGCGGACTTAACAGCTGAATTATCACTGTTGTATCATTTGTTTTGCGTGATGTTTTGTAACACGCCTCCGAAGACACTAATGCTCGAAATAGTAAACTGAACAAGTCTTAACTCTGCCCACGCCGGGACATGGGACAGTCGTGAGACTACCGGGTGACATCAGGAAGCATTTTAAAAGAACGCATCTCGGAAGACATATTCCAAAAAAGAAAACAATACAAGGATTCTAAAAATAATATACAAAACTGCTTGAGTATTTTTTACATAACCCCTGCAATCACTGCCAAATATTTTTATTAAGAAAATTTAATTAAGTTTTCATTTATTATTAATTGGCCATGGCAACATGATTATTTATTTTTTTGAGTAAATTTAAATTTGTGTTATACACACAACTGAAAATTATTATTATTATCACGACTTTAATTTCGAGAGCAGTAGTCGTTATATATGCATTATACATATTAAACACTTCTATAGCAACACTGTATATCGGTTTTTACAAATATTGATAGCGGCCATCTTAAATGATATACAGTGTTGTCGCAGGGAAGCTCACTTACAAATTGATTGTGGTGTGTTTAATAGTATTTGTATATGGTCATTTAATACAAGGTGTCCCAAAATTTTTTTTCGTAATAAAAATTCCGTAATAAAATAATGGAACGATTTAATAAAAAAATGATTATTTTGCATTTAAGCACAGTCCCTGGGAATTTATTTCTTAATTTTTTTCTCTTCTAAATGTGATCTGTTATTTTGCTGGCACTCTTCTAAACGGGAGGCAAAATTTCTGAGAACTGCTCGGCACATAAGTTCCGGTCCTGAGACGCCATAACAGCTAACTCCAGCTCCAGGGTCTCTACAGTTGGATGCAATGCATGCGGCTCTTTTCCAGATCTTCTTCAGCCCAAACATGTGCTCAGGATAAACACATTTTCTTGGATTTATTGCGGGGTTGAGGTATTCCTGCATTGTGCTAACCACAGGATACGTAATATTCTTCTCCAGAAGTATGGCGTTTACTTAACTTTGGCGCTGTTGTGGACTGCTCAAGTCTCCGCTGCCTGCATAAAAATTGGAAATGCATAAGTGTGAACTAACATAATTTTTAGTTATTTAAAATTATTAGCTTTGTTTTATTAACCACTTAATGAATTTTAATACAGCTACCGGTTTCGAAAAATAAAGAGTGTCCAGCGGAAAAATTTCAAGATTAAATTTTAATTGCTCGTAAAACATCAGGGTGAGGTTAGTAGAAGGGGTATTATTTGTGATTTGCGGATTAGCCAGTTGCAATGAGTCACTGATCGAGAGCGCACCGCGCGTTCGCGGTTGAGCAATATTTAAAGTGCTGTGATTCATTGGTTCGTGCACGTCGCGCTTTTAGTACTCACTTTAATATTCGACGAGTAAGTAATGGGTCCAGCACGCAACGTATCTGGTGTTGGGTTCAAAATTTCAGACAAGAAGGGACAATGGTTAACCAAACTCCTCGGAGACTATTAACGTCAGCAGCGACGCCAGAACATGTGGCTCAAGTTCGACGTGAAATTATGCGCAGTTCGCGTAAATCGATAAGGAAGATTGCTGCCTGTACTGGAATAAAAAAATCAATAGTGCATGTTATTTTGAAAAATAGATTACAGTTTCACACACACTGCAAATCGTGCAGTCTCAATGAAAATGATTATTATTTAGGTGAAACTTTAGCGAGAACGATGCTGGCATATTTTGGAATAGCACGAATGCTATATCAATAAACAGAACATGAGATACTGGTGCCCCGATAACCTAAGGGAACGCCATAAAAACGTTTGCATTATCCAAAACCGACAGTGCGTTGTGCAATTTCTGCCCGAGGGATGATTGGCCCTTATTATTTTAACAGCGAGAGACAGTCATTGTTGACGTGTATTGCCGGACGATCGACGAGTTTTTGGTACCGTAACTGCAGCTGTTTCTCGGGTTCACTAACAGAATACAATTTTAGCAAGATGGGACCACACATAGCTAGAGTTTCAATGGAGAAGCTGAAGGAAATTTTTTCCAATAAATTAATCAGCGATTACGGACTTTTTTTGTGAGGATACCTTAGGTCGAGAGTTTAAAGCAACAATATTCAAACAATTTATGCCCTACAAGAAAATATCGGCCGTGAAGTTGGTACCCTTGAACCAACACTTTGCTCTTGAGTGTTCGTAAATTTAAGAGTCCGATTGCAAGAGTGTCTTGAGAGAAATGGACGGTATTTAGACGGTATTGTTTATAAAACGTAAAATCCGCACCGTTAAATATGATAATAACATTGTAGTTTTTTGTTATTATTTAATATTAAACATAAAAATTTTCCAATGGATACCATTATCATTTTCTTCTTCAGGATGTCAATAACTAATCAAAAACTTATGTTATTATTTCTTTAACAGAATCTATTTTTAAAAAAACAATAATAATATAAAAAATTAATTTAGTACCTAACTTAAATTGTTACTTGAAACAAAATGACTATATTTAAAAAATATTAGAATGGGACTTGTGGTTAAATTTAGTTAGTTGTTTATAATTTTTTGATTTTTTTTACACGCTTTATTTATCTCCGACGATTCCAAATTATTAAATTTAAGACCAACACCGTTTAAATGCAAAATAGGCAATTCCAATTTTTTATCAAAACCATGACCATTTTCTATCAAATAATTAGAAATTCTGAATTATTTAAACATCTTAAATGCCCCTTTACTCTTATATTAAAATTTTGACCTATTTAGCAATATAAGATGCAGCATAATCCTTACAACTATGTTTATAAACAGCAGAATTGTGAAATTTGTCATCTTTGTCTTTAGAATTTATGAGTAAATTTCCTTTATTATTATTTGTATAAAATGCTGGTCTAATGTTTCGTGGTAGGTGTTTAGATGTTTGATTCGAAAATTTATTTATGAATAAAATCCTACGCCAATAATCATTATTATCATTATGTTTTATCAGTGATTTACAATATATTAAAATTGACTAAAATACTTTATTAATTTATTTTTTTAAATAGTGATTTTGCCAATTTTAAAAATATAATTTTAGATGCTTGATGTCACTGTTTTTCTACATTCTCGTAAGTTGGTTCTTAACAATTTTAGCTAGTTGTATGCGTTTTTGAATTTCTTGCCTACTGCCATTAAACTATCTCACAGCCTGTTGTATAGGAAGTTTATTGTGATGTTTAAGTACGATCAATAAACAGTATTTTCGTTTAAGAATATTGTAATATTTATTATGGAAGTATAAAACAATAATAAGGCAACTTTCGGACGATGTTATTCAGTTTATAATAGTGTCGTATTTGCATTAAAATGATTTTACTATTTATTGTTAACAACAATTCATTCTAAAATTACATGTAATGTATAATCATACAATATTTAAAACGGGTACTTTAATTCAAAATAGTATTCTTTACAATAATTTATTTAATTTTAACTTTGCAAATTTGAGATGATAGACTATGACAGCTAATCAATAAAAATCTGAGTCTGTGAGGTTCAAATTGTTTCCAAATAACACGGAAAAATCACCTGAAACATTGACACGCTAATATATTTTTATGTTCGTATTATTTATCAATGACCGATATGATTGATTGGTCACATATGTTTGTACCTATCTAACACATAATCAAACGCGATAAATAAATAATATGTCACTATTGAAGACAAAATCTAACAACGAAACAGGGCCGCATCATTTTATATAAAATTTTGCGTAATCATTTTCTGTTAAACAGAGAAATTAATGGTCGTATTTAAAAAGGAAGGCATAGTTATTACAATATTAAAGTGCATCCAGATATGTTAAGTAAACAATAAAGAAGAGTTGGTGTTAATAAGTTAATATTTATTATGTGGACTTGGCTATATATGGTAGACTTATATATTTATAAATGAATAAAATCGTCTCCTTCTTCAACGGACTCGTGAGCTTCGGAATCCTGTGACCGTAGTCACACAGATTAGTGATAGTAAACCGTTATCTGATTCTTATTGTGACGATGATCGATAACTAAGATATAAAAATGATTGGTGACTAAGATTTAACTATTGGAGGTTTACTTTCTAGTGTAGCAGTCATTTTCCGAAGAATTATTAATAATCAGTTATCAATCATTGTTACAATCGAACATAATCAGTCACAAAAATGATTAAATTAATAATTTACTATCACTAACACGCATTTCTTGACTTCGTCTCCGTGGTGCAGTACGCCGGACCACTTGTCTTTCTCTTGCAAGTCTGTCTTGATATTTTTATATTACGTACACATAATAAATTCTCATTTTTGATTTGAAATTTATATAATAATGCCGATTTACTAAACAACCGTTTTGTAAGAAAATAATTTTTAAGATTTTTAAAATAAATGTAATAACATTTATCATAATTCCAGTCTTCTTACGAGAAAATGTATGATTGCGGATGATTCAAAAGTTGTGTATTGAGTTCTGGTGCTCTATACCCTCTGCTTATATCCGCAAGGAAACGGCGTGATGGTAAGTAAGTCAGTTAGTTGAATGAAATTAGTTGTCTTCATTAATTTGATTGTTTATAATTTGTGTCATTAAGATAAACTTAATTTCTCCGTTTTTGTCAGCTGATAAAATTTGAAAAAATTCTCTTTTTATGATTGGATGTTCATCAATTCCGCCCCAGGATGTATCTCTATATCCTTCGGCACGGACAACCCCTGTCCATTTGTCCAGAAATTGTCACCCTTTGTCATTTTTTTTACCACCGACGGCCCTCATTAAACCTGCATTAAGTCCTGGCCCAGCATTAAAGCGTGCCTATACTAACCTATATAGGTACTGTCACACCCCGTATTCAGAGAGTGGACATTAGGCAAAGTGTTGGTTCTACAGTTGTGTCACATAGGCTTGTAAATTTAAAGTAACTTCTTTTACAAATAAAAAGGTATGTAAATAAATACAAATTTTATATCCGAAACAAGATTGTGTTATTAAATTCAATCCTGCGTTTGATATGAGATGACACAAGATTGTTTTTTTTTTGTATGTATATGATTTATTTTCTGAACATATTATTTAAAAAAATATATTCAAGTAACTTAACGATTAATTTCATACTGAAAGAATAATACTATCAAAAAATATATAAACATCCACAGTTGAAGATCAAAAAAAAATTGTAAGCAAGATTTAAAGATGATGCCAAGGAACCTCAAATCTTTCCATAAGGATTTTTCTTTCTTACTTCCTATTTATTTACTCATGTACTCAACGAGATTAAATACAGGGCTAGATTTACTACAGAGCTAAAGAAGCTATAGCCTAAAGTTTCCATGTTAGAGGGCCGAAAAATAAATTGATAAAATCCACCTGTAACTCATTACCTAAAAAAATACATTTTTCACTTTATGCTTCTAGGCGACCCTCGTAGTTCAATGAACAAGGCGTTGGTTTCTCATATCGGAGGTATCGGGTTCGATTCGGTGTGATCACAATACATCTATGAGATTTTCTTAAGCATGAGTATTTTTGTAATGTGGAAGTGGACCTCATGGCCTATTGTAGTGTTAAAAAATGTCAGGAATTAAAAATTATCAATGAAACAATGATGAGATTTATTTTATTTATTATAATTAGCTTTTTGGACTTCCAATATGTATTATCTCAGGGTCTCTTCAGGGGTATGAAGGGATCTGATTTTTTTTTATAGTATCGCGTACACGGAATATGGGTCACATCTAAGCTATAAGCTTCTGTCATAAAAATAGAACTAACTTGCTGGTCTCCTGGAATGAGGTTACAACCTCCAAAAGCTGGATCACTAAGTGAGTATCTTAACCACTAGACTAAAAAACATATTCTTAAGCGAACGTATTAATGGCGGTTCATATAATCTCTGTCGACAGTCGGCCTTTAGACATGAAACGTGGCACACACGTATCGTCTTATCGCTGGAATAGACATTACGTATTAAATGATTTATGAAAATGTAGGATAGGTTATTTCGTTCAATAAAGATACGTTCGATGAATCTGTAGCCTACTCTTCTTTTTTGATAATAGATGATATTTATAACATTGAAAAGTAGGTTTAACGTGAACATTTATCGTGGTCGCTTTGCAGCATTAGAGACCTGCGGGTCTTAGCAACAAGCAATATATTGATTTATATTAGTAGATATATTTATATTACTATATTGACACCTAATTTATTTGTGTCTCTTTTGAATATGTCCAATTCTTTATTGTACTTTGACAGATTCTCTTCGTGTAATACTTT
Organism: Eubasilissa regina; assembly: GCA_022840565.1. Lineage (NCBI taxonomy): Eukaryota > Metazoa > Arthropoda > Insecta > Trichoptera > Phryganeidae > Eubasilissa > Eubasilissa regina. The sequence continues at coordinate 24,347,346 of JAINEB010000009.1, forward strand.
CACATTGTTTAGTGAATATATTTCTGCATTAGACTCCCTTTGAGACATATTCATTTAATTCATTATTTTAAATACTAAATTAATGTATTAATTATAAATATATACATATAAAATCAATTTTGTCGAAAAATATTGTTTTTGCGTCACCAGAATGTGTTTTCCTTAATAATAATGTTGTATCAATGTGTCCAAAATTTAATAAAAAATGAATTGATAATTCTGGCGTCTGCAAGTCGGTTTACTCAAAGGTATTTGAGATTCTGTAAAAATAATGTAGATGGCTTTCAAATAATGGAACGACAGGTGTATTAATTTGAAAAATGTAACATATAGGTTCGAAAATTTGTCAAGAAAAATACTGGCGTTATAGCACAAAGGTAGTGCACTTCCCCGGATTGGAAATAGAGATCCAGGTTCGTATCCCGGTGACGCAAAAACAATATTTTTCGACAAAATTTATTTTATATGTATATATTTATAATTAATACATTAATTTAGTATTTAAAATATCACAGACCTATGTTCTGAATAATTACAACTTCACAATAAGAATGTGTTTTCCTTAATAATTCATTATTCATTAATATTTTAAATGTTGTTTTGATAGTATTGTAAGTATATAAGTTTTGATTTTACGTTGTGGGTGTTACGGGGAGATAAACCTATTCTCCATCACTTATAGATACCTCAGTCGAACATTAGTTGGTGTAGGTCAAAACGTAATACATTAAATACTTACTGATTCTGCTGTGTTCATGATCTTATAATACATGTTAAATATATTGTATATGTATATAAGTTAATTACTTGATTCAATCGCGCATAAGTTTGAACTACCGCGAAGTTATACGATAATATATTTTAAGAACGCCATGGAGCCGAAAACAGGGTAGTCAGCTCAGCGCGCGGTTGTCGGATGGCTCGCTATAGCGCGTCTAATGGTCAAATTCGAAACTTAAGTGCCAGCGTGTTACCATAACCCTTTCAAGCATTTCTTCGTTTGTAACTATTTCTATCAAGTATACTCTTCTCCAGGATCACATCTTTAATACTTACAATTCCGTGACGTTTCTATGGGGCGAATGCGTAGACGCGCGCAATGTTGGTACGATAACGCGTGCAAAAGAGATAAATGTATCGCGCCGCGGTCGGGGCGGGCTCTCCGAATTTCAACATATTATATTGACCTGTACCGTATTGTATCGAGGCATTAAAAAACGGATGTTAGTTTGACGATCCAATACCGCACACAAAAAATAATATCATCATTAGCACAAGTTAAAGATATAATATTTTATAATTTACGTTTTACATTATTATATAGCTATACCTTATATTAATTTAATGAAATTTTTTTTGTCATTTAATATACTACCGATTATGTATTCTGAAATATAAAATAATAAGAATAAAAGAAATATCACCATGTTTTAGTACGTTTCTACCTATATGACTGAAAATGATAATCTTATAGCAATAATAATAATATTTCCTTAAGGCTTTCAGTGCAACTGTGAGCCAAGGCATATTTGTGATAGACTTCCGGAAGTCGGAAGTTATAATTGGCATCGCAAATGTCCACCAGATTTAAAAGGTTATGTTGAATCAAATTTTGATTGGCATAGATACCTGACCGGTGTTGTGAAAACTGTTTCAATTTACGTGACAAAACAATAATTTTTTTTCAATTCCTTAATTACTAGTTAATAGTCGCATTGGCATACTATGAAGAACTAAAATCTCCCAATTTTAAATCAATAAAAAAAAAGTAATTTGAATTATATTTTTTTAATATTATATAGGTACCTATGTATATACTATTATATATATAACATGTAAATATCTAAATAATCTGCACATCTAAATGAATTAAAGCTCGTAAAAAAGCACTGCATTGAGAGAAGTGTCAATTTCATTTAAAAATTCAAGTAGGTGGTTATACATAATTTCTGCTCTGGAGATACATTTTAAAATTGAAAAATAAATAAATATATAAATTAAAAAAAAAAAATAGTATTTTAATTTATTTTTTTCGTATCATATCACCCGTCTATAGAATATATATGTATGTGTTTCTTGTTAAAAAAATATTCTTAAATTCAGCTAAATAAATAAAATAAAATAAAAATCTTTCTGACAAATGAGTAAACTCTGGTCTCCCTTCATGATAGGAGATGTTAACTATTGAATTACCGAAAAATAATAAAACATGAAAATAAAAATCTCCTTATTATATTAGGTTGCTTTAATGTTGAAATAAAATTAAATGACAGTATTAAAATTGGATGTTAAAAACGCATACAAAAATATAAATCAATTCATTGTTTGACACCACAGTCCATTAGAGGATATGGTTAAATTAGCAGAACGTTGACTTAACCTTTCCTTTACGGTACTATAGTAAAAACGCGTTTTTCGGTGCTCTAAACTCAGTGTACATGTAGACTTTCGCGATTTTTATGTTGAATAAATATTAATATTTTATATTTATTAATCTTTAAAGTAATAGTTTACATAAACTAGTGAATATATATTTATATCAATAATTGTGTAGCGCTAAAAATAAATAAATAAAAACATTTATCATCACGAAGGACAGCATGAAGACGCATAAGGCACATTTACTCGGTCAGCGCACGCTCTGCACTAGAGTGACGATCGGCATCCGGCACCTCGCGCCCAGCGCACTCTGCCTTCCATACGTCTCCGTACGTATACTTGTTGACAAATTCACGTCATGTTCTTCGAGAAAACATTTTTTATTGTTGCGTATAGTAAATTCTTATACATTGTAATTATTTTATCCAATACATAAATATGTTATGGAGGAATGTCTAAAATATGAATTCTGTATTTAATATATTTACAGAGATATTCACATAATTAGAGGCAATGTCAACTCAGTTTACATCACCGGAGATGAACGGCGAACATCATCATCATTCACTATAAATAATTTTCGTTGCCTAAAAATATTTTTGATTTCAAAAAAGTTTTGCAGGCACCTGGTATCGATCACAATATCAATAATGATGACAATAAAATACAAATTAAAAGTGAGTGATGATCACAGTAAAATCAAATAAAAATGACTAGGTCGATAATCGAAATAAAACGAACCACACATCTGTTAATGAAAAACATCTCCAGAGATGGTATTGTTTCAGTTCCCGTCTCGCTATGGACGTTGAAATATTTTTTGTCGGAAAAATTATCATTTTAAAACAATGAGCCAAAATGGCCGAAAGTGATTGCGGTGGCGTTTAATTTTTATTTTACTTTATCTGAATGAAAAGGGTCGGCCGAAATTTGAATATTCAAATGTGAAAAAATATTATTCCCATTAACGCACCACTATCGGGCCCAGCCACCAGCCACCAGACGGGGAGGAATTGCATTTAAATTAAAATGAGGCGGAGGCTCCCGATTTTTTTAAATTACTAGGAGGAAACGATGTGTTTTGGGTTAAATATTTTATTGTATTTATTAATTGATACATGTGTTATAAACAAATAAATTAAGTAATCTAATATAATAATGATATTAATTAACATTTCTTTTACGAAGCTAAAACTAGGCAAGTTTTGCATTAAAATTATAAATAACTACTTCATTTATGCATCGTATGGCTTATTTACAATAATTGAATATTAATATATAATATTTTCGTTGTCCTTAAATTATTATTGTAATGAAATCGAGTCTATGAAATTTATGATTTATTAGAAATATTAAAATAATATTATTAATACTTATTTTCTTGACGAATCTGTCAGTCATAATATATATATTTACAAAAAAATAATTCAAATGTCTGAAAAAGAGAGTGATAATTTCTAATCAAATTCATAATATATAAAAATAACCATATTTGATTACCCTAATCACGAATTTTCTGATTGAAATATATATTTAAAAATAAATGCTTAAATCTCTGAAATAGTTAATATTAATATACATGTTAAATATTTATGTTTCCTGCCTTGCTTGCGATGGCGTTCAGTAGATATAGACTTAGGCTTACCATCATATGCCACATTTTTCATAGGTTTTCTTTTATTTAACCGACGTCTTTAAGCAAAATATATCCATCATAATAAAAATACATTACCCTCGAACGCAAAGGACAATCATAAAAACAACACATTTAGTAAGGTAGTAAAATTTGTGAAGTAGTAAATAAGGAAGTAGATGCTTCGATCAGCTCTAAGTCAAGTTAAAAACCTTTCAAAAGTCAATCTATTAGGAAACACCACAAGTACGGACTTCGTATTATATGGATCAGCTGATCCATTTCTGACTCTTTCGAGTGGAATTATCAATTCATTAGGTAGCAATTTTATAGCTTAAATAGAACAATATATTAAAATAGTGGCTAGCAATTGTAGTAGCAAAAGATTAAGTATAACCCAGTAAGTCTCTACAGTGCTACGGTAGCGTCGCGCGATAGCATACAAAACTACGCAACTAATGATTCTACTGATACACGGTGGGCGCCAGCGTAATTATAACATATGGATTATTTAATTTATATTTATTTCCCAGAATTTCTAGCAACGCACAGCTTTTTGTTTGCATGTAGTGCACGCCCCTGCTCGCTAGATGCATGAAAGGTACTTGTTACGAGGTAGGTACATAGCTATTAGATTCATTTTTTTTAAAAACATATGATTTTACTGATCAGCTATGATATATAAGTAATTACATTTTGTGTGTAAAATAAGTTATTTTTAAGTTTTGTCTGTTTTTTACATCTCATAATGTACTCGATACTTTAATGTAATTTAATTTGAATCTCCACCGATGAGTTGTAATTCAGTTTGAAATGTTATACATAAGTTGTAATTCAGTTTGCAGTATTATTTATAAGTTATCATTTCAATCTCTGACTACCGCGGTGGAAAATTGTTACAAAGGTAGGTCAGATTAGGATCAAGGGCCTAATGATGATGATGAAGCCGGGAGGTGAAAAACACCGTGTTGAACAAATCAAGGATTCCGCGTGGGCATCAGCTTGAGTAAGTCTGCCGTCAATTGCTCGAGATGAAATAAAAAATACAAATGATTGCTTGCGTGGGAGTACCTAACAAGTTAAAGGATGCAATTAGCAATTGCGATTGCTAACATGCCGTCCAGAAGTAGCAAACATCTGATTTGTTGTGTGTGCGCTTGCGCGGTTGAATATACATAATAGTTTCCATTATTACGAAAAATATATGTTCAAAGATCCAGACTAGTGAGTCACTTATCCTGTTTGAACTAATAAAATATGACAATACGTGCAAATACATTATTATTGTGAAGTGTTGTTACGTTAATCGTAAAATTCGATATCGAAAATAATACAATAACAGAACAATGTATATTCGATGTAACTGCAATATCGCAATATAGGGATGGACAAAAACTGCTTACTGATACTAGAAAAAATGGTTTATTTTACAGTACTTATTAATAAGTAGATTTTAAGAAATCTATTGCTCTGTTCTTTCGATAATTTGAATGTACCAATCAGTACGCCTTTTAACTTTTAATGAAAATAATTTAATTTATTTAAAAATATTTTGGCTTATACGTAATACTGCACTCACGCTGACGACATGCTTTTATTTACGGTAATTGTGCACTCTTAATCTACGTATTTAATATTTAGTATAAATATAAATAATCCGAACATTTGTGTATAAACATTTTTTTTATTATTAAAAAATTTATACAACAATACACAATGTACATTTTTTTTTCGTACTACGCATATGTTTGTATAGAGAAGTGGAGTGTGTATCAAGAAAAAATAATGTTTACAAGACTCGTAAATATTATATAATAAGGTAAAATATAATAGCATCAGCGATATAAATAATATTATATATTTAAGGGTACATGTTTCTTTTTAAAGTGTTTTTTATGGCATTTGAGATTTCTTTAGTATCACTGATTTTCCTAATGTTTTCAGGTAAGGTATTCAAGATTTTTCTCCCTAAGTATGTATAGCAGTGGCATGCAGTGGATATAGATTTAGGTTATGCTGTTACTAATGATATTATATAATCATATATAATATATGTTGTAAATAGGATCTTTAGTTTCGTCTTTAGCTAAAATCAATTCGTCGTTTAAACGACCCTATCATTTATTTATTTGTTATTTTTATGTACTATTCATAGTATTTTTCATGTTTATGTTTTAACGTAAAATTATTTTCCATATAAAATCTGTATAAATAATGTTTGGATGTTTTTTAGAACACTTTTTTATGATGAACATGATTATTTTACTGTTTGAAAATCCTTCACATAATACTTGTAACTAAATCAAATTATAATTTTTACTAAAGGTTAACGTAGAAAATAGTTCTGCCGATTGCTTTTTGTTTTTTTCGAATCAAACACCGAAAAAATTGATCATGAAAATAACACGTTTGTAAGTAAGTAAGTAAGAAAGTAAAATTCACGAATTAGTAAAAGATGAAGTAGACACTTCAATGATTTTTCACGCAACTGTAAGCCAAGCTGAAAACTTTTCAAATATTATTCTCTTAAAAAAACAGCATAAGTAAAGACTCTGTACAAAACGGATCAGTCGAATAATATTTTCAATTCAGTAGGTGGCCGATTATATGGCCCGAGTAGAACGATAGCATAAAAATAGGAGATAGCAACAGCGTTACGTCAGAAGCGGCGAGTAGTCGTGGTAGTTTTTAGAACTAAGTAATTAAAAAATAAATAAATTACTGGTACACAGATAGCTCTAATGCAATTGTAATAAATCGTTTTTATGACATATTGATAATTTAATTTATATTTGTTTCCCAAAATGTTGCTTTTTTGCTTGTATGCACTGCACGCCCCTGGTGTATAGTATATATAATTAAATAACTGTCTATATGTGTGTTCACTATATAATCCCAAACTCGAAATCAGCAATCATGTGTTTTCCTCTAGCCACCAAGACTGCCTACACCCCGTAATGGATGCCGTTTAAATTTTAAGAAATTTAATTTTAATTTAAATTTAATTTAATTTAAAGAAATAAAAAAGTTCAGTTGTATTTCCAGTCCTGACGAACACACGTTAGTATCGAAACCGGTTAACATAAAAACGGCTCAGTAGTTTAAACAAATACAATTTTAAATAAAAAGTAATTTTATTATATCATTAATTGTAATAAAAATTTCACTTGTTAGTTGACAGATTCCTTCGGTGCGTACTGGCGAATCTTGCTACTAAACTGAAAATATTTGTTTATTTAACAATATGCTAAGTAAACCGTGTTTATAAGCGATACTTCGCAATATCTCGAAAGATTTGAAACAAAACGATAAAAGGAATTCCCCTCAGTTTCGTGCCCCAAATTTCGTGTTAATGACGTAATAAACAGAAAAAGTGAAAAATGTTTAATAAACGAAAAATGCGGCACAAAATGAAAGCATTAGAGAATTTAATACACCGGTTATCATTTAAAAAGGCATATTTTTTACGTTTGAAGTCTTTGACGCTTTTCTTCGTTTTTTTCACTCACTGCGACCAAGTAATCTAGTTTTTGATGTTAAATTACTGGCACCTAAATAAAATTCTAACAAAATATACGTTCACGGCGATGAAAATGCATCTGGGAGACTATTAGATTTGTGATCAGCAGTGATGATTTTTTTTTCTTTCTGAAAGTGATAGTGTATACAAATTAATTAAATTATTAATTTTATTAAATCTGATTGATTGATATAATAATGTTTGACAATGAGTGAGACACATAAATATAATATGTATGCATAGGTATATTATTTTCGTAGGATGTATATTAACATATATTGGTTACGATTCGATTTTAAACAAGACTAAATAAATGAGATCAAAGTATATTGTTGCTAGCGGAACTCGGACCCGCAACTTTCTCTTACCGGGAGAATGAGTTAACGATTACACCATGTTAATAATTTAATTTCACGATGAATTTTTGACTTCGTATGTTTTTCTTTATGTTTAGTGAGATATTAACTATTAAAAGCATTAATCATATTTTTATTTGGAACGAATTTTTAAAATCAAAAAAGATATTATAAGATAGAGAAAGTACTGCAAATATGGCAAGTGGTCCAATTATTTAAAATATTATTATTTATTTATTTAAAAGTTATTTCTAGGTACGCGAATTGAAATTGAAGGCGGCTTCTAGTGCTCGGGCAATGTCGATAGTACATGCTGTCTGTACCCTACGTTTTTATGGCTGATGGGAGCTACGTTTCAAGTAGAGGAAGTGGTCTAAATATGGGCAGTTGTTCAATTATGGGCTAGTAGGATTTTATGTTAATAAAATAACTGCCATCTAGTATAGAACACTTGAAACTCATTTTTATGAAGATATTTAATAGCCATGAGCGAGACAGACTGCTAAACCGACGCTTGTGAGAAATACTTTATGTGGTGACAGTCACGCTGTCTAAACTTTTGAATAAGTATGTACAAATGATGTTATTTATTTCAATTTAAAACATATTATACCTGTTAAATAACATTACAAAGTAATTAATTAATGTAAATACAATATTTTTTTGAAACATATTGAGGCTTATTTTATTTTGAAATATATTTTTTTGTCATTAAAAGTTATCATGGAGGTTGGTCTAAATATCGACAACCATATGCATTTGGGTTCAATATTTTCAGTAATTGATGTGGGTACACAATATAGATTTGTACATTCGTAATTTTTGTAAATATGTATTTTATTTCTGTGTATTTCAGTAATAAATTTTACAATCAATATGTACTAATGAAGGGTAAAATATGTCTTAAAACAAGTGAACTTTTACCAATAAAGCATTCGATTTAGACCACAACAAAAAATAAGTTTTTAGAAGTGTTATTATTTAATTTTTTTCTTAAAAAACCTAGTCTTATATTCCAATAAAAGTTCAGATATCAATTTTAAAATATTGAATTATTAAATAGGAATTAAATAGTGTTGACTTCTCTATATTTGTTATATTTGAAGGACAAAAAATCAATATTACAAGCGGTAGCTCATATTTAGACCATTTACTCTAATAAAAATGATCAACGGAATAAGGTATTGGTAAAAGAGGAACGAAATAACCAATAAACATAGTGAAAATGAAGTGGCTTAGGTGTATGTATGGAATCCATATATGTTAGAATAAATAATGAAAAAATGCATGTGAATTTAATCCTGATCATAGGATAATGAACTGGTATAAGAAAGGTGCGGTTCAGTATTTTTTTATGAATGTAAAGAGGATGGTGAGAAAGATATACGTTTTGATGAAATAAGCTGCCTCGTTTGTCATTGTAAGGGAGCCTCTTATCAAGCCTTCATATGTGTCACTTCAATAGTGTAGTATATCTGTTCTATATTTATGACAGATCCACGGATCACTGTGCGCGTATGTAGACGCTCCACTATGTGAGTATTGTCTATGACTTTTGAACTGTCAAGGAGAGTGGATATCCTGCTATGTACTCGTCACTAACTTAAAGTTTTTGTAAAGTTACTTGTTGCTTTCTTATTATTATTTGGTTATTTGGTTTCTCGCGTGTGTGTGCCGAAATCGCTAAATAATACAGAATATAAGTAAACTTTGAAGGAATATCACAAATAAATAACTAATCAAACTTAACTTCATAATATTCTTAAAATCTTTTTGAAAATTTTGTTAAAGAAGCTTCCTGGTTGGCATTTTTTAAATGCTATGCTGTGACAAATTTTGCTCTGCAAAGTCTGGAAAAACTATACTCGACCTGTTTTTTATTGTTACTTTATAGAGAAAATAAAATATACAAATAAGTATGCACAGATAACATCTATCAAAAAAAATTTTTTTGGTTGAACCCGGAACTTTTCCTATCCGTGGAAATGCGTTAACATTTTGTGTATCGACCGATTTCGTTTTCAAAAAATTTGGAAGTTATATTCTGTAGTATTTTCATAATATAAGCATCTAAACCAGCCGTATTTATATAGCAATGAATTCAGGTAACAGCCAAATATTTTTTTGATAAATAGATTTCTAATTGATTAATTTAAAATCCTTCCTACTCCGAATTATTAAATCGAAGTGCCTAGCAAACTGTATATATTTTTAAGTATTTTTTAAATATAAAATAAGCAAATTGTGATGGAAAATTTAAAAAAAATGTACGAATATTAATTTTATTAATTATAATTTATTGTATTTATAAATACAGAGAAACCTTACAAAAAATATAACATAATACAAAGCATAGGAAATAAATATTCTAAAACATTAAAAGAATAGAAAAAATTTTTGTTGAAATAACTATTAATAATCACAAGGAATACAAGCACGTCAAACCTAACTTTGTAACAGTGCGCAAGTGACATTTCATCTGCCGCAACGTTGACATGACAGCAAAATAACTAATGTTAGTAGTCTAAATAAATCGAGTAGACTATTATTTAAGTATACTTAGTAGTATAGTCAGAAATGACACCTCAGTGGGATAAACGACTAGATAATTTTGATGGTACTTTAAAGTACCGTCAGAGTAGAAAGTGTTAAATTGTAATAAAATATCATAGAACTATTGCAACTTCACAACAAAAATGTGTCTACATTAAAAATAAAAAAGTGTAATTTGTAAAATATAATTTCCCTAACTATCTTTACTGTTTATACATCTTACCTTAATTAATGTCATACTGGGTCTATCTATCAGGGTAATTAACGACCTGTTGATAATCTGAACATGAAAAATAAAAATAAATAAATGATACAGTTGTAAACACGAATCCGACCGAAGAGAGAAATGTGTGTAAATAAGTTAAGCCGCACGCGAATGTTGCTTTGCCCTTATATGACCGAGATGAATATGCATTAACTAGGTTGTGAATATTCAGGTTCACCAAGTCTAAAGGAACTGGGAACAGTTGTAACCATTTCGTTAACATATTTATATTTTTATGCTTTTGAAACTAATTAATCCCGGTGACGCTAAAACAATATTTTTCGACAAAATTGATTTTATATGTATATATTTATAATTAATACATTAATTTAGTATTTAAAATATCACAGACCTATGTTCTGAATAATTACAACTTGTGTTTTCCTTAATAATAGTACATTTCAATAAAAAATTGAAATATTTTAACATATTACCATCACGCCATTTCTCCGCGGAGATATGCAGAGAGGATAGAACTCCACACTCTTTTGTCCTGACACACAATTCTCGCCTCATCTATATTCATACATATTTTCAAACAAGCTCGCCGATTATTGAGGTTTCTAACATGACCACCCTCCAGTATCTGGTTAACCTAGTCGTGCCAAGTCTTTCGCGGACATCTTCTATTTCTGGTGCCATCAACACTTGCGTCATTTATCTTTCTTACCATTTTCTCCCATTCATCCGTTACATATGATCAAATCACTCTTACCAAATCTTACTCACTTTACTTAGATCAGCTTTACGATCTTTTCTTGTTTCTTCATTCTTCACTCTGTCATAAATAGATCTGCCACATATTCGCCAAAGTAATTTCATTTCCACTGCATTTAGTCTAAATTCGTTCCTCTTCTGCCAGCTGCTGGTACCACGATTCCATTGTGTACCATTAGTATTGCCTCGGTTTGAAGTATGATATATATAATATTTGTATCAAGCCGACTTTGAAAGTAATAGACACGAAATAAGGCACGTTTGTAAACTAATCATTTTGGATCAATACATTTTTATAAGTATTTCTCAAACAACATACATATAACGCCATTACACTCGTGATTAAGAAGGTCAGTTATTATTGGCTAAAACAGAACGATATTTTCACTCTTTAATAAAATAGGAATGAGCCACATTTAAAAGTAACATGAAACTTAAATGCAACATTAAATATTGCATTATAGTTACAAATTTTGTATGATATCAATACATATATATATATAGATACTCTCTTTTACTATTTTTTTTGTTAGATTTACATTCAACTTTTCAAGTATACTAAAACGATCTGTGTTTGAAAATAGTAACCAAATAATAATAATAATAATGATAAATACAGATAATAATAATAATGATAAATACATAAATGAAATATATACATAGCATATGCGATAATCATTTATTCTGTTTATATAAAATGTAGATTGTATGCCTACTTATCTATTATATCCTGGATTACAAAATTTAAATAGAAAATATAGATACTAAATGTTAACTAACTAAATTACCGTCATGCAGGGATAGGCAGAGACGATGGAACGCCATAATCTTCTATTCTGGGACACCATTCATACCTTGCCCACTTTCATACATTTTCTCATGCATGCAGGTTATTGAAGCTTTTTTTTACAAGGCAACTAATTGACCAATTTACTTGTTTTTTTGTTTCCTTCAACTATCCTATCCTCTCATCTTTCATCTCCGTTTCAAATAATCTCTCATCCTGTTATCTCAGCGACCTTTTCTTAATTCTATCGACTATTCTACAAACAGCTCAAAATTCGCTTATAATTTGTTCATTATTCATTCAAAAACACATAGATTATTTGCACATCTTCCTAAGAAATTGTATTTTTACCGCATTCAGTCTATTTTTGTTCTTTTTTTCAATTCCGGGCTTGACGAACTTCTATTGGTGATAATTGCATTCAAAAAACTATTTACAATAGGCTTACTAATTATGATAAAGTTATAAGTCAGACAGTTAATAGAACATCGATATGTATCAGTATGAGTCATGCACGATTCCAGTAAAACAATAACTGAGTCATGAAATAGAAATAATACGGAAAAAAAAAATGTCAATAGAAACTTCGTGTCAGACAAATGTAAACAATTAATAAATGAACAGTAAATTAATTCACGATCCTTTTATGGAACAATTCGCGCCGTTGTTGCTAACGAGATAGCATTATTATGTTCAGTTAAATAGAACAATATCTGAAACATAACATTGTATGATTCAGTTAAAATAGATGAATAGTCGAAAATCAATGCTTACCGACACAAATGCGGAGTAATTGTACACAGACCTACATATTATATAGTTATATGAATGTAAACATATGCATGTGTGTACGTTTGAATCCTCTATTGCTGGACAAGAATACTATAAAATATAATAAAACTTATTGTATATATACCTATTTATTGCGCTGCGTATCCATTGTATCCAATAATAGTGTATTTACTTAAGAAATTCGGTAGTTCTTATTATAATATATAACATTCTTGTTCAGCGTATAATTCTGTACGATAATATTAATTCATATAAATGTATTACTTTATTCTATTATAAAATAATTTCTTCTAATATGCCATCATTTACGTCATTTGCTATCTGGTGAGTCCAACGATTATTCACATTTGAGTGTACTTGATGCCAAATAAACTGGATGTATTCTGCAGTGCTCATTGTGGGTCAACGTGTGGACTTAAACTCTTCGATAATCAGGGTTGAGAGATCCTGACATTTTCGTAGTGAGTGCAAAGGTCCAGTGAGAGCTGATGCAACGTGTCGACGAGGCAAGGCTGTCGGGTAATTTGATTTAATAAATTTTCTAATAGTTATCTTTTCGAAATTCAATCCTTAAAAATAATTCATATTTCTTTTTATCATTTTAACATCTCATGTTTTCATAATGTTTTTTATGTTTTTCGTAATATATATTTTTCGCTATATTAATATTTTTTTATTATTATTATGTTTTATATCTATATATACAGTATTGTACAGTATATATATATATATATAATCAGTATATATATATATAATCAGTATATATATATATATATATATATATATATATATATATATATATATTAAGCAAGTATATGTAATCCTGCTGCACTTGAGTATAATAAATTAATTCTATTGAATGTATATACATGAATGATAGCAGATTTAATTAATATTATATAATTAAAATAAATAAAGTGAATCACTTAGAAGGATGAACAGAAAAAACCTTTGTTGAGAAAAAAATATAGTTACCAGTGGAATGGATGAGTTACCAATTACAATTATAATATTAGAGTGCGACATCTATTATTTTCAATTATAAGATAATAATGTGTTTTAATTAAAAATATAGTATTCTATAGTTAACAAAATAAAACACGCTTTTATGTATATTCAAAATCTAGTAGGTTCTATAAGTAGGTTCTTGGGAGCCCTAGTTTGGAGGACTGCCGATTTTCGTCACGGGCGCACCTGCGATTCGTACCTTCAGATCCCATAGTTGGATACTGATAAAATATCCAAAGATGATTTATTTAAAATACACGATGACAATATTCATTAAGACAAAGATTTAGAGAATATTTTGTAGTCACTAAATTTAATATGTAATGTAAATTAGTAATTTCTAAGAATTAATAAAATAATGAATACGTAGGTACAATTAGACAAGTATGAAATACAATAAATAAATAATAATGTCTAATATATAAATAATAAGGTGCCCTGTAAAACATCATGGCTTTAGGTAATGGTTTGGCCAGTACATATACTGTAGAGCTTTTCCGGGCCTCAGTAAACAAAGTGAAGATAGCCAACGCCCGTTAAACTGATGAAGAACGAGAAGAATATCAAGAATATTTAATGCACTTAGTTATTACTTTTAACTTAAATAAATAAATATTCATTCTGAACTTGTTTATTTATTTAAGTTGAAGTTTATTTAAATGTTATGTTTTGTCGATCATTGTTATTGTTTTTATATTATAATTTTACAATTGGTGTTGTGGTATTCACGAAAAATACCGTACACAATGTGACTATACGTCATAGTTTCGGGACGCTGAAATGCCCTGTTTTCAAAAAGAGAGCAACCCATGGTAAAAATTTTCAAAAAATCAAAAAATCCGTCGATAGCATCTGGTAGCGCGGCGATGACGGCATGCGCAATACGTCTCACACATATATAAGTCGGTCAGAAATCTTGTGAAAAGGTGCTGGCGCGCTTGCTTCACGGTTGCGAATATATGTAGACAACTCGTGGAACTTTATTGACGATTGATTGATTTTTTAATCGACCTGTGTTACTGTAGTAAATTTATATTTCTTGTATGTGAACCTTTCATTTTAACACTGCATAAATGCAAGGACACAAACACAAACACAAAAAAATTAAACACCATTTATAAAGCAAAGAAGTACTTCATAGGACGCAGATGTGAAATGTATCGTACAGAATAAAGCGTAGCTCATAGAGTACATGTCCTTCTTTGAGGTCCTTAGAAGTAAGTAAATGTCGCATTTTGAGGACCATAAAAATTAGTACATGTTCCGTTTTGAGGACCCTAAAAATTTGTACATGTCTCGTTTTGGGAACGTTAAAAATTAGTAGATATCCCATTTTGAGGACCCTAAAAATTAGTAGACGTCCCGTTTTGAGTAAAAAAAATAAATGGTCAATTTAAACATACGTCACATTTTACTGTTTCAGTTAGCTTATTATTATATCGAATTAAATCCTAGCTATGAAAATCAAAAATGAGATAGTGAAGCATGTCAGAAATGAGCCTTTGTAGTATGTTAAAAAAAAATTTAATCCGGATTACCATGTTTTTTTTAATTTTTTCAAAATATGTCATACTTTCGGAGATATTGACGTTCAAAAATGAGCTTGTTGAAAAACGCTCGGATTATCGTTATCCACCATTAACGTCAAATCTCTAGTACCTATCGACCAGTAGGTACTAACAATATTAGTTCTAGAGTGTCGAGTACCGACTTGTCGACTTAGAAGATGTGACGTCACACGTTAAAACGTTATAAACCGATCGCTTTTAAAACGCGCAAGTTTCAACATCTGTAACTCTGCCATATTTCAAGATATCGAAAAAATTATTTCAATTTTGTAAATTGGGATTTTTCAAAGAATTTTTTTTTAAAGTAAAAAAAAATTACTCCACTACCTTATTGTTGGGTATGCTGACGATGTAAATTATTTAAAATTCAGCTAATTGAACAGTATACCTAGAGAATACTGTTTGAATTAAAATATCTTGAAATTAACCCTAAAAATTAATTATTCCAAAACACTAGACATATCTATCTTTAATTATACAGAACAAGTAGTATTCAGTCCAATGATACCATGTTATCATATGAGTTGCAAAATTACAGATAACACCGCTGTCTCTCCAAATCGGTTCAGGTACTAATAAAGATTTCAATAGCATAGAGGGTATAATAGTTATATAGTCAATAGCATAGAGGGAGTAGTGTTATTGATTTCATTCTTCATATTATTGCACTGAAGCTAGAAACAAATAATAAAAAAATATATTGTAATCTGTCATGTTAAGTTTTGAGAGTATGTAAAATTTTATAGTATTTTTTATTTTATTTTTTATTATTCTTGATTAAATTGAAAAAAAAAATATAGGTTACAAAAATTCAGTTGAATTTGAGATAAGTACGTAGATGTATGTTAGCAATATAATTAAAACAAATTTTAATTTTTAGCTATCTTAGAGTGCTTACTCACACATACTTAACGCACATACGTACATTAATACAAATATATTTTTTATTCTCTTTTTAATATTATTATAAATTTTCATTAATATTAATTCTACTTCTACTGTATATTTTATATTATACTGGTAATTTAGCAAATTCTTGTACCTGGCTTTATTTTAAATAAATATTGAATTTATTAATTAAAATTCTGTAAGGATTCCAAATAAAATATAATACTGTAGGTACTGAAGACAAAAATGCGTCACGCACTCCAGTCGATACCGGCCGAAACTATCGTGTGGTACAGACTGTTAGGGTGGTAATAGAGAGCGCTGCAGGTGGATAACGTGACCCATATTCATCACCATGAACGAATCGTGTAATTTAAAATATATATATATATATATGTACATAGGCGCCGGCAAAGAAGTTGCTTTATTTAACTCATGCAAAATATATTTTGCTATGAATACATTCTTTCGCGGGCGAGTTAGACTATTATCACCCAGTAGGTAAAAAGTTTTCATATTTCATACGTCAAATTTACCCACTGGTACAGAAAATTGTTTTCATATAATTTAATAACGATATTTCTGAGGGGGCAGGAAGAACACCACCTTCGGGGAAGTTTTCTTATTTCGCACCGGTAAAAGTTCGTAAAAATATTTTAAATAATATGGGAAACTCACGGATAGGCCGACAGCTGTTCTTATGAAGGTATGGAGATAATTATACTCCATAGCCTGGAGAACTCCAACTGCCTTGGTAGATAACTGTATGCTCCCGCTTAATATGGTGAAAAAAGAGCGAATAATAAAAGAAACAGAGAAAAATGGAATTAGTCCTAAACCCAAGAAAATGTAATTTAATAGGACAGATTTTTTAATACACGAATATATGTAAGTATAATTAATTATTACAAATTTAAAATAATAAATATATTAATATCAGATATTTCATAGAAACGAAGCTATTTTTATTATATTTAATGGAAAATATTTAGAAGTATGGGGTAATTACAAGGTTTACGACCCGTCTTCGGCTGGCTTATTATATACACACATACACATATATATATATATATATATATATATATATATATATATATATATGTGTGTGTGTGTATATAACGTTCACCAATTCTCACTCCTCAATCTCCACGTTTATCAAATTTTTGAAAGTTGTAAATATGATAGTATATGGACTCGCTTCGAGTACCACTACACCATCGCCATCTACGAACAAAATTTAATAATTCATTATATGTCAATTCAATGAGAATCTGTTTTTTTTTATAAACTATTTAAAATAATATAACTATATTCTTTATCTGTAAAATGTTTTTACATATATATAGTTATCTGATATTTGTTTAATAATAGTGTATTTGTAGGTAAAAATCTAGTAATTGTGTTTTCTCGGACATATTCAAATATTGCTATAATAAATATATGATCGTATATTTTTTCTGATTTAACAGCAAGTCACAACTATTCAAATAATATAAAAGTTAAAAAACTTGTGTACTAGATAGGATAATAAATTAATATCAGATAACATAATCAGAAAAAATATAAGCATACATTATTAATATATTAATAATGTGTTTTTTAACATTTTTAATATTTGTATACTATCAGAATTTTTTTTTAGCATTCATGTTTACGTATGTTTTCACAGAATTGTGAAGATCACTGGCATTAAAAGGTTCACAAAGAACGTTTATGAACTAAAAAATTACAGTACCTGTAAATATCTTTAAATACATTTTAAATAATAAAATTTTATTCAGGAAAAACAAACGGCTTATTTTATTGCAAATAACTGTTTTTTTTTCTTTAAGATCAATTGAACATTTTATTACTGCGGTCTAGATCTATCTAGAACCTTTTTAACCCTTACATTTGATGCTTCATATTCGAATATTTTCTAATTGTAATCGTCATTAACTACTGCCAAATATCTCCCCACTATCCACTATCCCAGAGGGTTAAATATTTTTTTAAGATAATTTTCTGTTTCCTTCTCTGAGAAATGTTATGATATGATCGAGAGATGTTCCACTGCTCGCGTATCCCAGAAAAAAAAGTGTTCAATTAAATTTGTTTTATTGCACAATAACCAATTAACTACTTATAAGAATATTGTGGAAGGTTTATTAAATTCTATTAGGAGTACATTATACTATATCGTGAATAAGTATATTTTTAAGACACCATAAATAAACGATTTATGTTTTATAAGCATTAATAATTATTTTCAAAGACGATGAATAAAGGAGATATTTTACGATACGAGTACACTGAACCTTTGGATTATTAACAAATATTTTACAACTCATATTGATTTATAAATTCCTCTTCACATGTTTATACGATATGTTCAAGAAAAGTAATATATGAGGACGCAGGTCTGCAAACATATTGCATGGCTTAGTTTAATGCGTTTTTAAGTATTTATTTTATTAAGCAATATTTCGATGCTTTTGTTTTCACCAGATTAATTCAAATTCATCCAACAGAAAATTGTTTCAAAAATTATAATATTTTACAAACATTAAAATAAATTTTTTGCACAACGAAAATTCAGTTAACATGTTCAAATTCTGTTTACATCTGGAAAATAAATTCTTCTCTCTTCTTTGTAGCAGTAAATCGTGTTCGAAGGCGTAGTATCTTGCACCTAACAAACTACACGTAAATGCACCAGTAACATAACCCGCCGACCTCCTCCATATGCGTCTACTCTCACGTGTCGTTAAGGGTTGCACCATCGTCTAGGATGCAACGTTTTTACCCTAAAAGTTATTTTATTTTTATAAAAATTCTTTGTAACTAGCACTAATCTTTGTGACATAAATATATATTTTATTTATTTATTTGGTAATAATTATGTTTCAACTTTTAATTTAGTTTAAAAAAATATAGATATGTCATATCTAACCTAGTTATAATAATGTTTCAGAATTTTTAACGTATTAACCGTTCCTCTCCGATGATATAAGCCGAGTTAACATTATCTCTAATTATGTGAATAGCTCTGTAAATATAATAAATACACAGTTCATATTTTAGATATTCCTCCGTAATATATTTATGTATTGGACAAATTAATTATAGTATTTAAGTATTTACCACACGCAACAATAAAACATATTATCATGAAGAAACTGACGTGAATTTCCCATATGTACGTATTTGTGATCGTCACTTTAGTGACAGAACGTGCGCTGGCCGAGTTAGACGTGTCTTATGCATCTTTATCCTATTGTTCGTGATGATCAATGTTTCTTCTTATTTTTAACATATTTACACAATAATCGATATTATTCGAGCACAGGAACGCACGTTTTTATTTTAACCGTAAGGGAAAGGTTAAGAAAAATATACCTGTTAAATAATCTAGTGTGTTTGGTGGGAGAGTTCATATTTTTGGCGATGAGTTTAGATGATATATTTTGAATACACCTTTCAAAACCTTAAAATAACCCAACGTGCGGGTAGTACAAAGTTTTATTGTGAAAATAAAAATAATCATGTTACACCACAAAGTAACCTCCATGTCAGTTAATGATATTAAGCTTTCAATTATTCAAGTCTTTTCTACTTTTCTAAATACGTTTATTTTGCATTTCATTGATATGGAGTTTGATAATAAAATGAGATTTGTAACAAAATGAAATTTTTTAATATGATTTCTTTCATCATGGTGCATATTAATTCTACGTTAAAGACCCGTTATTCACCTTTTACGTTTATTATAATCTCACTGAGTGAGATACGATTTTATTCACAGTACGGACACACATCTCAAATAGAATAAATATGAAAGAGGTTGTCAGCGGTGCAGTCGTATGATAGAATAAAATAAGACGAGCATTCAAAACTCAAAGAACGGCGGGTTTGGGATATAAATAAATAAAATAAATAAAGATTTGGACAACCTTACAACTTATAAGCTGTTCCTTATTTTGAGTGCATTCACTGTAGGCCAACTTAGCGCGGTCCGCGCATAAGGCCTCCCGACGAACGTGACTGTGGAAAGTGCATAAAAAATGCAACACAAAGAATTGCAGAGCCTGGCAGCCTTTCACCAAAGCTTCAAAGTACTTCTCTCCTTTTTTAGATGCAACCTGGGAACATCGGAAGATGTAAATATTTATTCTCTTTACAACTACCTTTTAAAGATGATTTTAACTAACTCTGCTAGGTATTTTGTTTCATCTTAACATATTATTTGTATGTTAGAACCTTAATATAGAATTTGTTTATATAGTACGTACAATACGTAGTGACGTAATCAACACATTATTATAAATAATTATGTCATTAATATTAGCAAAATTACTTTGTGATCACATATTATATCAATAATAAGATAAAACATTTTATTTAAACCAATATTTATTGATAAATCAAAAAGTTTCTATACCCATGGTATCTTCATCAGGAAACAATTTATACTAATATTAAAAATGCAAGCATAGATAAAAACAAAACCATAAAAGTACAACACTTTTTGGAAACAAACCATTATTTTGAGATTAGCAAGGGTTTATAAATTATACATAAAAATACTAGGAATTTACAATTAGATAAATTTGAAATTTAAAAAAGCGTTAATAGCAAATTAAATATTATAAATAACCAAATCCTTTTTGCAGATAGTCACTTTTTAAATTTATTTTCATAGAAGTTTATAATTAGTTACCGGCCACTTATACTTTTATAGTTATACTTTTAATTTCAGTACACTTACATTGCTTCCTAAAGAAGATTCCATAGGTATCGAAACATGTTGATTTAGTTTTTGAAATAGTGGTTTAAATAAAGTGTTTTTGCTTATCATTTAAATAATTATGTCTTTGATTCATTCTGTCTGATCTGCACAATGGATGGATCCAAACAATCACAAGGATAATCGGCTTAAAATAATCCAATGATCTATTCCCCGCACCCCTTGGTTCTCCAACAGGAAAGTCTCCAAAAGAACAATATCAAATATCTCTAGAATGAGAATTGGGCATTGCCAGATAGCCTCACATTTATTCAGATTGAACATAATAGACTCACCAATGTGTGAGTGTGATGCCGAGGAGGAAACCCTTGACCATGTCTTTTGCCTGTTCATTGCGGATCACAGATTTTTTTTAGAGTAATCTTGTTAATGGTAATTTTCAACTCCCGGTTAAATTCTTGTTTTCTTTAACTTCATCTTGTTTCTTGTTTCTCTTAACTTGCCACATTTAATGTATATAATAGCAAATTTCTTGAACGACAATGTTATTAATTTGTAATGTAATATTCCCTATTCTATACTTTCTATGAAATAATGTTTTAACTTGGTTAATGGCACAAATCACTCTTGAAGACTGGTTGTCTGTTTAAAAGAAGTGTTTGATTCATATACGTTTTAAATAATAATAAATATGTATACTATTAATATAATTTGTAACATTTGAAGCATTAATTTATTGATAAATACACCGAAAAAAATATTAGTTTAAAAGAAGGTCAAGAACATAGTATTGCAACCACTGATATACAATTAATCAGTTCCTTAATTTTTTTTTTGTATTTACTTATCAGTAAATTTCTTGTCGTATATAGCAGAATACCATTAAATAACTGTAACTATAAATTACAAAGCTTTAATATGAATAACAAATAAGACGCTCAGTAATATGAAATACGTATACGTATTTTAATTAAATATGTATTATTATTATACTAATATTTGAACTCGTTATATTAACATAAAATCATTGTAGAATATTGTAACATTTTTTTAAGAAATTAAGTTGAATTAATTAATTTTACAGTTCAGTGCGAAATATTTTTAAAAAACTTTTAATTTTATATGTTACGGTCTTATCTACATTATCATTGATGATAGCTCGATAATGTACTGAAACGACGTACTAGATAATTTCAGAAATATTCATAAAAGTAATATTTATATAATTTATTTATTCATATACCCATATAAATATTATATATAATATTTTTAACACAAATTAATTCAACAAAATTTTTTTCATTACTTTTACAGAGCCATGTTAGTAATTTGAATCTGATTCGTGATAACATAATTTATTATTTACGAAAAATATACTTTTGCGTTGAAAATGGCGGTTTCGAAAGACGCTGTCGTGAAATCAGATCTAGATTGAAAAGTCAGGTTTAATCTCAAATTTCAATTACAGCGATCTTCGATCTACGTAATATATAAATGATTTTCGATATACATTTCGTGACTTGGGGCAATGTTTGTCAATATAATAAATATTTTAAATGAATTATAATTTTTACAATTACTTTTTACGATATACAACTTCTTTTCTACATCATCTGACCGATCATAACTTAATATAACGTAGTCTTTTCATCATAATTCCTCAATTATGTCTCTTTCACGGTTTATCGCGGTTTTCACGGTTCACAGTATATCTTCAAAGCATTTCCTGTGTGTGTATTTTTTATCATTTCTAAGAGAGCATTTTAAATTTAAACGCTAATCTCACGAGTTTTTGGTTAAAGAAATCTATTGTATAAGTATTGATAAAAAAAATTATTACCTTAATATATTAAATATTTTCATGTTTTGGATATAAGACAACTGTTTACCAGATCAATTTTAAAACTATTTAAAAAAAAAAAACTTTACTTCCACAATCCGACCCAAAGGAAACTAGGAGCAAAACCTTAGGATACTTTTCAGTGCCAAAACGAATACCAAATTCGGTCGACGAACTTTCTTGTTTTGTGCACCGCGGATATTTAACAAATTGCTACTAGACCTTAAAGGGTCTAAAGTGCTCAACAATTTTAAATCAAAAATAACAAAGTGGTTGCTCGTTGTGGGTAGACATCAGAATGAAATTAATTTGTAATTTGTGATAACCTACATATTTTTGTCTCAAACTATATTAGAGACAAACATATTTTTATAACTTTTTTTACAATAACATTTTATAACTTATGATTGTGCTTCGTATAGATAACTTTTTATAACTTACTTACAGGTAATTGCTTTAGAACAGACCACGTCTAGTAAAGTAATTACATACCTTTATTTTCATTTGTACTATTTATGCTATAAAAAATAAAATGTATATATATATGGTTAAATAAAATCTACATGGGACTATTCCACGTGTAACCCAATTTGATTTCGCCGAACAGTTAAATAAACATCTTAAGTAGGTAAATAATCAGGTTATGATTACATTATCACGTTCCAGTAGATATGGATAGAATGTCAGACGTTAATATCCCGAAACACATTTATCATTTTCATTATCCTCCAACATAGGTGAACTCCTTATTATTTTTGATATTTTTCGTGTTTATAATGTTAACTTTGTAATTAGATATTACTATTCATTTGAAAAATTAACAAACTGCGATTAATAAAAGTGGTTTATACAAAGTTTGTTGGTTTATAAAATTAATTTTTGCCGGCCACTTTCTCAAAATGTTAGTTCTTTAGAGGTTTTTACAGAACTTGATAGGCTTTATATTATTTATAGGTACGTAACAAAAAATTGCGATAAATTGAAAGGCGATGATTGAGATGAGATTTTTTTTTTTGGGATTGATATAGTTATATTAAAACACTTGAATAGGCTTGAACTTGGTTTATAATTATCAGATTTTATCAACAAACAAATTTTGTAACAACATCTACATACGATTTTTTTTCATTACACCGAAAATTATTTTATGAAAAATGATCATTATTTTTTTCCCAAAAATTCATTAATAACACTACAATGCAAAGATTTAAGATTTGGCGAACAATGGTAGGAGTTTTTTAATGTAACGCTTGAAAGACCCGTTTATAAATACATAATACCTTCTAATTATTGTTTTTTTTTAATATTATATGGAATGGATTAGCTGTTTTTGGTTTCTGAATATTTTAAGGTCATATATTATATTACATTTTCGTAGCTGTGTAGGTATTATGGTCCACTTTTTTCTTCTCAAAATATTCAACTGTAATAATTATTAACATTGTCCAGTTAAAAGGCAACAATTCCCAATCTTTATATAGGTAATAAAATTTTTCACGGTACAGAATTTTGATAACAACTTTAAATAAACATTTTTCAAAATAATTAATTAAATAAATAAAAATACGTTTTTATTTCATTCCTATACATATACAGATGATAATTGAGCAGAGTTAAACATTACCACAAAACATTAAATTTTTAAATTGTCAAGTTAAGAAGGTGTTGTATTGTATACAAATATGACTTAATAAGGAGTTATAAAAATATTTTATTAATTTTAATGAACTAAAATTTATTTGTGATGTTACGATTTAGATAAATCACATTAAAAGACACAGAAAACCTAACCAAAACTTTAATATAATTAGTTACGTCGATAGTTTTTGTTAACAAAATGGTCTGAAAAATTCTGGAGCCACATGACAGGTTCTACCCAAAAGGTTTTAAAAAACATTGCCAAATAAAGGTGCTTGGATTCAACGCGGAAAAATAGATGTCTCACTTAAGAAACTAATGTTGATGAAATTTGACGTCTTCTATGTATGGTATCATAGGTTAATCAGTTAAAGTTTCTACCAGAAGTAGATGGTTCCAGGTTCGATTTTTACTGTGTATTTATCGAAATTTTTTTGAAAACATTTTATATTTCCCCTCTAAATTTTTTTTACTTTTATTAATATTTTTTGTATTTTAACGGTAGCCTTGCGTGATGGGAAAACCTCGATTAAGTTAACCAGTAATTAATGAATGAAATATCACAATTCATTAATTGTTCATAATCGCATGCTTTTACTAAATTAGATTAATAATAATTAATTATATATAATGATTATATGATCGGATAAAACTAAATCTGATTTGATCAAGATTTGTGTCAGTCAGTATTTCAGTGTGACAATTATTTTAAGTTTATGGTCCTATCAACAGAAAAATATGACCTAGTGTTGTATAGTTTCAATTATAAACAACTTCGTAAAATAGAGTAGCAAAAAAATATTATTTTTTTACCACCAATTAATGTATTTTAAAACGAGATCTTGAATTAATATTTTATTTTTAATTAATACATCTTGATTGAATATAAATGGATATTTAATGACACGACCCGTGCTATCAAGGGTATAACGAAGCATTAATATTATAATATGGTAGATATGAATAGAATCGTTTGTTTGACGTTGGTTAAAGATCACACGTGACCTCTGACCCGCGCGTTTGACTGAATGGTACAATTGTTTCCAGCTCGTCTCGGCCACGACTTTTTATATTTGTTATATGACTTTACGACCAATTCATTTGATTTACAATAACGAAGGACAGCGAGATATCTCGCTTGGAGTACGGTGACCAATCTATGAACGCACTTTTTTAAAAATAATATTATTAAAAATAATTTTTAGTCGGTAATTTTGTTTATACTCGCATTATTGAATTTATTTTCGTAATTATATCAAAAGTGTTGAATAATCTTAATACGCGAGAAAAAAGTCGTTATTTTTGTTCAAGATATCAAATATTTATTTTTTTAGTAATAATTTGATGTTTTGCACAGCACTATATATAGGTATATGGTCATCTTTTTAAACTATTTTTTCTGAAAAATAAGAATTATAAATTTTGATATTATCAAGGTATAAGTTCTAAAATTAATTATTTTCTTGAAATATTTAAAATTGCTCGAAAAATATCTAAGAATAATTTAATTTATTACATGTGTAGAGACAAATTAGAAGCTACTTACTAGGTTACTAGGTAGATACTTGATATGTGAATGGACATTATGAGTGGAATATGTTCGTAAATATAATATCCTGTGTATCGAAATATACAAAATAGATTTGTATTGCATTAGGTATATTGAAGGACGTACATTTGTTTTTGACACGATTAAGACAAATAATCACGTCACATCTAGTGTTATTTATTACTAATTAATATATTGTAGAACAAATTTTATTTTATATGGTGGTTTCTTTTATTTATTTATCAATTGTATTTGTGGTTATTTTTACTTGTAATTATAACACATTTAAAAAAAATATCTATTGAGTTTATCATTTTGAATTCGTCTTAATAATAATAATTAACGAAATAAATAATAAGATAAAACACTTTATTTGAACAACTATTTATTGATAAATCAACATGATTCGATACCTATGGTATCTTATTCAGGAAACAATGTATACTAAAATTAAAAATACAAGCATGTTTGTGTTAACATTTCTTTTTTTTTTTACGTTTAAGTTTCTACATTTTAAAAAATAATTTTGACGTTATAATTAAAATGTACTGTTGAATCATTATCAGAAGAGTGTGGGTTCTCAATTTATTGTTATTAAAAATTTAATAATATTAATTGTCAAACACACCTTCGAGTCATCGAGTATTGATTTTGTTTTCTACGATAATATAATCTTTTTGTAACTATTTTAATTTATTGAATATGCTAATATGCGACCACTCCCTGTCAAAGTGAAACTTGGTATTTATCTATATTATAAATCGCCTTTAACTTATTAAATCAACAAAAATATCGTTTTATGAATCATCCCATAAATAACACGGTTTTTTCAATTACTCGAACTAGTCGGGTTTCACAAATCACTCTTGAAGGGTGGATTGCCTGTTTTAAAAAAGAAGAAGAAGAAGAACTAGTCGGAGGTAGATAGAATAAACTACTAGCATCATGTAAAATACACATTCATACCTACTTATTTTTAGTGTAAGTTTTGAAGAGTGCATTTTTAATTTTAACAGTTATTTTATCAAAGAAGTGACAATACAACATATTTGGCATTATTCGCTTTATGGGTTCAATATAGGCAACAACGCAACGGAAAGTGCGAGGAATATTAATGCAGTATATAGGGATACGATAATAAGTGTAACCCAGTGGCAACGGTGGTTCCAGAAATTCCGAAAAAAAGCCGGAAACTACGGCCTAAAAGACGATCCTCGAAGATCTGTAGAGCTCGATGAGGACTTCCTGCAAATCTTGGTTGAACAAAATCTTATTGTATCTATTGAGGATTCATAGATACATGAGCGCCATCTAAAAAGTCAGCAAATGGGTTCCTCATAAACTTTCCGAGTTTAATCGCGTGCAAATAGTGAATGTGTACTCTTCTTTGCTATCGTGTTTCAAGAATTAACGATTTTTGGAAACGAAGCCCCACCCACCATATTCACCGGATATTTCTCCATCTGATTATCTGATTCCACAGTCTTTAAAATCATTTGGACGGAAAAAATATGAATTCTGTAGACGAGCTGAGATCAGTTGGAGGAGTATTTTTCGTCACGGACAAGTGAAATTTGGAAGGGAGGCCTTGTAAGTCTATTAGAAAGATGAAATATCATTGTATAAAATAAAGGAGACTATATTTTAGACTAAAAAATAAGTTTGATCATCTTAATTTAAAGAAATGAAAGTATGAAAATACCACATTATTTATGGGATATTCTAATACTTTTTGACGTTAACAAGTATTTTTTCCTATTTTATTTAGAATCAGTGATAATTTAGGACAACGAAAAAATTTTTCAAATAAGATACAATTTTACACAAGGCGGCAAATTGACTTTGAATTTTCTACTTTTAAAAGTGATTCAATGTTTAGAGTTTTGATGGTGCATCTGTTCTATAAGATGAAATTTAATCAAACTTGATGAGGTATGCTGTATGTTGAGGGATCGCAGCTCCCGACTGACGGGAGATGAGTTTTGTGAAGATAAGGCGATACGGGATAGCCAGCATACCTCGTGAAATATTAAACGACACGTTTCTGACACCGCATCATGA
This sequence comes from Eubasilissa regina, assembly GCA_022840565.1. Classification (NCBI taxonomy): domain Eukaryota; kingdom Metazoa; phylum Arthropoda; class Insecta; order Trichoptera; family Phryganeidae; genus Eubasilissa; species Eubasilissa regina. Next base: position 24,375,626 of record JAINEB010000009.1, read on the forward strand.
GATGAATAAAGTTCTAAACCACAGAAAACCTTCCAACACCAACCAGTAAGCTCCGCTACAGCGCGCCCTTTACGGCTGCAGGTAGAAACATCGTTTGTGCTCACCGTGTGCTACCAATTTGTATAGATTCAGGAACCTCTTCGTAAATAAATATACACAAAATAATTTCAACGTTAAAAGTCAAAAAATTGAGTTCAACACACAAAAAATTCTCAAAAGTACAATACGTCGACTCAATGTTTTCACTATACAGGTGTAGCCTAGTCCATAATATTTTATGGTGGATACCTGATTAAATAACGACTCGAAAATGTCCAAAAAATATGTACCTAAACTCAATCATATCAGATTTCTCAAGCATTTCAAGAAAATCATAATTATGCGATTATTTCGATTAATTGAAATATTTTAATGATTTTAAATTATATAACATATTGAATATAATAAATGTAAAGTCATCGAATTTTGAGTTGCCAGACTATTTTTTGTTAGATGATTTAGGGCCTTAAGCAAAGATACAGATAAATATAGCAAATATTTATTTCGAAATACGTAGACTTATGTAACTTACCACGATTTTGTAAAAAATCTAACCATAATATTTTTCGTAATAGTGTAGAATTTCCATATATTATTTAATATTTTCGACTCGTAATTTAATAAGGTATCTAACCATAAAACATTGTGGACTAGGTCTGTTACACCCTGTATAATAATAAGTATTGTTTGTACGTTTTTGCGTAGATTTTCATCGATTTTAAATGATTAAGAGTATATTGTATCTAGATTCCAGTCTTCAAATGGACTTTTCCAAAAAAACATGGATTCAGCAATCTTTGATTGTTTAGAAGCACCTGGCTAAATTATTGATTTTGATTTAAGGCCGTAATCTGATCTCTGAAACTACACATACTAAACAAAATCATCATAAACTAGTAGGTACATATATTTCTAATGAAAGCACATTTTTATTATTTAGTTGCAATTTCATAACATAGTTTTGTGATATTTATAATATAAATTAAATTAATCAATTACTATAAAATTATACAGGAAAAAACTTTGGTTTCTACCGGGACACTAACACGAAACTTTTCCTATTCGGAAAAAGGTTTGTTTCAAATATTTCTTCTAAAGGTTGATGGTATATATTTTATATATAATATATTGGGTGAATAATTGGGTGAGGAGGAGCGTGCAATAATATAATGAACTCGGTAAAAACAATACAGAGAACAATTATTAAATTAATTAATATTAAAAAGTAATCCAATTTTTTCAACACAGGCACTTTTTGCAAAATTCCTAGTTCCTAAAATAGAAAACATTTACAAAAAAATCTTAATTAATCAATTACTCAAATAAAATAATACTGTAAAACTTGAAACAAGTAGAAAATAATTTTAAAATCCCTTAATGTAACACCAAATACTATACGTAAAATTTCATATACTTAGGGATAAAAAACTTCAATAGCCACTCTACAGAAATTAATGAGATTAAGGATATAAAATAACTAAAAATGAAATTAAATGAATACTTCAGAAGTATACAATTAGATAATAAATAATATTATAGATTACAAATGTATAACTTTTAACTATATAAATTATTACAGTGTAAGTCCCTCTAAAAGCTCAAGAACTAGTCTCTTTTTTAGAGAGGTAAGCGATTAAAATATATATATATATAGTTATGTAAAAAACTCAAGTAACTTATATATTATAAAAATAAAATAAAAATTTAATAATAAAAACATTTTCCCACCCCTGAGTTAATTTTTTAATTCAATTATTATAAAATCTTGTAAAGTATGAAATATTCGGATAGTCCATTTTAACATTGTCTGCATTTTGAAATATTTTTCCAACTAGAAAGTGTTGCATCGATTGAAGTAGATGGTAGTCAGAAGGATAAAAGGTAGATGGTAGTCAGTAGGATGGTAGCCAGAAGGATCTGAAAAATAAGGTGGATGAGATAAAATCTTTTTGCCAAGTTTCTTGATTTTATCCAGAATCAATTTCGCCACGTGAAGATTTGTTTTCTTAGCTCAATTAGTGTGGAACCCATACACCATGTCTTCAGGTCTTGCCGATCTTCGTAATGTGTCTTTGTTCTGTTGTATAGGAGTTGTTTAGTATTTTGGCTAGATGATGAATAGTTCTGGTAAAATTTGCTTTCATTTAAGCAGCCAGGATATCATCGTCTACCATTATTTGTCTTCCATACCCAGGACTATTCTTGATGTCATAATTTCGCTTTCGAATTTTTTTGAACTATCTTTGATATTTAACACGCAATTTCTACATGTATAAATTCTGCCATGATAAATTTGAGGTAAAATATTATTTTTAATATAGAAATATAGCACCCAGTTGTGCACCAAAATAAAATTAACAAAATACGTTGTCAGGTATCAACGAGCTAAGCTCACCTAACCATCGAAACTTAACTTATTAAAAAACGAAATTCATTTGGATATACTTCTATCAATATTTTAATGTACTGTATATTACACGGAATGAAGTTTGTAACTAAATTAATGCATTATATTATAGAGAAGTAATAGGTTACTTTTAAATATATCAAAATAATACAGAATTATTGTAGAATTTAATTCTATGTTTGATTTAATATTACATATAATATAAATTACATTTATATTTAATATACATTAATGTTTGTAGTATTTTTTAATAATTTTTATGTATGCTTAGTGAAGTTATGAAACAAAACTAGAAAAAGGCTTTGTTGGTCTAGCTATTTTACGAATGTACACATTATAAACGTTTTTATTTCATTTAATTTTAACAACGTTTACCTATATAAGCGTAAATATGATATTAATTCTTCTTCTACAATTTAATGGTTGGTTATACGAGTTTGGTTTTTGAAGTTACCAGTCTTGGAATCCGAGCGACAATCGCTCTTCCCGCTTCAACACAATGACTTCATTGTTGATCCGATCGTAAAAAGGCTAGATGTACTTAATCAAATCACACCGCCCGTGATTGGTGCGTGGGGAATTAAGCAATATACCATCGAGATACAGCAGATATTCATTTAAATTATTGTACAGAATAACGCCAGATATACCACTATCGAAATCGAGCACATGCTGTGCTATGCACACAGTGTACACAAAATATATGTGCCCATTATTATGCAAATGGTCGAAGTCAACAAATTGAAAAAATGAGTTTATCAATTATTTTGCATCGCATTGTTATGATGCAAACTGTAAAAATTGTAAAAAAAATCAAAGCGTTATATTCAGTGTACCATTATATTATTACGACGTTCGACAGTATTTCACTAGTGTTTATTTTGATAATATAGTAAGTCATTTCAAGCTTAAATGTTGTATTTCCTTATAAGCTACGTGCAACATTTATATGTAGAAATAAATTATAAATCTATTAGACTAAATAGATTTTGAAATGTTGTAGTGTGTAATATAAAAATAATTTTTAATCAATTCAAACGCAAGCTTTTAAATATCTCGAAACGAAAGAAACACGACTTTCATAATAATGAATAATGTTATATAAGTACGTGGCTTGCAGAATATTTTGATGTTACTATTTAAAATCATACCTCATTCAAGTTTATCAAAACACCAAATTCATAATGTTGTGTTTTGAGATAATCAATATAAACAATTAATATAATCTGTACAATGTTGAAGAATCAACTTACAGGGTGAATATTATATTCCAGGTTGATGTTGCTTTAGAATAACTAGAAAATTAAATAAAAATAAAAAAATATATTTTCAATTCATTAATTGCTTAGTTTATTACAATTATGCATGAAATATGACATTGGGCAAGTAGCTGCTTCTGATAGCGCCACAAATGCGTGCTCTTTTAACTATATTTTTTATAACATACTCGCACACTTCGTGTGTTATTTCAGCAATTTCATTTCGAATGTTGTCCTATAGTATCAGAAATGAATTAACTTATTGAAGTAGACCTTTTTGTTCAAGTAACTTCACAGAGCCGTCAAATCAGGTGATCGAGGAGGCCACTACATATAAGACATTTGATATTCGATTAGATTCATTAGAAACATAATTTAATATTTTTTTAGGTGGTAATAGTAACTGGTCAACGTGATATGGATTTCTCATATTATTTATACATTAAAATATTCATGAAAGTATACTAAGAGATGCGTACACTAAATATTATTAGTATTTTCTAACTTGTGCTATAAACAGTGGTCTCCAGAAACAAGACTCGAACCTCGATCACAATTTTTTTTTCTACTTTATTACATACGTCTACAATATAATTTTTAATATTTGCTAAACTGCGAAATAGTTTTACAGCACTAGGCAAATTTCAGATCGAACACCGTGTTCCCTGGTTTGAGTTTTTGTCTCTTTCTAACAATCCAAGCTGTTTCTGAGTTTATCTCATGATCAAAATCTCATCACGTGTTAAGATGTATCTCAACTGAATCTCATCGATTATCTCAACGGGAGACATCGCTTAAAGCTCGCGAATAGATATTATAAAAGCTTAATGTAGGAGGTTATGATGTGAAGAAGTAGGTTACGGTAACATGTGTTTAAAAAATGTAAAATTGTTTTGTAAAATATTTTATAATTTAATTAAAAACTATTATTTTGTTTTAACACCAGTTTATTTGAATATATAAATCAAACAACAATAGTTTCGGCTCAGGCTTGAACCTTCATCAGGGTGGAACCAATATATACTAATTAAAAACAGAATGACAACCAGTTAGAAAAGCATTGAAGACAGAGAGAGATAGAACATCACCTTTGATGGCGGTTAGGTAAGAGAAAGGGGGTGGAAATAGGTGTAGGGAAGGGGAACATGTGTTCCCCTTCATTAACCTGACCTAACCTAACTGGTTGTAATTCTGTTTTTAATTAGTATATATTTTTTCAACTCTGATGACGGTTCAAGACTGAGTCGAAACCAATCGGTTCATATATTCATATAAAGTGGTGTTCAAATAAAATAATAGTTTTCATTTAAATGTTATTTATGTCTAACCACAATAAGTTTGCTTAATGTGAAAATATTACATATTTTCTTCATTTATTACAGCTAAAAGTCCTTACATTCTGGATCACCCTCGTACTCGTCTTTTATTGAAAACAATAATACGTAAAAGGTGAAAAATGTAATTTCTCATTTTTGAATTATGAATAAAATAATTGATTTCTCCCTTTGAAGAAATGACTGTTACACGTACAACAGAGCCTAGCGGATCAAGCAACAGACTCTCGCCGATTGCTCCTTTGTATCGCGTCGAAATCAAAAGAGCGCGTAATCCCGAGGAGTTCTTTGAACTTCTGTGTTGAAACAAGGCTCGTGTTAACTGAGCAAACTCAAACGGCATTGCAAGGCCGAATAAATGTCTGTTTTCGCCGATACAAAAATAATGATTGGAATGCCTACAGATGGGTGTAATATTCAAAGCGGGGCTGCACAATACTGAGAAAACTGAGTAATGAAAAGCTGTTTAAATATCCCCCAGCTTCGTTAAAAGACTGAATAATTCAAAATTAAAAGAAAAATACTTGAAAGGCGACAATTGGAAAGAATAAGCGATGTGCCTGTTATTAAAACACTTCTATAGAAATTTACTTTTTGGAACAAAGTAAATGATAAATTATATATATTATTCTAACTGTTGAATATTGATTGCTGTATAGACTTTTCACAAACCTGTCGATAATTATTATAATATAAAATAGTATAATAATACAATATTGTTTGTAATAATAATAAATATAAAGCTAAGTTTTATGGAAAAAAATTGTACAAGTATCTATATAGGTATGTGCATGCAACCTCCGGCCGCAAGACTCAAGATGATTGCGCGAGGGATAGGAAACAGGAAATAAATAAGAGGACTGTAAGACCAACCAGAAAAATACGACTCATCGACAATGGTGCTCTTCGGTCTGGATTTTTTTTAGCTCAGGTCACAAGTCTTCTGACTTTAGAAACACGCACGAAGTGAGCACTACCCGCATACACAATAGCAAGGTGAACACTCAAATGTCAACTTTAGCGAAGACATGAATTTTCACAGATCACTTCTTTAACTCCACAATAGGACATCAACTTGTTAACTCACAACAGTCTAACGTGCTAAATAACAAAACATTAACTGCTTCAAAGTGATAGAAAAAAGGACGTGCTCTGGGTATAGGGAAGAGGGTAACTGGTAGGTAATAGGACAGGACCCATAATGTCTAGATAATAGTGTGTTCAAACACACGCACGGAGACCGGCGATCCATATATCTGTCATAAAGATCGAACAATGTAATTATGTTTTATCTATTATAGACCACCTTAAATTTTTCATGAAAAAATTACATTTGCATATTATGTATTGCAATATATTCGCAGTTTTATAAAAGATAAACAAGCAAGTCGTTTAATTCCAAACCCCTCTAAAACGGATTTTTAATAAACCCAGAAATCACGACAAATGCTTAAAAATAGAATTTTAATATAAAGTATTCAATAGATACTTTAAAGATGCCGTGTATGTATCAATACTTCAGGAAATGCAAAATAATATGTTGTCGATTTTGAGAAATTATTAAATTTATTGCCACTTTATGCCATTTATAGAGGTGTTTGAATCTCAGCACGCGTATTTTAGGTGTTTGTCGCTCACATTATACGATATTTTTGGTACAAGCCTGTGGAATACCGCTAAAAACTAATAGTCTGTTTCATTATTGAGCTGCTTGAAAGTTAAGTAGATACTATAGGTATATACAATATATTTTTTTAGAAATACTAGAAATTTCCTTAATATAAAACTTTTTAAAATGGCGTACTATGCTATCAGTCAATCAATCATAGAGCATGGTATAATTGCTTAGGGTGAAGCAACTATGTCTACAATTAATCCAATAATAGCAGCTCAAAAAATTATATTAAAAGTTATCCTTAAATCCCCAATCACAATGAGCACTGACCAAATTTTTGATAAATTCGATGTCTTTGATATTAGACATATATACGCTAATACTTCTCTCAAATACATATATAAATACAAACAGACACATTTTAAAACAATTCAAAACATAATTTCCACACGGACAAATACAAATAACCTACAAACCCCAAGACCATATACTACATTTGGTCAAAGGAACTACAAATATTTTGGACCTAAACTATTTGAAAGAATGCTAAAAGACTTAAATCAATTGAATTGTCCCAAGAACATGAAACTATATATTAAAACTTGGATTCATAATATGGGTAGAACCAGTATTGGTGCACTCATACAAACACATTGACTCATGCCTATATTAATTATTGCTACAAAGTGATCCAAAAATTAAGTCCATTTTAAAATTGTTCTTCATATACACCTTTTATATAGTAATAAATGTAATTTTATCTACTTGTAATTCTAATTAATTGAACAATTGCTTGTAAACTATGCCCGTCTCGACACAAAATTTCTCTAGTGAGACGGGCACAGTCTAAACAGATTTTTACATAGTATTATTTAGTTACTAATGAAATAATAAAATAAAATAAATAAAGAGGGTTTTGGCACGAATCTTAAATTTGTTTTTGTTTGTTTTATTATTTAAATTATTATTTGCTATCAGTATTTGAACCAATCGCAAGTACAGTTTTTTCCTAGTAAAACTGCATTCGAATATATATTTTTTTCATTTGTGATTATAGAGGAGTTTGAAAGTAAAGGACTCAAGAATAAAGAATACGTGATAAAAATAGTATATACCGTATCATAAATGATGCGTGACTGAACCTGTATATCTGGTTTAGAGTTGTATTACACCTACAGATGAAAATGAGAAGGGGGAAATTGCAGTCGGTAAAAAAGTTAACTGTGATCTGCACACTATTGTTTAAATATAAATATATATGTCAAAAAGATCGAGGATCGTGAATAAATTTGTAAGGAGGTCATCGTACCGTAACTTATGTACATAAGCAAAACTTGAAATTCATCATCGTTATTGGCATTACAATAAATGTCAGGTGAGTCCTAAGGCCGGTTGTGTAATCAGTAGTAAATTTTAACCACGGTAACTTTTTACTGTAGTAACTTTTTACTATCGCCCGTGGTAAAACTCGCTTGCGGGTTGTTTGAATGTCATATTTACTATTGTCAATGTATATATGAGGTGTCTGTCTACAAGCGTGACAAATAATTATGAAATATGCTTTATTTATGGATTTTTTCGCACCTGCGTTCGAAATCTGTCACTGACTTTTTTTTTGGATTATGTACTAATGTATATTAAACGATCATCGCGAGATCATCATCGGACGAATTCTCATCACTAAAATAGTGGAATATTGAATGATTTATTGTCGTATACTGCAACTTTCAAAGTATCAAAGTGTCAAATGATTTTTGGAACAGCTGTGAAAAGTTTGCCATATTTAACCATCGATTCTCGTTTTTACTATTGGATATCGGAGAGTAAAATGAGTTTGTACTTTCGAGAAGTAAATATTTTGTGACCAACGATCAAACAATACGTTTTTGCAAAAATACTAAAGCAAAACGTTATTACTGATCGCACAACCGGCCATTAAGCCTTTTCCAAGAATTTTCACGAACGATTTGAACTTGGTCGGTAGTTGGTATGATAGGAATTCTCACTACAATTATACCAATATAAGTGGTAAGTTTATCTCGCCTTCTCTGACAGACGTGATGTCACTTGTGATTGTACGAGTATAATACCATACATTAAAATAATTCTGGAAAAAATTCTACATAATTAAAACAATACGTCGGTCACACTTGAATGCACGCACATTTTTAGAAATCTTATTAGTAAAATATCTATATCGTATAATTGCAAGTTGTATCCATCCTAGATAGGTTTATTTGTATTCAATAATAATTCAACTCGATGCCAGAACCTAAACCTTAAAAAATATTCAGCGTAAATTTGTAAATACGAATTTTTTCCTGTTATCATTGATAGAATTTCACGTTGATTTATACAAAAAATGAACTAAAAGAGTACGTATATTAGTTGTTGTTTGAAACAAACATTTACCTTAGTACATTAGATATGCAAGACCGCCGTTACAAGGGATTCGCTCGAGAAGAATTAATCATTTTCTCCTTTAGTTTGCACAAATTTAATTATTTGTACAGTAAATAGATGTAGTCCTTACGACGGCAGTGGAATCCTTTGAATATCTCGTTTGATATGAAATTTTAATTATGAAACTTTGCCAGCGCCCGTTGTTTGTGAAATTGCGAAGGGCATCAAACGACCCGCATCAGAGATGTCTTGCAATGGAAAAAATAATTCAGTTTTTTTTAAAATCAACTAATTACAGGAATAATAACATTATGCTGAAATTTCTGAACACCAACACTGTTGTTAAATGCATGTGCAGCATTTATTTTTAAATAGAGATGTGTATTCGAATACGTGTCACATCGTGATAGAGCGCCACACTCTTCTGTCCTGATACACAATTCTCGCCTCATCTACATTCATACATCTTCTCATATAAGCTCATCGATTATTGAGGCTTCTAACAGGACCATCTTCTAGTATCTGCTTTACCTTGTCGTACCAAGACATCCGTGGACGTCTTATATTTCTGGTGCAATGAACACTTGCGTCATATATGTTTCTTACCGTGCTCTCCTCATTCATTCGTTCCATATGAACAAACCGCTTTATTGATCCTTTCTTATTCTTACTCACTACACTAAGATTAGGTTTACATTATTTACTGTAATAAATGGATTTGCCACTTATACAGCTAAGCAATCTCATTTCAACTGCATCACTGCATTACTACTTTACTACTTTGTTTTCACTACTTTATTTTCTTTTCTGTGAGCTCCACGCCTCACTTCCATACATCAGTATCAGTGCCTGGACTCTATTGTGTACTGCTAATATACCCTAGGTTGATAAGTTCCCGTTAGATATAATTCTATTCAACGCGCCATTTACTTTATTTTCTTTAGTCAGTCACCGTCCTTTTGATATCGTTCTTAGCCTTTCCGTTTCTATACAGCTAAAGGTTTGTGCTATGAAAATAGGACTAACTTGATGGCCTCCTGGAAGAAGGCTCGAACCCCCAACCATCTAGATCACTGGTCGAGTGTCGTAACCATTAGACTATAAACACATTGCTCGTGCAATGATACATTCACATCGGTTCCCCATAACTGATGGTGGTGATCTCAGTGAGTTCTCTTGACTATGCTTCTCCATTTTTCTCGGCATCCTGCAGATCTTAAGGCTCACCAGAGAAGTACCTGTTGCCTTTTCCACTTGATCTTTCCAATGAGTGGGGGGTCTTTCTCTTCTTCTTCATTCTTTGATGTGGTCCACCAAAACATGCTTCTCCAAGCTATTTTTTTCTCTCGTAAGATGCCCAAAGATTAGTTTTTGGCAAATAGTTGAGAGTGTATCCTTGATGTTCAGCTCCTACATAATGGTGAAATTCACGCGTTTCACCAGCCTTGGTATGTACAACATATGTTAAAATATAAACTTCAAAATGTTAAAATACAAAATAGAAAATATTTACAAAAAAATCTAAAAGAAAATGACACTGTAGAAACATGTACATCATTAAGATTTAAAAATAAATTTAAATCCCTAAATGTAACACCAAACACTATCAGCAAAATTTTGCATACTTAGGGATAAAAAATTTCAATAGCCTCCCAACATAAATTAAATAAATAAAAGATATAAAATAGCTAGAAAAAAAATAAATGAACACTTCAGAAGTACATAATTATAAAATAAATAATATTATAGAACACTTCAGAAGCACACAAATAGACAATGAATAATTATAGACTACAAATGTATAACGCTCCTCATAAAATTAATACAGTGTAACTCCCTTTATAAGTGCAAGAGTTAATCTACTTTTTAGATAGGTAAGCGAATAAAAAACATGAAATTTTAATAATGTACAATAATTAATAACTCATATTTTTAAAAAATTATAAAAATTTCACTTAAAAAAAAAAATTTCCGTCGATAATGTTGTCGTGCAACGATGATGAAAAAAAATACACATTTATTAAAAAAAATCGTGAAAGAAATTTATTTGAAACATCCCGCTGATAGAAGCATACAACACTGTTATCTTCGAATACTAAAGAGGAAAATGAACAGCTAATAGTGAACTTGATGTTGCTGAAGTTGATGTCGTCTAAAAAGTTGTATTTAAATAAAAACGGCTACTTTAACTTGTCAGTGGTGACGAAAGCAGAAATATGAAAATCTAATCCAAGTTTTATGAAGTTGTTTGTAGAAATGTAGGACCACTGCCATGTAAAAATGTACTGCTGTATACTGTACTATGTACCGTGTAGCACGATTGGTGATAGGTATAATACCACTTCCGTAAGGAGATGTCGTTTCATTTGTTAGTTTTCGATGATTTACTACCCGGTCTAGAATGTTTCACATAAAAAAGATTCATGAAGCCTTTGTTTAAAATACCCTAATAAAAGATATATTTTCTACATTTATTAAAATTAAAGTATCACTAAGTCGACTTTCCATTGGTTGCTTGTAACGTGCGTGTATTTATTTAAATATTTTGAAATAAACCATCGTCTGTCAAAACGTCAAGATTGGTTCCAAAACTATAAAATTTGAGTGTGTCCTAATTGACAAAACGTTCAGTGATATATTAAATTAATAATAAAAATATAGACGGTGTACATATTTGAATATAGGCATAATCATTGTACCAACAGTGGTGCATAATATGATCTGACGAGAAATCGACGTGTTTAGTAAATAATATGTTTGTACTCACGTAGATGGATTCTATTTTTCAAGTTGAAAAATTTGATTCATATTAGATTTTGAAAATTTTCCAAAAAATTAAATATTAATTTACAACAATACTTATATTTATTTTTAAGAACACAAATTTGTTATGAAGTTGCATTTTCATAAATTTAATTTGTATTAATAATTATACTTACATATAAAAAAATCCAATTTTATTTATTATTTATGGTGGAGAGTAGAGTTACCCCAACAGCTAGATATTGAATGTTTTTATTTATTATATTATTATATACACAGACCGCCAAATAAATAAAGATGTACAATATAATATGCATTAATATAAAAAATGAATCTTGTTTAAAAAAAGATTTAATTTTGGAAGAGTAAATACTTTTACTGTTGCATAAATGTTTTGTTGGATATATAGGGGTAGAATGCCCCTCAATCCGCAAATAATATTTCAAACCCCTTTTCTATATAAAGACTTCATATCATGTATATTCATTTACTATTAAAATGTACTGATTTGAATAATTATGGAGCGTATAGTAGATGTGAAAAAATGTAGAAAAAAACATTTGTTGACGTAACACGCAAACGAGGAGAGAAGGAACATATCAATTTACGTCACTTGGGGCCAAATTTACATCATGAATTTGAATGATATGCTTTGTGGACTTAACCTGATTTGACTCGGTTTTATTATTACGATCTGAATAACATGCGGTGTGAGAAACATCTTTCAGTTGCACAGCTGTGTTCATGAAACGTCATCGCCTTTGCGAACCGCACACTTGTGTAATTAGGCCCGTTTGTAAATTAGCTTCCATGTAAATATTTTTATTACTAGTGTAGTAGTCGAAAATAATATAGGGACTAGAAATGGCATAATCTTATTCTGACAGTCTTACTTTTACCCAGTTACGTATATTCACTATCTGAGCTCTCAAAAAACAAACGTGTCCATATGGACACATATAGTGTAAAATATGAATAGAAATGGCATAGTCTTATTCTGACAGTTGTACTTTTACCCAGTTACGTATATTCACTATCTGAGCTCTCAAAAAACAACCGTGTCCATATGGACACATATAGTGTAAAATATGAATTAAATATATTAATCAAAAAGATATACATATATATATATATATATATATAATCAATTTTATCGAAAAATATTGTTGTTGCGCCACCGGGATCCGAACCTGGATCTCATTCCAAACCGGGGAAGGTGCATTATCCAACTATGCTACAGCGACGATATTTTTAGCGATGAATTTTCGAACCTATGTGTTACCTTTTTGATATGAATACATTTAAGCATTCCATTATTTGAAAGACCCATCTACCTTATTTTTACGGAATCTCAAATATCTTTGAGTAATCTGATAGAAGACGTCAGAATTATCAATTCATTTTTATTAAATTTTGGACACATTGATACAAATTTATTAGAACACATTCTTATTGTGAAATTGTAATTATAATAATTACAACTTCACAGTAAAAATGTTTTCTCATATATAGTGTATTTTTTATTACACGTTTTATTCAAATTATAATATAGAAAACATGCTATAGTTATGTTTTATTTATATCAACTGAAAGCATCCAGCAAAGTCACAAATTTTACATATTATAAAGTTATTTTAGACTTTAAAATGAGGTTTTAACAAAATTTTCAGAAGACGATTATTATGATTTTTTGTGTGAATGTGGCTTAGCCGTTTTTGGCAGAATATAGAATTGACCTTACTGTATCCAATAAAAAAGAATCTCATATTTTTTTAGAATTGTGAACTGGCTGCTTTCAACTACGTTCAATTGTTGTACAGTATGGTAAATGTTCAAAACAAATGACAATATTATATTTTTCATATTTATTTTGTTTATGGTACTAATAATGTATATATCTATTCATGGACACGGGCGACAATAAAACTATTAAATTAACTAGCGTAAGCACCAACGAGTTAATATTTATATTATATATTATGTACACGGTGTGTATAAAAGATCTACAGATAGAAAAAGTTTTTTTTTTATTTAACTATAAGACATGCGGAGATAAAAGTTTAAAACAATTATAATTCAGTGCTTCTAAACAGTATTCGAGTAGGTACCAAAAATGTATAGTAGTAATTTCAGCGTATACATATGAACACTGGCGAGCAATTAGATGTAGCTTAATATTAATAAAATAATATTAAGCTATATTTAAAAGATCTATAAATAGTTCTTGAAGGTTCTGAATCATTTTACTATAGTATGTAAGATCAAAGTATAATACGATTATAATTCAGTGCTTGTAAACACGCGGTTCGCTCCGATCCGGCATTACCTTGCCAAAGGGTGGGTCGTGGTCGCAGACGTCTCATCTTTCATAATGGATCCAATATATCAACAGAGAATAACATTTATCTAATAGGGAACTCGGACCGGGACGGAAGATGAATTGCCTCTTATAAGGCATTCCGTGTTCCACTATGACTGCTTACTTAAAATACTGAGTTGGGTCCAGAACGATTTGCCAAGGGCAAAGTCACGGTACTCAAACTTTTTCCCATCTCGTGCGTAAATCAGTTTTTTTTTTTAATTTTGTCAAATGCATGATACGCTTTAGTACACAAAGTTGATTTTTTTTTAATAAATCTTATACTTTTTTTCAATTAAGATAATTGCAAAATTTTATCAATTTTTCCACATGTTTGTTGGATAAATAAACATTTTTACTCAGTATTTTACATAGGTGCTCAGTATCTTATAAACAATACGATAATAAATCATTAGGTATGTGATTTAATAGTATCACACTGATCAATAAAAATATAACAATTTATCATATAAAAATATAACATGATCAATATTAATAATAATAAAATATCAGTATATATTAATAACCTAATCTAATGATTTTTTTATTCATACTGATCATAAATCTAAATTTTACGGACCGTGTTTTTTTATTTTAGATTCTGATTTTTACAAAATACTTAAAATAAAAATACTGAAAATATTATTAATATATTATATTAAAGTACGTTAGAAAAAGTTGTAACAATTTTTTAAATATAAAAATATTGTGTTTAAAAAGACTTTTTTAACAGTATTTAAATGGTCAAAATTATGTAAATTAGGAAGTAATTTGATAAAGAAATTGGTTTACGTGTATTAAGACATTTGTCTTCTGTGAAGAGTATTCTGGGTTATTCTGCCGTACGTTTCCAACGTACCTAGGCCGACGTTTTGGAGCCTGTTACAGTCTATTCAGTCTAGCAACATCGTGATTTAAACACAGTACTACTGTGATACATTTTTAAACCAACGTATCCTAGTGTCCACACTATGTTGTAAGTCAGGACATCAGTCTCGATAATAGACCCTGCAACTGAAATTGAAACGTCGGCCAGGAGATAGGAGTTACCAGACAGAATGGCCTACAAAACTGTACACAGGTCAATCTGAATGGTCGTAAAAACTTGAGAATATTTAAAATTATATTTATCTGAATGAAAATAATTTTATCTTTATCTACTTATATTAAGTGTGTTAAAATAATATAATAGACAGATAAATTAAATTATTTTTACGAAATTTCTTATCTTAAAAATAACAATAAGCACAATACGAAAGAAAATTTTTCCGTTAATTTGTGTCATCATATTATAAATAACTTTTTACAAAATTTTGTTTGAATTAAAAAAACTGAAAGATAATTTGTGCCATGTTGAAACCATTTCTATTTTTAAAATTATTTTTATTTGTATCTGTAAATGTTGTCACGAAAACATTTAGTACTAAATCAATTTTTTGTTTAAAAACTTATATAAATTAATTCGTAAATATCCATTAACAAAAATAATTATAATAAGTTTATAATGTCTTAAGATTGATTCATATTGTGGTCTAAGTGTTAATATTTTAAAAATAATGAACATAAAAATCAAGCATGATCAAAAATAAGTTTTTTTTTTTAACTACTTATCTAGGGCCCCAGACTCCGGTGCGATCCTCTAACCGACGTCAGATCTAAATACGTACTAAAAAGATTGATTAAAAGTTGACAATCATTATCAATAATAAGTAAACATCTATTCCTATAATTTACAAGAAGACAAAATATTTTATTGATTTATTTACGCTTTCACTTTTCTGTGTTTATTCATTGTCTATGATTTTTTAAATAATTAATAATAAAATTAAAACCAAGCAGTGTTATTAAAATTTGCTTACAGAATTAAAAATTAAGTGTTGTCATGAATATATATATAAATTATCAAGATGCCAAATGAATAAATAATTAAAATAGTTCGAAATGAAACAAACCGTTTCAAAATAGAATAACTTCACCATAATCACTTAGTGTGACATAATTTAATGAAGTTTGTAGGTAAAACCAAAGTTTTAGAATATCGGCAACGTCCAGTTGGAAGAAAAAGTCTGACGGGGTCACCGATTCACCCCGTGCCCATCAATAACTCTACCACCCCCTTCATCCCCCGCCAATATCCCGATATAACTCACAGTCCTCAAAGTAACACGTCCCCCTCACATACATGTCCTTCCTGATCACTGTCTGTCACTCCAGATACCTAAACATGCGACCTTTCATCCTGAACACCAACACAAGTAGATGCTAAGCTTTTACAAGATGAGAAAACCTTCCGAAAATGTTGTAATGTAGAAATATTTAAATATTCAAAACTATATTTTACTTGGCTTTGATATCCCTGCACAAATAACAGTGATAATTCAAGAATATAAATATATATTTTTTTTATTAGAAGCATTTTCTTTAGAATCGCAGTTAAACAAAGTGAAATACAATAGAAAATAAATATACGTATATATTTAATAATACGCTTAAAACGTACAAAAGATGAGAAGTTGTGAAATTACGTGCAAGTGATACGATCTTCGTTTGTTCGATAAAGCGTCTGATAATACCATCTAGCAATATATGTATTTTCATTGTATGAGGGCGATTATCGTGAAAAAATGTCTTTGATTATCCATACACTAGTAATTAGCTTGAGGTTAATTTTTCATTCGCTTAATACAGCCCCATGTTTAAGGTGTGTTTATTTTGTGAGAGCGTGCATTGATTTTGTATACCACCAAAAAAAAAAAATTATATGAATGAATTTTAATTTGAACTAGAAACAACCCTTCAACAATGATGAGAAGTAAATAATTTTTGTAACCTTAATTTATCACTTTCAGCAAAATTGTATATACTTAGGGATAAAAAATTTCAATAACCTCCCTACACAAATTAAAGAAATAAAAGATATAAAAGAGCTTAAAAAGAAATTAAATAAACACTTCAGAAGCACATAATTAGAAAATAAATAATATTATAGAACACTTCAGAAGCACACAAATAGACAATAAATAATTACAGACTACAAATGTATAACTCTCTATATAAAATTACTATAGTGTAACTTTCTCTGCAAGCACGAGAGCTAGTCTCTTTTTTGGAGAGGTAAGCGAATAAAAAACATGTAATTTTAATAATGTTCAATACTTAATTAATGACACATATTATTAAAAAAATGTAAAAATTAAAAAAAAAAAATTAAACAGTTAACTAAAATACAGTAGCTAAATACCTAATTTACTTTGTTCAACGCTTGCACAAAATTTTGGCATGTTTAAAAAAATTCTAATATATGTAATATTATAGAGTGATACATTATTAACAAACAAGGAATTAACCATAAGCTTAAAACGAATAAATTACAAGAATTTTTAAAATGATTTATTGGAGGCAATGCGTATTGAACACATCCGTAGAAGATCTAATATGATCATAGGAATGAAATATATAATTGAAAATGTTTCTGCATGAAGTCTCAACAATCATAAAGATGTGTACGAATACGAAAGACGGAATAATAGTATTCTAATAATAATATTTTATCTGACTACCTTCGCAGATAACCCTGTGATGGTAATAAAATTAATAAGTATGTATTTTTAATATATACGTAAGCATTAAATATTCACATAATGAGTAAATACAATTGAATTTGAACAAAATTGTAGGTAATCATAATATTTATAAACTTTTTATTAAATTGATTGTATGCAAAGATATCATAATAACGTTAGTAGATAGTTTTTCTGCCGTGAATCATTATATACATTTTGAGTAATATTTAGTGACTTTTGAAATGAATTATTTTCTAAAAATAATTCCAATAATCGTGTAAATATGATGGATGATAAAATTCTAAAAATGAAATAAACCTTTATTGAGTTTTGATTTAAAATACTTTCATTTCAAATTGATAACATACGATTATATCAATATTATCTCTTCTCAGACTAGTAAACCTGTTTAATGTTTAAGATCACGATATAATAATAATAAACATAAATAAATTACCATTTTATTGTTTATAAAATAATTGTGTAATGTATTATACTACCGAGTTTAATTGACATTTATTATCGGTTTATAATATAATAATTAATGATGTAGATTACATACTCTATATATATAAGACCATGAAGTTGACGCATTTCTATATTTTAAATTTATTTATACATTTGCTTTTATGACCAACTGATTTTTAATATAAATTTGTATTTAATTATTTAATACATATATACAGGTGATGGGGGTTATATAATATGATTAATTATAATTCTTAATGTAATTTTTTTTACACAATACTTAGGTAATCAGAAGTCTTCAAACACCCCATATTGCAAAATCTACAGGGTTTAAATCTGGGCTGTTCGGTGGACACATGCCTGGCTCGATGAAATTAACATTCTCACGACGAAGAAAGTTGATTGTATTTCTGGCTGTGTGAGATGGAGCTCCGTTCTGCTGTAATGTCCTGTTATGCCGTAATGTCAAGCTATACTCCAGGCTTTTTTTAAAAACTCTTTGATCATTTTCCTAGCACCCCAATATTTTTGATCATAATACGGTCTTTTGCAGTGATTTTCTGGGTAATAATTTGAAAAAATAAATATAAACAATGGGAAAATTAATAATAAAAGATGGCGACCGGAAATTGTCAAAATAAAACATAATACAGGTAAATAGGTAAGTAAGTAAATTAGTCAACTATTTAAGCTATTGTTGATATAAACTAATTTTTGTGTAATTATATTACATTTTACGAAATGTTCTCACTTTTTTTAGGCCACTCTGTATATATGAAATACTACATATTATATAGCATGTAAGTAATTTGCATACAAGATATAATATTGTGTTTTTTTTAAGGAGAACACATTATCATTGTGAAGTTGCAATTTTTAAGGACAAAGGTCTGTGATATTTTTAATACAAATTGAACGTATCAGATTTTAGCATAATCGGTTAATGCATTTTCCCAGATAGGAAGAGATCCAGGTTCGAATCCCGGTAGCAACAAAAATATTTTTTCGATTAATTGTTTTTATATTAATACATTCAATTGTTCTGTCTGCGAAGTTACAGTAGTGCGAAAAAAATGATCTTAGAAAGAAGAATCCATTCTTGTCACTTCTATATTGAAATCTACAAAAAACCACATGTGTTGACAATACATTTTTTTTAACACGAACTTCAGAACTGGTTTCTGAAGTTACGTCCGTTGGGATAAAACTAAGTAACAACTAAATAGTCAGCTAAGTAGTCTGTAACACACAATCCAGTCATCCCTTCACTCGCTCGCGTGCTCCACTCCCCATTCTAATACATTTTTATACACACTCATATAAAAATTTGCGAGTGAAAGAAAACCCGGCTTTATTCGGGAGTAGACAGAACATTTGCCTTATTCCAAAATATCTCATAATTTGCATTCCGTGTCGAATTTAATGAACTACGCGCATATTTTTATCCGAAAATGCATAATATATTTATTCACTACTCAACCTTCTGTCATCGCACCATATAATATGTTACTTAAAATAGTTCTAGAAACATCTTTAATTCGTTGAATATAATCGCATCAAAATCAGTTAAGCTATTCTCGTGACAAACAGCCAGCCAGATGTTAGATTTTTTTATATGCTTCTTATTTTTATAATAATGGAATATAACCTTAAGAACAAAACTAAAAAAATAAATAATATTATTTTAAGTTATTTAAGATTGTTAACTTTCTTTTATTAACCACTTAATGAATTAAATACATCTACCGTATGACGTATCTACTAGATGTATTTACCGGTTTCGAAAAATATCATTTTCTTTTACAGTTTTTCTTCTATATTGTTTATTTGACAGAATTTATTTAAAAAAAATAATAATTATTTAAAAAATAAATTTAGTACCTAACTTAAATTATTACTTGATGATAAAAAATTATTAGAATAATTTTTAGGAAAAAATTTCAGAATGAGACTTGTGGTTAAATTTGATTGGTAGTTCATAATATTTTGGTTAGTTTTACACATTTTATTTATTTCCAATGATTCCAAATTATTTAATTTAAGACCAACATCGTTTAAATGTAAAATAGATAATCCAAAATTATTATCAAAAGTATGATTATTTTTTAACAAATGATTAGAAAAATTCTGAAAAACTACTATTATTCAAACATCTCATAAGGCTCCTTTACTCTTATATTAAAATTTTGACCTGTTTTAATATAGAAAGCATCAAAATTCTTACAACTAAATTTATAGGCACCAGAATCGTTAAATTTATCATCTTTGTTTTTAGAATTTATGAGTAAATTTCCTGTATTATTATTTGTGAAAAATACCTGTCTAATGTTTCGTGGTAGGTGTTTAGATATTTGATTCTAAAATTTATTTATGAATAAAATCTTACGCCAATAATCATTATGTTTTATCTGTGATTTATTTAAAAATTGACTAATATATTATTTTAATTTATTTTTTAAATGGTGTCTATTAAACCTGTATTATACCCGTTATTAACTGGTATTTGTTTAATTGTATTCAATTCAATATTGAAATTGGATGTTAACATAGGAATACTGACTCAACGATGTATCATGGAGTGGAACCTTGAATGCTTGTGTGATAATGGATGATTAGATTCACTGTATATCTGTGAGTCAGCATTCTAAAAATATTTGAATGAATGAAAAATTTGTGAAATACCATTTCCTTCATCAGCAAAATAAATTTTGACATGGTTTTCTGGTATTTATAATAATTCTGGTGTTTATAAACTAAGCTGGACTAGTACTACGTTTATTTTAAATATATATATATATATATTTAAATAGAAATTAAAATCATTCGAACAATTTAACATATGGTTTTAGTTAGTTTATTTGCCATTACATTAAAAATGTTATGATAAATACATTGTTTCCAATATATATATATATTTCGTTAATATGTGAGTTACATTAAATTAAAAATTAACTGTTTTCCTCTATTTGAGTGTTCCACTGACATTTACAGATAAACCGTCCAATGTCACCTGCTTTAATCGGTCATTGAACTCGCGTATTATGCTATCATCTCGGACCGCTGCACGATAAGCGCGTCCCTCAGTTACTACGTCACACTTACCACTCGTATGTGATGCACCGAAGGCCAGTGCATTTGATTGCATATTGCGTTTAATGGACTACGTGTATTTCCACACGCGGAATTTAATGGCCGCGAACATAGTAATAAACGGAAGCTGTTAAGGCTTACGGAACACGAAAGTTGATTAAAACTATGTATAATATAATAAAATATTAATTATTCAAAAATTATATTAATATTAATTAGTTGATCTATTCCGATTCCTTTTAATCGCATGTTATTAAACTTCCCAATTTATAATATACATTATTAAGGAGAACACACTCGTATTGTGAACTTATAATTATTCAAAACGTAGGTCTGTGATGATTTTAATACAAATTAAATGTATTAATTAATAAGATGTAAGTACTTAAAAAATTCAAAAATATTCGCTACTTATACAAATATTATAGACTGACATCACATAAAATATTATCATCACTACATGAAAAATTTCCTTGAGAACAAAAGAGGTCGCATATCTACCCAATTTATATTTCAAAGAAAATTGATACGTTACTTTGACGTAATGTATCGTATAAAATATTATATACTGGGTCAGTTTATTTGTTTAATTATCATTATTGTATATTATTCGCTATTTTCAAGGGAATATATTATCTTTAATGTTAATTAACATTAATATGCCGTCGATGTAAAATCGTTAGCCAAAATGTAGGGTAACGGGCTCCCCGTAGGGTCTAGCAGTTAGCTAATTAATTGTTTCTCATATTTAAACAATAATGCATCTATTCAGTCACGATTAGACATAATCTGTTAAAACTGTTTGACTTTTGAGAGGTCAAGATTACCAATCAAAAAATAATCCCGGGTTGGGTAACTTCGTTAAATTTTGAACAATTTAAATCAGTTTTTACTTTCTAGTCATTGTAACACTCATTTTATTATTAATTTAGTTTTTGGTTCTCTCTTTATTCCCTAAGAATTATAAATGTAAAAAAAAATTGTTACCTCATTTGCAGTTCAAACGTTCATATAAAATACACTTTAAGAACATTCCTTTATTTCTTCTGTATGAAATTCTAGGTTAAGTACTATGCATATTTCATAGTCTTTCACATCGGCACTACATAAAAAAATAATTGACGTCATTTAAATATTAAATTGCATTACTTTTAACGTAAGTAAATATTGCTAGAGAAAAGGGTATCAAAAAAAGAAACAAATTCTCAAATTGTCAGCTATCAGGATATAAAACATTTTTTACAATAATAATATTAAATGTATTGTAATATTACGATTTGAATGAGATAAACTAGAAACATCAATAAAAATACATAATTAAGTATAAAATCGATAGCAACAAAAATATTTTTTAAATAAATTGAATTTTTCTGTATATCTTTCTAATTGATACATTTAATTTGTATTAAAATACCATGAAATAACTATATTAAAACTGCAACTTCACAATAAGAATGTGTTCTCCTTAATATTGCAAATAAAATAATTATGTATTGTATTCAAAATAAAAATTGAATTTGTGAAGCATGGAATAATAAAATAATATTTTTGAATCATTTTAAAAACATCAAAAATGAGAGTAATATTGTGATAATTTAAGTGTCAATTTTTAATATTTTGTTTATTTCTTTAGTAGACAGTTCTCTGGTACTAAAAATTATTTTAATGGTAGCAGTTTTTTAAATAACGGGAATATTATTTTATACAAAACTTATAATTAATATAGCAGTTTTTAATTTAAACTAATGCTTAGTACCTGATATAAATCAATAATAAAATCAAAATGTAGGCTCTAAACCTAAATCGTAAATTCTTATCTACTTTAGTAATCAAATTTAAAATTGAAATGGTGTTAGACACGCGTGTGATCTTGGACAATAGTCTTTCCACATATTCTATCTACACTCTTTGTACTATGCTATTATACAATATCCTCCCCAAGCGTGGTACAAGTCTATTCTAGTCAGACAAAACTTCATAATATGTAAAATGAAAAACATTTTTTTAAAATTTTTAATATAATTTTCCTTTAAATCTTTAAAACACTCGTTGAAATGTTGAATACAATCACCGTATAGAATATTTCAAAATGTTGCGCGCAATAAAATTGATCCCGCATAATAATTATACTTTTAACAAAGAAGTCTGTTATTCTAATAACTTTAGACGAACCTTTTTGAAGTATTAAATTATCTTTCGCAGTGGTTTCTTAGAAATGAAAGAGGAATTTCGCTTGAAGCGAGAAAATCTTGAAATATGAAGCCTCCAAATCTTCGAGAGACAATTGTCTTCAAAGGGAGGACTTCCGAGCTATTTTTCGCCTTTGGCAGGAGCCTAGGAAATAAGATTCCCAGTGTATAAACGAATTTCTTTCCAAATAATCTATTGAATGTAACAAGACGATTATTTAAATTGTAACAGGGACTAAATCTTAAGTGGATGAGACGTTTGAATGCGAATAATGAAAAAATTTTGAAGAGTATCAGAAAATGAATGCCCACTTTAGTCATTTGTATTGTGTGTTATATTAAATGTCTAATTAATTATCAAATCATCGATGACATATTAAATTTTAAAAATAATTAAATAATCTTCCTTGCACCGATGTACTAAAAATTACTCTCTGGTCCTATAAGAAACTACTGACGAATTTCAGAGAATAATCAACTTTTCATAATTGTATTAATTTAACTTTTTATGAATATTGAATTAAAAAAATAATACATTTTTCATTTTTAGGCTTACTTATCAACAAATAATAATTTTGGGGTAAAATAAAGAATGAAAACCTTTAAGTAGTGATTAAAAATAAAATAAAAATTGTTTTAATATTTATTTGAAACTTTACATTATGGTTTTTATTCATTTTAATATAAAGTATTTAAAATATGTTTTTTTAACCATTTTTATGAGTTAAATTTAATACACGAACAAGATACGTTTTAGCTGTAAAGATTATGCTGCCTTCTAAATTGGAAAAGCAGGTCGAAATTTTAACAAAAGAGTCAAATAGCATTAAAGATGTTTAAATAGTACCTAATGGTATTTTAGAATTTTCCAAGCATTTATTAGAAAATGATCATACTTTTGATAAAAATTTGGGATTGTTCGTTTTACACATAAGCAATGTTGGTCTTAAATTAAATAATTTAGACTCATTATAAATAAGTAAAGCATATAAAATGAACTGAAATAGTATAAATAACCAGCTAAATTTGAACATCACCTAAAATTACTTGACAATAATTTTGTATCAGTACGTCAATTTCCTACATACTTTTATTTTTAAAATAATTATATATTTTTTTAAAAATAGAATTAAAAATCATTAGAATAATTTAATATTTAGTTTGTTTGACATAAGATGAAGGAAGTAGTATTTTCCGAAACCGGTTGGTGTATTAAATTTAACTCATAAAAGTCGTCAAAAACAAAGTTATAAATAGATTTAACATGAAATGCTTCATCGCACCAATTAAAGGTTAATATTAATATATCTTACATTATGTTTAATTTCAAAATGTTAAGGATGATATAACCTCCATGACAGTAAAATGCTTTATGAAAGGAAATAAGGCAATATTAAAAAATATATATGCATATTGAGAATCTGCTGCGAGAAAGCTATGATTAAATTTTCTCGGAAAAGTCGTAGACATTTTGAAAAAAAACTTACTGCTTATTAATTTCATAACATTCATCTGATTTTTATGAGATTGAATTAAAATATGATGCCTTTTGATTTCTGCTTCCTTTGAAGATGTAGATATTAGGAACTCAAAAGAAAACATTGGTAATTTAATTAACTTTTTTGATTTTCCTTAACGTCAAGAATTGAAAAGTGTCTTGAAATAATTTGTTATTTTTTATATTTATTCTGAAGATGAAATGCGAATTATTATATATCGTAATGGTCTTTCTTTCCTTATGTTAGGATTTACGCAAAGTGACGAATAGTACACTTCATAAGTCTCAGTCCTAGATCATTCTCACATCATCCTCACATCATACTCGAGGGTCGCTCTATCCAAATGCAACGCTTCCATCAACAATTATCTATCTTCTAGATCGCCTTCAATATAAATTAATGTGTTAAGTAATTTAGGTAAGGAATTGTCGAAACTTGTTGATCTTAATACCAGCGAGAACTTGAGTGCAGAGAAATATGAATCACGAATATATGGCGAAGATATATTGGATGCATTCTATTTGATCTGCACACATAATGACATGACATTAATATTCGAGTAGCTATTTCAACTTTAATAACATTAACGGATTATTAATTCAATTTCAATATGAATTAAATATATTAATTAGAAAGATATACATATGAAATCAATTTTATCGAAAAATATTGTTGTTGCGCCACCGGGATTCAAACCTGGATCTCTTTTAAAACCGAAGAAGGTGCATTGTCCAACTATGCTACAGCGACGATATTTTTGGTGACAAATTTTCGAACCTATATGTTATATTTTTAAAATAAATACATATTATCGTTCCATTATTTCAAATATCCTTATTTTTATGGAATTAATTAATATATTTAATTCATATTTAAAATGTCACAGACCAATGTTTTGAATAATTACAACTTCACAATAATAATTTGTTCTCCTAATAATTCAATTTAAACCGGTCTACGTTAAATTAATCAAACTGTAAATTTTTTAGTTGATTAAAATTAATGATTATGCTCAGTCATAAAGTTATTGATATAAATACATACAAAAAATATAAATGTATATTTAATATTGATTTGTTTTCCAGAAATTCTATTTTGCACGTGTTAATATATAATATAATCACACCTCTGCAAAATCAACTATAAATGTCTTGGCAAAGTCAATCAGTGCCATATGTATGAAGTGCATTTAGCCAAATAACTGTATAATAATTCAAAGGAAAAAAAAACATTTTCAACATATTTGAGAATTTGATGTTACCGTAAACATTTTCGCGTGAATGCACCTTTAACTTCGCCCAACAGCGCTGCATTCGCTGACAGCAATGTAAAACATTTTCACCAAAAAACATGCAACACCACCCATGTGAATTGTTATTTTTTGGTCAACTTATTCTCTGCACCCCCGTGTATAGGGACGGGAATCGCGTTCAAAGACATTTTGATTAATGGAGTCCAGCGTGGATTTGAGCAGTCGGTATATTATTAATAACCGGAGCCGACGGGACGTGAATGAATTTATTTAGCCTAAAATAGGCGCGGTAATAGCGCGCCATAAATCTCGTACGCAGATTTAATTGTGTATATCCGATAGTCGCAAAAATATGCATTCAAAAATGTGCGTTAAAGGTTCAACGGGCGTATTCATCATGTCTGTCTAAAAATTACACTCCAACTAGAAAAATTTCCTGTGTTAACTACTCGCGCGCTGAATTGAAGAATAACTATATCATATAAATTTGTACACATTAATAAATTAAATGTACGGAGAAGCTTCTCGAGATGAGATATACATTAGAATGAAAGACAATGCGGACGATTTCTTACATATTTTAAATTATGTATATTGTACAGAGAATTAATTAGGTACAAAACAAATAATTGGGCATCAAATAATGTGACCATACACAAATATTCAAAATACTACTAGTGAGTTTGAATTGTTCATTGACAATGAAATATTAAATATAAATATATATAATTAAACTTTGTTTTTAACCACTTAATGAGTTATTTTAATAAATCAACCGTTAAATAATCTACATTAAAATGAACGTAAACCACAAAGTTCAATTTGTAAATATAAAATGAAATATGGAATGAAATATAAAGTCATTAATAAAGTACATATTATACGAAAGCACACGAACATAAGAATATATAGGAACACAAAGGCAACAGAAATATAGGATATCCACGGAAGACTTGGCACAACCAGGTAAAACCAGATACTGGATGATGGTCCTGTTAAAAGCCACAATAATCGGCAAGCTTGTGTGGGAAGATGTATGAACGTGGATGAGACGAGAATTATGTGTCAGGATAGAGGAGTGTGGTGCTCTATCCTCTATGCCTATCTCCGCAGAGAAATGGTGTGATGGTAAGTAAGTAAATAATTATGAACAAATATTTAACGCCAACATAAGCAAACTTATGCAGTGGACCGGTTAAGAATGAAATTAGCAGCAGAATCTACACTACGGATGAAACTTTGATCTCTCTTGTCTCGGAGATTTGATGGTAAAGTTATGAAAGGGGCTGAAATTTATTATAGACGTCTTGTATCATAATACGAGTATAGTGCTTTATCATGAAAAAGTATTTTTTTGAGGATCGCTAACTTTATAAGTAGCCGGACGAGTATGACGCACGAGTATATAGCAGGACGCCCGTCAACCTCCACCACGGACGACATGATTCAGTAGGATCGAGAGATGGTTCAAGAGGATAGGCGAATTACCACCGGTGAGGTAGCAACTTCTTTGAACATCACTCATGGTTCTGCCAACCAAATCATGTAAATGTATAATTTTTATTTGCTTTTATATTAATTGAATAATAATAAGTCAGATTATATTTATGTAATTATAAAATAAATATATTAATAATGAGTATAATTTATTTTTATATTTGATATTTATATAATTGCATGGATTTATTTATTATTGTTTATATCGTTTTTAAAAATCCACCTATCTATTCGAAGACCTTGAAAATTTGAAACTTTTGCTTAACCTTTTAAATGTCATGAGCACGTTCATGGTATTTAAAGTATGTCACGCCAAGCTATACATGCACTTTTGTACCTTGCAAACTTGCAGGGATTAAAGTCATATTTTTAAATCATTTTGCTATTTGTGAACGACAGGTCCTAGCTTTTGATGGATAAGTCAAGACCCATAGAGCCTAGTCTCACCCTATGTGGTGTCTTCCATTTCAAATGGCATTTAAAAGTTTAAGGAGATATCGCTAGGTTAAGTTCCTAAATCCTTAAAAATATTAATAAGTATTACTAGACAATGGATAAGCACAGAGTCGTGACAAGAACGTATAGTTTGGTAGTCTATGAAGTGAAGTTTTTTAGTTAATATTAATAAGTATTTGATTTTATTTGTAACATTATAATTTTTTATAGGAAATTGTGATTAAAGTCGTCATGTCAAATTTGAATTAGACGAACGTAGCGGTATCATTCATTTATTTAAGTTGTATGGTTTATTGATCGACAGATACTCATTGATAAAATATTTGCAGTAACTATAACTGTTTGTTTAGTACATTCAAAAATCTTCAGGATATTCATCGTACAGCAAGATATTAATCGTATACCAGTGTGACGTACGTTTAAGAAATTTATAAACAAAAGTAATCAAATTAAATTAAATTTCAGTGTCAAACTATACGACTAGTTTTCTTGTCCAGCTGTATATAATATAATTTCAGCTGCTGAAAGAGGAACAAAAAAAAAGTCCTCGTTTAAAAATCAGAGAATAAAAGTTTTTTTTTTTTACAAGAGGAGCGTACAATATAAAATACAAATTAAATTAATCATTTAGAAAGATACATATAAAAAATCAATTTATTGAAAACATATTTGGTTGCTACCGGGATTTTTATTCTTTATATTTTTTTCTGTATATCTTTCCAATTGATTAATTTAATTTGTATTAAAAATATCCTAGGATCATATTTTGATATTGTAACTTGTGTTTTAATAAAAATGTGTTTTTATTAAAAATACAATACAAAAAGTTAAAAAAAAATATAGTTTACTATTCAGAACTACACTATTTGTAAGTATTTATATTATCCGGTATGTTTTTATGTCAATTTTAAATAGTTGTCAGCATTCAAAAAATGAGCGTGATTGCGAGCTTAAACGTATAATAAAGGACAAATTTATTATTAACCTTTATTTATGCAAAATACAACATATTAATGGAAACAATACTGGTTTAATAATTTAACTACTGTTCATGAAAAAAGTCATGTAAGAAAAAAAAGTCAATATGTCTATCGCATATTTTATCACATTTATTGATAATATGTTAAAAATTACTTCACATTTCGAAGAAAAATTTATCAAACATAAACAGAATACTTTAAGTACACAACTGTAATAAGCGAAAATATTTCACGGACAAATTCGCTTTTGTAACTTGACTCTGAGTCGTTTGGCCATGTTCCTTTTACACTACGTCTACTCGAACATCCCAGATGGACGTGCTGCATCTAAATATATCTAAATCATCGTGCATGTCAAAATAAAAAGATAAAAAATACATCGTTATAGTCAATTAATTATTTAAATCTAATTTTATTTGTAACCACTTCAATTTTGCAGGATTCACGCCAGTCAGATTTGTAAATGAAATTATATATTTTCATGTGACCCTCGGTTCCACGTCACCCGCTGTCGTGCGGAAAGGAGCAGAGGGAAGTGACAGGAGGGAATTTGCTAATGTATTTTTTGTTTTTCTGACACGTTCGGGTGATTGTGGTTGCAGACATGTCGAGACACTGCACCGTGACGACAACCCTTAAGAATCTGTCGACATTATTTGTTAATTAATGAATGAAATTTATGACAAATTTTTACAACCCTTAATCGGTTGCATTATTTTTTGCTACTGTGTTTTGATGACGTTTTTCTGGGCATATCATCTAATGAGGACTCTAAATGCAACTTACTGTTAAAAATAAATATTTTATTGTATTTGAAATAGTTGTTGATTAATATTTTTTTTTACCTAAAACAGCATCAAATTTTAGATTAAATGGGAGATTTTGATTTTTGTCAATTTTTACAATATCCATAGTCTTCTACTAGATTGACGTATTTATTGCCCGTCACTTCACCAGACATTGTTCAAGTTTATTATTTTTTAAATATACATTATACATATTTCTTACTTATATAAAATAATGTTGAAGACAGAAGAATATACATAAAATTAGTAAAAGAAATATGTGTATGGTTGATATAGTAAAATTTTTAATATATTGTTAGCGGTCCGTACCCGCCGGTGATTTAATTTTAATTATTGTTGTAGAAGAAGTGTTGGGCATATTCTATAATTTATATAGCGCCATTTTCTGTTATCATTACACATAAACTGTTCGTAGTCTTACATTATCTTTGTTTTTAAAATAATAATTGTTATTTTCACTTATGGAAATGATTTTTTGAAATAGCGCGTTTTTAGTATCTTCTTAAATAAAGTCTGATGCATTGTTTCTTATAACGGAGGGCAAAAAGTTCCACGCTTTTGAGTTTGCCACCGCAAATGTCCGATCACTAAATTTAGACTTCTGGCAATGGTTGATCGGTTCTACAATCCTTCTTGCAGCTGAAGAAGAGGCTGACCTGAGAGTTTGAAGTCTGCCATTCAAATTGTCTGGAATATAAAGCTCTTCAAGAAGAGGCACCATGTTATGTTACGTTATGTAGGTGGAGATGCTATTGTTTTTCGGAAAACCTTAAAGGGTAACTATGTACAGGCGGGAGAAAGGTGAGCTGACCGGAAGGTGGGGTTTTAGAGTACAATTGACCAAATTTTAAAAAAATGTGACATTTAATATAATACACCTGATAC
This sequence comes from Eubasilissa regina, assembly GCA_022840565.1. NCBI lineage: Eukaryota > Metazoa > Arthropoda > Insecta > Trichoptera > Phryganeidae > Eubasilissa > Eubasilissa regina. Next base: position 24,406,490 of record JAINEB010000009.1, read on the forward strand.
ATTTTATCCAGGAGCTATTAAAAAAACACGTTATATGCCTCAGACATATTTATAACACCACATCTACATAGAATGATGTAACATTTAGAAAATACGCGCCAAGACCGAGGGCGCTATCTACCGACGCAAGTAGGCGCGGCTGGTGCAGAGAGTGGTCGGAGGAAGGTAGAGGGGGACTTCGTAGCGAGCGCCCGAGCTGAGTGGTGCGTGCGGGCGGACGCCAAGCGGCGCTCCGCCGATATTTGAGGATTGGCGATGGAGATCGAATTGAAGGACTATTTTCGCGGCAGAACAAGAGATTTAGGCCTTGTTCTGCCCGTGCAAATCATGTAAGGAGGGATTCCACAATGACCGGATGGGTGCGGGGTAATATTCTGGAAGACGAGATCACTTTAGAGAGACCAAGGCCGCGGCACCCCGTGGCTAACAGGGTGGAGATCGAGGTGTGCTGAATTGGCAACATTAGTTAACGTGAAGAAAGAAGATGTCAAAGACAGTTATCGTGTGTAGAATGTCGAGTTGTTATATTTTATGTGATTAAAGTGTATATAATATGTTATAAGCGAGTGTTATTATTGTCTGAGACCTCCCTCACACATCTGAGATAGGCATTCCGACACCAATCCTTAGTGACCCATAGACTGAGACCAGTTGGTGGCGTGGTGCGCTGGCAACCCATCTTCTGGTGACAGCGCACGACGTAACAATATGTTTTACTGATTAAAAATATTTTTCATAAATTCAATTTAATAAATAGATTATAAATTAAAAACTTTCTGGTGGAAAACCAAACCCAAACTCCTATATGATAGATACTAACGCGCACAAGTCGTGAAAATAACACATTACAAATACCTTGAATTTTTTATACGGTGTCATAAAAAGTAATAACTGGTTTTTTAAACAAATATAAATATTATTATTGAAATTTGATCCTAAGGAAATATAAATATTAAAGTACACATATCAACAATTAAAAAATACTGAATTTTACTGTAACGAAAAAAAAAAGAAAAATAAACTTATTTCACAATATTAAGTTATTTACGACATTAACTAAGATGGCAGAGCATCTTCGAAACCCTTTCGAATTCTAAAATACTTTGAAGTTACCTAGTATCGAACCCGACACCGGTATAAAACTGAAATTAAATCGCACGGTAAAAGTGAGAGGTATCTATGTTATAAAAATGTTACAAAATTTAGTAATTCGCTTTTTTCAATGTAGTTTCGTAGCAGATTTTACTGGGGGTCCGCTTGATTAAATATATTCTGTGTTAAAATACTTAGTCTTGTTATATGTCTAATCTGTTTCAAAACGACTATATTAATTTACCATTTCAATTACCTACACCGCATTTCGCCCCACATCAGTATTAATTATATGTGTTACTGTAAAAACCTGACAATTTGTTAATCCTAGAATTTACCGGTAAAACATACGATTTACCGTCGTGAGGAGGCAAAACACGGAGAGAACATTGTAAATTCTTTCATTACAGATTTTTTTTACGAGTCATTTACGAACTAGAATAGCGTTTACGAACACTGACTTATTAAAGCCCGAAATAAGCGATGAGTCATCTTACCGTGTAGTCTGCAGGCTCATGACTATTTTAACTGATCACGTACCTAACCGCTTAACTCTAGCCAAACTTGGTACAAGTACAACGAGTGTGAGCAGCTAATCTAACCTAACATAACTAAATCTAACCTAACCTATCTCAACTTTACTAAATGTCATAACAGTCAACCTGTAACAAATATGTTCAAATATAATTCGTAAATATTTAAAAAATTCTAAATAATTCTTCAAGTCATTATTGACATACAGTATCCTGAATTAGGTGAGAGTCGGCTGTACTAATGTACCTTTACAATTTCCGGTCCTGGGTCACCCTCACAGCTGACTTTATTAATAAATACCTGGGAGAGATAAATAAAAATATGTTTTACGTTAACTAATGGAATCTAATCAAAAAATACAGGTTAAATTATAACAAATTACAATCCTAATTTTGTCGGGTTGAGCGTGAGTTCGACGTTCTTCAAGGCTGGCTGGTGACAACAACAATTAATTATAATACATTTATTAGGTTTACTTTTTACATTACTTTGTACTTAAATTGATAAATAATGTCTAACGGTCTGACGTATTACTCTTCCAAATTAATATTCACTAAGTATACATTTTCACCTAGTTAATTATTATGAGTATTGCGTAATATTTCAAATATCAGATAAATGTACCGAGGATATGCATATAAAATTTGGCAAAGTATATAAAACAAATCAATAAGAAAGTATAACATATATTTGGGTACCCTGCCTGCTACACTAGTAATTTACTGTATTACAGCAGACAGTGTTCCTCCGGTAAAACAGTAAGCAAAGTGCAATGATCAATGTACAAAAAATATATGTTTAAACAGTTAATCAAGAGATGCAATTAGGTAATTCAATATACGGTTGTAGCAGTTTTATTCTCAGGTTTGGACCTTTAAAAGTTCTTGGGCGTAATTTCTCCCCATTTCGTGGAGCCAGAACTGCACTTTTCGTGAAAAATTTGCAAGTCTATGGTTGCAATTTTTTACTTTTGCATTTAGACCGTTGTTTATTTTTGATGCTAGAAATAAATTAAATCTTTGTGCAAAAGTTTTGTTTAGTTTTAGTACAAGATAGTGACAATTAGCCTGTGTCCCTGTTAAGTGATAAGATTTAAAATATTGTAAAAGATAGCATAACCTTCAAATCCATGCTCGTCCGTGTACACCCCACTGTAGTAGAGCATCTCCGTGACCCATCGTCGGAGTTAGTTATTTCAGCATCCCAAGCCGACGCAATGGAATTGGTAGAAAGAATTGTAAAATAATAATATAATAAAAATGAATGTAGACCGAAGAGAAACAATATCGTTCCTTAAAAAATCATTCACTGTGTGCTTGGGTCAAAATAAATTACAGTAAACTGTGCACTAGTGATAGAATTATAATCAAAGTATTTACCCTTCGGTTACATGTTGGATCCTTACGGTAACATGTTGGATAATTGATAAATAGCTTCGCTGGTCGCAGTAACAAGCCGCGTATCTGACAGCTCCGAGCGAAAAATTAAATTGATCTCAACCGTTTTTATAACCTTGAAGCCCGCTCGCATTACCAACATGAGAGTGTTATCCGTGACTACTAAAGTGATTGTCATTAAAAATAATGATAGGGCGATTTTGAATGTGACATTAATTTTGTAATGTCACAATATACATTCATTAAATGCAGTAAAATAAAAAAGTAGTTATATTTATTTTTATTCTAATCGTTGTTTCAAATTTAATTTAAAAAATGCAGCTTTTTATAATGTCAACATAACGTCAAATATAGCTAAACAAAATGGAATATTACTAATTGGTTTTGGTAAATGCTGACATTTATCGAAACGGTTTGGTAGAAGCCCGAGATATAAACATTTGCTAGCTTATTTCAGAGTTTTGCCATCTCACTATGGCAAATCTTAAGATTTATCGGTAAAATCTGGAATATACCTATTTCAGGCTTTTAGAGTAACATGCACTGAACTCTGTCTAGTGCCAAAAATACATTTCCAATACAAAGTTGCGAAAATTAATTGAAGAAACAGTGCTCGACAACGATCAATTTATATAAGTCGTATCGTTCGGACCGGTACAGACGCAAGTTCTGACCAAGAACTTAACAAGTTACTTCAGTTTAGAAACTCCGTGTGTAAATAGACCAATGTCTGGCGGGCTTCAAAGATTCCGACATATGTGATATGTAATATTCTTAATAATGTTTTATTTTCGCTCTTGTTATGTTAGTGTGATTATGATTTAATTGATACTTAGCCAAAAATAAATAAAATTTAATAAAAAATAAATCGAAAAAGTATTTTAATAGTGATGTATACCTAAACATGTGAGGTTGGGTTACTGAAAAGGAAGGAAGGACTAAAATCTTAAAATGTCATTTGATTTGAAATTTCACAAATATATATATATATATATATATATATATATATATATATATATATATTTAATATTACACATGCTATACTATCCTACATAGATAACTTCTGTACCGCATAGTAACATAAAACATGCACAAAATTTTGATAAAAAAATAAAATATGATCTGATCTCATTTTTATCACGTTATCGCGACAAACATTGTAAATTATTTTTATATTGTATTTTCGATATTTTTTCAAATAAATTAAGGTTATAAAAAATATTAATTTCCTGTTTATTATTATATACAGCATTATGTAAAAAAAATTGTAAATTCAATTATAGAAAAACATGTCGAGATACAATAAAAGTGTTGAAACGTAACTATGAAATCTAACTTAAGGAAAATTGCGTTAACTGCAGGCTGCGGATAAACGAAATTACCATATTATTTCGCTTAAATATTTCAAATTATAGAAATTTGTAGTTAAGGGGTATATTTTAGTAAATAAAGTACTGCAAAAATATTATTAACTGGTTTTCATAACGGACATGGAAAAGTATTTCTTCTGAGGTTGATTTAGAGTGAGTTCTATTAATCATAATATAATGTAGAGATTCGCATTAATTACTTATTAATTATTCTTAATGGAAACCAAGAATTATTTAATATTAAATTAATTATGGTTCAGGATCTGCGCTATTCATAAATTGTGTAACTACTTTATCTATTCTTGTCTTGTCACCAAAATGAATTTGCTAAATCGTCTTGATATAAAGTGATTTCTCATAGAGAATTCAAAGATTAATATTAATATGAAGAAGTATTTGTGCTATAAGATATTCGTATTCCAATAAGAGAAAGGTGACAAAGTCTAAGGGCTCCTATATTTAATAGATAGTTATCTTTCTTGAGTAACGAATAAATAATACAATCAATATTGTATTGATTAAAAAAACAGCAATAAAAATGTGATAAATTTTAATAATTCGCTATCGCATCGACCTTGCCAGAAGTCATTCACTATTCGTAATATTGCTAGTTGCTGGGTGTTTGAATTATTTTTGATACTATATTTTTTTATTCAGGATTTACCTAAGTGAAAATAGTGTGCTATGCATCGCAAGAAAATAATATTTAACGAAACAATGCTTATTTTATTTTGACAGTCCACTACCAATATTAAAAATATTAATAGATTGACATATAGTGACTAAAATTTTTAATTTAAATGATTCATATATTTTTATGGCAATCTTCTGCATTTGGTAAGTAATCAGTGAGGATGTTTTCGGTCATTAAATCTGATGGTAAGGCGTTCTAATCTTGAATTTTATACAAAAAAAAATCATTCACTAAATCAATTTTTATTTTAAGTTAATACTAAATATAATATAGTAGATAAAATAATATAGAATGAAGATATGTAACGGTATAATAATAAATTCTTCATCTCAAATTAACTTTTCAGTATAATTCAGAAACTTAAGACGTTTTACTATGAAGTGAAATCTAAATTTATACATGATAGTGAAATATTGGTTTTATGATGAAGCTTTATACGAATACATCGTTTTTGGCTGCAAGATTTGACTGAATAAAAAAAGAGGCTTTTCAAAGCGCTTCAGATGTGACAAGAGCTAACGAAAATTCGCTTCGTAAATGTCACAATTTCATGAGAATTATTTATTATTAAGATCAGTAGCGTTATATCTGCACAGACTCCGCAAAATACGCGTGCACTTTGCGTATCAAACATTAGGGGAGAGGGGACATATATGGGATAATATTAGTTTATGTTTGAAAAATTATTTATAAGACATTGTATTGACTTACTCACTTTGTCCCACGCTTCCCTTAAATGTGGTGGATTGACACAACAATAGAAGGTACGATACATACCTTTATAAAATTAAAACCGATTAAGTTTACTTCACCGAAATCAAATCTTATTTCGAAAAAAAATATTTATTTGAGTATAACTGTATTTTTAATGTGATGACAGTACTAAAACCACATCTTTCAGTGCAACATAAACAATTTTTCTAAATTACAAAAATATTTTTTTTGACAATATACGAAGAAGGTTTATTTTATCTTCACTATTGAATTTAGGCGGAGATACTCGTTTTAGAGAATTCGTACTTTTTCATATCATGTTCTCTGTCTTCTTTATTGATTTTTAAATAATTTTATTTTTAAGCTGTGATCACAATCCGTAAAAGCGCGAGTAAACAGTATACCTACTTTACAGAGAAAATTATGAAAAATATCTTTACATAAATCAACAGTCTCCCGGAGGGATGAATTATTTCACATCAAATTTTACTTTTGTACATAAAAACGATGTAATGTTTATTTCTGACACTCAATGGAGGCCCACAATGACATGTATACTCGTACATAATAATGGTACCAAATTTGATGTCATAGGTCTTGTCACGTTCCTCCTGTGTCTTATATCTACAAACTCTCCCCTATTCTTCTTAATTAAATATAATATGAAGTATTCTTCCTCTTTTATGCGTATTTACGTTATATTATGTTATTTTGATATTAAAAACGACACTATATTTTGGGATACGCAGTTAAATTAGATTTTATGTAGCAGCCAAGTTTTTTTATTTAAAGATAGATTTTTTTTGTATATATTTCTAATTGATTCATTTAATTTGTTTCAAAAATATCACAGAAATATGTTCTGAAGTTTCACAACACCAATATGTTTTCATTAAAAATTATATTATCGTAATACCAAAATAATAATACTAACAGTGAGAAGAAATGAGTCAAACTAGACTCCGTAATGCTACCTCGGCTATAAAAGTGACAAAATAATGCCAGAATAATTGAGTTTTGTCTTCTCTGTCTATCCCTGCAAAGTATACCAAAGTCATAATTTTTTTTATGTATTTGAAAGCAAGATACTATCAATATGGTAACTATGAAATAGAATTAGATGTTTTGATAAACTGTTTATTGCCTTCTTTTTTATAGTCAAATACATGGACAGCTATTAAAACGGAGGCGCTTTTTTTTTAATAGCTCCTCCTTTTCAGGAACATAAACCACACCGCCTGTCCTAATTTTAGTGCAACGATATGTTTCGTTTAAGTATGTTCGCGAAAAGAATCTCATTTAGAAGTAATATTATTAATTCTTACAACTAATAAATTTATCCGTATTTTTATGTAAACAAATGACACAACTACCTTACTGCATTAATCAAAGTTTGTTTACCTCATTTAAATGTAATTAAGTCGGCATTATCAAAAATAAATCTCGGCTTCAGCGGAAAATATTTTCACGACTTTGACAACTCCATTTAATTAAACTGGAACATTTTAGGGGTAGCTCGCTCCCTTACCCGCGCCTTCCATCCCGTTACACGTCTTCTGCTATCACTATCCGGTAATTAATTACATTCAATGATAAATGCAGGATTTATGCAAAGCAACGTGATTGGTGGACTCCGGAGTGACGTCAGCGTGTCCTTTGAATTTCGTGCAGCGCTTATCAGCGGCGTGAAATGTATGTAGCTATACTTAATTGTATTAAATTTAAATTATCCTGCAGTATTTTGATTAATTACATGAAATTCTTGAATTATCACTTCGAATATTATGGTCTTGACTTAATACTATAACGACAATAACAGTATTTTAGTCGGGGGTCCGAACCTCGTTCCAGGAGATTATCAAGTTAGTTCCATTTTTATAGCACAAGCATTTAGCTTAGTTTGAAAACAGAAAGAATATTAATGTGACACATATTTTGTGTGTACATCTCTATTTAAAAAAAATATATACATGTTGCATTAAATTCAAGAAATATCCGAATATTCGTACATATCATAGACTACCAAATATATAGACATGGACTAACGCAAATTCCTTGTCTCAATATTTTAATTTTGGTGTCACGCACGTTATCATATGCTCCGCGACTTTTTTTTTAAATATATGACTCGATTGGAACAAGAATTTAAACGCTGACAATATAATATGCATTAATGTTAAAAATACGTCATGATTATAAAAAGATTTAATTTTTGAAGAGTAAATACTTTTACTGTTACATAAATGTGTTATAAATTTTATGATTTATGTTTCCACAAAGGACGTGGGTAGAATGCCCCTCATCCCGAAACTAATGTTCCGAACCCATCCCCTGTATGTATACTTTATTTCATGTCTATTCATTTACTGGTTTGCGGCACATATGCTTTTCTAGAATAGAAGTGTGCTGATAGAGATGTATGAAAAATGACATTAGCACATTTTGATACAAAATTTCCTTTTGTGATTTGTAATTTAAAAAAATCTTTGTTCATACATCTGACAACCATAGTATTTTTAGGTTGAAGGTCTAAAAATGTCCTCCAAAAAATAATTAAAAATATAATGCGGTATAAATTGTATGATTTAACATTTTTATATAGCTACATATAAGTAATAATAGAATAAAAACAACATTAGGTAACATTGACAACTATTCGTGTTAGAAATTTAGATTGAATATTTATTTATTATAAATAAAATTTAAAAATAAACGAGACATTTTCATATCAATTTATCAAATCAATCGATTTGTTAAATTGAACTTCACTAAATTTGCATAATATCAAAGCAGTCTTACGTGAATCATTATTTTTATTTTTTAAATTAATATGCAATATTTAAATTATTACCATTATAAATCACGCCAATGACAAAGCATATTATGAACTTTGATATGAACAAAAATAACACCAAATACACTCTTATTTAGATTTACAAATTATAAATATCAATTATTTAAAATAATTGATTTTACAGAAAAAAATCGTTGTCGGTTTAATAATATGCTAAAATATTCATATTGAATTAAAATACTTGTGTTCATAATTATTATTTTTTTTTAAATCTGTGTACAAAAACCATTTATACACGTTGTCATGTAAAACTTAATACAAAGTAAAAACTGTGGTCAGAATCGCATTCGTAGAAATTATTTGACTTAGTTATTCGTTTTAAAGACTATTTCAAACAATAATAAATATCATTAATCAAATATATCTGCAATCCCTACTTCAAAAAATAAGGTAGAACCATTAAAAATATAATATTTTATTTTTATACAAATTTATATCATTATTATTATTTCATTAAACTATAATATATACATAGATATTGTAATATTTTTTGTATAAATTGTGTCGTAAAATATTAACACGTTTCTTTAAAATTTTCGCTTTCTGAAAATTACGTGTTACGAAGAGATTTGAAGAATTTTTGATTTAACTCCTAGAAGTATTATGTTACCGGTAGGTAGCATATGTTTGGGTATATAATTAAAACATATTGATAAAAATATGTGCAAAAGTTTTTTCATTGCAAATAAATAAATAGTCCGCTGTTTTGACCAAATTTTGTTTGGCATTTGAATATTATATTATATTCTCCCATATTGTGATATATCCGGTAATATTTTTGGATAAATATAATAATCGTTGAATTCGCGTCATATCCCAAATGGCCGTCAACCATTGCGCCCAATAAAATATATGCAAAATGCTACGAAATCATAAAATGAATACAATAAATCCACAATAACGATGAGAATATTTCGCAAAATTATCAGAAAATACGTATTTGAAGAGTACAGGAGAATAATGAACGGAACCACAAAATATCAAGGACGCAATAAAATTCCCCGGTCGAATAAGCATATACAACAAAATAGTCTTGTATATACGTTTCTCTGCGTCCGCGTACATATAGTATAGCACCTAACTTACGTACAAACAACAAAAATATTAAACAGAAATCGAATATGTCAAATATATTTAAATATAGGATACGGTTAATCTACAAATAAATAAGTACGCACTTGTATATTATTTATTGATTAGGCAGGTACTTCGTGGTGGTGTAACATTATTATTTTTTTTAAATATATAATTTTTATTAACAATTTGTACTACACACACACACATTTTTTTTTAGTTGTATCATGTCTATTTTTGAGATAAATAGTCCATTCCGTCTACAGGTGTAAATTGAACTAAAATAAAATACAGTTGGCTATAGGAGCGGTGGGGCACGAAAGGGTGGGGGTGGTTTTAGAAAACAATTATAATAGCGGCACTGATAAAAACCACTTCCACTCAATATAACTCAAAATAGTTGTGTGTGTAGTACAAAGTGTTAATAAAAATTATATATTTATAAAAAAAAAAATATTTCATCACGAAGTAGCTGCCAAATCAATCACTGATAAACTATTTATTTATTTGTCGATCAACCATATCCCATATTTAAATATATTTGACAGATATTATTTTAAAATTATCCACTTGAATTTTTAACCATCAAAATTCACAGATTTAGAAAAACTTATAATTTATAGAGATAAATGATTATATCAGTTTAAATAATGAAATTATTTTGCTGATATATTATGCGTATTTATTGTTTTTGTTAAAAAAAAAAACTTTGAGTATTCCGTCTTTATTGCGGATTATATTTAACGTTATTATATATTCGTGTATATACACATATCATTACGCAATTTCTTCCATTCAAGAATATAAATAATTACGTATAATTAATTAAAAATAATATAGATGCTTCAAACTTTTACGTCGATTTTGTTGATTGGTGGTGTTTCTATAGTAGTTCTAAAACATGCTGTTGATAGTGGAGTTGACCAGGTTCTCTCAAAATTTCGGTATTGGCGCATTGACAAGACCATGACACATTTTTGACCAGAATAATCATGATGAATAATCCCATTGCAGGCTAATTAATGTTTTTTTTCCTTCTTTTATTTATTTAAAACTTCAATACATTCAATGTTTCATGTGCACCTATTTCACTAGATCAGAGTCCGTATCAAGGTAAAGTGTTTTCTATGTATCATTTATATTTGTTCTTTTGGTCTATCCATACATTAAAATGAGAAAGTATTATATTTAAGTCAAGGTGAAAAACTTGCATATAAAAAATTGACTATTTTGGATGATTAAAAAACGTACACCACCATAAAATGAACCACACTGATAATTCAAGATAATAAAACTCCCTAAATAAATGTCTGTTATTTGCAATGAACAATATTTTTATTAAATATAAATTAAATGTAATAATTAGAAAGACAAATATATAAAATCAATTTTATCGAAAAATATTGTTATTGCTACCGGGATTCGAGCATGGATCTCTTCCAATACGGGAAACGTGCATTAACCGATTATACTATACCAACATAGTGCATTGACTACAATTGATTGACATAATTGGAAGAGATCCAGGTTCAAACCCCGGTAGCAACAATCATATTTTTACTTTTAAAATTAGCAATATTTACTTTGTGGTTAAAATTCATAATATTTTTCGATAAAATTGATTTTAAATGTATATCTTTCTAATTAACACATTTCATTTGTATTTAATATATCACAGACCTTTGTTATGAATAATTACTACTTCGCAATGAGAATGTGTTCTCCTAATAACATTTTTACTGTCCATTTTTTAGTTCAATTATTTAATTGTATATTTTTTGCAGATTTAATTACATTGACTCAATTATTTCACAAAATTAGCTAATGCGATACAGCATATCAAATCCATATTGTCGTTTTTCTAAAGATTAATCTAGGTGTGATCTGCCTAATGACTAATAATATAATCACTGGTGTATTTTGCAATATTATGTTTTCAAACGTCATCAGTATGCAACACGACATTTTGACTAACATTGTACTCTGATCGTTATCCCCGTGCGATTAGTCAGCGAACCTTCATGTTAATGTTTAAATATAGGCTGCTCAACTGCACATGGAATGGAGAGAACAAGCATCATGGTCGTTGCTTCGTGTTTTGTGTTTTTTGGTTGTGCGCTTTTCCTGTCAGCTATTTCTGTGTGATGAACACTCGAACACTCGTGTACCCACGGTTCAGTAAGGATGATAAATGATTTCAACTTCTCAGAAACCATCAGAAATGGAAGAAATAAACGAAAATTTATAACACAGGTGCTGATTTTTTTCAAAATGTTTATTTTAAACTTACGTCTACATAATTTTTTTAAAGTATATATATTGATGAAATGTATTTTATTATATAAAATGCTATATGGCAGCGGTATGCAGTCTGAAATAAGCGGTAGTTAATTAGAATTTCAGCGAAATAATTAGAATTAAAATATGTATCACAATTATTTAGATCATAATATCCTATCAGATACTTCACTTCAGTTTCGCCGCGGGAGTAGGCAGCGAGGATAGAGCCCTACACTCCTCTGTCCTGACACACAATTCTCATCTACATTCATACATCTTCTCATACAAGCTTGCCGGTTGTTGAGCCTTCTAACAGAACCATTATCTGGTTTACCTGGTCGCGCCAAGTCTTCCGCGGATTTTCTCTATTTCTGATACCACCAACAGTTGCGTTATATATCTTTTTTACCATTTTCTCCTTCCGTATGACTAAACCACCTAAGTGATCCTTTCTTAATCTTACCCACTATACTAATATCAGCTTTACATTCTTTTCTTATTTCTTCATTATTAACTCTGTTATAAATAGATTTGCCACATGCACGCGAAAGTGATCTCATTTCCACTATATTTAGTCTATTTTCGTTCTTCTTCTGCCAGCGTCAGGCCTTACTTCCAAATATATTAAACCTTTTTTCCCAAAATATATATATATAGCTTATTTTAATATACTGACTGCACGTGTCTTCTATATCGTAATTCTGGTAGTAAAAAAAAATACTGATTTACAGATTTGAACCAAGGCAATACACAAATGTCTAATATGGTTTCTGACAGATTTACACACAGTGTAAATACCGTAGCCATCCAGTTTATGCAAAACAATGCGTAACATTGTAAAAATATCTGAGGATAAACGCTGCTCGATTTTAATTCCTCTTTGATCGAGATATTCGTTCACGGCACGCGGAAATGCGTCGTCGCCACTATATTTTCATAGTGTCTATCTCCTTGTGTTCCCATTTTCTTAGAGTACATGTTTTAGCAGCATATAGAAAAATCAGAAAGATGACAGTTCTGATCGGTTTAGTTTTTGTTTTAGATTTTTTTGAGATTATTCATAGCGGGCCGAGTCATGGCGAGCTTCTCAATATCATCAAACACTGTTTGCTAAACGGGTATTATCATTAGCGTAGTACAAGTTAGAAATTCATTTTCCAAAATTACTTGGTGTGTATATTAAATTTGGCACCGCCATGGAATATGCTAGAGTCGGTATTTTCAATTATTTATTTTCAAAAATTAAAGTGTGTCATTTTAGCATTATATTTTAATTATCTCGTAAGTTCCATGATTTTTGAAATATTATTTAATAATTCATCTCCACAAAATTATGCAACAAAATAAAAATTACATCATCATGAATGGTGCAACAGCCCGGCGTAGGCCCTTGTCTTCTTAAGTAAGGCTACTCTGGTCTGCCTTTCGTTATCCTTTTCCAGTTCGCGATATTAATTGCGTGAGCGTCCTGGGAGACGCCATCCGACCACCGCAGCTTGATCTTCCAATACTTCTTCGGTTCAATGGTATCTGCGTATACCATTACTTGGCACAATATGTAGAAGGTGGTGCCACCCATTTATATTATGGAATGCCTGATTATATTTTCGAAGATAATGTTAAACCATAGACGGGATAGCGTATTTGGTGAAAGCCACGGTGATAACCACAGTTATACAGTAATACACCATTGAAATAATGCAATAATACATTAATATAATAATAACGTACCATATTCCAAAATAATATTTAATTATATACGTATACGTACTATATGTACATTATACTTATAATGATGTTTGAATCAACAATCGGTTTAAAAATATCAATTTAATTTAAAGCTGTTATAAAAAAGAGAAAATAAAATATGTATCAATATGGCATCGCTGACCTAATGACCTAATGACTCCTCGACCAAGCCATACTTGTCACTGCGAATACACGACCTACATACAATACGATTCAATTCTGTAGCCATGTGATGTTAAGCACTCTCTAAGTTTTCATTAGTATTATTTAAAAGTATACAGTAATTAATTAATATCTAGAAATAAATAGTATAATATTTCATACCTGATTAATTTACGATTAACAATAATGGTAATAGAGGCAACATCATATAAATATTTTGTATTAACTTGAGTATACATTTTTTATCTGAGATTTTTAGAAAAAATAATCCCTCGAATTTAGAAGCATATTAAGGGGAAGTACCATAAATCTGTAATGATGTTTGATTAGGAATATTTACCACATAATTAATAAATATCACAAAAAATATTAAAAAATCAACCGTATTTCCACGCCAGATGACGCGTATAAGCTGACTAGCAAGGCTGACCGCTTAATAAAAGAATTGTTAAATTTTGCATTGAATTTAAATTTTTCGTGTATAGTTTCTTGGGCTATTCTGCCGTGTGTATTCAACTTTTCTGGGCGACATTTGGAATCCTAATCCAAGATCCATCATTACGGCTATTTTCGCCGATGCAAGGTATAAATGCTAAGCATCGGCTTACCAGGGTAGTTTCTACCATTATACAAGACTAGGCGACCGCCTGGAGCGTCAACATTTTAGGAGCGGTAAAAGGGTAGAATTTTTTTATATTTTCATAGAAAGCAATCACTTTGTGGTTTGACATAGTATATGAAGTAAAATAACAATCACTTTGTGTGAAACCACGAAATTTATTGATGTCGACCGGTTTCGCTTAACTCAAGCTACATCAAAACTAATCATATATACAGGAAGAGTGCAGAAATTTTAAAAATTTTAAATCAAACAGCGATAAAATTGAGCAAATTAGGAAAAAAAAAATGAAATAGCCTCAATTTCAATAGAAAAAGACATGGCTTACCAGTATGATATTTGAGATCTTATTAAAAACTTAGCTAAAATAAATAGAGAAATTTATAAACTAAATTAAATATCATGAACAAAGGTTATTTGTTATTCAGTGTGTTTTAATATTTAATTTTAATGTTTAATACAAGTCCTTTTATATTATATCTAATGGATAAGACAGGGCGAGAGAGTGACAACAGTAAAAGAGAGAAAGTGACTCTGATCTACTCATAGTAAGGTGGGCAGGGAACAAATTAAACATTGAGGTTTTAAATAAATTTAAAATATAAAAATTGTCCATCACTCAAAATTATTTTATCACCAAATTATTTTTAAGTGGATAAATTTTACGAATTTATCGTTTGAACATATTATAAAACTGAATTCAATTCGCAAACATTTACATCCCCCTTTTTGTACTAATCCTACACTTGAACATACAATCCGCGATCACTGTAGTTGTTTTCGTTTACGAAGCTGCATCTGACAGCTTGTCATTTTCACAGAATTCATCATTAAAGTTAAATGCTCTAAAATATTCCAGAATAATCTAAACACTTCGCTGCATTATTTCAGCAGTATATCAATTCATACACAATGTATGTTTAATGGAACAAAATTATATATTCTTCATAAAATTTTGTACATCAAATATTATGTAGCGGGCAGATGCAGAGAATGCAAAAAAAAAAAATTATCCAGAGCATTTTACAAAACGTGAAAATCATTACGAGGAAATTGATTTTTTTTTTTATTAAGAATTTAATTATCTGGGCGCGCGGCGATATCCCATTATTTTAACCATTGACCACATGCACTTGGGAGGGGAAGAAGGGTGAGGTTAAGTCAAATACCGCCCAGATACTTTTTTATTTAGCAATACCACTGGAACAAGGTACACAATTTTTGTACCACAACTAGTATTTAAAACCCGCTCTAGGATGTCGTTTAAACGTCGCTTTTCTGATTTAGATCTTCTTACAAATAAACAACTAATAAACACCACACTTTTTAATAACAAACATCTTGAAACGATACGAATAATAAATGATTTCGAACAGGATAAAAAGATATTTCTAAAAAATTAATCATGTAATAACCAATTAATCATTAAAAATAACCTATATACAAAATATTTGTTTACTTTTTAGAAAAATTTTAAAACGTAAAGGTCACATATCTACATGTTAACGAAAATCGACAATTCACTTCAATATATTTGCTGATTATTAATTAACTGTGAAAAATGTTTGTCATTACACAGGCGAAGCCCAGTGAGACAGATATTAAAATACATGTGCATATAACACTTTAAATAAATAAAAAAATCTATTTTCAAACGGGACACATAAAAACATTGGGACTGTATACATATATATAAATTTTTAAATAAAATATAGTATAGATATTGTTTATATGCGGATATTGATTGCATCTATAAATCACACCCCAGAATATAGTAGATAAAATATTGAGATAATTTTATTGCTGGTTGGTTTCCTGTGAAATTGATTTATTCAAAATAAAATAAATATGTAAAAAGTATGTAAAATAATAACATTTTTGTTATTGTTCGATATTTATGACAGATCCACGGATCACCGTGGGCGTGTGTAGATGGTCCATTTTGTTTACTGTATCTATCTATTTCCCCCTCTCCTATACATTACTCCTCAGAGCACTACTTTTCTGTGCTATATGCTCGTTTTTGTAAAGTTACTTGTTGCTAGTGTATTCGGTTCCTCGCGTGTGCGTGCCGAAACCACAATTGTGGATTACAGTGATTCGTGGTGATCATTGAAGGAGGTTCCTGAAGTTCAGGAGCTGTGACTATAGGAAAGAAAATCCAAGTAAGTCGTGTTTTTCCTGGTTGGTCCTCAAGTCTTTGTTGTTCTGTCCCTACACAAAATTCTTATCAATCTTCCTACATCTAGTTTCTCCACCCCCTGTGTAAATATTTATATATATATATGTATTATATACTGCGGTGAAATCTTTTAAAAAAAATTTTTTTCATTGAATCTTTCCTGTTCTGATCGGTATATAAAATAATTAAAAAAAAATAAACTTTTAATCCATTTTAAAACTGTTTAAGAATGTGTATTAACCTAACCAGGCACTACTAAACTAACGTTAGTGCATAAATCAATGAGTCATCAATTTTAAAAAGAGAACAAAAGATAACTGTGTAAAATGGGGCAGTAATCAGTGGCGGGCAAATTAATTAAAAAAACTCTCCGAAAAGCGTAAAAATATTATTCGATTAAAATTGATCAAAATACGTCAGGAGTCAGGAACTCTCATGATAAACAATGTTATGATATTTGTTTTTCCCCTGACAAACAAGTTGAATCCTGTCACGTTTTGCCGATTGCTGCGTGCGTGGATTAATGAAGCGGGCGTATTGCATCCGATGTTTCGACCATCGCAGAATAAATTTATTGTATAAATAATTTCCCTTGGCGATGTGCGCACCCGTCATGTAGCGGCGACGGTGCTGCCAGAAATATAAACTATCCAACACCAGACCAGCTCGCTCCACTGCAAGCCGAGAGGTTATTATAACTAAACCTGAAATAATTTGACGAATTTAAGAAGAATTCAAATGTTAACATAATATCTATTTTTTCTGAGCCTTCCCGGATAATGTGTCTCACGATATTTCATTAAAATGGCGCTTAAAATTTGTAAAAATAACACGTAATAAATAAAATATGTAGAACGTTTGTAAGTTAGTGTATAAAATAAATAAATAATTGCGCTAACGTATGCAGCCATCATCAGTGGATCCATTATTAGCGTCTTTGCCAATTTTGGTAAGGAAATCCGCCAAATGGCAGTATAGTTAAGCAAAAAAAGATGAACATCAATATAATCTTTCAGCATTGTGCAATAGATGTCACTGATTACGGTATCGCTGGGCCGTAGAGAGGTTTATTTCTTTATATATATATCAATGCATGTATTATACATTATAATACGAAAATATCAATCCGAAGTCTAATATTTATCAAAACCTGCTGAGAATAATTATTTTATATAACCACTCGATTATTTTATCACTGAAATTCAGAACAATATTACCCAAATATCGAAAACGATATGATTATAAAAAAAATCTCATGTAAATACACTTGGACACATATCTATTCCATTTTTTTAAGTTCACTATATACGTTATATTTATGCTTTTAATAATATCCTTACGATAATCATATCTAAAATAAAATAAAGATAAAGTGCACTACGTGGTGCATTGTTAAAGCAACATAATATGGGATTTTCGCTTTTAAATGTAGATTCTACGGAAACCCTGGTCACAATGCGGGCTCTATCGGCCGCGAGGCGCCCATAATAATCGCCAGCAGAGCTCAAAAGCTTGCTTTTCTGAAGTAAATAAATAAATATTAAATAAAAAAACAGTGTTATTAGATTTTTTGGAGAACAAAATTAATGAAATATACTATGTTTATATTGTTCGTACTTGGAGGTTGTATTATTCATACTACCATTCGAGTAAGTCATTTTAATGATCATCTTATAGCCCTCTCATCTGACATAATACAGTACTGAATATGCATCATGTATGTTTTTTTTAAAGAAGTGACTAGGAAGAAGGGGGGTTGTTATGGGTTAATGTTTTTTTAATTGTTGATATAAATGATGTGATGAATAAATTAGTGAATAAAATATTTGGTAAAATAATAGATAATAGTTTTAATTTACACTGAAATGCAATCGGCTGCTTTTTTTTTTAAAAATAATATTGATTTAAAATATATTTGTGATCTTTGGCATTTTATGTACAGAAAAAAGTTTTTATTAAAGCAATAAATACATTATTTATTGTGTACACCCTTTTTATATTATGTTCGCGATTTGAAGCAGACGAATATGACTCCAGACTTTTTTAATTTATTCCGAAGTATTTATTAGGATATGAAGCCATTGATGCAGACGATCCTTTTAACGGTGATCTGTAGTCGTTTGCAAAAACATGTTTGATTCGTTAACCTTTCGAGGGAAGGGTGTTGACTTCACATCTTGATTCGACATTTTTTCTGAAAACTCCTTGAGTTCATTGCCCAATGTTCGATTAAGTTATAAATATATATTTTTTTAAAGTTATACAGTAGTATTTATCTACTAAACTTCCAGCTGTCAGAATCATTGAGAGTCTAAAACTTCAGTCCCCATTCAAATTAAGTATATTATGCAACGCTAGGGCCCAAAATTTAAAAAATAGCTTTGCTTATTTAACGTAGGTATAATATACGTATAATCCAATGACATATTTAAATTCAAAAACCTATTTATAAATATGTAAAATAAACAAAAACTATAATATAAGTTACCAATCTACTTATTAGTGAAAAAAAAGACAACAATTTAGTGTGTGATGAATATTATGATATATTTTATTAGAGAACTACATTAAACTTATTAATTAATTAAGCCCTCGCTATTTCATTACTTAGTTAGATAGGTAGATGCTCTCGAAATGTGATGCTGGCAATGGATGTAATACATTTAGAACTAATATAGCAATCCACAAAAAATTGAAAAATTACAGATCACAAAAAATTAATAAAAGAAAATAGAATTGGTATTTGAAAATTCAAAAAAATATATATTACTTTACAGCATTGGTACTTATAAAGTTTACATTTCAAAATTATGTATTTTCATTGCTTAAAACCAGAATATTTTAAAGAAAAATTGATGCAAATTAACATGAGCACGAACAGCACACAAGAGGAAAAGGTAAACTGAGTCCGCCATTCAGGAAGAAGGCTATATCTCAAAAATTGATGACATACACTGCGATGAAGGTTTACAATGAAATTCCAGATAACATATAAAAGAAGAGACTATATAGATTCAAAATGAAACTAAGCAAATATGTGTAAGACAAGTTTTAGTAAAAAAATAACATTTTGATCTTGTTTATAATATAGCATATATATATTAAGAATAAGTAAACATAGATACTATTATTTTTCGTATTTGTAATTTTTATTAATTTTAAAAATCCACTGAATTCCCGTAAAATAAATGGATTGAGCTGTCGGAAATGCAGTTTCTAAATGAAATAAAAATTGTCGAGTTATACATTACAAAGATTGTTGGACTTTGCAAGGGTTATGACTTGAATCAACATAAACAACCATTATATCGTCTACGTTCCACGCTCAGATGCTTCTGACGTTATATGAGATTGTGGGGTTAGCGTGCGTCTATGATATTGAACATTAGTCGTAAATCTGAAACGTCAGAATAATGTTTGCTGATGAGTAAGCAGATTCAGAATCCTTAAGCGTAATTCTTTCGTGGGCGATTTATGACCGATGATCTGTTATGAATTTTGGAAGGCTTCCACCGTCGTCAAATTAACACTTCGTTGATTTTATCAAATTTATTTATATCAGTCGTGAATTAAATGACGCTGGCGACGTCCAAGTATCCGATTCGTGAAAAAAGTAAACGTTTTATTGTTTGACTGTTAACCCTAGATTTGTATCGTTAAAAATTACGAAATGGTTATTATTGATACGTAAAATTTACGTGTCCGGGTATAAATGGGTCATTGTTAAAATGTGCATTATCCTTACAAATTTCTAGTAGGTTACAAATTTCTCAAGATAAAATATTGCATCATATTTTGTTAGTTATACTTTTTATTTTTTCCTCCTTTTCTTTTCTTCTCATTTATTCTAAATTTATAGTTGACAAACTAATTATTTATTATGTATGTAATTATGATTATTAATTAAACATGTAAAATGTTTACCTCAGCACGGACGAAGCCCAGTGGGGCAGATATTGATGTACAAAATGTCATTATAACATATGATAAATAATAATAATAATATTAATAATAAAAAATAAAATAATATTAAAAATATGTTTGATACTTGGGCATAAATAAAAAACACATTAGAATTAGTTTAGGAATATGTTTAATATTAAAATATATCATTTTAAATTAAAATAAATAAATAATAATAATGAAAATGCATTTAAAAAACAATAATTATTAGTACAATCTGGATAAATTTTGGCCACAAATGGCTTTTCCACACTTGCAGTAAGTGGTCGTCATTTTTTTCTTTGCAGATGGATAAAATCCGCACTATTTTCGAAGCGATTGCACTTGTGATCCTGGGGCCGGAGTATATTGCTCAACAATTATTTTCAAAATAGATCTACGAAGCTATCTGCTCATTTTTCAATTTAGGGATATTTAACCTTGACTTGAAAAGTGCAACATGACTGAGGTGTGAGGTGTTGCAGCAACATTCAAGCGAAAGCAAAGCCGAATGGGGGAGGCGTCAGAATTGGCAAGTGGGCAGAGCAAATGCTTTTTTTTTAACAACACCTTTTTTAACAACAATTTACGGTTAAGCTTACAATTTTTTACTGTAATGATTTATTTATTATTATTAAATGAGTATACATTGAATATATTTACATCATTATTTAAAACGTAGCTAAGCACTTTTGGGATGAATGTTATGCCCTCGGTCAACTTGGTCACAGAAGTTACTAAAACGCTTCATATTTATAGTTTATATAATTAATTACTAATATAATTAAAAAATGTCCTTTAGTTGAGATAATCGAGATTATTGTTTTGTTTAATCTCGAGATTCTTCACTTAATGTTTATATTTTACACTACGAGCACCGATTACTGAAGAAAATTGTCCGGGCGATCAATTGGCAAAGGGATCAAATTTCCGAGGGATCAACTTTCCGAAGGATCAACTGTCAGAGGGATCAACTGTCAGGAGATAAACTGTCGGGGGATCAATAGTCGGTACACTTACAAGACATGTCAGATAAATAAATGACGTCGTGACGGATTAATACGTCGTTGGCCGTGATGGAAAGTTTTTTTTGCGACGAATATATTCGGCGCTGGGCCGTGGAGGGGTTTGTTGTATTTTTATATATTCAATGCATTTACATTACAGTATGAACATATCTATGTGCAGTCAAATATTTGTCAAAAATTCCTGTGAATAATTCTTGGATATTATTTTAGCATTGCAGTTTTAAAATTTTTTAGTCAAAAAATCACATTCCGTTGAGAGTTTTTCTTTTGACTATCCCAATTATTTAATTTCTTTCTGTTCACTATATCCTTTATGTTTATGCTTTTAGTAAAATTCTGATAATAATCATATCAATTTAAGATAGCTCTAGGTGTATATGTATATAGCATGAATCATATTACTAATATTTTGTTTTTTTTTACAGCAAATAAAGAGGATACACTACATCGTGCATTGCTAAAGCAATATAATAAGGGATTCCCGCATTGAAATTCATATTTTATGGTAACTTTGGCCGAGAAGTGAACATAATTGCCACCTGTAGGGCCTAGCAGCAAAATTATCTGCTAAGTCATATTAGATGCAATGCAATGGCACTATCCATTATCGGATGCCATATACACAGAAACAACTTCTCACATTGAAGAGTGTCAGCAACACAAAAACGTCTTCTCATACATAAGGATCTTCCATGCAAAATTCAACATGCAAAATTCCCAGTATAGAAAACATTTACAAAAAAATTTCAATTAATCAATTACTTAAATAAAATAACACGGTACATTTTGAAACAAGCACATCATAAATATTTAAAAATAATTTTAAAATCCCTTAATGTAACATCAAATACTATTAGCAAAATTTTATATACTTAGGAATAAAAAAACTTAAATAGCCTCCCTACACAAATTAAAGAGATAAAAGATATAAATGAACTAAAAAAGAAATTAAATGAACACTTCAGAAGCGCACAATTAGATAATAAATAATATTATAGATTACAAATGTATAACATCTAACTCAATATTAATTATTACAGTGTAACTCCCTCTCCAAGCACAAAACCTAGTCTCTTTTTTTTTAGGGGTAAGAGATAAAATAATATGAAATTTTGTTATGTAAAATACTCAATTAAGTCATATATTATAAAAATTGTAAAAAATTCAAAATACCTAAAAAATAAAAATTTTAGCAACACAACGTCGGGAAAAAATGGTAAAATATTGTTAGCACTCACAAATACCAAACAATTACTAATATTACTATGTTAATTATGATTACATGAGAGATAGATAAACTATCCTGCGATTGGGATTGACAGAGAAAACTGATTCCACAACCTTTTTGCTGCTCTTTAATTTATAACACCTTCGACAATATCCTCTAATGCTGTATTTTATTACGCCAATAATTTTCTCCCAATATTTTCTTTATTATCCTAGAAAGATCTGTCTAACTATCACAGGCCATTATCATCAGAAATTATTTCAATAACATTCAGTGATAATTATTTACTTCTTTATTGTTGAGAAATTAAAAATAACATCGATTCAATACTAATCAAATGTAATGCCGAATTCACGATTCTTAATGCTACCTTCATATGGATACAAACATTCTGTTTCTTTTTTCGGTTCGGCGGTTTAATCGGTAGTGACGTCTGCCTCCCTCCACAACCCCCGGGAATACACGACCAGGGTCTGGGACAAACAAATGGCCACGTAATTCGGAAATTGCCAAATTAATAGTTTTTACACAGGTATCCCCGTGCGATACCGAAAGAGCTGGGATATCTTATACACAATATCCCAGTGTCCTTTTGTGTCATGCGAGAAGAAATTTAAAAGGAAACTGATGCATTACGTTGGAGCGAATATGTTACCATTTTATTTTCAATGTACATTTTCATATAGAAAATAAACAAGTTCATTTCTTTTGTCATAAATATCAAAATTAGAATACTAATGCTGCTGTAGATACTCTATACAGGTAATTTTAGTTTGAGAACCGTCTCAAATTTGTAATATTACAAAATTTTATAATGATATAGCTTGATATGCAAATGATTTAGTGTAATGTATAAAATTGATACTTTTCATTTAATTTAATCAAGTGTTAATATTTTAAAATATAATAATATTATATTTTTAAAATAACGTTATATTTGTTTAAAATAAAATATTCTCATTGTGACATATATGCTGCTTCAGGGAAATGAATTATAAAATTGAATTCATAGATGGCGATAGTGTAGTGGTACTTGAAATATTTCCACATATAACTAGTATGTTCATTAGAAAACAAGTCTCCAACAGTTGAATCATAGTTACCAATCATAGTCACAATCACAATCATATAATAGTTTTGCATTACTAGTTGTTGGTTTTTATTTTATTTGAAATTCTTTAAGTGCACCATATTATGTTTCTAAAATTACTACCAGAAATAAAAATTAACATAGCAACAGTATACAATAATTTTAATTAATTTAATGATATCATAAAAATAAATGTTTCTTCTCATGTCATTCAAATCGTAGTTTCGAAATATATTATTTATCATAAATAATTATAAAAAGTTTACATTTATTATTTATATATTGAAAATATCATATATTATGTATGATACTGATACGTGATTTATAATGACAATAAAATTTAACACATTTTTCTTAAATAAATTGTATTTCTCTTACAATAGAAAATTATATAAAACTTTGATATTTCATATTCCAACATAAACCGCCAATTTTCCCGATATATTAGATAATATCCACTGTGTTGGTATAGCATAATCGGTTAATGCACGTTCCTCGTATTGGAAGATATCCTAGTTCGAATCCTGGTAGCAACAACAATATTTTTCGATAAAATTGATTTTATATGTATATTTTTCTAATTAATACATTTAATTTGAAATAAAAATATCACTGATTCTGAATTCTCCTTAATAATACTATCTTAATGCGTATATTGTATGATAAATTTCACTATATGTTCAGATAGTACTTATATAAAATAAAATAACCGCTGCTGCGTAAAATATCGCAATAAATAAATTGGCCATTTTCAATTGTTTTAGTATTTCGATAACTAAAAATAACCTATTTGTTAGGTAACTTTACATAGGATATGGCAATTGAGAAATGAAACCTATACATTTATGTCCTTCTATTACATATTTCACTTCTTCCACGTCCATGCACCTTATTATGCACCCTCGTAAATTCTTCAAACTTCTGAAAGTACCCTCCTTATGAATTTTTTATATTATGACAGGTTACTCATGGTCACTCTTGATTTATTTTAGCGGCCCTGCTCATCTTATATTATGTCTGACTATCTAATAAAACATTTTGTTTGTTATGCTCGCCTATTTTAGATTTATACATGTAACATAAGAAAGTGTTGTTCTCTCATTAATCTTTTTTTTTAAACATATACGACAACAGAATGCAGATCAATATTTTTTACTATTTTCAAAGTTAACTAAAATGCTTGTACTATGAAAATAAGACTAATTTTCTTATCTTTCACTATATATTATTAAGCGAGTCTTTTAATCACAAGAAAAATAAGCACGTTAATTAATTATTGGTATTCTTAAGCACAAACGAGTTATAAATGGATTTTCAAAAAGTATAACAAATGTATATTTTATAACTCTGGTGTTTCACATAGCCTTGTCTAGAGGTAAAATGTGGACTCCAAGAAGGAAAGGAATATGCTCTACGCCAGTGGTGTAACTACGCAAATTGGGCCCCAATGCACAATGGAAAAAAAGTCCCCTAAATAAGTATTGTATATAAGATATACGAATATTAGTTTTGCATGATTTATCTCTTAAATACAGGTGTCCCAAAAAATTGTATACACAGTTTGAATGATTATAACTTCAGTTTTTATTCACATATAATTAATATTTGAACTGCGAAAGAATATACATAAAATGTATTACTTTTCTTCCTTTTGCAGTTGTTCAAAATTATTACCGTTTCGGTCATTATACTGCTGATAACAGTGGGCAATTGATCACAAACTTTAAAAAATATTTCATTTGGGGTTGCGGCATATTTTTGGTCGATTGCGGATTTTAATTCATCAAGTGTCGTCGGTTTTCTGGTATAGATTTTATAGTTAAGATATTCCCACAAGAAAAAGTTGAGTGGCGCCAGATCTTGGAAACGGGCAGGGTATTCTATGGGACCTCTTCGTCCAAGCCATCTGTATGGAATATTGTCATCAAGACGTGCTCTTACATCACGATGTTATTGTGGTGGTGCTCCATCCTATCAGGATCATCTTCATTGATAGCATGTACCATTTTTGAAATGTAACTTTTCCATTTACAAGGTTTTAAAATGCAATGGATACTTGGACGTTTGTTTTACAGATTTTTTGAATGTTTCGTTTTTACTTTTCAGTACTATTTCATGGGTGGTGAAACTTGTTGATGTTCTCGGTATTCCGGAACATTCTGAACAGTTCAGTTCATTTCAAACTTATCTTTTATCCGATTAATTGTAAGCCGCATTGGTGGATCTGCCTGAAACTTCCTGCGATATTGTCTTTGTATTTCTGCTACATTTTTATAATTCCAGTAGCATTTTAAAATACTTTTTTTTTCAAAAGTTAATCTTAACCGCTCATTATTTACAATTAATTAAACCCTGAAAAGAAAGAATAATCAAAAAGTTATTACCGGTCAAACAGTGTACATATTTTTTTGGGACACCCTGTAGTAAGAAAAAATTTAGTCTCTTGTCATATATTAATATTCACACTTTTGTGTTTTTATTGCTTTATATGTACTTGCAATATATAAAAATACATGCTTATTATTATTATTATTATATTCACTTACGACGATGGTCTAGTCCCTAACCCAATATATTAGCGGGGTACCGCTATGTATATCGATAATGTTTTCACGTCTTTTTATAATAACGCGAGAAACGATGTTTCATATTTTATAATTCTATTTCTTGCATTGGATTACTATTAACACTAGGAAAGGTATCCGATACTTGGAAAAATATTAACTTTTTGGGCACCTATCTAACGTGGACCCTAATGCATAGCATTGGCGTAGTTACGCCACTGCTCAATGTCATGTAATGTTGGAATTGTATACTGCGCATACCATGGACTGCGAAACGATCGAAAATCTCAATTATTCAGGAACTCCACACTAATGAAAGGCTTGCCGTATAACTGTTTCTGCAGTTTGATAAAAAATAAAAATTGAAATGTAAAATGTAAATGTAAAAAAAAAGTAATTCTATCATATTTGGAGTACGTTGCTAGAATATTTGGAGGTAACCCGGAGAGATTATTGATTACGGGGATTGGGCGAAAGGACGAGAGGGCGAGAGGTCAATCTCCAATTAGGCGGACAGACCAAGTCCAAGACACGACCGCATCCACGCTGCACGTCGCATTAAACAAGGCCCAAGATCACAAAGAGTGGAGGTAATCAGTTCGCGCTGTAGAAGTAGAATAGATGACCACAATACTCTGTCATGTGAGAGAAATATTTTTTTGAATGTTTGTTTGAAAAAAGTCAAAACATATTTTTAAGATAAATATAGGAGTATATGTTACACTTTTATATTATATAAGAATAAACCGTACATGGATACCGTTATTGTAAAAAGTCTAATGCTGTGGTATTTAATATATTTGAGGTTATGTAGATATGAAATAATTACCTTTAATCTGATTCTCGGCTAGCTCGATAGAGCACGAATTATCCTTCTCATATGGGTGGTGGTGATATCAGAGACAGAATGATGGAAAACACTTTAATAAAATATGGTATAAGTTATTCTAAGACAATGTGAATTTATTCAATAAAATAGAATTTATAAATTGAACAGAATTACTAGTATGAAATATGAGGGCTAACATAAATGAGCGATATGAAATACAAGGTACAGAAATACATAATATGCAACT
Organism: Eubasilissa regina; assembly: GCA_022840565.1. Taxonomy (NCBI): domain Eukaryota; kingdom Metazoa; phylum Arthropoda; class Insecta; order Trichoptera; family Phryganeidae; genus Eubasilissa; species Eubasilissa regina. The sequence continues at coordinate 24,434,139 of JAINEB010000009.1, forward strand.
CAGATAGTAAATGTATAAGTAAATCAAAGTGATCAGTTCTCCGTGTCTTTATCCAATCATGATGATAGAACTGGTTTATTCCGCAGAGCGGATATCACTTTCGTCAGTCAAGCTGAGGTCACATGGCGAAGACACAAATTAGAATATCAATAAATATCTCGAGGATTACAATAGTTAGCACAATTTCGATGTAATAATGTACATAAAGATGCAATACATAAAGATCTGGCAATTTGGTGATGGTGATAGGATGGTCAGCAGGATGGAATCAGCGAAGGCGATGGCGATGATCAAGAGGATTGCTGTCGGGCGCGTGTTGGTTCAAATGGCGCGTGGCCTTTGTCGAGGGTGTGGCAGTTGGAATAATGCGAGCAATATTATCCATGAGATGGGAGAATATAGATACAGCGATACGTATAATCGGATGATATACTGCGGCGGAGATTCAGTTGGATATTTGTCGATGCATGATCGCGAAACAAAATGGCGTGCGCTCGGAACGTTGAAGATATTCACACGCCGGCTATGATAGAAATTAAAGCACTCCGTGAACCACTGTACCACAGATGTTGACACAAGATGTATATAAAGTCAGTAATAGAGGTTTAATGTCAGATTAATGATCACACAACTCATCAATATCGAGATTGGTTAGATTACTTAGAGAGCTGACAGAGGATCTCCCGACTTCAACAGTTGTTTGGGCGAATCTGCTCTATGCAAGCAGATGGGAAGCGGATATATACAGGGACTCTTTCTTTGGAGAATACGCGACGGGTGACAAGACTCAAACTGAGACACTTGTCTATGAGAGAATTTTATGCTATTACTATACGACGTTATATAGAGTCAAATTTATTTAATTATTATAATTGCATATATTTATATCTTTTAACGTCCACATTTTATTACGGAGTCGTGTAGAAAAAATTGTTAATGGTATCCTTATTCGTAAAAAAAATCGGAAAAATCTTTCGAGCAGTTTATTTAAAGATTAACAATTTATAAATTTATGTTAAAGAGAACAAATGATCATTGTGAAGTTGTAGTTTTTTCAGAATACGGTTCAAATCCCGGTGGCAGCTTAACTATTTTTCCGATAACTTGATTTTATCTGTATGTATATCTTTCTAATTAATACATTTAATTTGTATTTAAATATCACAGAACTATGTTCTAAAAAAACTACAACTACACAATAATAAGTAATTCTGGTTAAGTTATATATAAGTTGTATTAAAGTTTATCCAAAAATTTAATAAAAATTAAACTGAAAAATTTCTGGCGTCTCCTAGCGTATAATGAAAAAATGGTATCGCAATAAAAGGGTTGGGAGCTAATATATTTTTTGGATAAATTGATTTTATCTATATGTATGACTTTTTAGTCGATGTATTTAATTTGTATTAATTTTTGAATTTATTTGTTGTAAGACTAATAATTATTTTTGACGCTATAGCCAAATCTATTGATATTTTTCTTTTGTCATTATTTTTTTTTTCTGTTTTAATTAATTCGGGAGTATACAGAGAAATAAATCGTAAATATTTAAATAACATTTAATAAAACAATTAAGTTTACATATTAAAAATGTATACTTTTTAAAGTCAATAATAATATATATTACTTATGATATTACTACCGGTAATATTTGGTTTAAATAGTTCATCATATGGCTGTGCAAGTGCCATCATTCTCATATTTAATCAAATAGTAATGATATTTAGATATAAAAATATGTTATTACTTTATTATTTGTATCGTAAATTCACGATGACAATACAAATTAAAACTGTTGATACATACAAATTTCAATCGAGATCCATTATTTATACTAGAAAAAAAAAACGTCAAACGCAGACAGTCGTCATCATTATGCAGGCAACATCTAACAAGTTAAGAAATGCAATATTATGGTAATTTTTGTTTGTAGCGAGGTCGGCATAATGTTATTTGTGAAAATATCAATTATGTGGAGGTAAAATGAAAGTTAATACAAACATTTGATAACATCTAAATATAGTGAGCATTATCTTTCATACGTCACATAATATTTGACAGATTTGAAGCGAAAGTCGATTGCCTCCTGCTGGTAAAGGAATATTAATGTAAGTATTTTTAAACACAACAATTGTACTCATATAGTTTGTTGAATCACCTAAACGAAATAGTGTTATCGTAAATATCAATATTATTATATTATGTATATATATATAATAATTGTTGAACCTGCAGATGAACGTCTTGCAAGAACCTTGGTGTGTGAAGATTTAAACTTTAACAATTAAAATAAGATTTATTTATTTTATTTGTGTCATAGTACAGTGTGTTATAATATGATTCGGAACCTTGCCTACTACACTATTATTTTACTGTATTATAGCAGACAGTGCTTTTCCGGTATAGTAGTTAACAAAGTGTAATGTTCTATGTACAAAAAAAATAAAAATAAATATATATATAAGAGTAAAACAAGGTGAACTTGAATATCATATAAATACAATATAAAACTTATATCAAATGCAATGTTCAATTTTTAAAAAAGTTAGTAAAATGAGAGTAAATAAGTAAATAATATATAAATATGACGTAATCTTATGAAAAATTGTAATGTTCAATGTATAAAAAAAGAGTGCGTAAAATAAGTAAATAATATTCATATCATCGTAATGTTCTATATAAAAACAGTGAAAAAGTTCAGTTAAATATTTAAAATTATTAAATAACTTTAGTTTTTCTCACAATCTTTCCTTAAGATAAACGCACAGAATAACCCTTAAGATGTTAATCTTACAGGAAATAAAAGTGTAAACCCAGTAGTAACAAAAGCATATCCAGACAAATTACACAAATAATGGGCAAAAGAATTTATTACGAAGTAAGCGATTTGTTTTGCCGCAAACAGTATTAAAAAAGTCGGTTCATTATTAAATGAAAGTAAATTTTGTCGGACCGATAGAAGGTAAGCCCTTCCACGTTTCGACCTATTGTCTAACCCATCTCAGCCCTCACTTGACAGCGGGCCCTCTCTGCTCACTGGGTTGTGTATTGTTTATACTTTACTTGGGATGTCCATTTCGGATTATTTTTTAAGTGATCCCCCATGGCTTCGGTCGTGTGTATGAGGTATGAGATCGGACTAAAGGGGGAATAATTAATTCGAGTTTTTTATGTTAACCTGCACAATATACATACGGGAAATGACATCGTAATATGTTAGACCGACCACAAAAATCTATTCAAATTTATATTGAATTTCCTTTCCCCCTATTCGAGAAGCTCATTTTCTTTCACCATAGTAGGTAAGTTTAATTTATTTGATTATTTTAAAAATCTAGATTAATAATTATTCTATATGTTATTTCAATTACATATATTTAAACATCTGTAATCATAAATTCGGTTGTTATTTATTTATATACATTTTGACATCCATATTTTTGTACTAACAGAGATGGATACATAATAAACATACATAATACATAGTTTATTGTGTGAGATGGAGTAGACTTCACCTCTGATATATACAGTGTTATCCTGGCTACTTTGCTAGACTAAAGTCTGTGTTAAAGTAGCCATTATTTTTTTCGTGCTGTTGTGGTGTTATTTGGAATAAAAAGAGAAATCAAATATGAATAAAAAAGTAAAAATAAAATAAAATTATAATAAAAATATATAGAGTGGGAGTATTGTAGGACTAGTGAGTTATTAGTAAAAGAAAAGAGTTATTAGTAAGTTATTAGTAAAAGAATATCTACCGATAATATTGTTTATTGACATAAACGAGTCAATAAACATCGTCTTTTACCTGCTAATACATGTGATAGAAGATGAAATGAATTTAAAAAATACAGCCATACAAATATGGTCAAGCAACGTTTCGCAACTGAAAATATTCTAAAGACAAAACTTTTTTCAATATTATCAACAACTATATTGGCAGATTTCGTTCAATCTTTACCCTTCCATAGCCAAGCAGTTACATGAGTCTACCAACATATGTACCTTCTATAATATTAACAAAAATGTGCATAATATAAAGTTTATACTAATGGTTAAAATATGATATTAATTATTTTACACACTATTAAATGTTCTAAAAACTCTTTTTTTACGGTAGCACGAGTTGACATCATGGCTTCATACTGTTATTTTGTGGTTACGAAGATGGTAACTTTACAAGTTAGGATACGTCTGTTGAGATTACTAAAATAGATCAGTTAGGAGAGCACTTTATTCTTTGTATTTTTAATTATATATTTGCTTAAATATCAAGGTATGATAAGTTTTAAAGAATCGCAATCATTCATCAATAAAGCGTGAATTTATATCATTAGTTATATATTTCATTTGACAATACGAACGAAATACTTAGAAGCATAATACACAAGAGCACGTATAAATAATTATGGCTCCGCCCGGTGATACTCATCTTATAATTTCGTGTAACCATATAATATTATGTATTTTATTAATTAGAATTTAAGTTATTGAGGTTAAAAATTACAAAACGCGGCAGATTTATCTAGAAGAAGTGTTTAATCTTTTTTCATCACTCAAACTCTCTAGCACATATTTATTAAGTTTACATGCGATGAAGAATTGGACGCTTAGAAAATTATTATGTATCGTAAGAGAATAAATTAGAAAAATGTATGTTTATTAATTATATTGTTTAAAATTGACATACAGTTATATACGTATATACATAATAGATGATTTTTAATACCTGGTATGTTTGTGTATACATTATAAAATTGATTGATTTGATTGATTTCTAAATAAGTATTATACCAACTCGATTATATGGCGTCTGAAATATAATATATCATCATTATAATATATATCATTACAACATCATGTTTAATTATTTAAAAAAAAATACTTTTCTTTCACGTACCGCCTTCAATCGAAGGTTGATAACCAAGTAGATTGTTGATGTAGTGGTCAAGACGTTGGCCTAGTGATCTAGTGATCGGGGGTCGGAAGTGAAAAATTGTGTCCGAAGTATGCAGTTTTCCTTCGTTTGATAATTTTTATTAAATATTTTGACCTATTTTTGCGATTTAGTATGTCTTATAAAAATTAAAAATATTTATAAAATTTATAATGTAAAGTGCAAAAACAGGTGTCACACCACTTTGGTCTTCAATTTGACAAGACGAAAATATTGGACGATGATCGTGTCAAGACAATCGTGTTCAAGGTAGACCTTGTTTCAAAGTACACGCCATGTTCTATTTTGAAACTCAAGTCGAACATATTATTACGTATCTCCATAATCATATTTTTATTTGCGTTTAAGTGGAATGAATTAAGCATCAAAATAGAAAAGTTTTCAAAGAGTGTTGACAACCAATTTCTTGAATCATCATCAATGATTCTTGCTCAGTTAACATGCACGCATATATTTATACAATAATTACGATTACTGATTAATACTTCATAAAAAATCACCTTTTGATCATGCTAAATCTTTAGTAGACGTTCTGGATTAACGTTGCCTCCAACACTAATACATATCACATTTTTAATTACGTTATTCCACATTTTAAACTTTTCTGTTTTTTGTTGATTTTTAATGAAAAACTTTGATGTAGCTTAAAGTGTACAAAAAGTACGAATCATATTATTTAAAAAAAAAAAAAACTTAATATAGTTGACAGGAGCGTTAAATTAGCGACGCACTTGACATAATATATACATCTAATTAAGTTGTTCCAATTTCTTCAACATTTCTAAAAAAATAAATGTAATTTTATTACTGTCAATTAAGTTTATAATAATAGAATAGGCAATGGAGAAAAATTCAAAGATTAAATCTTACGCTTGATGAAATTAAATGATGCATTTTTTAATTACTATTTTTTTTAATTCCCATGACATGCGGAATCCATGGTGTCCCCAGTAACAACGCTACTGTTCTCCGGGGGCGTCACACCGGAAGATAAATCTTTAATAACGAAAATTCGCCCCGCAATTCCCCAAAACTCATTTATTAAAAGGGACAGTGGCTGCCGAGTGTTTTTCTGAAATACCTACCCCCCGCCACGTTTCTCCGAGGAACGGAAGTAATGTTTACCGGCTTGCCCGGTAAATTTCGCTCATATATAAGATGAAAAAAATTGCTTGAATCTGTAAATTGTTCATTTAATTAATTATAAGATTTAAAACTGGTGCAAAATCCTGTATTTTCTGCTTTTTTCCTTCCTCTGTCTACAGCCGTTAGATCCTTTCTCTCTTATGGTTCCGCACGTCTTCGGTATTTCACTTTTTAGTGTGTTTTGGAGGTTAGACCACTCGCACTACATCTTATGTTCGAGCTGATTGTTCAGTGCACGTGTGTTCCATTAAGACGATTCAAATTTTGTTTTACGTTTGGATTCGCCAGGTTTTCCCTCAAGGTCTATCTTTTTCTCACATCTTGACGTTATTTATCAAAAAGACAAATAAGACTGGTAATTTTCAAGTCAGTTTACGCTCACACCAGTGGCGTAACTATGCTAATACAGCCAATGCAGTGTATTGGGGCCAAGTTAAATAGAGGCCCAATAAGTACGCCCCCTATAATCTATTTGGCATTGATATTTTTGTATCGTAATGTATCATAATGTATGGAATCGTTTGTATCGTAAAATATTGAAATATAAAAATTTTAAAAATTGTGCTACGAAAATATGTGAAAACATTATCGACGTAAACAGTAGCAGTAATACGTTAATAAAACGCCATAAGCAAATAATTTTTTTTTTCAATTGCAAGTGCATATAAAAATATAATAATACTTATATTTTTTTATGAAGTCTGAATATTATATTGAGACGAGTGCTATTCTTATTATTAGATATACCATGCGTATTAATATTCTTATATATTATATAAAATACTTATTTAGAAAACCTATTTTACCATTTTGCGGTGGGGCGCAATTTTTGTAGTTGCGCCACTGGCCCCCACTTTGACCTACGGCCATCAACTGTCATAATGACAGAGAGGAATTGGTCAAGAATCCAGGTTGCAGAAATAAAATACCTAAGAGAAGTTGCGGGAGTAACATTAAGAGATCAAAGATGAATCCGCTGCAGCTCTAAATAGAATCTCGGCAAAGTTGACTTGAATACATCATTTTCTCATCAGTTTCAGAAAAAACACATGTATAAAAACTCAGGAGAATATCGAAAAGGCAAATGGAGAGACTACGAAGATAGATCGACCTATTAGTGGCGTAAGAGTGTTGTCCTTGGCGTAAGAGTGTTGTTAGGCTTCCGACACGGTTAGAATAAAGGGGATGAAAAAGAAGAAGTATAATCCTATGAACGATAATTTTTGTGTAACAACCAGTGCGTGCTTTCAGTATTCACCTACAGAGCCGATACTTGGACCCACACCGTCAATGTGAAACAGAGTATATCTTCGAGAGGTCGAGGACCTAACCTAAAAATTTTAACCAAGGTGACAGATGTGGCCTAAGAAATCTGTATACTTAAGTGGTAACTGTCAAAGTGATGACGGATGGTGTGGAAAGAAGGTCGTGGATGGACATCTCGCATTGATCAAGAAGTGTTGGGCGTCATCAAGTACCATAGAGTGACGACATCAGAAGAGTGGCGGGCAATAACAGATGGATGAACATAAGGTAGGAAATTGGTGATCCTATGTATATCCAGCCAGAGACATGATAACGAATGAGTTATAAATGATCAATAAAATATTATATATTCATAATAATATGTTATTTTCATACATTTATTCTTATTGTACATGAAGATATATCAGAAATGATATAGATATGTTCACTCATTACATAAGGATATTTGACGTGAAAAAAACGACACACTTGTATTGACTATCTTATTATTTTGCGCATGACATGTTTGAGTATTATAATAGTTAAAGGTATATTATAACATGTTTAAATATTATTCGCTGATATATATGTATATACATAGAAATAGAGTACGTCCGCTGAAAATTTGGCACGATCAGGTAAACCATATACTGGAGGAGGATCATGTTAAAAGCTTCGAAAATCGGCGAGCTTGTATGATAAGATGTATGAATGTGTATGAGGCGGGAATTGTGTGTCAGGACAGAATGACACAATAGTGTGGCGCTCTATCGGAAACGACGTGATGGTAAGTTAGTTAGTTACTTTATATATATACATACATACATATATATATATATATATATATTAGAAAGGAGATTTCTTGGTTTTCTCGCATCTGTTGGTCACAAGAAGGATTATTGGTGTCCTAACGTTTCGGGCAAGTCTTATTATTCATGTGATCATGGAATACATATTTTCAGGCAGGCAGTTCAGCACTAAGCGAATTTTATAATTAGGGCATTTACGACCTAATGTTTGGCTTCTGGTAATTCCTTTCTGACATTATACTCAGTAGGTAAAAACCTCAAATTTAACATATACAAGTATATCATCAATTGAAGAAAAAGACTGTATCAAGTACCTTGGAATCATAATACATAACAATCTCAAATGAAAGAACATATTACTAATCTCACAAACAAAATAAAGAAAACTGCCTACATATTTTTTAGACTTAGAAACATCTTATCACTTACATATCTGAAAATAATATATTACGCGTTTGTATAGTCACATTTGCAATACAGTATTATTGGATGGGGAAATTTATATAAAACTTCAATGTCACAATGTTACTCAAAAAAATGATTATAAAAATTATTCTAAAAAAAAGACTATCCATATATATAGTAGACATATCAAAAAAATTCAATAATTCAAATTTTCAAAATTAAAAATCAATTAAATTTTAGAAGCAAATTCCGATCTACAAGGTATAGAGATCTTATTGAAATCCCAAAACTAAAATATACCGAAACTCAAAATCAATATGTTTATCAAGGCATCAAATTTTTTAACAATCTCCTTGTCACAATTAGAATAATTACAGACTATCATAAATTTTTAACTGAAGTAAAAAAAAATATGTACACAGACTAACTGAAACATAAATTAACTCGAATTACTCCTTCTCTATACAAAGTCTTACTCTTAGAGAAGAAACAAATGTATATATATATATATATATATATATATGATTATTCAAATTGTATTATATTTTTAATATTAATAAATAAAAAAATAAAAATGTATATATATATATCGTACGTTTCTAGTAACAATGTCCATTGAAAAGTGATTGAAAATGTTTTATCAGAAAAATATACAATAATATAAATAAGTTGACCCATTTATTAGTATTTTCTACGATTGTATTTATTTGCATATATATTTGCCGAGGCCATTTTGTTTAGAGAGCTCCCTGGATAGCTTTCTCATTTGTCAACGGGCCTAAAGTGTTTGACTGCAGTGGGTTATATTGCATATGACTGCTACACATTTGATATTCCAAAGAGTTTATGATTTTATACTTTTTTCAAAACTAACAAAGCATCTACTCACTTTTACAAATGTCGTAAATATTTTGCGTTAATATATAAATTGCTGAAAAAATTTGAGTTTCTTTCTGTTACAGATACTTAATACTAAAGATCGCTACATAACACTGGGCCAGATATGTCCAAAGATATCTCTTCCAAAGGCTGCAACCACTGGGAAGACCTTGAAGGAGATGGAGAAACTATATTGAGAAAGATGCAAGAAAACACTGCATTTATAACCGGACGACTATCTATGAACATAGACGGCATTGGCGAAAACTGCTACTTAAGATGACAAAGATCGTTAATAAATCGAAGAGATATAATAACGATGATGATGAAGATGATGGCATACATTAGTAAAGTAAAAGTCTAAACAAAAATTCTCTTAACACCGTGTTATTAATGAGTAATATGCCTAATAATCTTAAGCACAAGTTCAAAGAAACTAGGGACTACCAAATGTATAGACATGAACTAACGAAAATTCCTTTTTTCAATATTTTCATTTTGGTGTCATTTTGGCACCACTTACGTAATCAAATAGCTTCGCGACTTTTTTTAAATATATGACTCGATTGGAACGAAAATTTAAACGCTGACATTATAATATGCTTTAATGTAATAAATACGGCTTGTTTACACAAAGATTTAATTTTCGAAGAGTAAATACTTAAATACCTCTCGTCACGCAACTAGTGTTCCGAACCCCTCTCCTGTATGTACACTTTATTTCATGTATATTCACTTACTGATTTGTGAAAGACACCCTAAAACGTTCCTAAGTTTTTCAATTTTGTAAAACGAAATTTGTTTTGTTTATCACGATGCCTACTGGCGCGTGTTACTAGCTAGTTCAATCGTCTCCAATTAGATTAGGTTAGGTAAGGTCATGTTATTATTAATGAACTAACCTAACCTCATCTTTGACCCAGAACAATAAATCGGCGACCAGCGTAGCGAAGAGCTCATGGTCACTAATAATGTAATATATAATATAAATAATAAGAAAAACACTTAGTATAAAATCTCTATTTATTAATACATCAACAATAATAGTATATTTATTATAATTACATTTCTTAAATTTAATTTTGTTTTTATCTATGCTTGGATTTTAAATGTTAGTATACGCTGTTTCCCGAAAAAGATACCATAGGTATCGAAACATGTTGATGTACAATAATGGTTTCAAACAAAAAAAAATTCTTATTATTTGCGTAATTTTGATAATATTGAAGAAGTAATATATAATATGTTGATAAACTAAAATATGCAATAATCTAGAATTGCTTAATCGGTATAAGTACCTATAAGACTTATAAATAAATCAGGCGTACGATCCACTACAATCTTGTATTAAAATAATGGATCGAAGGAAAAATGTTTCTCATTTTTATTGTGCTTAATTCGAACGATTTTCTTTAAAACTATTAATTCGTATTAAATAAAATACAAACACTTTGTATGAAACCACTAATTTTATTACACGCCAGCAGGTTTAGCTTAGATCTAGCTTCGTCAGGACGTATTTAAAACTGTTTTAAATACACCCTGACGAATCTTGAGCTAAGCGAAACCTAGATAAACATTTATTCTCCTTTAGATACTATTGCTTGTAACTTTGTATGTCCTAACAAATTTGGTATAGACGTGAATGTTGTTTATATATAAAGTTTCCTTAGAGATGTTTTTTTAGAATCCAGAATCATTGACAAAATTTAAAAAAAATTATCTACGAAAGTATTCAGACATTTTATTTGTAACATTTAACATAGAAATTAATAAGCTTTTAAATATTATGATACCTTCACTTTATGAATAACTTAGATAGAAAAACAATATATTTAACTAAAAATAATCATTAATTAGATTATAAAATGGAGTCGTAGGTACTCGTGTTTGGAGTTATTTAGAGGGTTTTATAAAGATGTTTTAAATATTATTAAGTTAACACATACTCTGCAGTGGTGGGTCAGATTTGACCCAGGTGTTTGTAAAAATATGAATTACGCTACAAATATTCGTGACAACTTGTCACATATTTATTTTAAAATCTCATTTTATTAATTAAATTGGGTGTAGATGTGTTGATTGATAAACACGGTAAAAGTAAAATAAACTCTCATTATGATTATTTCTAAATATTTATTGTATCATCAAGTATATAAAAAACTAATTATTATTTTTGATAATTCTTATTTAAAATAGTTTATAATCCCATTATTCATTTTTTTTTTGAAGTCACAATATTTTATAAATAATCCTTAAATATGCATTTTTTATGAGAACTGTACATTCATTACATAATTTTAAGCACTCTTTACATTGATTGTATTTTCTGTTTATAAATTCAAACATCATCGCGATTATGTAATAATATTATCTGTATCCACAGCATCTCGGTTCGTAGCACCTTCCCGGATCCCTTTGTTCTTTCTTCCGATAGTTATGGGGGCATTTTGGTACAGGTGGCGGACAGACTCCCGGGAACACTGGCCGACACGTGTACCTTCCCGAAGGTCTCATGCAGGCTGGGGCGTTGAAGCACGTTGCCTTGCAGGGAAAGTCGTAACAGCAGGGTGGAAACGGGCTTCGGACTTCAGGACGGGGTGGTGGTCTTTTCAAGGGTTTTACCCTAATTGGAAAAGGCTTTAAAGGCCTGTGGCAAACTTCTCTAGCTGGATGAATTTCTTCTGTGCCGCAAAGAATAACCGACATATTAAATTATATAATTCACTCTATTTTTGTACAAGTTTTGCGATAGTATTGCGACTTCTGATTATTTTTTTTATATTTTTAAAAAATATTTTTCACATTTTATCTCGTATTATAAACTTACTCGGAAAATTTTGTCGATAGCAACCACCATTGTTAGAAAAACCAACAAAAGATATTTGAAATATTTGAATAAATTTCAAATATTTAAATAAATTGATAGAACGACTACTAAATGTGAAACAAACGAAGTTATACGCTCACACAAAAAAAAACATTTTGGAAATATGTCAAAATTGATCGTGCAGATTTAACAATACAAACATTTAAAAACAAAAAAAAAAATTGATAACAGCATAGTTTGCAAAATTCAACAAGTGTTACAATGAGTCCGTCAAAATCGTGCTCGAAACCTAAACCAAAATGTACAATACCCATACGGTACTGCCCTCCCGCGCCGCCCTGCAACTGCCCACCGCTGTGCGCTCCGCCCAAGTCCACCTTCAGGTGTTATGGCCCTTGCCCGGCACCCCGCTGCGCCTGTCCCGAGAGCTGGCCGACCCTGCTCCCCAACATCAAATGCTGTCCAAAGCCAACCCTCGTGCAGCCCCCTCTTCCAGTTCCCGTGATGCCTGTGTGCCAATCGCCTAGATGTCGTCCCGAAGCTTGCAGAAAGAAAGTGTTACCCGAAATCCGGGTCAAGCAGTATCCGCCTCTCGTGCCGTTCTGCTCTCCCTGCAGGCCGCTGTCGCCACCTCCTTGTTCGAGACGCAGAGTGAGGTGTCTCGAACCCGTGCTGCCGTGTTGTCCCAGGACATGCCCTTCTCCGCCGTGCAGGAGGCTGATACCGGAGCCCCCTTACCCCCCCTTCTGCCCCGTTTTGCCGCCCTGTAGCTGCCCGGCGATTCCTCTTATATGCCACAACTCTGTGTTGAGCTACCGCGCGACATCGCTCTGCGACAAGGCGAAAGACATCAACAATCCAAACGTGTGCTACGTTCCTGTAGACAGGAGGGAAGTAGCTCAAGTTTGCTGCGATATGGGCTGCTGTATTTGTTAAACACGTGATTAAAAACGAAATCATAAATAAGGAACACGAAAAATATTACAGGAATTAAAAAAACACGGAATATATTTTATACATGTATTAATTAATGATGTATTCATTTATAATCTCGAGTGAAATGTAACAACCGATAAATAAATAAGCCGAATTGTGCATAACGACTATTTTTTAATTATGATATAATATAATGGTGCATAATCTGTATGCACCATTCCATATAGAAATATATTACAGAAAAGCAGAAATGCACTTAGTAAAATGAGATTGAAAAATAAGTTAAATATATATAATATATAAATACTGTTTCAATAGGAATGGAGATTTTCTGTGTAATATTTGAACGACATTGGTATTGACTCGTAATATAATATTATTGTACTTTTCCCTATAAAATAAAGTTTTAACTTGATTAATGGCACAGATCACTCTTGAAGGATAGATCGCCTATTTAAACGAAGAAGACGAAGAAGAATAGAGATTTATGCATTGCAAAAAATATTTGAATAATTTAATAGATCTACTCATCAAAACTGGATACATTTTTTTTTATATCTAACTCAATGGTGTAGAATAAATTGCTTTATTTCACATTTTATATTTATTTTCAATTTTGATTATGAAAAAATATGCTGACATTATATATTTATTTTTTGTGTATTGAACTTCTGATGAAATTTTCTGTTATTTTATAAATTATGTTAATGTCTGAATAGGATGTGTATAATAATAATAAATTATAATAATTATGGATGTGTATAATAATAAAAAAATAAATAAATACATTATGTGGTAGAAGGAATAAATACAATTTATAAAACTGACGAAAGCGATTAAGGCGATATTAATATGTAGCTGATATGCTATTTGCTGTATAATTTTTAATTAATTCTCAAAATTATTTCTCAGATTCGTCTTTTTGCAATGTTTAGTTATAGTGCAAATCTAAAAGATAATTAAATCAGTTAGACACATATCTCTTATGAATTAATTTCATAATTTAATTTTATCAATTAAACCTATATCCCAAAAAAAAAATATATAAACATTTTATGGAACACAATAACTTCACAATATTTTGAAATTTGTTAGATGTGGTAGCATGGGTAAATAGGTGAACGCTTCACTGTGCAAAGTGATCACTTAAGCCAGCCGATGATAGGTGGTAAGCCCTGTAATGCCCAAGACTTCCGTATATCCCACGTAAATAAAAATAATAGCTTCGTCGCTCTGACACATCTATATCACAATAATTTCACTTTATGTTTATGTATGTACTTACAGTACATTAGTAATATAATAAAAAATAGCACAAATAGCGAATAAACGTGAATCTACATTTATAATAGTACGAGTACGAGTCAAAACAGGATAAAAAAATAATGGTAAAGGATAATTAATATGACGTTATTATCGTAAATTTTTTTCCTCAAAAACTCTTTACATTAACTTTTTATTCCTACATAGGCATTGGTATAAACATTTGTCATGTGAACTTATGGGTATTATTTTGTTTATAGGTATGTTTTCAGTTTTTTTTTAATAAATTCTCTGATTTTTCAAAGTTCTCGACTGTTCCTTGTTAGGGCAACAAATACTGCTACTGTTTCGGGATTACTGCAGCAGTCGCTCGATCGCTAAACAATAGTGATCAGTTCTATAACTCTACTTCTGTCTGAATGATGATCTAAAAACTTGATGCCTAACATTAAAGTTGTCTGGGATGCAAAGCGCTTGAAGATGAGAGGTGCCATGATATGTGTCACATTGTATATCAGCCGAAACAATTTAAAAATGGAGTCAACGAATCTTCTGTGTACAATTTTTTAGATTTATTAGCTGACGTTTCATGATCTCACTGTAGGATCCATCATCAGAGATGATATAATGTGTTACTGTTAGTCTTGTGATTAACTAGTGGCTTGCAGTATCGTGTCGAAAGCAGGGTGTGACGTTTTGAGGCGCTGGTTTGCAATACCGCGTCGTTTTAATTTCGAAACGTCGGCTAGAAATGTCAGATTTGCTCAAATAACAGTAAACTTAAGATTCTGAACAGCTGTGAAAGCATAATAACATTTTTGGAGTCATCATGGTTCACGTAAAATATATGAAATGAGAATTTTGATATTCTATATAATAGATCTTGCACCTCAACTAGGGAAAGATTGTAGAAAAACATCATGGCTATGAGGGTAGACCCACCGCTTACACAGGACCGTTTATAAGCATAAGCTCCTATACGGTCATGCTCATTTGCCACCTGGTTGTCATTTTTTTATGCTACGTAGCAATGTAGCTTAGCGCATAAGCGTCTAAGCAATAACGCTTGGCCGCCAATCAAAACATCCCTTATTGCACCTTTGACCCCATACAAAGATCTGAATGGCTGAAGAACCTGAGGCAATGGTTTGGCCAACCTACTATAAAGCTTTTTCAGACCCCAGTAAACCAAGTGCCAACGTCCGTTGAACGGATAGGGCACAAGAAAAAGAGAAGAATATTATGCTAATAGTACTAGTACAATCATGATAGGTTAGATCAATAATCCGGTCCTTATGTGACACCGAAAATATAATACATGCATTAGTTGCCTCGCGGGGATGATGTCCGCGATATATTGTGATTGAACAGTCATGACATATAATAGAGAAAACATTCAATCTTTTTACCATTTATTAAGTTAAGAAAAAAATTTATTAGAAATTACTTATTATAAATCTATCAATTATTGCATATTACGATCCAAAACCTTTTCAGTAAGCTCGTATAACGTATACATGTGATTTATTGTACAAGTACCTACCTAGTGAACGAAAAATATTTTAAAAAACGAATAAAAAAGTATGTTGAATATTTTGCCGTTAATCGATTTTTATTCGCGTATTAATTTATATTCCAAATTTATTTTATATAGAAAAAAAAGGATTTTACCATTTGAAATCATAAGAGATTAATTTTTTACGACACTCTTTCAATACTCATATTTGAAAGGATTTAACAGTTTGTCATATTAAAGGTAAGATTCATAAATTAATTAATGACGATTAATTGATTATTATATATTATTGTATTCAAAATAAAATATCTACTCGAATTTAAATTAAAACAATATTAACGAAATGCATTACTTTACTAGAAATTACACTACATTTATTTATAATGTATGTATGTATTTATATAAATGAATGTATTATCAAACATATTATCATACTTAATAAATTGCGCTGCTTTGTATAGGGATGCATTTTTCTCATAAGCAAACTATCGCATATCTTTGTTTTCTTTATTCTACAATTATTATTAAATTAATTCAATATTTATTTTTATATTCATATTAATGTACGATATATTTATATATCTATTTATCATATGATATAAATGTACTTATGTTTTTTTTTAAACAATTAAATGCAGTGTTTTAAAATGGTAATCATAATCAATTTATTTATATTTATTTATATATGTATTGACATACATATTTTTGTTCTAACAGAGGTGAATATATTTTACATAATAAACATAAGACATTACTCATAGTTTATTATGTGGGATGGAGTAGACTTCACCTCTGATATATGCAGCGTTGTCCTGTATACTTTGCTAGATTGAAGTCTGTGTTAAAGTAGCCAGTTTTTTTTTCGTGCTGTTGTGGTGTTATTTATCGATAGGAATAAAAAGAGAATTACAATGTATAAAAAAGTAAAAATAAAAAATATATATATGTAGTAGGAGTGTTGTAGGACTAGTGAATTATTAGTGAAGGTATTGTATAAATTATATTAGAATGTTGGATATCCATGCTTCTGATTCATCTCTACCTGATTGAATCATATATTGGGTCCATATCTGTGTAATCTTATTGGAATTGTACGATTTCCAGTTGGTACTGAGTGTATTGTATAGTTTTGGAGCTAGGAACATGTAGAATCTTTGATAAAATGTCGTTGTTGCTCTGGTAACTGGTGTGTAGATGTTTGTTGTTTGTCTTGTGTTGTGTCCATGATTTATTGCTTGAGGAGAGTTGTTGTTAGTATGGAAATATTGAACAAGTCTCAACATAAAGATCTGAATGTAATGGCCCAATGGTGTGGGTTCTGGATTCCTCAAGTAAGTTTAGCCACTTCGATCCGTTGTCCATTGCCAGTTTGCGATCCAACCAACCATTGTTTGCTTGGGTTTTCCAATATTTCATCGGCCAGTATGTTTTGCGTAAAATACTTTCTTCACTAGTCCATTGTGACACGAGTGACACGAGTCCACCTCGAGCAATCTTGATATTGACTCGTCGGGTTTACCAAATTCTGTTTCTCATTTATGATTATAGCGTATGGCTCACAGAGAACCAAACAAATAGGTATGCAAAACGAAAATTCCTCGTTCCAAAATTTTAATTTTGGTAGCACCCGCGTGATCACTTTGGTGCCACTCACGCAATCGAATAGATCCGCGACTTTTTTTAAATATGACTCGATTGGGACAAAAATTTAAGTGCTAGCAATGTTATATGTATTCATGTAAAAAAATACGTCTTGTTTACACAAAGATTTAATTTTTGAAGAGTAAACACTTTTACTGTTGCATAAAAATGTGTTATAATCCATCAGATTTATGTAGCGTTGGATAAATCTGTGTAAAATGCCCCTCGTCCTGCAAATATTATTACAAACTTTTCTCTTATGTATACGCTCTTAATAATATATCATGTCTATTCATTTACTTGTCTGTAGTATTGCTATATTTTTACACTTAAAAATCATTATCATTCACGTCATCGCCTTCTTGACTATACTTCTCCACTTTTCTCGACATCTTGCAGAAGTTTCTGTTGTTTTTCCACTCGGTTGGTCCATTGGGCAGGAAATCTTCCTCTTCCTCTCTGTTCTCATAAACTTCTCTAAGCCCTTCTCGCAAGATGCCCTAAAATTGAAGAATTCATCTCAGGCAAATGGTTGAGTCTGTCATTGATGTTCAGTACCTGCAGAATGGAGACATTCGTGCATCTCGCCATCCGTAGTATGCGTGATATGTGTCTTCAATACCATATTTCAAAGATAATTATTATTATAAGAACCCTCTTCTCGTAAGATGCCTCAAAAATTGAAGGACATCTCGGGCAAATGGTTGAGTCTGTCATTGATCTTCAGTTCCAGGAGAATGGAGACGTTCGTGTGTCTCTCCGTCCGCGGTATACGTGATGTGTGTCTTCAATACCACATTTCAAAGATAATTATTATAATAAGAACTTCTCTTCTCGCAAGATGCCTCAAAAATTGAAGGACATCTCAGGCAAATGGTTGAGAGCGAACTTAAAAATACAAATTTTGGATTTTGAATGAGCTGTGAGTAATGTTGATGTGTTATATAGTTAAAAATGTTCACAAATAAGTCGCCTGACTAAATATGATCAACGCCTGCCTGTTTTGTATTATTATTTATTTCTTTTAATACTTCATATATCCATACATTTCAATTAATTTAATTTTTTAAAAACATCGTCATCATCACGTGATATCATCGTTGAGGATGTGTGCTTTCTAAAGGAAGAGTTTACGCCACTGTTGAATATATTCTCAGACTGTCCTCCAAATTTTCAGGCATCGTTCTCTATATTGCTCGCGTCATCTTCATCAAGCTTTTTTGAGGTCGTATCCCTTGGAGTTGCTGTTGCAGAGCCATATTATTGATGTAAGCATTTTTTGGACACAATCGACCGATTTTTAGTGCAACCACGATATCTGCTTCGTTGTATAAAATAGTACAGTTTTACACATCTAAACAGATATATATGTATATGTATATATAATTTTTTTTTAAATTAATAGAGATACGGAATACATGTCAAATAAATGTTTTTACTATTTTCAAACTAAGCTAAATGCTTGTACTGTGAAAATAGAACTAACTTGCTGGTGCCCTGGAACGAAGTGAGAATCCTCTACCACTACATCACTTAGCCAGCATCTTAACCACTAAACCAACAAGCTAATGCGCGTAAAATAATTAAACCTACTGTACTTTTAATTATATTAATACAAGAAATATTATACCTGAACAAATATAAGATATATCATAAAGACGAAGCTATTTTTTATAATAGTTAATAGAAATATATGGAAGTATGGAAATATATGGAAGTACATAAAATAATTTGATTCTCATTGTGCTGTTTCAGGAAATGAATTAACAAATATAGTCCATAGATGGCAATACTGTATTGATACTCTTAGTGTTTCTACATATTAACATACATACAACTTTAAAAAAATTGATAGATATGGAGATTGATTAATGGTTGAGGATGGTGAACGTTATATTTATATAAAGTGATCACTTAAGCCAGCCGAAGACAGGTCGTTAGCCCTGTAATTACCCATACTTTTATATATTTCCATTAAATATAATTTTAAAATGCCTACGTCTCTATAAGGTATTAATTATTTGTTTAATAACAGTGCTTTTGTAGGTTAAAATGCAGTAATTGTGTGTTCTTGGACATATTAAAATATTACTAATATTACGTCTGATTTAGATAACCGAGTTTTTCATGATGATCGAAAATGATACTGTACCAGTCGATGAATCTAATGCAGCTCCCAGTGTCCAGCCTGGGCTGGAGGCTGACGACACTGTCCCGGATTCCACGGTCACCCGCCGCGCTCGTAGACCAAACACAACGTCCAGGATCAGAGGTAACGTACGGCTTCAAATGAACATAACACGCCAGAGACCCTCGATCCGCCGAAATCCGAGGAATGCTGCTACATCGAGGAATTCGGCACATGCGGGGGACGCTAGTGCCCATGCTCGTAGTCTTCCAGCCCCTCTCAGAGCTCTTCGGATATCCATTCGTCGATTCCACCCCCGATATCTTAGATGCGCAAACAGACTTGTGCGCATTTCCAACGGTTGGTACAGAATGAGACATCCGCAATATCTATTTTGGCGTCGTGTTTTAGCACAGAACAGTATCAATGAAGCAAACATTTAATCGGCGTGATTGAGAAAAGTTGGATTTAAAATTGACCGAGTTCCTTAACATCACGACGCATTTCAAAAGTATGGCCAATTATTGATGTCAATTTATTTCGCTCTATTCTTAGATTATCTTTTTTATTATTTATTTTAAAAATGTATTGAAAATTTGTCGCCAGATAAAGGTTTTTGCACTAAACCTTGTAAAGTATACAAGGTGGCACTGTTTTATAACATTTTGCAGTAATGTTCCACCATGGCCTTCATCGTGACCTACTAATGGCTGTTTAGCTATTAGCAAATTACTTTTTTTTAGAAAACTTACATTGTGAATACTGCCATTTTGTGCTAGATATGTTTTAGATCTCATACATAAATCTCAAAATTTGAGCTGCAAAATTTTTTAGACAAGTTGTTTTTATATAACTATTTTGTGTATTATTTTTGATTGCTTGCAATAAATGTCGATTATTGAATATTTTGTTGTTTTTATGACATTAATTTTTTAAAGGTACCAATAAGATATTTAAGATCCAATAGTACATTCACCCGCATTATTGTATCGAATGTTAACATATTTAGTTCGTGATAATAATGTTATATGTAAATTTTAGTAATATTACCTGCCTATGTGAGCAATCTTCGTATCGGGTTATGTCGAGCCATCGAACCCAAGATATCATTACGCAATTGACTGCGGTGAGTAATTTTTAAAGTGAAGAATTATTCGAAAGTCGCTGCAACAATGAAGGTCTTTCATTGTGGTGACTCTTTGACTCTCATTTTCATTTCAATTGATGAAGAATGAAAGTAACCGCCACACCTTGAATTCACCGAAAACTATTTTGTTGTGAAAATTGACTACATAATGCAAAACGATAGTGCTTAGTTATAATTTACTGAGTTTTGTGCCAGGAGGTCAATGGTATCATATTATGTTATAGTTTACGAACAAATTTTTCTCCAATGGAACATTTATGGATTCTAATTGACTGCTTTCTGATAAAACTCGGATCAAGTTATCCGATTAAAATGTTAGATCATGTATTTTGCATAAATCCATACAGACATGATGTGATTAGGATATAGGCCATGATCCATGCTTTAAAGTGACCTACTTCTTATAAAATGCCATAGGGCAGTCTGTAGAAGATATTGAAAACTCCAGATAAAATAAGGTTTATATCTAGGTCATTTTGTTTCATTTGTGGTATTTATAGAAGATATTTTCTTCCTTCATGAAACACAGAATAAAATTATCTCATACTCAACTGATTCCCGATTATCAGTCATAAACATTACTTTATTATTTTGGTTTATTTGTTTTGTTAAATAATATAATAATATGCGGCAGCACAAATAATATATGGAGTTTCCAAATTCTCTCATATAACATCCCTTTTACATCAGCTATATTGGCTCCGATTCCCTGAAATAGTTAAATTTAAATTGTGTTGGTTGATGTACAAGGCGACACATAACATGGCGCCTGTGTATCTTCAAGAGTTTTGTATCACAGACAATTTGAATGGTAGACGTCAAATTCTCAGGTCAGCCTCTACTTCAGACGCGAAAAGGGTTGTAAAACCGACAGTTGCCGAAAGTCGAAATTTAGTGAACAGGTTTTTACGGTGGCAGTTCCAAAGGGTGGAATTATTTTCTTTCTGTCATAAGAAATAGTGTAACATAGACTTTATTTAAGAAGAAACTAAAAACGCACCTTTTCAAAAAATTATTTTTATAAGTGAAAATAACAATTTTTTAATTTTAAAAACAAAGATAACATAAACGGTTTATATGAGGTGAAAGGTTTTACGATTAGCGCTGTACAAATTATCCAATATTATTATATGTTGCACACAATCACTTCCGCCATATAAATCAGTTCTGGAGGAAAAATGAAATAATTAATTAAATTTTATAAATATATAATATGCCTTTATAACGATATCAGTTCGTATTTTTGTAATTTAAAAAAGTTTTATTTTAAAATGCGTTTAATACATTAAATTTTTTTTTATCGTCCTTGTATACATATTTGAACAAATTTTCTGATTTTATATAATATTATTTAAATATTTAGTATTGTTTCTGTTAAACTATTGAAGTAAATATAATTAGAATAATTAATAGACACACTTTTAAAGGCATTAATTTCTAAATATTTTTTTATATATTTTAATTAAAACACGTATTATATCTGCAATTTAGTGATAAAAAATGTATCCATGGCATTTTTCCAAATTTCGTATATATTAAAAGCAGGACAGTTGCTACCGTAAAATCTGTTATATTAACTCTCCTGCTTTTTTATAAATAGTCTAAGAAATACATATACCGGTAAAATAAATGTTCCCAAATTCCACGATTTTGTTTTTCTCTTTGAAATAGTCAAGTTGTTAGCTTTCTGCTACTTTTGACGACACGAACGATCAGATTATTAAATGTCTCGTATGGTTAAAGAATTACATTCAGAAAATTAATCTATTGAATAAATTTTTCTCACCACTATTCACATTTTTTTTGTTGATTTTTTTAGATACTCAATTTGGTCCTGGCAGGGGGAAGGTGAAATGAAGAGGATAACTATATTCATTTGAGTACTTGAGTACAGATGGATGGTATTCATGTTTAGAAGGAGCGAGTATTGGTCAGGGGAAAGAAAGGCGGTGTCTATGTTTTACGTAAAGTTTGAAAGAGTAACTATGCAAATTTTGAGTGAATGGCATTTATATGATGGGGAAGGAATGGAGTAACCAAGAGGGGGAGTATGTCTATGTTTTGCGCAGAATCCTAAAGAGTATTTTTGCAAAATTTGGTCAGTGTGTAGGAGAACAAATAAACAGACATGCACCAATTATAAACACAACGAAAATTATTTTCTGGGTGAACCCGCGCCAAATAGATTTGAGAAAGACTTTTATACTATCGACGTTTTTAGTAAATAATATAACTCATTTTCAAGGGCTTTTATCCTGAATCCTACCCTAAATTGACTAGTAAATTCGTTCGTTATGTGTAAATATCTACTGCATTACAGCTCGCTATAATTATATATCACATAAAGTATGCATTTGTATAGCAATGTTGATATTATTATATTTCGCAAACTTCATCACAGCTAAGCACAAAAATCTGCAATAAAAATAGTCTGCTAGTTTTCTGTTGCCAATTGCCGTTGGCTGAAAATATTTCTAAGGTCAGTCCTACGCGTGAGATCAAGGAACATATGTTTTGGATCACCTCGCCTCTTATGTTCGTTGGCTTTGACTTCACTGCCGGTGGAAGGCGTTTATTTTATTGTTCCTGTCAGTTAAATCTTGAAGCTATTGGAGACATTAATTGCAACGGTTTTAATTGATGAGCAGTAATATCGCACAGCTCCGCAAACTCCAACCCTGGTAGATTTTAGCGATAATTTTAATGCGATATAAAGTTAAATAAAATTTGCCTGATTCTTCATAGCATTTCTAAATGAATGTGAAAGGTTAATAATATTCTAGAAATGCCGTGATTTATGAGTAAAATATACAATTAGAACATTAGATTAAATGTATCAATTATGTCTATTATTATGTACATATAAAATTAATTTTATCGAAAAAATATTTTTGTTGCTACCGGGATTCGAGCCTGGATCTTTTACTATCCGGGGAATTGCATTAACCGATTACACTACACCACCATTATGCAAGTTGATATAATTCAGATTGAATTCAGTTAATACAATTTCAGAGGTGAATTCAAATATACTTAAAAAAAATATACTCAAACCTGATAAACAAGGAAGATAGTTATTTTGTTTTTGAGAAACTAAAAACTTTGAAATTCCTGTCCAGCAAATCAAATATTGTCATCTACCACCCAATAAAATACCCTACTGTCACGTCATGTTTGAGTTAAGTTAAATTTTGTTGGTTATTTATATTATTTTAGTTAATTTAACCCGCTTTATTTATTGAATGGTTCTAAATTATTCTATTTAAGACGAACCTTGTTTATATGTTACAGACAATGCCAATTTTTTAATAAAAAATATGATAGTTTTCTAATAAATGATTCGAAAATTCTGAAAAATATTCTCTTGTGTATATATATATATATTGGATAGATTAGATATGAAATTTATAACTTTTTTTTTTTCAAATGAATTAGCTTTGGTTTACGTGTCCAACCTAGGTAGGTAACTATTTCCCAAGTATTCATAAATTATTCATTTATATACTGTGTAAATTAGAAAAAAAAATACTTCCCGTTCGCCATTAACGGGGTTTCATCTAGTTACAAAATAATGATGGCTAACATGATCACTGAGTGAATATAATTCCGATTCCGTGATAGTCTTACATCACGTATAGACAAGAAGTTCAGTTTTTTATCAGTTGATAATGGCCTAGATAGCCAAAACTATCGACCAATTATTTGGAAAAATTAAATAGATCGTGTTTGATTTATTGTGTTGATTATCAATGAAGTTCTATAAAATGAATACAGTCTGTATTAAAAAAAAAATGGAACTTATTATTCATTAAATATAAAAGTGTGCACATAACAACAATAATTTACACAGATCATTGAACAAATACATACGAATAATATAAATACTGTTCCTGGTCTCACGCGATGGCACCGAGGCAGGCACAATCCCTCCTGGGCCGGAAGCAGAGCGGAAGACTTTTAATAAACCACTCTCTCTAGGGGGACAAGACAAAATAAAACGAAAAACATTGAAGTTGATTTGCAGATCGAACACCACTGCCGGCAGAAATCATCCAGGTAACACGCAATCACCATTCTGACTATTTTGTTGCATCGGATCGCTTTTTAATACATTCAACCCAATCAGCCGACTGCTCATGACAATAATCAAAGCCGCATACTTATAGTGTCCATGCTCTACATCATTTCTGAAACATCTTCTTTAAAACTCTTAGGCTGCGTTATATGTTCACGATTATTATTGTTTAATATTTCAATGCATTATTGAGTCTTAACAAAGGTTATCCGCAAAGTTCATCGACTGTAATTCACCGACGGAAAGTTCACCGACGGGAAAGTTCACCTACGGGAAAGTTCACCTACGGGAAAGTTCACCGACCGGTGGTAAATTTTCCGACCCGCAAGTCGTCGAACGGAAAGTTCACTGATTTTACATGTTTATGTAAATGCCTTCGATGGCTGCTTTCCAGGCTTCCGATTAACAATAAGCACACATATGATATATAAAATGCACTAATCTTTTATTTTTGCTGTCTTTCTGGCCCGATGTGGTTGTTCTTTTAACTGGGTTGTCTTCTTTAGATCGACTGAAGCGCGCACTGATGATTTATTTGAAATGCTGGACTGATCGAAGCACGGGATGTAATTGAATGACTCCTGTCGGTTACCGTCTTTTTATCTTTCCGAAAAAATGGCGGCAATAATCACACACACACACATGTACATTATTATAAACAAAAAACCCAGTGGTGCCAATCTAAGTAACAAGGTGCGTAAACACTACAATTGCTCACCGATTATTTACTACGAAACGTCAGTTGATGTTTTTAATTTCTTAGTTTGTCATTTTATCCATTAAATACATACGATTTATTTTTAATACTTCCGTAACTATTGATCCAATTTCAATGAAATTTAAAATGGAGGGATTAAATAAGGGTCTAGTACGTTTCATCTTTGCCGTGTTTTTGCCAGCCAGTTTATTGCCGGCTAATTAATTAACGATTTTGATCATCGCCTTAATTCATATTTTTTTTAATTCGTAACTATCGGCGAACAATTTTAGAATCGATGAATCTTCCGTTCAACAAATTGCGGGTCGGTGAATTTTTCATTCGAGTAATCTACCACCGGTCGGTGAATTATCTGATCGGTGAACTTTTCAGTCGGCGAACATTCCGGTAGGTGAACTTTTCGGTCGGCGAGTTCTTGTCGGTGAACTTTACTAGGATCTTAACAAAGCTATCGTTGGCGGAAATACAATCACAATGTGTGAAATACCACTTGTCTACGTATAATATATTCGAAAGGTAAAATAAATGAATAAATTGTTACAGGTCTATATTCATATATATATATATATATAGGTTCTAGGTATATCTTAGTTGCAGAGCCGCACTCAATTCGAGTGTTAATTCTACCAGAAAAGAGTTTTAAAAAAACTCCCTATAATCGAAGCACTGCAGAGGTACCTAAATATTATATTGTACAGAGACGTTTCAAAAAGGTAAAAGCATAAAAAAATTAATCGAACCAATAAAATATAATGTTTTGTTGTTTCGTTCATCGATTTTCAGTCTTCATGGGTTCATCATTCTTTATGGAGAGTGGGAGTTAACGTGTAGGCTCAAAATCATAACGGGTTAAGTATTTATTTATTTTAATACTATTGATTAAGTCATTTTAATTACTCGCTATAATTTTAGCACGCGCATTGAATGTTTTTCGATTTACGTTTTATAAAATTTCTGATTATTTAAATTGGGTACGATTTGACTCGATCCGTTATTTTTCTGAACTTTTATATGCACGTGTGTGTGGGTTGATGCCGAACTGCCCGGGGCGTAATCACGACCTATCTTCGCTCCATCATCACTCCTTCCACTTTATGTTCCCTCTACATCCTCCCATACACTCGACTTTTACTTTATACGCGGGGATTTATGGATTTCTTAAAGGGACGTCCCCCTTATCAAGTGATCGGTTCGACCATCTTTTTAATGACAGAAACATAATAAAAATATATTTGGAAAGCATTTTACGCTTGTCGATATTAAAGTTTAATACGTTTTTATAAATGTTTTTTAATATTAAAACAGAACTTGTTTAAGTACTTACCTTTCATATTATAATATTATGTATTATAATATTTTATAAGTAATTAATATATTGTAATATATTAAGTATGCAAAAACTTAATTTGGGTCGAGAACTATCAAATAACATTGCTCCACAAAATTATACAACAAACAAATGGAAATAAAAGATTTAACAAATCGAACATTTTTTTAAGAAACTAATTATACAATAGATTAAGGAATTAGATGATGAGAAGGGAATTAATGACATAAAAAAATGAAGTCATCAAATTTTCTAACAAATATAAATAAACACTCTAAAAACTTTTAGACAATAGCCCCAACTCGACACAGGGTAATTCTAGTGAGAGGGCATTACATTATAAAAATAATAGTATCACATCATATATATTATAAAATATCTATTGGTTACGTGTTTTATATAAAATATTGTATGTTCTAATGTATGAAGTATAATTATAGTAAATAAATATTTTTACTAAATTTAAATTATATACTAAATTAAACCTTGGACTGGGTGAGTGGTTACATCCATATTTAACCATGCTACTAAGTATTACTATATTAATAATGTTAAGCATTATTGCCACCAGCGTTATTTATATATGTAAACTATACAATTTTTTTTTTTATTAAAATGATTGGATTCAAATTAAAAAAATCTTTCGCATCACTACATATATTTTCATATCTCGTAGACTATTGAGACTTTGAATACCTGGTTAATTTGGTCATCCTTCTTCCAAAGTCTTTTATGGATGTCTCCTTTTTCTCTAATAACTATTCGACATCTCATCGTGTATCTTTCTAACCTTCCTTCCCACAGTAAGTAGCTCTATGTTATCAAAACATTTTTTTTTTTAACTTTTCTCTATACTTATTATTCATATCCAAAATTTAGTACTCAAAATAACAACCCTTATTAGATTAAGTACTATTTTTGCTAATGTTTTAACTCTGTAAGAGCACAAACGAATACCGAATATTCGGCTGGTTACGATGCTGAATATCGAATATTCGGCTGGTTACGAAGCCGAATATCAAATATTCGGCTGGCTACGATACTGAATAGCCGAATATTTGGCCGAATAGTATTAAGAAATGTACGAATAATGCGTTGAGAATGAACGATGCGATTCATGAGACTTTTGTATTTTACCACCATCCACTCGCGTGTGCACGTTTCAACTTGTTCACTTTGTTTCTCGTTGTCGTTTTACCGTCGCCAAACTAGCACCTAAAGTATGCAATGTAAGAATTATGGAACAGGGGCATAACAATCGTCTCACAAATATAATATATATATATTAATTTTTATTTTTATGTGTGCGATTACATTTCTGAAATATAAATAAAGCAATATACAAACAGTTTTATTTTAATCCAAAATTCATTACCTTAAAATCTTGCTGTGTTTTTCAAAGTAATAAAGTATTCGGAATTCGGCCGAATAGTACCGTAATACGAGTACTATTTCGTATTCGGCCGAATAGACAGAATACCGAAAAGTTGCCGAATATTCGTTACATACCTAGTTATTACTAGAAGGGCCATAATATAACCGCTTATTATTTTATCCGGACCAATAAACCCTTATGAAGAATAAAGTGTATTCATAAAAGGTACATGGGAATTTAAGGTTAAGTTTAACCGTCAAATTAAAAAAAAATCATAGATATCAAAATTATTTTTGGTATTTAGTAGTCATACCACATAATTGACTCTGAGATGATTGATAATCATATTATTGACTAAATAAAACAAGATTTATTTTATATGAAAAGTATCCTTAGCGGTATCGATTAACATTTTCAAACTGATTGTAACGAAAATGTAAGATAGAAACGCTTACGTCATTATCTCTGCTCTTGAATTGCCCTTGGACTCCGTCTCACTTTTCTTACCTCAGTCACTATACTTGATTCAGTAGAATAAATACCGGGCGTGAATATAAAACGTTACAATATTTAATATGAATTTTAACTATTAAATTTTTTTTAATTTAATTGGTCAAGCAAATTGTTGAATATAGCAATATTTTAATTATATTCATTTTATTTTTATTTTTTTAATTAACACTAGACCAACAAAACGTCTTGATAGATGTTTATATGCAGGTACAATTATATCCATTTGTTATATTTATCAAACTCAAAAACAAAGCAATTAATCAGTCACCGTTTAAACAAGTCGTATCATTCTTACAGGAAGGACAGGTTATTATCGATAAGCCATTTTTTAATGATTACTTCTAAATTGGAAGAAAGCGTGCTCCTTTGTAAAAACCCAGATAGTTTATTTTTTCTTGTAGAAAAAATAAATTTTATTGTCCTCGATCCATACATGAAGAAGAAAAAGAAATGGCGAAATTTTATTTATTAACGTCACAAAGATGATCTTAAAAAACAGATGTCAGAAAAAGAAAAATAAAATGCGGTAGAATTTTAACTATCACAAGAATTGTATCTGATATCACAGATAAATGTTATGTATACATATAACATATATATCTCGAACACCCAGGTATTATAGGGCACACGACAGAAATACATTACAAACTATATAGGCTCATATCAAAATTGACTTAATACTAAAATAATCAAATATTTTAAATATTAAAACCCACTTTTGTGATTTATTTTTCACTTAGTAGCAATTTGAACTCAATCTGAAATATAACAAAATTAAATACTAAATTAATGTATCAATTATAAATATATACATATAAAATCAATTTTGTCGAAAAATATTGTTTTTGCGTCACCGGGATTCAAACCTGGATCTCTATTTCCAATCCGGAGAAGTGCACTACCTTTGTGCTATAACGCCAGTATTTTTCTTGACAAATTTTCGAACCTATATGTTACATTTTTCAAATTAATACACCTGTCGTTCCATTATTTGAAAGCCATCTACATTATTTTTACAGAATCTCAAATACCTTTGAGTAAACCGACTGCAGACGCAATATATAACAAAATTATTATTATAAGCATTCTTTAACCCTGTAAACGACAATACGCTTCCATTATAAAAAATCACCCTTTGTGGAAGATTCAATGGCGGCTTTTTTGTATTTCTTTTCCAGCACGGTGTCAGGAAAACCCATTCCCAATGTTCTCACATCAAATTTACCCAACCCGCTTGGCTTTATCGTTCGCTCCGCTTCGTTCAGACTTAATTAATCCGTTCCATAAGCGACAGTTTGAACGCTTTGAACTTAAACTCTTGTCTCACACTGCTTT
Organism: Eubasilissa regina; assembly: GCA_022840565.1. Classification (NCBI taxonomy): domain Eukaryota; kingdom Metazoa; phylum Arthropoda; class Insecta; order Trichoptera; family Phryganeidae; genus Eubasilissa; species Eubasilissa regina. The sequence continues at coordinate 24,464,384 of JAINEB010000009.1, forward strand.
GGGACAACCCACCCCGCCACGCGCCACCCACATCACTGTGCAAACAGTCCTTAATCCCGAAGTTACCGTCCCACCCCCAAAGTTACAGTCGAGACGATCATTTTATTATGCTTTTTGAGATCTGTCAAAGTGAATGGGAAAGTACAAATTTGACAAGTGTTTTTTTTATTACCGTAGTGCAAATTTCCTTTGTCGCTCGGAACTTCAATCTTAACGAATATGAAGCTTATACTACTGTGTTACGAGTTCATGGTAAGAAAATATTCTTGTTATTAAAAGTTTAAAGGTTTTGATTACCGTTCGAAATCTTCTGTGTAGAGTTTTGTGAGGGTAAATCTAAAACATCAGACAAATATTTCAGAGACAATATCTCATAAAACATGCTGTCTGCTTTCCGTACAAAGTGCAATTGACAACGTTTAAATGAATGACTTATTAATAGTCATACTGTTCTTTACTACCATTCTCCGCGTAATTAAAAGGCAAAAATTCATCCATAGACATACTCTAGCAGTGCACACACATGAGATTTCATCTCTCGTCTTAGAGATTTGTCGGTAAAGGTTAACGTGTGTAACTGCATCATTTCATTATACACACAAAATTCAACAGCTAGTGACTCATAATTTTTTATGTCATTTACGCCGATGAGACTTGTCTCTGAGATAAGTCTCATTCGTGCAAGCGCGTAATGATGATGCGATTTTTTTGTTTGTTTCATATTAATTAAAAATATATGCAACGAAACAGAGATCGAAAGAGAAGGTAATATATAATTCAAGTTAGTTTTTTTTTCCATATTCTTCCTTATTTGCTCACTTACCATCACGCCGTTTTCCCGCGGGTATTGGCAGAGAGGACAGAGTGCCATATTCTCCTGTCCTGAAACACAATTCTCACCTCATCCATATTCATACATCTTCTCATATAAGCTCGACGATTATTGAGGCTTCTAACAGGACCATCTTCCAGTATCTGATTTACCCGATCGTGCCAAATCTTCCACGGACGTCCTCTACTTTTGATGACATCAACACTTGCGTCATATATATTTCTTACCATTCTTTCCTCATATTCGTTCCATATGACCAAACCACCTAATTGATCCTTTCTTAATCTTACTCACTATACTCAGATCAGCCTTACATTCTTTACTTATTTCTTAATTTTTTACGCTATCATAAATGGATCTATCACATATACGCATAAGTGATCTCATTTCAACTGCAGTCAGTCTACTTTCGTTCTTCTTCTGCCAGCTCCGGACTCCATTGTGAACCGCTAGTCTTGCCTCAGTTAACAAGTTTCCATTAGCTATCCCACCCTCATCACCCTCCTTTTAATATCTCTCTCAGTCTTTTAATTTCTATCAAACATACTTCCTAAATACATAAACTCATCTACTTTTTTCAAAGATTCATTACTACAAATATTTTGCACAGTGCTTTGCTTTCGTCCTTCTAGAATACTATCACTTTCGACTTGTTGACATTCATAATAAGGTCGCTTACTCTGCTTATATCATATATTCCACTCACTTGCCTCTATAATTCTTGTTCATTATTCACTATTAATACTGCATCATCGGAGTATAATAAACAGTATACAATCAGATCATCCATTTTCGCTCCTACATTAATATATTCCGGTTTTTTCATATAATTATCCATATACAAGTTGAACATACAAGCCATGGAGACATTACGCAACCCTGCTTGACACATATTTATTAGTCAATTATATATTTATTTACGCCTTAAGTATATTTATATTTTACACATAATGACAGTCAGTATTATAAAGAATAATTTTTTAATGAAGATGGATTTTTGTTGTGAAGATGTGATTTCAGAATATAGTTCTGTATATTCAACCAAATATTTTTTCTATAGACAGATATTTTCTGTTGATTCATTTAGTTTGGGGTCTAAATAATTTTGAAATTAATATGTAGGAATATTGAAAAAGAAGAAACCGGAAATATCGATTCAATATATGATGGTTATCTATACGTATATTAAATTGTTTTATCCCGTGTGTATAAAACAAGAAGTGGTCGCCACGAAATGAAAGCTCCGATTAACCTCAAAAGATCAGATCCACGGAGGCGCCAAAGGTAATAATTAAAATATATGAATCATTATATTGTCTGCCGTGAGCGCTGGTCATCTGCAGCAGAGAATAAACGGCTGGAGAGGCTGAGCCAAATGCAGACGTTGTTGGCTGATTGAGCCCAAGGCAGAAGTCTCCAACTCGCGAAAAATTTCAATAATTACATGTACGTATAAAAATATTTTATTTAAGTATACCTACTATCTAAGCCGTTGAATTGAGTAAAATTTGCACGACTTTCGTAAAAGCCATGCATTATTAATTACAATATTTGGATATATCTACTTTCTTATTTATCAAAATTCTTTTTTTTTTTTGTACTTTTAAAAATAAATTAAAGCGTTTAAAAAAAATTATCTTTCATATAAAGTCATTAGATTTCAATGGGATGCCCACGCAGCTATTTTACATTAAATTATCTCTACAGATGACATGAAACGTATCATAGTGCAAGATATCGACTAAAAATAAATCAATTATAATAACTCCATAATTTGCTCTGATAATTATGCCTTTTCTCAAACGCTAGACGTCAGCGATATTTTATTTTACATAATATTGAACGTTTCATCAATTATGATGAATACCGGTTTAATAGTGTTGAAACCAATATTGCCAACATAACGATACAAATATTGATATTTGACAGATGAAGGTTTGTTTCAAATAACTTACTATCACGACGTTTCAGCATGTAAACATGTTATATTGAAACAATAGTACGTATACTCGTAATTGATTAAGGTATTAAAGCTGTCCTGTGTTTAAAATTTTTTATTATTTTTATTACTATTTTGTATGTTTGATAACTTTATACTGATGTTAAAGTATTGGAAGGTTGCATGTTCAAATAATGTCGGGGTCACTAGTATAGGAAATGGAAGATCGATACATATGCTGTATGAATATAGAGATTAAGTTTATGATTAAGATTTATGAATGTGCCTGTGTGGGTTGATGTAGATAAATAAGAATCAGGAGAATCTGCTTTTATATGAGTGCTGTGTGCCCCAATAATTACCCATCACTCACGTGTTCGTTTGATGATCGCGGGGTACTTACATTTGATACTTAGTTTATTGTTGAGCACAAGTTACAGATTTAGAGAAGTAGTAAGCTGTACGATGAAGATGTCTACGCGCGAAGAGTTACAGAGGCGTTTCTAGGAGATATTATATGGAAGGCGGCGACGAGAAGAGTGAAGTTCGCGATACGATTTTCCAGGTGGCTGCTGGTTGTACATTATTGTTGCCTGGCATCAATACCAAGTGTGTTTATGCTTATTAGAAGCTCTGTTTCACGCACCGGTACATGCAAGGTGCACTCAGGATCGTCAGCGGTGATGATGACATTGGAGACGATAAGTATATAAGTGTATAAGTTCTTATGAACGTTGATAAATAAATAAATTAAACATTACACGAACGTAAAGATATACGTTCATTTTAAGTACTTTGAATAGTAATCATATTCAAAATAATATTTTATTAAGGAGAACACATTCTTATTATCAAGTTGTAATTATTCAGAACATAGGTCTGTGATATTTTAAATACTAATTAAATAATATTAATTAGAAAGATACACAAATATATTTACTCAAATGTATTTGAGATTCCGTATATATAAAGTAGATGCCTTTCAAATAATGGAACGATAGATGTATTCATTTGAAAAGTATAACATGTAGGTTCAAAACTTTGTCGTCAATGTACTGTGGTGCTATAGTATAATTGGTTAATGCACGTTCCTTGAATTGGAAGAGAACCAGGTGCGAATCCCGGTAGCAACAACAATATTTTTCGATTAAATTTATTTTATATGTATATCTTTCTAATCAATACATTTAATTAGTATTTAAAATAATATTGTTATTTTCTTAAATAGGCTACGATGTTTACTAAAAATGTTCTCCATTCTTCAAAATTTTCTGTGCATTTTTTTTTTGGTCTTATTTCCTTTAGGATCTCATCGCAGAGAGAGATTGAGATTAGAGACGTACGGTAGAATATCCCAGAAGCAGTAGAATATTAATGCTGTCGCAACGCACGTTCCTAAATTTAGTTTGGTTTGCGAGCCCCTGATGTTGGGATTGAAAGCGGCAGAGCGATGGTGTGTTATTCGACGTTTCGCAGTCTCGTTTTACTGGTCCAAGTTTAACGACAAACATACTGTTTGAAATAGGACGTCGGTAAATAGAAAATGCAGCGAAATTACCCAAGTCCTTTTTTTTCTGACCCGCAGTTAATGGATATTGCTCGCGCTCTTTGTTTGCATATTTGACTCATTGTTGACGCATTATTTCGCAAATGCATGCAAATTCGCGTGCCTCATTGAGCGCGCGAGTGAAAGTTGGTTAAACTGTACTCGGATGAGTTTTAATGACGCGAAATGTAATTAAAAGTAATTAAATAATTACGTCTTGCGGAAAACGAGGAGGCGGTTGGCTTATTTATACACCAACTACTTTTTTATGCGATATGTTTCAATTTCAATATTCCGCGAAGATTATTTAAATAACTTATTTGTCAAAAATGGTATATACAGGGTGAATATTATGTCCCAGGTCGATTTTGTTTGGCTGTTATTTTGGCTTGGCAGACATTTATTAGGTAGTCGTAGAGAATAGTTGATTATAATTTGTCATGGAACATCTATCACCTACATACTTTCTTTTTGTTTTTATCGTGTCATTGGGATGTTACGGCCGGCAGTGGTGTTCAAATGATTGGTCAGTTTGTTGTAAATTTTATATTGTTCTTTTCTCTTTTTAGAAGCGCGTTTTTCCTTTCCTCGTCACCCCGACCAAAGGTAATTTTTAATTTATTTGTTATTTCATTTACTATATCTATTTGTCAAAATGTTTGTAAACTATCAATAAATATATAAAAATCGGGGCCAATGAGGGTTTTGTGAGGGCGGCTATATAGCTCTGTCTTGTCACTATGTTCGAGAAGAAATCGCACAGCTGCCTATTAGCATTTAAATTGGCCATATTGAGCCTTATTTCTTTCAGTATGTAAGAAGTAATACTGTTAAAACTTATCGGTGGCCGAATCATGTTAATTAGACTTGCAACATATGTGGTTTCTACAGGACGGTGCCACCTCACACATATATGCTTGAAATTTTGATGAATGAAATAACATCGACCTGGAAAATAATATTCACCCTGTACACAATATTTCACTATACACATTCGAAGGGTATAGGATTAAAAGGAGCCGGTTAACATTTTCGTTATTTTTAAATAAACAGTGCCATTTGATAATAAATCACATGACCAATTTTGTGAGGTGATTGAAAACATTAAATAAAGAGCTCGTTTCTCTTGAGTTTTAAATGAAAATACATATACAGGAATATAATAAGCTGATCATCAATCAAACCGGTCTATAGGACAGTGGCGTAACTACGCCACTGTGATGAATTAGAGCCCACATTAGATAAGGGCGCAATACGTCCACGCCCTACAATACTTTACTAGTAGCAATCAGTAAATTTTAAAATTCACCAAAGTAAGACATGGAATCATATAATTTTAAAAATCATGTCTCACGAGAATTTTGAAAACAAATAAAAATGTTTTCTAAATAATAAGATAAAACGCTTTATTAAAACTACTATTTATTGATAAATCAATATGTCTCGATACTTATGGTATCTTTTTCAGGAATCAATGTATACTAAAATTAAAAATACAAGCATAGATAAAAACAAAACTATAATGTATCGGTGGTTGGTAACGAAGCAGGAACTACTACGAAAAAAAATTTGAAAGATGACTATTTGCAAAAAGAATTTAGTTATTTATAATATTTAGCTAACATTTTTTCTTATTTCTAAAATTCCTAATTTATTTAACTTTAAACTCCTAGTTTGTTATTTATGTATAATTTCTAAATCATTGTTAATATCATTGTTTCTGATAAGCTGATTGGAGAATTCAGAATAGTTGTTGCTATTTAGATATTATTAATAAGATTATGTTTCCTGAAGAAGGTATCAAAACATATTGATTTATCCATAAATAGTGGTTTAAACAAAGTGTTTTGTCTTACTATTCACATATGTGGCCACAAAGTAATTTTGCTATTATTGAAGAAAAAATATTATAGATGTAGGTATATAGTATTGCACAGTTAATGCTTCAGGTAAGGGATTAGATAATCCCAGCATAGCGAAGCAAGAATTTTTTTGGTCGTGAGTGCATATAAATTTCTAAAAACACATTTTTTCATGTGTCAATATTATTGCAGAATAATTTTATAATATCTATTTAATGGATAAAACTGGAATATTTTTACAATACAGTAAATATAATGTTCAGTGGGCCCTTTTCTCTATTTTGCAGTAGAGCCCAATGTTTTTAGTTACACCACTGGTAAAAGGTGCACATTTCAAGCAAAACCACTCTAAAACGTGCGCATTACGCGCGTAGAGTCGAAAACACGCCCATGTGGTAGTAATTTGAATAATACTTTTAGCGCGTGACCGGCTAAATGTGATTTTAATATCACTAAATATGGGTAGACATGCTATTATTTTATAAAATATACAATAAGTCATTTTAGAAGTGAAAAAAGTACAGTTAATAATAATAAAATATTAAGGAAAACACATTCTTATTGTGAAGTTGTAATTATTCAGAACATAAGTCTGTGATATTTATATATATATCCCGGTGACGCAAAAACAATATTTTTCGACAAAATTGATTTTATATGTATATATTTATAATTAATACATTAATTTAGTATTTAGAATAAAATAATTGAAAATTAGATGTGTGACTTTTTGAGTTAATGTTATTAGTTAATACATTTTTACGTTGAGATTTAAATCAAATGAAATTATCCATAAAGAGAGTGATTTACAATATTTTGATCCCTTAGTTGGTTCAGTAACCTTCGTTAAATATTAATGGGTACTTTGCATAAATATGGCGGCATTGAATTAAAGGTGCAATAATATGTTTATCCGGCGACTGCGGCAATGTCATTGGATATGGAGTCGAGTGCCCACTCATTTCTCATATCACCGCGAGGGCAGTCGAGCTTAACGACATTAATATTTTTTTAACATCATTTGTCGTCTTGTGAATTTCTCGCAAAAACAGTATTTTTAACTTGTGAAATATCGTTGAAACATTAAGTGATTGAATGTTTCAAATGGGGTAGGTGATTTCTTCTTTATTTTAGAGAATTTAATAGCTAGTATTTTTAAGAAAATTATAAAAAGTGTATTTGCAAATCTTTTTCTTCTTTTTCGCTTCCTATCTATTTGAAGTTGGCTCTCCTAACACGTAGACTCCAGGATCTGCAGTCAAGTGTCATTTCCTGGATAATATGGTTATTCTACAACTCTTTTTCAATAATTTAATTAAACCCTTATAGTGATTTTAACCACCGATTCACTTCAATGATGTACTTAGATGTCATTTTATTCATTATCAAAATATTAATTTTTTGAAATTAGGGGTATAGAAACAAAACTTTCACTATCTAACTGACGAGTAGGGTGACGTGTTTGAAAATGATTATTTGGCAATAGTAATAGTTTGACAATAATTAGTAACTTCTTCTAAAAACATGTTTGTATGTTTATAAGTATCAACAACATATCAATTTTTAAATCTCCAGTCTGGGTATAAAAGCACTTACAAATAAGTTTATGTTAATTCGTCAATTTGGTAGGGACGGTTTTGTTTTTGTGCCCCTCAAATAATAAATCCTAATATTAACTGCCATATTTTTTTAAATACAAATTACAACACAATATTTTGAAATAAAACCGATAAGCAGAAAGTGATTTTTAAATTAAGATGCCATTTATAACTTGGTTATAATCAGAGTGGCTCGATTTTTTATATATTTTAAAATAAATTTAAAAAACTATTTTATTAAGAATTACCTTCATTTTTCCAGTTTTTAATTTCGTTTCAAAATAAATACCAACTCATTTGCAAGAATTGTTTTTATATTTATTTATAACTACATTCAGCATAGTTCCACAATAAAAACTTGCAGAAAACTTCTATATTTTTGCGAGTTTTATCCTTAGGCCCCGCAGAGGACTGTGTAGTGACCATCGTATTTGCGACTAAGAAAATACTATTATACACAACTGTATTGACAATATTTTATTAATCAAAAGTAAGAATACTAGCCTCTCTGGACTATTTTCATATAGAGGGTAACGTTTCACATTTGAAATTTAGATGGTTTAAAAAATCTCTTAAATTTTAATTTCAACTATAATAATTTTGACGGTCATTTGTGACTTATTTGTCCTCTGGATCGCACAGCTTTCTTTTGGTAGTGTTTGATCAACATCTGAAGGGAGAGAACCGGAGTGATAGTTAAAAAAATAAACCCCATTTTCATCGGAGGACTATTGACAATGACAATGAATTTCACCAAAAAAATTCGATAACCACAGCAACCAAAAAACAATTGTGCCATTTATGGTGAAGCTTTATTAGTTTGTCAATGCTAAAATGATTCAAAATAATTCAATCAAGAAATTTGTATTTCAAAGACAAGCTTAGAAGTGGAACTAAAAATCATCGATTATGATTCATTAGCAGCAGAAATTGAGGCCAATTCAGAGATATCATAACAAAGAAGACCAGGATTTTTATGGGCCAGCATTCAAAAACAAAAATCAGATATGGGTGGAAACAAAGGATGTGGGCATAGCCTACGAAAAGCAACGATAATACTCATAATACGGGAATAACGCAAGAAAAAATGAATGTTCATGGATGGAAAATTGTTGATCACTTTACTTATTCCTCTAATTTAGCGCCATAGGATTACTGTTTGTTTAGGTCTTGACAAAATAATTTAGATGTGAAAAAATTTAATGGTGTCAGTGAAGTGAAAACAGCCCTTCCTCAATATTTTCAAATCAAAACATGTCAGTTTTTACAAACGAGAGATTATAAATTCGCCGGAACTATCGATGTAGACTATTTTCTTGAATAATAACGTGAAAATAAATTTGTTTTTAAAAAAATGCTTTTCAATTACAAAAATGTCATTTTTTAGGAATCCTTAAAATATTTATTTATTTATTTAATTCTTTACTTGGTGCATAAATAAGCACTCTTATGTATGCTCTAATGTAAACAAGATTAAATTCTTTTCTTTCACTAAAACTTATCTTTTATATATCTGGTCAGTTTTACTTTAAATCTATTCACTTACTTCTCCTTTCTTATGTTTTCTGGCGTTTCATAAAAAATCTTTATCGCACTATACGTCATCGATTTCTGAGATTTGGCCTTCTTCCTATATTGTGATATGATGTGAATTTGATTAAAATAAAATTGTTTCAATTAGTTATATTCGGTACGTACCATTATTACAGCAGTGCCTAATTTCACATTTCTATGTTAGTTATTGGCCGAGTTTAATAATGACGTCTACTATTGTCATCATTCGCGAATGTATGAATAATGCACATCGATTCAAAATTATTGGTCAGTATTAGGGTGAGTTTTTATTTATCATCGTGTCATGATTTTCAGATAAAAATAATAATATAAGGGCTCATCTTAAAATTTAAAAAATGTATTTTTGTAATTAATCGGTAATATGGACATAAAAACAAACGTTTTTATTATTCGTCAAAACTAGCTATCCCTCGTGTTTGGGGAAGACTATTCAATTTTGGATCCACAAGTTCTGAGGCGGTAGGCTGACATCCACGCCCTAAATGTCCTTCCCTATTTTAGTCTTATCTTCCTGTTTGCGGCACTCTGCTGGCATTTTGCTTCCAAGCATTGGGTACCACTGATTACCTCCAGTCTCTTGCAGCTAGTTCCCAAGTATCGTTTTTAATATTGGCCTTTTCAAGGTTTGCTTTCAGGGAATCTATATGTGGAGGTCGATGTACAACCAACAATTAACCGGCGACGTTACCTGAACGCACCCGGCGTACATCTGGGTTCAAGCCATCAGCCACATAATGTCGCCGGCACCGACCAGATATTGGCATCAGTAATATGTATGACCAGCTGCCCAGAAAGTTGGTCCTTTTAACTCACTCCTCTCTTGGCCGACTTCCCGAGCAGTTATCTAGCAGATGCATATGTTTTATCTGTAATTGTGCAACAATTAGCAATCAGTTCATTAAATGTAAGTTATCTTTATTGTCTAATCTGCTCTAGTCACATTAACGCATTCCGCCTGAGTTAAAAGAACAGGTAAGCGCTGGTATAATATCATAATTTGAATTGACTAGGCGCTCACATATATAACCTTCTGATCCACATTTTGATATAACACAAAATCGTCACCCGATCTTTTCAATTCTCTAATCCCCAAATATTTATAAAGGTGTTTTTTAGAAGTATAAAACTTAAAAATGAAATAAAACATAAAAATCGTGGTAATGGCCATGGTATTGTCTTTAATGGAAACATAATTTTACGCCATTAGTGTTTAAATATAATTTCACGCACATGAACGCCGCGGCTAGCTTAAATAAAGCGTAATCTGGAAGTCCAATTTTCGACTACATTTTGAAATAGCTGGGGAGTATATCGGCAATAACGCAACGAATATTGGCTTTCAAGTCATCTATCGTATCTTGTTTTTCGGCGTAGATTAGTAACTTTACATATCCTTACAGAAAATAATCCAAAGATGTTAAATCATACGATTTTGGAGGCCAATTCACAGGTCCATTACGCGAAATTATGCGCTCATCGAATGTTTCCTTCAATAAATTGATTGTGGCGCACGCTGTGTAGCATATTGTGCCGTCTTGTTAAAACCATAGTTCTTCCACATTAAAGTGGGGAATGAAAAAGTCAGTAATCATGGATCTATACGGCTCCCGATGGCAAATCGACTCATTCGGGTCCTCCTCAATTCTACGCAATTCTTCGGTGCGCACTGTACGACATCTCTACGGATGCGTATTACCAATTAGAGTATTTGTGGTATAAAGACGATCCATAATTATTTAAATTACTTGCTCGGATGGTGGATTATGTTGAACGTAAAATGCACGTAGTGCATGGTAAGTTTTGAAAACTGAACCACAATTTTTGAAATTAATTTACACAATTTGTAAGCGTTATTCTGGCAAAAGTCAAACCAAACTGAGCACAAATTAACTCTCAGCTATCAAATTGGCTGTCATTTGAAAAACAAACCTCTAAAAAAAAACACCCTGAATATTTCATGTATAAATTATATTTAGAAGACAATTAATTTTTAGGGCAGACGAAAATAAAGTATCACTCTGTGTATGAGTACGCAAGTACTAATTTGAACACACGTGGTGTTAATTAAAATGCATCGCACATTTATTCATCAGACTTTTTTTTTTCTCAGGCTACTTACTGTCTGGGTATTTTTATTCGACATGCCAATCTCCTTGGGCGGTAGTTGATCCCGGAAACCTTACTGCATCTACACCATATTGTGCCACAAAATGCCTATTTACGTGGCTAACTGGGCGGCAATTTTGGCATAAGCAATATTTGTGCAGCATTTAGATACATAATTTTGCAATAACTGAAGCAGAGCTATCATATTTCATTTTCGTTCATACGCGAATATATATCACATTATTTATTCTAATGTGATTTTATTTTAATAATTAAATGCAAGAGAGCGATTACAGCTTGCGCTTACCGTGCACAAAATATGTTTTGTTTAATGAGGCTTGGCTCGATCGAGGGTCAGAAATTTACAGAATAATAAGAAGCCGGTATACAATTTCTGCTTACCCTCGCCGGAAAACGGCGTGATGGTAAGTTAATTAGTTATCTGATTTTAACAATGGGGCTAGTCCAAGGCAAATGTATGGGTACAGTCTCACCCATACTAGCTCTACCCATACTAGATACAAAGAAAATACATAAAGTTTTCCTAATTTATTGGTCGCAGGGATAGCAGCATAATTCAAACAGGCTACCTTTAAATCTTGTTATTTGTATATTTTAAAATAATGCTTTGTTAATAAATTGTATACTACAATAAAATATATTTTTTTATGCTGTTAAAATTTTAGAAACAGTTCTTTGACAATTAAAATATTTATAGGTGTATCGCTCAGAAGAATTAGGAAAATATAACATTTTCTTGGCGGGAGAATGATAAATAATAGAAGTCTCGCTTAATGGAAGGAATAACATAAGGTTTAAAACTCGTCATGAAAGTATTGGGTTAACATGGTGTATGCAATTGGTAATGCATTATCTTGGCAAGAGAAAGTTGCAGTTTGGAATCCCAGTAGTAACCATAATATTTTGTCGATTGATAGATTTTTCTATTCATGTTAAGTGATTCATCTAATTCTAGTTTTATTATTTGATTGTGCCAGCGTATTGGTATTATTTGTCAACGCTAGGAAAGTGACGTAACTCGTTCATTGCATTATCTACGATAAATCTATCGCATGCATCCATTTATTGTGAAATAAATAAGTACATTTTAAAATGTCTTTTATACATGAAAATATCCAGGCAAGATAAGAATATTTTCCCTGTCATCTAAAAAATACGCACTTATATGACTTAGTAAATTAATATAATACAATAATTATAATATATACCCAAAATCATAATTTTTCTGTCTGAGTCTGAGAATGTGAAGCATTTACGAGACGATGATCAAAGGACTCCCGTCGTCAAATTTGCACCACTCTCGTCGAGTGTCACAACTGCGCTCGCCGCCACGCGCAGTCCGTGCGAAATGTGTGCATTGAGGTAATAAAACCTCAAGTGGTGGATTTACGACTCATCGCGATGGGCGAGCTCAAGGCAAAACTCATCAAGTGTCTCGATTTATATATTTTTATTTACCAATGGTAAATATCAAAGTCCTTGCATTATGTCCTGTCATTTTCCATCGGGTTTCTTTGAAGCTAACGTCTGTGTAACATTGTTCATGTTTCTTCAGTACTTACAGTATCAGTGTCATTTTTTTTATAGCCTCCATTTAAAAATGCTTGGATTGAAGTTGCTCAGAGCTGATAGAAATATTGAAGATATAACTATGTGATTAGGTTATTAGTTATATACATCTGTTATAAATATTTGTATATTTATTTGAAACCTTTTACACCAGAAATCAATATATAATTTACACTACATTATTTACACTATTTGCTATCTCGGCAACCTCTATATTTATTTATCTAGAATAAAACATGAAAAACTGATAGGAGCTTGACGAACAATATACTTATTTAATTTTATGAATGATAATCGGTATTATCTGGTTTAAAGCACAAAATAAATTTGACACTTTCTTTAAAACAAAATCTAGTTTCCATTCTGGCGTCAACCTAAATTACTACATTAAATCAAAAAAAGTTCAATTTGATTTTTAATAAAATACTATACACACGTAAAATGAGAGTATACTATGTGAGAATAAAAGGTTAGAAAAAAAAATAGAGGTGGCTGACTACCCTCAATTGAGCTATTTTTACTAGATAATATACTATTTTTTGTCAAATAAAGAAAAACTTTAAATACTAAATAAATACAAGATAACAACAATAAAAGCAGTGTACAAATAATATATAATAATAAATCCAGATACTTTATTTATTTTTTTACAAAAATTAATTGTTAATTCTAGCGTCTCCTATCGGATTACACAAAGGTATTTAAGATTCTGTAAAAATAAAGTAGATGGTTTTCAAATAATGGAACGATAATGTATCAATTTGAAAAGTGTATCATGTAGGTTCGAAAATTTGTCGTCAATGTACTGTGTGCTTTAACATAATCGATTAATGCACATTCCCCGGATTGGAAGAGATCCAGGTTCGAATCCCGGTAGCAACAACAATATTTTTAGATAAAATTGATTTAATATGTATATCTTTTAATTAATACATTCAATTTAAATGAAAACATCACAGATCTCTGTACTGAATAATTACAACTTCACAATAAGAATGTGTTCTCCTTAATAATAAGCAATTTGAATTATGTTTATAATAAAATTAAAATTTGTAACATAAAATAATAAATCGTATATATATATATATGTAGGTGAGTAGGTAAATGTTTTACGTTTAAGTGTATTATTATCTGATATATGACGAATGATTATTAAATAAATTACGATTTTTTCAACAAACGACAAAATGTAAGACTGTCCGATCCATACTTTAATAGGCTCACCTTGTTAAAATTCATTTTGTAACGACGTGTCATCACAATGTGAAAATGGAACAGACTCGCGGAAATAAAACGAAAAACAAATCTTCTGTCGAAACCAACTTAAATAAAACTCAATAACGTTACATATTTAGTTCATAATTATAATATTATGCTCCATTTTGTTTTCAAAATGATAACGGATCACATTCAATTTCAAAACTTTATGTTGGCATATTTTTATTATTAAAACACAAAGGCTAGCAGATTATATTTATGGAGCTATCCAAATATTTTAATTCTGTAAAAAACCTTGTTCATTCAAACATCAGAGTCCATTATGGACATTAATAAAACCCTCAAATTCACACCCAACGATTTCCAACTAGGCGTCGATTTTTTAAATCCGACCCGCAATTAATATCGGGATCCATTATTTTTTTGCGGATTTTTTAAAATGTATTTACTGTTTATTTACACGAAGCGCCAATCCTTCATTAAAAATAATCTCCTTTTTAAATAACCCACGATACTGAGTATTACTTTTGCGTTATTTTTCATTTTATTTAGTAAATATTATCTGATAATATTACATTTTTGAAGAATGATTTTAATTATTTATTTTAGTTTTGTATTTTAATGCCGACCTCACTATAGTTAACTCGTAATAAGCTCAATATTTCATTTTAAAAATCAATAAATATCCAGCAAATAAAAATTGAAAAAAATAATAAAAATTGTTTATTTCCCGTCATTATTGTTTCAATCATGTCATATTTTATTATTATTATTCTTATATGTAAGTATTATTGGTTTAAATTTTCTTATACTGTAATCCTGCATTGCCATATCAAAAAAAAAATATTAATAATACAGATCCTTTAATTATTTAAACAATCAATTTAAGAAATTACTAAAGTTTTTAAAAATAATTTATATCCCAACCCCAAAATTCATGTTTAAATATTTTCTTATACATATATCAAAATACATAACAGAGCAAAGTAAAAGTAAGAAATCAATCACCCTTGGAACAAGGCATCATGATAAATTTTGGTAAAAATTGATATTTATACCGAAATTTAAACAATAATATTTTTTTTAAATTATGTTACACATATGTAAAATCTTTTAGTAGTTTAAGAAAAAAGAAAGCAAATATGTTTATGAGTAACATTTATAATATTTTAGAGAGAACAATATATTAATTTGAATGTAAATAAATATACGAGCGATATTGGATTTATAATATACATGCCCGAAATCAGCAGTTTATTTAAGTTCTTGGCGCTATTTTTGAAGAAAACTTACCTCATGGTCGATGAACAGATTTTTTTATTCAAAACTTTGAAGCTCATATTGATATAATTGTCAAATGTTTGTTGCTCTGAGGGCATTACGTGTATTCATAATAAAGGCAAAATTATAATCCCAACGGAAAAATATTACCTGAAATCGGAACTATTATATTATTTAAGCTCGATTATTTGATACAAACTACCTACCAGTACAAACTCAAATAGACCAGGTATTTGCTATATTTAAAATGATTTCAAAAAGCCTATATGCTATTTCAATATTGTTATTTAATATTGATTTTTTTGATAATATTTTGAAATAACCTTGTTAAGAGCGTGCTTTCAAAAATATGTTATATTTTCGTGATATTTTACGAATATTTGGGTTTTTATTACTCGTTTATATTAGAAGTTATACAATAAAATAAGACCTTTACACTAAAGTAAAACTAATAAACTGAATGTTATTTGACATAATTAAGAAAGTACAAGCATTATAAGAAAGACCGCGACCATTAAATTCATTTTCCGCGTGCCACAAAATTGCCTTAATACAGAAAATTTTTGCATATACGAAATATATTTTCTTATAATCTTGAAGCCAAGATTACATAAAAAAACCTCTATTAAACAAAATTATCAATATATTGTAAATTAATAGAGTTAAAAACCATTAATTTTGCAGTACATATGATCAATTTTTAATGTTTTAAAAACACTTTGTGTTAGTGAATACAAATTATTCAAGATAATATTTAAATCTACTTACATGCTTTGAGGCTTCAGGTACTATTTAAAATCAAGTTTTGTACATAAATTATTTATTATTTATCCTGTATTTTTTAATCGATGATTTGAAATAAAAAATATATATATTTATGGCTTTTACGTAGGTTGATGGAATGAACAGCTACTATAGACTCACTCTTCATTCGTATATATATTTTTTAACTTGTTATGTCAGCAATCTCTCCTCGACCACAACACGTGTTTTAATCCTTTTCAATTTTCAGAAGTCAACGGCACTGACAATCCTGTTTTCAACACCCGACTCCTTATATCAATTTGGATTTAGTTATCCTGCAGAACATTTCCGTGGCGTCCCATCCACATTAACATAACGGGTTTCAGGTCAGTCAGCCATTCTGGACTATTCTACTAAACACAAAATCACGCCTTTCTTTGGTCGTTAAAATTAACCGTAAACTAATTAATCGATGACCAACACTAAACTATTCTAATTCATAAGAATTCATTCATTACACGAAAAGTGACCTGGTCATTGAATATTCTTATTATTTAAAATCGATGTTGTTTTGAACATAATAATTTTTTTTTCATACGATGAAATCATTTTGTGGTTTGAGATGACTTTAAAACACTTTGTATGAAACTACGAAATTTATTATACGTCAACCGGTTCGCTTTATCTCAAGCTACATATTCAGGACGTATTTAAAACTGATCATAAATACAAAAAGCTCATTAGTCATTATCCATTAGCCCCCATATTAGGTATATTTATTTTTAATTCAATTAGATATCCATCAATACTGTATTTTCCCATCTCTTAATGTTCCGTTTATCTGTATATATATTCTGTCTCTCTCTTTTGCATATGATTTTATATTCTCTCTTCCTCTTTATGTATATATAAGTGCACTCTTTTTGTATTTATGATTATTTTTAAATACGCCTTGATAAAGCTTGAGATAAGCGAAATAAAATGACGCATAATAAATTTTATGGTTTCATACAAAGTGATTGTTATTTTATTTAATATAAAAATTTTTAGCAGTCCATATATACAAATAATCTGTACACTACTAAAATTTCTGGAAAAAAATGAAAATGAAATATGTATGCTATTATATAGTTAATAATACAATGTTATTCTGCTAGAAATGATTTCTCAAAATACATCTACAACTAAATCTTCCTAATGATATATATTGATAACAATAATTATTAAGGAGAACACATTCTTATTCTGAAGTTGTAATTATTCAGAACATAGG
The DNA here is from genome assembly GCA_022840565.1 of Eubasilissa regina. Lineage (NCBI taxonomy): Eukaryota > Metazoa > Arthropoda > Insecta > Trichoptera > Phryganeidae > Eubasilissa > Eubasilissa regina. The sequence goes on from JAINEB010000009.1 coordinate 24,481,948, forward strand.
TCTGTGGTGTTTTAAATACAAATAAAACATATTAATTAGAAATATATACGTATAAAATCAATTTTATAGAAAAATATTGATGTTGCTACCGGGATTCGATCCTGGATCTCTTCCAATCCGGGAAACGTACATTAACCGATAATGCTAAAACACCACAGCGATTGAAGACAAATTTTCGAACCTACATACATGTTACACTTTTCAAATTAATACATCTATCGTTCCATTATTTGAAAGTCATATTCTTTATTATTACGGAATCTCAAATATTCACGAATATTTTGAGTAATTTAATAAAGTGGTGTACAAAAGAGAAGGGATAATAAAATAGGGTTAATATATGGTTTCTACGACCTGTGAACCAAATATTGAAGTTTATTGCCCTTTTAATGTCTTCAGCAACGTACAGTGTCCAGAATAGAGTTAAATAAAGAAGGTTGATGGAATATTTGTGATATTGGTGGGCCTCGGTCCTCAGTACTGAGGAACCTAATATGAAGAAGAACGAATATCCTGATTTCATTAATTATCTTTTCTTATTTTCGTCACATTTTTCTCTTCCCATTGTCAAAATATTTCAAAAGAAGCTCTAGCAAAGATTTATTTCATCCACAATCTAATTTTAATGATCGTGAAACTATGTCAACAAGTTATTTTAATCAGCTGCATTTGTCAAGATCTTAATGTTGGACACACATTGGATGGCTAGTCTAGGCTATTTTAAGTACCATAAGAATACAGAATTATATTATATATACCTACCAACTAATATAATATTTAAATAAAATCCTTCAAATATTTGAATATAACAGTGCATTTTATTAAATTACATCTTAAATTAATATATATCTTATATAACCTGAAAAAAAAAATTATCCCATTAAATACTTTATAATTCTATAATATTTTAAAGAATAGACCTTCGCAATTCCCAATGCATGAGGAAGATTTGGCAAAAATGATAAATCACAGGACGAAATACGAAGAAGTTTTAAAATAAAAAGTGCTTGGTTTTTTGTTATAATTAAGAATTTACTAAGGGTTTATACATAAGTACACAAAAAGTCGCTGTATATAAATATATTAAGGTTGGTGAACTTGCTGGGGTATATAGAGTCACTGCACTAAGGTTATTGATCATTTTTTAATACTATCAGACTACTATAATATCACAATATTCCGTAATATGCTCACTGCAAATAAAATATTATTAAAAATAATAAATAAGCTATTTAAAATTGTAATCAAAGTTAAGTATAGCATTGATTTTGATTTTTTAAGAAAATTTGATAAATTTATAAGGGAATATATGTCATGCCCCAAAATCATTGCAATCAAAAAATATATTCAGGTATTATCCTGGTTAATAGGTGCTACATCAGAGGGACTTAATATCTAGATTTCTGTCAAGAATAACCATAATATACAAAACACTACCTTTACCTACACCTCAAAATACTGGGTCTTAACATAAAATAGTAAATGAATACATATTTTTTAGAAAACGATTCTATGATGAATTTTTGGAGCCGTATAGGTAAATAGTGTAAGACGAACAAGATATACATAAACACAAATATAAGATATATCACGATATAAGCACACGAAAAATGATATAAGCACAAGCTATAATTTTTTTTTAAATGTTATTTAAATTTACTTACTTACCATCACGCCGTTTCACCGCGGAGATAGGCAGAGAAGATAAAGCGCCACACTCTGCTATCCTGAAACATAATTACAATTATATATACATTTTTGTTCGACTTAATAACAAATCAGCAGGATAAAAGAGTATCGAACACCCAAATTAAGATGGTTGAATGATGTAGAGGCAAATACCATAGCCTAGGTATAAAAAACTGACAGGCTGCAGAAGTTACCCGGAGGGAGATAATATTTACAATTACTCGTGGTACCAATGATTAGGATGATGATGACACATAATATACTTTCACGTTATATATCGATAGGAAGTACCTAGTTTTCAAAATGAATTTAATACAAATAATTTCTGCATTTAAATTTTTGTGAGCACATGTACAGTACTGATGCAGTCTTAATACTATAATATAATGTACATATGCAGTCAGTTCATAAGTTGTGTCCACCAAAAAAATAGCTTTACGAAAAAAATGTGAAATTTGTTTTATTCATATTAAATGTTCAATGTATTTAAATAAATTTGATTCATGTACGTATTTAAAAATGAATCATTTAAAACTTCTGACATATATCGAAAAAATCTTTGGTATCTTATTGCAGCCTGAAGCAGAGAAAAATTCAATCTCCAAAATGTATTATTTATGCATGCATGTATTATGACTGCACCGTATGCAACATTCTGCATGTTATTGCACCCTTGGGTGCGTCAAACTTTTGTTTATTTAATAACAGTTGGAAAATGTTATATTTTTATCGATTCAATCAAACCAAATACGCTGTTGAAATGTTGTTCTTAGGAAATGCAAATAAGTCCGTCACATGCTGTCGGCAATGTGTGTATTTGTATAATATTTATACCGTTTCGAAATACGGCCGTAATTGAGCTAAAACAAACAGTGTATTATTTATTCATAGCATAGTTCGTCGAATGATAGAATAGAGCATTGAACCAACGATCGTGTTATACAGCAGCATCTATTTTACACTATTTTCATAAACGCGAAATCGATGAAAGAAAATCTTGAAAGTTCCTTGTCATAATATTTTCATTTTGGTGTCACCCACGTGATCACTTTAGTACCACCCACGTTATCATTTTGGTACCACTTACGCAGTCAAATAGCTGCGCGACTTTTAAAAAAAATATGATTCGATTGGAACGAAAATTTTAATCTAATTCTAAATACAGAAAAGACAGAAATAGACGAATACATTTAAAATAAGATACATAAATAACGGTAAATAATAATGAATTAAATGTATGAAACAGAAATATAAATAATATAAACATATATTTTTATATGCCTACATATGAGTCGCTTTTGTTTCAAACCTTTCAATAATCAAAAATAAAAAATATATATATTTGAAAGCAGTTTTATTAAGATAAAATTATACTTGCGATTGGTTCAAATACTGTACCAAAAATAATAATTTTAGTAATAGAACAAATAAAAACAAGTTTCGTATCAAAACCCTATATAATTGAGTACTTAAGCTTCAAACTGCTCAATAATGAAATTGACCATTATTTTTAGTGGTATCCACTGGTTTGTAAAAAGATTAAATTATATGAGCGACAAACACCTAAAATACGCGTGTTGAGTTTCAAAAACCTCTATAAATGGTATAAAGTCGCAATAAGTTTTGTAATTTCTTAAAATCGACAACATATTTGTAATTATTTTTTGAATTTCTCGTAGTATTGATACATACACCGTATCTTCAAAATATCTATTGAACAATTTAGATGAAAATTCAATTTTTAAACGTTTTTTGTGATTTCAAAGTTTTGTTAAAAATCCGTTATTGAGGGGTTTGCAATTGAACGACTCATTTCGTATATTACAAATACATATATGGGGTTATCGAACGTATGTGATTATGAAAGAATGTTTCGTGTAGATAGATGTTTAAAATTTGTGAAGGCGTATGGCAGATAGATCAGATGGATATGCTGTAGAGTGAGCGCATGAGTGCCCCAATATAAATCACTCATTTACTGACTTTCATTTGATTATGATCATGGCGATGCATAGTGTATATGTGGCAAGAGCAGATAGAAGAAGATAAACTACTTACAGTGGATAGAAGTTTACTGTTGCTTGATCACAGTTACAGTTTAGAATGTATGTAATAAAGAGTCTACACCGAGGATCGTTTGTAAGAGATCTTAACGGGAAGGCAGCCGCGAGAGGAGTGGCATTTAGGAGCCGGCTGTTGGCACATGGTTCGGCGTCGATAGCGGGTGTGATTTTGCGGCTGACGAGGACCTAGATTTACGCCCATATATATGCAGGATGGGTTCAGGAGTCGTCAGTGGTGTCGATGATTGTGAAGGTAATAGATTTCCATACATAATGTTTTGTCACTTATAATTAATCTTTCATTTTCTTGTACATACATTGATGTCTTTATCGTTAACACTCTAATATCAATATAATTTATAACGAATTTTTACAACGCGTTTTACTGAGCGCGGTGTATTTCAATGTCAATATTTATTTGCAAATGGAGGTAAGTGTGTACACACCTCTTCATTACAATCTCGATATAAATTATGAAACAACAATTATCGACAAATTTTGTCAATACATTGAAATCAAATATTTATTCGTTTGTGACATATTAATGAACTGCATGTCAACATAAATCAGTCGACGAAGAAAAGCTATCTGTAACGTGTTCCATCTGATTATTATGTATGGTTTTGGTATAAAATTATTAATTTAAGAAGTATGATGAAATTTATATAGAACTATTTTTTATGTCAATCACAGTTCAGTAAATGAATAGACATGAAATAAAATGTATATACAGGAGAGGGGTTTCGAACATTAGTTACGGGACGAGGGGCATTTTACACAGATTCTTGGTGGAAATATAAATACGACAGTTTTTGACACATTTACGAAACAATAAGTCATAAAAATGAGAAAATGGGGCATTTGTCAATTAAATAGTAGAGATTGCAACTATTTTTTACAGAAGAATAACATCAGAAAATTTTGAAAATAGAATAAATAAACATTTGAAATTAACAATTAATGAAATAAAAATTATTCAGAATTTTTGAATCATCTAAGACAGGGGTCGGCAGACTTTCTAGTGATAAGAGACAAATAATAAGTAAACTGAATCTCAACATTTTTATAGAACCTCAACATATATTTTCACTGTAATTTTCATTTTAAAGACAAAAAAACGACGTAAAATCGAGATTTTTATTAGAAACTCAAATTCATAATACACTTATAGGCTAGTTTGACAAATATAATATATATATGGAAGTTATATTATTCAGTAGCTCAGTGCACTACTTATAAAACAGGACAATTAGAATAATTAAACACTTGTTCGGCATTGTAGAGATTACTTGTTAGAAGGATGACTTTGCATATCTTTCGAAAGCATAGCTATATCTAGCAAGTAACTACTTGTTTAATTTTAAGCATAATTGTAAATTATCATCCGTTAATTTGATTCTTAGTTTATTTTTTTATATGATTCATGGAAGGGAATATTTGTTCACATAAATAGTCCAAAGGTTGTGAGACTGGAAAATGCTACTTCTTTTACTGTGTCAAATATTTCAGGCCAACTATTCCATGTATCAAATATACTTGTAGATGAAAATACGAGCTGAAGAGTTGCAAATGCATATGAAAAGAGCCGCATGCGGCTCGCGATCCGCGGTCTGCTGACCCCTGACCTAAGAGAACGTTAAAACTATTTTGATTTAAATATAGGATTCAAAATCTTACATACCGTTACTATATATAACCTTTCGTTTGGATAATCTAAAAATATTAGAATTTAGAAAAAGTCTTATTGAAAACTTAAATATTATAAATAATTAAATTACTTTGTAAATATCCCTCTTTTAAACCTATTTCCATCGTAGTTATTTTATGACTACCTAATTTGAAACATTTAACCACCTCCTACCATAATTAAAAAATCTACCCTTTTATACTTGTAAATTAGTTTGAGTACAATTCTTGTCACTTTTTAAATAAATATTAATCACGGTAAAAACAAAGTGTTTTATTATTATTTTATTTTATTAATAATATATGGTAAGTGTTATTATTATTAAGTTTGATGGTCTTTCAGTTTCAACCTTTATAATATTAGTCCATGTCTAATATGTCTGTACTAAAATATATTTATTTTGTAAATATTTCTGAATATTAGATTACCAACCTCCTCCAGAGTTATTGGCTATTTTCAAGCGACATAGAAATTTGCATATATAAAATAACAATCTGCTAGAAATGTAGAAATAATACGTCAAGTATTGATTGTGCAAGTCTAGACATCACGATATGGGTGAATCACCTAAGGACGTGTCAGTGGTTACCAGGATAGGCGTTTTAAACTCATTTTAATATCATTTTCCTGTCGAACCAACGATATTGGAACTAATGCAAATATAATTGACATTGAATAATATACTTCACCGATTTAATTACATAATAATACATATTTTATTGAGTGGGATGGAGTAAACTTCACCTCTGATATATACAGCGTTGTCCTGGCTACTTTGCTAGACTAAAGTCTGTGTTAAAGTAGCCAGTTTTTTTTTCGTGCTGTTGTGGTGTTATATGGAATAAAAAGAGAATTCAAATATGAATAAAAAAGTAAAAATAAAATAAAAATATACGGAGTGGGAGTGTTGTAGGACTAGTGAATTATTAGTGAAAGAATTGTATAAATTATATTAAATTGTTGAATATCCATGCTTCTGATTCATCTCTACCTGATTGAATCATATATTGGATCCATATTTGTGTAATCTTATAGGAATTGTACGATTTCCAGTTGGTACTGAGTGTATTGTATAGTTACCGAGCTAGGAACATGTAGAATCTTTGATAAAATGTCGTTAAAAACAAATACAAAAAAACCCATTATTATAACTTTATTATTCATTGATAAATGACCAAGTACCTACCTAGCACAGAACTCGTATCATCCAAATTTGTATAAATTTTACTGTACTTAGTCCACAAAGTTATACAGCATGTAACAAACCTAGTCCACAAAGTTATATAGGGTGTAACACACCTAGTCCATAAAGTTATATTGGTTGTAACAGAACTAGTCCAAAAAGTTATACATGGTGTAACAGATCTAGTCCACAATATTTTATGGGTGAATATCTGACTAAATTATGAGTCGAAAATTTTCAAGGAATATGCGCAAATTCTGAACTGCTATGGAAAATATTATTGTTAGAATTTTAAATCGTGTTAAGCTTAAAGTCTACGCACTTCGTAATAAATACTTACGAAATTGTTATATTATTAATATATTTGCTTCAGGCTCTAAATCATGTCATAGAAAATAATTAAGCCACTTGAAATTCGATGACCTTTAATTTTTTGTATTCAATACATTAATTTAGAATTAATGAAATTTTTCAATTAATAGAAATTATTGTATAACTACGATTTTTTTGAAATGGTTATATCTCCGATATGGTTGAGATAAGACACATACCCCTTGAATATTTTAGATTTGTAATTTGGTCAGGTAATAAAATATTATGAACAAGGTCTGTTGGACCTGTATAGTGGATACTTGTTTATACATATTTTGTTCTATAAATTAGATTATTTATTATTTAAACGAAATTACGAATTATATTTGTCTTTTTTTAATATTTGTGACCACTTACATGTAAATAATATTTTCTAAGTAATATACATATTTACATATCTGGTTAATAGTAATTCAAACGTGTAACACATGCCGATGAATAGCGAAAACCATCGCACGTCACGTGAACATACATATTTTACCTTGGAATTCACGCACTTATGCACTTATGGTTATCATCCTCAATTATCCATTTATAATACAGTTTTTTATTGTTAAGGAGAACACATTCTTATTGTGAAGACACAATTTTACAGAACATAGGTCTGTGAAATTTTTAATATAAATTTAATGTATTCATTAGAAAGATATGCATATAAAATGAATTTATAGAAAAAATATTGTTGTTGCTACCAGGACTTAAACCTGGTTCTTTTCCTATCCGAGTAAATGGATTAACCGATTATGCTACACTAGCACAGTAGGTTGACTACAAATTTTCAAATATGCATGTTGCACTTTCAAATTGATACATCTGCTCTTCCATTATTTAAAAGCCATCTTCTTTATATTTACGGAATCAAAATTTAATAAAAATGAATTATCAATTAATTATGATGTTTCTTATCGGATTACTCATAGGTATTTGAGATTCCGTAAATATAAAGAAGATGTCTTTCAAATAATGGATCAACAGATGTATCAATTTGAAAGAGTAACATATAGGTTCGAAAATTTGTCGTCAACTTACTGTGCTAGTGTAGCATAATCAGTTAATTCATTTCTCCCGATAGGAAGAGATTTAGGTTCCATTCCCGGTAGCAACAACAATATTTTTTCCATAAATTGATTTTATATGTATATCTTTCTAATTAATACATTTAATTTGTATTAACAATTTTTATTTTTATTTTTTCCTTATTATTTTTAAATATTTTTCCATTATACTTTAACGTCATACCTGTCATTAACTATCTATTGATAATCTGTATATTAAGAATAAAATATATAATAAATACAAGCAGTGCAAAATTTTCTGCTTCTTTTTTAACTTTTACACATAGGTATTATGCGATTTCCATGTCTGATTTGATATATTATGTTTAATATATGACACGCCATTTATAAATCAGCAAACTTTGTAACTTAATAATACACCTATGTTCGCACATTCACCAACTTTGCGCCGCGGGGAAAGGAATTGAGAATAAAGAATATAAAAAAAAAATACATAAAAGTTCTTTTCCCGCCAAAGTCTAACTTTTCCCGCGCAATAAACCACCACGGTACCTGGCTGCTAGCTGGTGACTGCTCATTCGAAGGTCTGGTGGTGGAAGGTTCCGGGGAGATTTCTTCGCGACGTAATAAATATTTTAAATATTTAACGAGTGTAAAGTCTTCTACTGACTAGTTGAAAATATACCAATTTGTGTATGTATATTAAATTTTGCATGGTTACTCTTTATGACACTGAACAAAATATATGCACCTTCTCCCATTTAAATGATTACCCCGCGTCCTCCCCATAGAAATGTGTTTTATATTGAAAGACATTTGTTTTAAATTTTGTTTAGTTGCATTCTAGGATCCTGAAGAAAGTGGAGAGAAAAATTGTTAAATCATTTTAATATTTATTAAATAAAATAACAGAACTTTTTAGAAAAATTATAAGAGTTATAATTATATTTTCTTAATAATGTTCTTCTTACACCAAGAGGATTCGGTGCACTATAGCCAATATATAGTACAGTATGTCCCAAAAGTTTTTTACATTTTGGTTCATTCGCTGCACCAACGCAACGAGCGGGAGGTATGCCGATCGCTAGCCACGTCCTTGGGAATTCTTACATTATAGAGCGTGTCCTTACCAGTTGTTCATGAAGTTTTCCGTAGAAAATTGATATCCCAACGAGATGACATAAACTGGCCTCCGCGTACCCTCGACTTGACACCAATGGACTTTTTCCTATGAGGCTACTTTAAATCAAAGGTATACAGTAACAATCCTCTCTCTCTGGATCAATTAAAATAAATTATCCGAAAAGAAATACGTGCTGAGCAATTTTCAGAAATTATGCCTCCCATTTGGCGAAATAACGGATCATTTAGAAAACATAATTTTTAAGAAATAAATTTCCAGGGACTGTACTTAAATGCAAAATATATATTTTTTTAATTAACCGTTTTAATGCTAAGTAATTTTCGATACAAACGATCGCAGCGCTTTTGCGACGCGTAGCATTCAAACGGTTAAACCTATCCATTATTTCACTGCAAAACTGTTATTATAAAAAAAGACTTTTGGGACACTTTGTAATTATATTATTTTTACTTTCACAAGCATGTAATTAAAATGTGTTACATTAAAGTAGAATAATGAGGGTAATTTTAAACAAATACTTAATACATCAATTGATATATTTTTGTTATTCAAATTTTTTTTCTTAGTTGTTCTGTTCTGTAATAATAATATTTTTTTTTAGATTTATGGTGTAAATTTAGGTTTGTAATATTTACGTTTATATAGCATAACTGTGGTTTGAAAAAAAAGATTATACAATAAAGCAATGGAGTTATTCAATAAATCAGTTATTATATTATTATAAAAGAAATAATAGATTGACAATATTATTATCCATTATTGTGATGTGAAACATAAGCAAAAAACACAATAATAATACCTAGAAAAACAAGTCTGTCAAAGGCATTAAACTAATTATCCTAAATAAGATTATTTACATACAATAAAATCATTTTTACTTTTTCACTCTAATAGCTATTATTTAAAATGTTTGTCTTAAATCTTAACTCGGTACAAATGTCAATGTTGATTTAATACCAATTTAAAATTATAAAAGCATTACTTCTTAACACAATTTAAAAGTACACATACGAATAAATTTCATGTTCAAACATGACATCAATCTCTTTTTATTATTTTCAGTTTATATTTGCTGATTCATAACCAACTATGTAAAATGTATATTATATCTACTGAACTTGTCAATTGAGGCAAGACTAGCTGTACACAATGGAGTTTTGGTACTGACACTGAAGATGGCAAAAGAGGAACGAAAGTAAAAAGTAAAGTAGTGGAAATGAAATCACATATTCGTTTATGTTTCAGAGCCATTGACATATATGACATAATAAAAAATTAAGAAATAAGGAGAAAATCTAAAACTGATCTCAACATAGTGCATAAACTTTTTTAAAATATAACAGATGGTTTGGTATTGTTCATATGAAATGGATAAACGACGAGATAATAGTAAGATAGATATATGACGAAAATATTGATGTCGCTAGAAATAGAGGACGTCCGCAGAAAACTTGACACGACCAGGTAATCCTAATATTGGAAGATGGTCCTCTTAGAAGCCTCAATAATTGTAGATGAGGCGAGAACTGCATGTCAGGACAGAAAAATGTAACACTCCATCCTCTCTGCCTACCCCCGAGGAAAAACGACATGATGGTTAGTATGTTAGTAGTTTTTTAATTAATCGTGTAAAATTTTTGCCTCAACACGGGCGAAGCCTAGTGAGGCAGATATTAAAATACTTATATGTACCTATATACAAAATTTTAAATAAATAAATGCATTACCTAATAAAGTATTATACAGGGGGTAAAATACCTAGTTCACAACATTTTATGGGTGCTCAAGGAATATGTGCAAATTCTGCACCGTTACGGAAACTATTATTGATTGAAATTTTTACAAAATCATGTTAAGTTTTTAGTCTACTTACTTCAAAATAAATAATTGCGAGTATATATATTCATTATTAAACTATATCTTTGCTACAGGCCCCTAAATCATGTAACAAAAAATTGCCTCGAAATTTGATGATTTTTAATTTGTTGTATTCAACGTATAATTTGGAATCAATAAAATATTTAAATGTATCTAAACTATGCTTATATCTCTGATTTGTTTGAGATCATACACAATCATTCAATATTTTTGACTCGTAATTTAGTCAGGTATCCATCCATAAAATATTGTAGACTAGGTTTGTTACATCCTGTACATGCGTGCTGCGCAATATACATAAATTTATTAAATTTTAAATGCAATCAATGCTAGACTCTTAATTATAAAAATGTATTATTGTTATACTACCTTTTAGTTGGGTTTGTATTGCAACACGACATCAGCCTTTTCCGGAGGTTCCGCCTGCTAAACATGGCGATTGAATCGCCCGAGGCGACATTTATTCAAGCGACGATGTCCTTTGTATAGGCTAAAGTTGGACGACCGGCCCTATTGTTAAGGGAGTGCAAGAAACCCAACCAGTATTCAGGTGTTTTGTTGTTTTAATGCCTCGACTGCTCCGTATGCAAACGCCTCCTTTTACTTTTTTTACTTCGCCCGTACAGTAATTCTCAGGTCCCCAGCTGTGCCAGGATACGAATAAAGGAATGGTTTACAAGTTTTGACAGTCGTGAAGTTAGACATTGTTGGATTTCTCATCGCCGTGTTCTAAAATTATGTTTTTTGTAACTAACACTACAAATGTATCATATTTTATAATTATGTTTCCACAACATAAAAGAACATCATACTACACACATATATATATGCATATAGACACTTCTCAATAAGTAAGACATTGATTGTTTTTTTAATTCATAACGTTAACTTAATTATTAACTTTGTGAAAATCACATTGATTAATATAAGTATATAATAACTGATTTAGATACTACTGTATTGTCGTCTATCGGATGGACTAACACTAACTAATCCATAAATCATCCTTATGAATTAATTAGTGTATTTTCATTTTGATAAAGATACAGTAAAATCAAAACCGGTCGACTTTAAATTGTTTCCGTGCGTCCCTGTGTGTGAGCCCATCAAAATAATAAGATGTAAAATGTCACGTTTTTGTGGAGCCTACCATAAGCCTCTGCTCGGTGAATAATCTATGGCGCGATGGAAGGTAACTTTTTCTGGGGAGTTGATCGCGACTAGAGACTTGAGGAGAAGACGAAAACAAGGAAGAAAAGGCTCGAACGAGTCAGAATGAAATGTTCCGTAAAATTCTGAAAGGGTGGTGTTATATGGGAGAATAAAATTCTCGGTTACGGTGCGAAGTTTGGAAGCTGATCCTCACTGGTCTCCATCAGCTCGGATCCTCTGGACCTCTGATGTGTGCAAGAAGTCAAGAAAGCGATGAAATTTTGCGTGAAAAGACATGAATAAGTGAAACATAGACATGGTCAATAGGGAAACTGTGTATCTCAAAATGGCGAGAAGGGTAGATAGTTATGTAAAAGTTAATTGTAATTATAGTTTATCATGTCAACAAAAAATATTGTCATTATGCATTCACCATCACCATGAACGGCGAGAACCCAAAAATATGTAAGTACACCGACAGTTACACCGATAGCGTGGAGCTGGGGGTCTGGCGTTCTATCCATGACGTGGAAGGATACCCAGTCAGTCCGAGCTGTGCGTAACAATATATATATATATATATATATATATATATATATATATATATATATTGATTTATGAGAAGTGATTAATTTACTAGCTACAACATTTACAAAGATAAAATTTAAACAATCTTAACGCTTTAAACAAAACTATTTGAATATTAATATAATTTTTAAATGAAACAATTTTATAATAAGTCAAGGTATATACATTTATTTTATTATATATGAACAACAATTCGTACTAATCAAGAGAAGTCCAGCACGAAAAAAAAATTGTACATTAATATTGTTGTAACGTAATTTGAAATTTATTGTATTAATAATAATAAAAAAATCTAACAAAAAAAAAGTTTTATTTATCCCACGGCTATAATACTAATTAATTAAATAATAAATAAATTATAATATTTTCAATATCGTATATTTTACATTACAAAGGATTATTAATTTTACTATGCACACTTGTATATAATAACCGTCCCAATTTTATAATATAAAAAATAATTCATGTTGTCAAAATTTGATATGATTATGTAAAGTTACTTTAGCATGATCGGTAATACGTTCTACCGGCAATACAATGTTCCGGGTTCTGGTGGTAATATTTTTCGATAAACAAATTTAAGTTTAATGTATTTTAAATCCATAATAAGTACATACATTTTATTTTATGATTTGATGATTTTTTACTGTTAACGCATATCGATTTATTTTCAAAATTTATTGCAAACTTTATACTGTGGTTTTTAATTCTTATTCTTCTTTTAAACAGGCAATCCACCCTTCAAGAGTGATTTGTGCCATTAAACAAGTAAAAACATTATTTCATAGAAAGCAGTTCAAAAATATTATAGAATAGGGAATATTACGCTACAAGTTAATATCATTGTCATTCAAGAAATTTTCTAGGTTTTTAATTCATTTTTATAAAAAAAAATATTAATAATTTTGCTTTTAACCACTTTTATAAGTTAATACTTTTGAAATTATTTTTTTAAATACTCGTTGCTTTTAAAAAAAAATAGATTCTGGTAAAGAAACAATAATATATGTTTTTAGTTAGTTTTTACATCCTGAAGAAGAAAATGGTATTTTTCGAAACCAGTAGATGTATTTAAACTCAATTAAGTAATTAATAAAACAATGATAACAAATGTAAATGTTTATAAGTTAAATTTAATACACCAACCGGTTTATGAAAATACAATTTCCTTCATCTGTATGTCAAATAAACTAACTAAAACCATATTTAATTATCTAATTTTAATATTGAGTTAAATATCATTAAACAAATAGCGAATAATAACAGATATAATATCGAATTTATAAATAAATACGATTTAAAAAAACATTTATGAACATAATAATAATAATGATTATTGGCATAGGATTTTATACATATTCCAAAGTCAAAAATTTGACTCATAAAAGTAGTTAAAAATTAATTTATATTCATTTAATATATTTATTGAAAATAAAAGTATAATTATGCTGTGGAAATTTCATTTACTAACTTAATCGTCAGAAATTCTAAAATATATTATTTTAAATAAGTAAGTCTTGGAGCATACCCAGAAATATAATAACATAATGTAAATTTTAAGCTATAATAATAATAGCATAATCTTTCTGTATTCTTCATCCAAAGCTTTCAGTAAATCATTTCAATTGCGTAGTTCTTAAAACAGATCAATATGAAATATTTTCCATACATTTATATCTACGCTGCAGATGCTCAATGCAACCACAATAAATTATCTAGACAAAGTAAACCCTCTCTCATTGATTATTGCTGGGCAATTGTTTGCCAACTTGTCACAAGGTATTTAATAACATCTTCTGCAAACACTTTATAGTATTTTTATTTCCACCAGGCAATAAATTTTAAAATCATAATGCTTGTTTCCACACAGCTTGCATTATTGTGGTCAGGTATGCGTTGTACAAAGTAAACAAGAGTATTCCTGAAATGCAAATGTTTTTATGAATATCGACCTCAATTAATATTATTGGATGGTACGATGTTTGTTCAAGATGTTCCTATTACTTTTGTGGCACTAATGCGTAGATTATTCTACGAACATATTACGCGCAGATTCAGGTGTGTTTATCAATGCGTAATATGTGATGGAATATCAAATGCGTAATCATTTTTGGCATAGTTAAAAAAATGGATGTGGTGACTCTGCACGCGCCCATTGACATGGCCATGTAAAGACTCACCTATCAATCATATATGGCTCAGATGGCAGACGCAATAAGGCAATATGCACTAGAGACGGACACTGCCCAAGCAACTAGCGATCACTCTTCCGTAGACCGTCCTCTCATAGATATCTCCATTCAACCGCATCTCGAGCGATCCACTCCAGAATTCAACGCGTATTTAACTGTATAACTCATCACATCAATAAACGAAGTTTTGTGAGTGCTCTTTCATTTCTACACCCTGCTCTAATTACAATAATAGACACCCTACATTAGGACATACAAAAAACACGCGTGAGACTAGAAGATGTTAGGAGCTTCTGTCCCACAGCGACAAAACCTTTGGACATAATTACGAGTCAATCATATTTAAACAACAACATCTATACAGTCAACTCTTACATGGATTTTCCTTATGCAATATACTTGACACTATTTGAAAATCGTTTACCATTAGGTTGATGCATAATTATCAGCCATTTTTAAAAAATTATATTGTATTATTATATTGTAAATTATAATGTAACATAAACAAAAACGAAAACAAACTCAAAACATATTATATACAATTATTAATCGGGGGTGTAGAAATTATCAACATCAATTACTGCTTCCCATTTTCTTGGAAGACGGTCAATTCCACGGGTGATGAAGCACTGGTTTTGTGAGGCAATCCACGATTTGACATCCTCTATCAACTAATCCAAATTGTCATAGATTTTGCCAACCTGCCAATTTTTCAGAGAGCGGTTGATGTGGTAGTCCGTGGGGGCCTCGGTGGGAGAGTAGGGTGGATGGAGGAGCAAATCCAATCTCTTCCTAGCGATGGATTCAATCACATGGCGTTCGACACTAGGGTGAGTATTATCGTAGTGTAAAACGATTTGGTTCCTTTTACCTAATAATAGAAAAATAATTAAAATATGGATCCAATATAACAGATCTATCTGGGAAGAGCTCAGTCGGAAGCAACGATGTTTAATATCCTTAGTTACATTCAATACAAACATTATAACACGAAAATAATTTATTTGAGTGTACAGTTTATTATTGTATATTGATTTTAATAAAATGAGATCGTCTAAACGGCATGAAAAAAATTGACTACTCCTTTAACACAGACAAAATTCAAGACGAAGTCAGAACAAGGTTAAATCTATCATATGTCATACTACTGAATCCCACTAAAAAAATAATAAATTTGTAGTGTTAATAGCATTATTTTTTTACGACGTAAAACAAGTACAAACATGTCAATACATCTTGTTTTATTTTATTAGACATATTTGTTTATTTTGTCATCATCATCATTTTCATCTCTTTATCCAAGTCTCAATACGGTGCTTCCACCTTTCTCTGTCTAGCGCTGTTCCAGTATTCGAAAAACAATTAAATCCTAATCTCTCTTCATAAATACTGTATTGCCTTTTACCCCTACTTGGTCTGAGGTGAAAGTGGGTGATCTATGCTAAATATACAATAGCGGTACCTCTCACTCGGTCCATTAATGTAACTCCTGTTACTCCTCAAAAATGTCTAATTTCGGCAGCTTTTCATGATTTGTACACAAAATAATGTTGTTTGATTTTAATTGTGAGCGCCAATCGGCAGGATTGAAAATTTCTATTCGTACAATTTATGATTAATATGAACGTTATCTTATGTATTACCTTTAGTTCATTGTGGCTATGCGAGATGACTAATAGATCCCACATTAGACTTCACAACAGCTACCAGAGCAAACCTTGCCTACCTCGGCTGTCTTCATAGACTTGGGTGCTGCATCTCGATCGTCTCACGTCGACAGACATTCAATGCATTGTTATCGATTTACATAATTGGATTTATGTGAATAATGAAAAAAAAAAGAATATTTATTATTTATTACTCTTAGACAACAGCCCGCCTAGAAACACGATCATTCTAATGAGGTGGCATTTCCAATAATTGTTAAAATAAGGATACTTCTATCACGTATGTTTAACAACCACGAGCTGCACAAAAGTGCAAAGTGTTAGTCATCATTGTTGTTATATAGCCGTAACCTAAAGTTTCTCGAGAAATACCACAACAGACGATTGAAGAGTATTCTGGAAGAGGCAAACATGCGATTCTCAAATGCCACCTACGACAGGTAAGTCACTGCATACGTATGAATGACGGAACGTGCATAGCTTTCCAAATAAGTTATGCGTATCTATAGCAAAAGAAGACAGGGTGGGGTAAGAAAAAGATTCAAAGACACCCTGAAGGTAAATTTGAACAAATGTGGCAAAAACGTAGGCGGTTCAAGAATAAGGCTCAGACTCATAACTGATAAATAACAATAGACATCATTCTCGTACCGAGGGACTGCTGAAGAAGAAGAAAAATGATAGAGGATAAAAAACACAACGAGGACTGAAATTCAAATTAAATTGGATTTGTATGACAACCTGTATTCCACGAAGATGTGTGCAATCCCGGATGTTTCTTCGATCAGGAAGTTAGTAGTCTTATCAGGATTGTTTTATTATAGCTTTATCTTCGTCGTAGCAAGGGCAAAAATACAAAGTGTGTTTAATTTTATTCTTAAGTGTATTTAAATTTTTAGTAAGAAAGTTGTATAATTGTAGGTGTGAGTACACAGATAACCTAACTTATCTTACTACGAACATATCAACATGCAATTTTAATTTTAACATATTTGTAATGTTATTCTTCCTACTTAAGTCTGTATTTCAAACAATATTTATCTCGACTAAAGTAAATATGTCACAGAAAAAACTTAAAGGTCATTATTTTTCGAAATAACCTGAACTGCCAGAATTCTGTCAAAAAAATAAGAAGAGGTCAAGATAATTAATACATAAATGAAACGCATTTAAAGATTACACCTATATATAATAAAAACGTCTGTATATGTATGTCTATAATACCGATATAGCTGTATTTTCAATTAGATTGCAATTATATTTACGCACAAATCGTCGGAATGAGTCTTTAGTTTTTTTATGTACCTACCTATTACTTTAAATTACTTACTTAATAATGTAATTCAAATGAAACATTTTTTTAATAGAGATGCGTATTCAGAATACGTATCATATCAATATTCTTACTATTTTCAATCTATGCTGAATGTATCTCCTGGATTGAGGCTCTAACCCCTGACTACTGTATCGCTTCACACCAAGGACGTCAAATTTTATTTTAATTAAAATATTCACATTACGTCGCAACAATGTGTAGGTACTCAATATCAAATTTATCAATTACTTTTTATGAATATTTTAAATTTATAAAGTGCCGTATACTTACAAAAAATTGTAAAATGTTTTCCGTAGTTCAGCGCGACCAATACTATGAATACAATTAAGTATAATTATGCAACATTTTTAAACTTTGTTACTTGCTACGTTCTGTCACCATATGCCGCAACATAGCCGCCCGCAGGGTCTAGCAACAGCTAGACGCGATAAAAAAATAAATATATATATATAAACTATAACTCTTAAAATGAGCTGTACAAAAAATAAATCTCGCAATAATATTGGCCAACATTACGAAATTTTCAAACATAACTTTTTCCGTGAATACAACACACTTAAAATAAAAAAAAAGAGTTTAATTATACGTTGCATTAGTTTAATAAAAACAAATTTAAATCGATAGTTGAACATTGTACCAGATAAACATATCAATTTCTGGTGTACTAGAGAGCGCATGTATGACACATCACTAAGGTAAGCTTACAAAAAAAAATATATAAACCACACCCAAAAAAAAAACAAAACAAAAAACAAATTGCTGACTCTCATTGGAGTGAGATCAAGACAGCGACAGACGTGAGATGCTGTATAAATTATGTGTTTTTATCTGACAAATGTGTAATGCGCTTAAAATAGACCAACCGGTTATTCATTACAGACCAAAAGTATAAACGATTTTATGATTGATTATGATAAGGTTTATTCATAGTAATTTTATTATTTACAATAAGTAATTTGGGAGTACAAGGACACTAGGTATGTACTAAAAACATACTGCTGGCCACCCTTTACCCTCTCTACCTTGATGATAATTTAAAGTATCTTCAACTTTATCTAGTCATATATCTTACTGTGGTGTCGATTCTTTAATGATATTACTAAAGTCTACGTAAATTATAGTCTACTAGATTTATTTAGACTACTAACATTATTTTTTTTTTATTATGTCAACACTGCGACATGTGAAATTGATCAGATGTGCATTATTACTAGAATTGGTTTGACGCGTATTATTTTTAAGTTTTAAAATATTTCTTTCCTATTATTTGTACTATGATATATATTTTTATTTTTTGTGTACATCCTGTAAGGTTTGACTGTACCACAAATTATAATTAATGTAATTTTCATACGTACCTAGATTTTATTTTTTATTTTCCATCACAATTAGCTTATTTTATGTATGATGAATACTACAAAAAATATTCCTGTTCCTGTTTCGAATCCCGGTGGCAGCCAAAATATTTTTTTGATAAATCGATTTTATCTGTATGTATATGTTTCTAATTGTATTAAAATTTAATTTGTATTACAACATGATAAATAAAATTACAAATGTTTCAGATTTCACTGGTTGAAATATTTGATTTTTGGTAAGTTCTTGATGTGATTTACACAAAAAGTACTTTTTAAAATTCTTCGAATTACAAAAAAAGACTGCGTTTTGGAGCACGTAGCGCGAACGAGAGAAGAGCGGAATCATCAAACATATTTTCTGGTCGCAATAACGCGTGGGTCGCCAATACACTTGTCGTCTATAAAGTGTAAATGTATCCCAAACTATATTTATTCGATTTTTAATATATACTCATTTACATACCTTTGGCAAATTCAAAAATATTCATAAAATTTCATTTTCGTAATACTTTATTAATGTAAAAGAATCCTGAACGAGAAATTTATAAAATATCTCTGTCTCTCAATTCTTACGACACTATTCAAATCACTAGGTATATACTTAGTCCGTACATATCTTACTTCTTTTTCTTCTAGGGCATTACATCCCAGGATGGAATTTGGTCTCCTCCATAAGCGGTCTCCATCGACTCCTATCCTTGGCCATTCTTGTCCAGTTTCCAGACCCTTCCATACCAGATAACACGGCACCAAAAATCATGATCATGTGGATATCTCAGTGGAAGCTATCTAGAGGCAGATCAAAGAATGGTGGGCTGACTGTGATAGAGAACTGGAGCTGGATAGAAGGGTCTGGTATCTGGACAAGAATGGTCAGGGATAGGAGTCGGTGGAGACCATTTATAGAGTAAGCTAAATCCCATCTTAGGATATAATGCTGTGAAGAAAAAGTTAATGTATTCATTTAAAATATTTATAATAAAGTATTTAGTAAAAATGTTAAAGTGAATAGCTCTGATGAACTTGTAGTAATATATTAGGCCGTCTAGCCGCATGAACTCTATGTTTTATACATATATTCTAATTTCTTAGAGTCTTCGACATTTTTGAGTATATATATATACTCAAAAATATATTCTATACATATATATATATATGTATAGAACTGGCGTACCTTGTAGATTATATCACGTTTTTTGTAGATAGTTTCTTTGGAGAAACCTGGGCCGACATCTCAGCACGGTAATACGTGCCATTGTCAAGGCGTTGCCTCAAAAAAACTACGGTACATTCGCACTTTTTGCAGGAGATATAAATCTTTCATAGTCGAGTGTTTTTGTGTCGATTTTGAAGGCATAGCCTTGACAATAGCAAGTATTTCCATTCCTAGGATTTCCAAAGGAAAACATCTAAAAAAACGCGATCTAACCTAGAAGAGACGCCAATTACACACACTAGTGCTAGTACACAACACCATATTGTCGCATGTCGTGTAGGTGGGAACGATGTCTGAAATAAAATTATCCCAAATGCCAAATAGTTATTATACAATACTTTCATATAAAAATACACTGGGACCACCTTGCTTCTTCCGTAACTATCGTAGTGCGGCCAAAAATTAATATTAAAATAAAAAAAATTAAAAAAATAAATTTTAATTCGAATAATGCACAACGCCATATTGTCGCATGTCGTGTAGGCGAGAACGACGTCTGAAATAAAATTATCCCAAATACCAATTAGTTATTTTTTACATGCTTTCTCTTAAAAATGTACTGCGACGCTCGAGTCGTCCGGTATCATCCGTGCGGCCAAAACGTAAAAATATTGATGGCGTTAGAATTACGAATATTTAAAATTAACGTTAATTCGAATAATGTATAACTGTAAATTAATTCATATTATGTACGTCCACAAATTTTATGTCAATTTTTTAATTTTCTCTTATATACCTATTCTATTTACTTAATTTTTACTTCTTTGTATTTATGTTCTTCTACCATATTGCACTTTATATTTATGAGACTGTATATCGTTTTTTGGGTAGATCTGAGTTATGAATGCACATGCTTTGTATATATTTTTTGGAACTGAATTATATATTAAATAACCGTATAGAATAAATAAAAATACTATACGGTCTTACTTGCAACAACAATATATATCATCGAAGATGGCCGACGCTCCGTGTTATATGTTAAATTTGAGGTTTCCATGGATTGAGTATAATGTTAGAAAAAAAGAATCATTGTTATCCCAAAGTTTTGGGTAAATCTCATAACTCATCTTCAGGGGATGCCTCATAGATAAAGTGTCGCTCTGAAACGATCACGAAATGCGTCTTTTCAGGCCAGCGGTTCACCGCTAAGTGAAATCACTAATCCTTACTTTGTATAATTAGGATATTTACGATACATTTATTATATTCTGTACAAGCTATGTATGTGGTTATTAATATTATTAAAGTTCATAAGGACGTAGATATATATATATATATATATATATAGATAAATATAAATTATCACACGTCGGGAGCGTGAAGTCTAACGTAAAACTGTCTCAAACACCAATCTGATATCTGTCATTTAAAAACACACTGCCAACAGATTGCCTCTTCCGCCGTCATCCGCTCGTAGTGAGGCCAGAGCGTAAAATTGATCGCATTAAAATAACGACAGTGTAAAAATGAAAATAATCCCAGGTCGACTGATGCACAACGTTGTCGCATGTCGCGCCGGCGGGAGCGGCGGGCAAAGAGCCTCGCGGGCAGTCGATAAAGTCCACTTCATTAAGCGCACAACATAAATGTCGCACTATTTCACCGTGGACTTGGTAATGATAAAATAAAAAAATGTCCGCGCACGCGTTCAGCAGTGTCATTGCCCCGGGACAGTGCGCGAAAATCTACAAGGTCACCCGCGACCTGCCGCAACAACATGGCGCGGCGCGGCGCGGGCGGCTGTCAAATCTAATGAATAAATATTGCAATGAGAGTCCTATAATTCCAAATGCTGTTCACTCCGCTTTTGGGAGCTTAGATTTATGTGCTAACTGTACATTTTTAAGTGATTTGTGTATTTATTTGGGATACTCATTATTACCTAAACACGCTTATTAAAAAAGTATCAACCTAACCTTATTTATATTTTTTAACCTATCATCACTTATTTAGTTTTGTTTTAACATACTCTCTTATTGATGAATCATTCGTCTGAATTGTTTACTTATCTCAGTAAGCTTTTTGTCTGAACTAGGTACTCATGCAGTCAAGATTTTTTTTTTATCTGAATTCATGTATTCAGGAAATTTTTTATATGAACAGTCATTATCAGGAAATTTTAATTCAAAGTTACTTATTCATTAAACTATATGGACTTACTTGTATTCGAGAAACTTTTTATCTGAGTACACTTTTTATCTGAACCGACTTTTTCATGAAACCTTTTATTTGGACAATCTTGAACTCAGAAAACTTTTTATCTGAACTAGGTACTCACGTATTCAAGATTTTTTTTATCTGAATTCATATATTCAGTAAAAAATTTTATCTGAACAGTCATTTTCAGGAAATTTTTATACGAACTTACATATTCAGGAAACGATACAGACTTACTTGTATTCAACAAACTTTTTACTTGAATAATCAATATTTTTACTCTTAAACAAAATCAAAAATGGCGTTGATGATCGAAATAATCTATTTTTATTATAACAATCAAGTTAATCTTGAGAAGAAAAATTTATATACGTGTAAGATAAAACGCGTTACGGATTTAGTCACATCAATTGTGGGCTCGCTAAAATGATATTTGAAGTTAAACGTCATCGAGCAGACACATCATTTGGATAGGTTGCCATGCGAACTTGGCCTATCCAGGTTGCCACGTTAACTTGGCCCAATTTTTTATAGCTGACACATCACCACATCTTAGAATAATGAAAAATATATCATAGCG
The DNA here is from genome assembly GCA_022840565.1 of Eubasilissa regina. NCBI lineage: Eukaryota > Metazoa > Arthropoda > Insecta > Trichoptera > Phryganeidae > Eubasilissa > Eubasilissa regina. Next base: position 24,505,229 of record JAINEB010000009.1, read on the forward strand.
CGTTACCATGAGCGTAACCTTGAAATATCAGGTGCTCACGGAACACGCATAATTAGACCATTTTAATATTTGTGGCCGAAATGATAATAATAATACTTTAATTTAAATAAATACACTTACCTACTAGTGGGGCACACGTGTTGGCTATTATTTTTTAAATAACTAATATAGATTATTAAAAACTTTGTTTAAAACGACATTATGAGTTTAATTTAATACACTAATCAGTTTCGGAAAATACCATTTCCTTCATCAAGATCTTAAATAATCTAACTAAAACCATATATTCTAATATTTTTGAAATTCTATTTAAAAAATAAAATGGTTCGATGTGGAAATTGACTTAACGATACAAAGTTATTGAATAATTTTTTTTAAGAAAAATTTTTAAAATAGGATTTGAGGTTAAATTCAGTTGGTTATTTATAACATATATGTTTATTTTAGTTGGTTATTTATAATATTTTGGTTCACTTTATACGCTTTATTTGGTATGGTGGAAACGCATATTTATAGATCAGGGTCATTCCATATGAAATGGTCCAGAAATTAAATGAATAGTTTTTTAATGTATATTAGTTAGCATCTTACATATTTTTTTATCTTTAAAATACCTATTCTGCTTTATATTTATCAAATATTCATTGGTTCAATACGAATATAACATATATTTGACCATTGACGAGTGAAGTTTTTTTTGAAATTTTGTGCTCGCAATATTTCTGCTTGTAGTCAAATCTCAAACTCCAAATTTTTGCTTCGTAATATCATCATTTAGTACTATTTTGGTATTTTATCTGGTCCTCCACTAGAAATATTTAACCTAGAAAAATTCAGTTTTTGTAAATTTGCAAACATTGAGAATTTTTAGAACAAAAGGGGTGGAACTTTTGTAAAACAAAAGCCAAGAATTAGTGCTGCAATTTAATACTGTAGGAATGTATGTAAGTAAAAATGTGCATTAAAAATCGTATACCTCGTTTATTTTTAAACAAATTGCTTTTAACTGCATATTGATATGTTAAATATGAACTGAGATATTTCAGTTTCCGCAAACCCTTTACATTATAAAATATGTTATGCCTTGTCAAACAAATATGGCCGCCACGCTAAAACCAAACCAAAAACTTTAAATAATGGTCATTTTGAACTACCAACAAGTTAGGTTGACTGCGCAAGAAATATGAGATTTATTAAAAATGGTCAAACGACCAGTGTTGGACCAATTCTTATGGAATGACCCGTATAACATTACGTTATAGTACTTACCCGCCGATAGTGCCCTTTATGTTTAACATGTCACAGTAATGGCAATACTGCTGCGCGAAAGAATCTTTATGTAAGCTTTTCCGTTAAAGAAGAGGAGAAGCGCTGTCGACATCTCGTGGAACGTATTTATTATTTAACATATTTAAAAGGAAAGGTGAGGATAGTATATCTAATGTTAGGCATTTGTATTACGTTATGTAGTGTTATGTAAGTGTGTTTGTTATTGTGTTTGTTTCTTGCTGGATGTAAATCCTTGCCTAACAATGGACCTCCACGTTAGGAAGGTGCCATTTTCGGACGAGCCATCACTTCATCTAACAATGTGATGGCTCGTATTAAAGTCCTGGAGAATTGCCTATGGACCAGGGTTGGATGATGATCACCATTTGGATCTATCCGCTCGAATTATCTCCATTTGGAAGGAAAAATCATTACTTAATATCTCGCCGTGAACAACGTCAGCTTACAAAAGTAATCCAAAGTTTATATTCATTGTGGATCAAAACTTTTCCAAAGGAATTCGTCCTGGTGACCTACTAAAAATGAACTTTTATTACATTAAGATTGTTTCTCAAGCGCTGGTCATTTTTTCCACCTACCGGTGGAATTGTTAAACAGGAGTGACAGTTGACTTATTTTACTGTGGTAAACTTAATGAATAAATTCCATTAATCTTTCTGAATGGAGCAACTTTGTGTTTTAAGATGTAGTTTAATGGAGTGATTATTTGTAAATATTTAGATAACCTAAACGTTCTTTTATCATTTGTTTTAATTGTATAAATTTTTCTGTATTATAATGTAAATTTCTCTCAGATTTTATTTATTTTCCCTTAAGAATGACTGTTGAAGACAGGTAGGAAATGTATGCAAATTCTGTTCATAGTACTCACAATATCATGTTCATCCTTAGGTGAAACCGGTGGACGTGCTGATTGACATTCTGTTGCGTACGGCACACCCACCAAGCATTGAATTAAAATAGTAGACATAATATAAAATTGTAGTAATATTTATTAAAATTATTAACATCAATATTAAATTTATGGTTTTTTGTCATTGTTTTGAGTTGAGTTGCATAATAATAATAGGGTAAGCTTGAAAGGCGATTGCACAAAAACGAAATATGCTCTAAAAATCCATACCATAATCATCAGTATTTATACAGCTCCTTCTTGACTTCTAGAGTTCTGCATCTCAGAAGACGTCAAATATCCTGGTCAGACAGTCAGTCCCTACTTAAGCCAAGGAATTTATATAGAGACGATAAGTCATTACGAGAAGACTAAGTTTAACGAACAGACATTTACATCGGGCAGGTTCAAAAGCTTGAAATATTAATAAGAAAAGTTAACATGGCATTTTTAATCTTGAATACGAACATTGATATTATAATTATATACCTATTTAAACATGTGTGAAGAGAGAGTCGTTTAGAGTTTTCACATAAATTACTAGCTTACAATATAAATAATATTTAAATAAAATTGTTGTTCAAAATTCAATAGAGAGTACTCAAAAAAGTTTAATATTCCGGAAATATACTACGCACTACATACGAATTGTCTCGAAAGTTCGATCGCAAGTTAAATTTGTTTAAATCGAATAAAATTAGCGAAGTTATCCAGCGTTCACTATAATATCACCACATTATTATTTCGCTTAAGCCCGACATCTAAAATTGGGATTGAATAAAATATAGCATACACACTTATTAAAAAAAACTGCACGTGACTACTGTAAATATTACTAAAATCATGGATCCTACGCGTCTCCAAGCGGCGAACTGAACTTATGCGTTGCAGCCAAATTTAAAATTCCGGTATAATTTTGAATTTCGCACATATTCATACACAGGCTTCTTAACATAGTAATTGAATGCGGTCACAATTTAAAAATATAATCGTAGACTCTTGATGAATTCGCCTTTCAAGTAAAATGTAAACGGTGTCCCGCACGCATGAATGCGTCTCATTTCTTGTATTTTTTGTCAAAATGCGAGAAATACGGGACCTCCTACAACCCTGCTGAGGACTATCAATCAGCGGTGGCTATGCGGGAACAGGGCCTCATGAATAATTTAATGATATCTTCTGTCAGTGTCTGATTTTTTCCACCGCGATACGGGACATCCGAGATGGACTGCTCTGGATCAATGACTTCAGCAATGCAAAAATATATTTTTTGCACAATCACTGTTGATTGTTTGATCGACGTGATTATAATATAATGACATTCATTGCAAACAAAACACTCGGTGCTCATTGCACTTCTATTGTTATTTTAATCTTATTTTTAATCGAAATGTTTATGGCGTAAAAATAAAATTTTGTATTGAACTTCGGTGTATTAAATTCCGGTCACATTTGAAAGGCAAAAGGTGAGAAGTTGAAAAAACTATTCAAGCAGTTCTTTAAAAATTCACGTTATCCATTTTTTTGAAGATCCCCATCAACAATTTATTTGTTGCGATAAAGTTGGACAATTAAATTAATTGCCATAGATAAAAAGATTAACCTTATTTCATTGTATTTTTAATCGAATAACAAATATGATATCTTTGTGATTTGTAACCGCGTTATCATAATGCTTGAATAAATTTAAAAACAACTTAGTTTCCTACATTGTGTGTTATTTAGTAAGACATAATTCTTTTCTTAGCCATAATTGTATTTGGATAAGGTACAAATTATATAAATTTAAATTAAATGTATTAATTAGAAATATATACAGAAAAATTCAATTTATCTAAATAATATTTTTTAGTTATTTTTAAATTTTTTGTAGGTACGAGTACATCTTTCTAATTGATACATTTAATTTGTACTAAAATATCACAGAACTATGTTCTGAAAAAACTGCAACTTCACAATGTGCTCTGTTATACGTTTATTATGGATTATATAAAATATTATTTATTAGTATTAGATTAACACGTAATATCAAATTGCATTCGCATTTTAAAATATGTACGGGTATATAACATCCAAGCACTCGAAGAAAATAATCTTCGATACGTTTGATAAAGACTCTGTGGTTCCTAGGACGATTAAATAATAATTCTGCTATATAATGGCTGCCATTCTATAACCGCGTTACATTGACATACTTTGGACGAGACAGTTAGGCATTTTGCTCACCACGTAGGTCATACTCCGCCACGGTAATAAAGGACAATCTCCAAGACTATCAGAAAATTTCAAATGACACTTGTAGCACTGCTAGGTTCACGCACGTCCGGCAGATGAACAATAATAATCGCTTTGAATTGAACAGGCTCTTTCAACACTAACTTGTATTGCTGGAACTCTTAAAACCATCATTGTATTTTTGTATTAATGAGAACATGTATTTTTATTTTCCTCTCGAAATTTTTTTTTTTTTGTCTATATTTTGTACACGTCTAAAGTTATTCAATATGAATTCAATACCCACATAAGTAGAAATAGAGAATCTATGTGTCTCTATTGTAAATTTCTTACTTCTTAAAAAATTTTGTAAATCGACTACCTTTTCATCAGACGTTACTGAATAACAATTTAAAAAAATTAATACATGCGCTGTACAAAATTAAAATATCAGTACTAAATCAACGATCAAAATATTCAATTCTGTATAAGGAAGGTGAAGATCACATTTTATATCAACACAAAAATCAAACTAAGTTATCTTTCGCGTAAGACGAGTTGCAACTACAACTGATGTGAAGAGTAATATAGTGTTAACGCGCGTGTTTGAAGATGTACCAAACCAAAATAAACCGATATTTTTTTTTGGTTCAGCTCCGGTTTTCGTTTTAACAAAAATAACGGTTTTTTCGGTTTTCGGTTCAGTTCCGGTTCGAAGCTCTGTGTAAAACATTTAAATTAATAAAACATATTGCTACAAGCACGTTTTATTGTAGAGTAATAAATCACAATTTACTATACGTTATAAAATCAGTGGTGCAAGTGGTAGTGACATCACTATAAAAACATTTTATAATAAATTAATAGGCAGGTCCTACAGTCCAACGGTTCTGATTTGCGAGTAGTAATTTTTTTCAGGTAAAAAATCGTGATTGTGTTGTTTGAAAAAGGCTCACATAATTGTCTCACAGGTGCTGTAGAAGTTCCTTAAAAATAAATACTGACTCAGTAATTGTAGTCTAAACTGCTTCTCAAACTATTTCATAATACGACCCCCGATTTGTTATTATTTTTTAGTGACATCAGTATGTTATTGACGATTTATTAAAATTAAACTAACCGTGTTTTTTTTTCTTATCAGTATTTTGAATACTTAATATTTTGATAGATATAGTTTTCACCTTTATAATAAAGGAGAAACAACTTAAAGAAGAAGACGAAACTAAATCAATAATAATTAATACGGAAACCTTTGTGAATTGTGTTCTCAGGGGGCCGATATATTGCTTGCCCAGGGGACCGCCAAATTGTTGCCACGCCATGTTAAAAGTCAGGTTAATATCGGGATTCACGATATTTTATTATATTTTATTCAGTCACTTAACGTAAGTAATAAAATGTAATTCTGTTTTAAAAATAAACGTAAAAAAGGTTGGGAAGATTTTTTAATGACAAATCGACCTAATCCGTATTTTAACTTTGTATACGCCAACTTTAATAAAGCGTTCCTTTGTGGATTAGGACTTTACATTGTCCTACAAAAACGGTTCTGCAATGAGATGAACAAAGGCCCTCGGAAAAAGGGATCCAAATTCCAAGGGTACAAGTGTTTCTACCTGTTAAGTACGTAATATTGGACAGCCCTCCGCCTTGTAACGTGAAATATTAATTTTGTTTACTAACTTAAAATTTCGTATTTCTAACTAAGTGGAGAATAATAATATCCCTTTGTAATGAATTATGAAACAGTTTAACAATATTTATTCCAAAAATATATTGAAAGGACTCAGCAGAGCATTTAAATAATTGGTAATATTTTGATATAGTCTCAATTTATCCGAATTAAAATTCATAAATACCATTTTGAGTAGGCCAAGTCATCTCTTTTTGTTATTCAATACATCTGTAAGAGTTGAGGTGCGTGTGTTGAAGTTATTGAAATGTATGTGATTGACTCGAGATTGTGTCAGAAGATTAAGATGCTGTGAGATAGAAGCTCCTAACTTCTTCTTGTCTCACGCGTGTCGTTTGTGTGTCGCAATGTAGGGTATCTGTTGTAACTAGAACAGGGTATATAAATTGAGGTGATGAATTAATACAATTTAAATACGCAGTTTGAACTCTGGACTGGCTTCCTGGAGATGCTGTCGAGTAGCTATGCTGGTGTTGGGACGGCATGCGAAGAAGTGGAAGTTCGTTGCTTAAACAGTAACCGTCTCAGATTCATAATGTTAAATTGTATCTAATGATTGATTGTTTTGGTTTGGGTCCTAATGGTTAATAGATGAACTCTTACCCCGCCATGTCTACGGGCGCGAATAGGGTCACCACACATCTCATTAAATTGATCGCGTTAATTTTAAAGATCTCTGTCAAATTTCGCAATGATCGTCTGGCCAATTTTCCATTACGATATATATTGAAAATAAAGCACGATATATATTGGTCTTATGTGCGGAGCCGTATCCCGAGACAAAGTGAAATAACAGGAAAACGAAAAGTCCGGACCGAAAAATTTTTATGAAATAATATAGGGCGATCGCCAGTGAAAGGATCGACAATGCAGTAAATATGAATACTCTGTAATTTTATATTCTTTAAAATGTGAATAAATAAATTCCGGGCCATCGCTCAATCCTGTTACATATAGGATATCGCGGGTGGACTTGGTAATAAAAAGTAGAGTAAAAGTTGTTTCTGCCGGCCTGAACGCTGCGCCGTTCAAATGGCAGGTAGCTTTCAACTCCGATCGCTAGGCGGCGGAGGTGCAGGGCCGATTAGGATTTTAATCCACGGATTTGGACCTGGATTCTTCGACCATTGGCTGCGATACGGACGACGATTTAAACATCATACTGGACACCGCTGCAACTGGACTTTCGTCAGTCCCATTAACTAGAAGTTATATATATATATATATATATATATATATATATATATACGTTCAACAATAGAGTTATACACCCCCAAATAAAAATTATGGAGAATTATAGAACATATATAAAACAAGATCAAGATCTATAAAAATTTAGTAAATTATATAATAGACATGTTGAATGCTAACGTACTAGGTAAATGTCTGTTTTCCGTATCCTTTAATCCTTCATTTGCCAGTTTTAAGCAAAAATTTCATACAAAATCACTAAATTGTTCCATAAACATATACTTTTCCACATTGATGCATTCACCGAATCATAATTATTAAGGAGAACACATTCTTATTGTGAAGTTGTAATTATTCAGAACAGACGGTCTGTGATATTTTAAATACTAATTAAATGTATTAATTAGAAAGATATACACACAAAATCAATTTAATCGAAAAATATTGTTGTTACGCTACCGGGATTCAAACCTGGATCTCTTTTCAAACCGGAGAAGGTGCATTATCTAACTATGCTACAGCGACAGTACTTTCTACGACAAATTTTCAAACCCATATATTACATTATGATGTATTAAATGATACAAAGTACAATAATTTTAGGTTTAAATATTTATTTTATCAATATGACCTGTCCACTAGGTGATAGAATACAGCACTGGATAGATCTCGATGACCACAAATGTATTTAATTAATTCGTGATTCAAAATGGAGTCACTATTATATCATCATATTTCAGTACGTGTGAGACTATATTAATTCTTTCCTACCTTCCTGCGTTATTCGATCTCAGATAACGAATCGATCGCGATACAAGTTCCATTCTTATACATATTCAAAAATACTGATAACATACATTCTTCAGTTCTGACTAAGTCAGTTAATTATTCACGTAGAAATCTACAAAGCACTTCGAAATGAAAAACAACAATTTTAAATCAAACAAAAAAAAATCGTGTCCGTGTGAATTAATTTGAATCGGGAACCCTGGTATAGTGAGCTTTGTGGCTATATCAAACTGCTGATTTTGTAATCTAACGTGTTATTTCATTGGCCGAAATATAATCAAGTTTGATAAAGTTTAGGATTGAAGTTTGGAGCTTTAGGAAAAGTTCTTGGAAGTGGTTAAAACTGAAGCTTGCGTGTGGTAGGGTTGTCACTTTATCGGGTATTTCAAATAAAACATATAAGATATAACAAGTGTTTTACATAATTCAAAATATAATTTCTTCATTTAAGCCCACAATAATAAATTAAGTCTATAGTATCACACGAATAAAAATTAAATAAAGTAATTTATTATTATTTAACTTAATTTAATCATTTCAGTTACAACCATTGCAGTACAATTTTACTCATCTTTGTATTAGGTATAGATCATCATTTTTAGAAAAAGTATAACAATTAATGCATTGATGGAAACTACTTTGTAGCATCGTACAAAAACTTTTATATGGCAATTATAATAATTTAAATATATTTATATTTAAATATATATGTATTTTAATATATATACCATAAGATCATCCAAGTACTTACATACAAAAATATTGTATATAATGTTAATTGTTTGAATGCTGCCAAAAAGTTATTGCTTCAAATATTATAATAATAACTATTAATGAATTGTTTTTGCCAGGAATAATTAAAATATAATTAATAATATTTTATGTATATTTTTTAATCTGTGTGGTATGTAACTAACTTTCCATCACGCCGTTTCCACGCAGGGGTATTCAGAGAGGTTAGAGCGCCACACTCTTCTGTCCTGACACACAATTCTCGCCTTATCTGCATTCATACATCTTTTCATACAATCTCATCGATTATTAAGGCTTCTGACAGGACTATTTTCCAGTATCTGGTCTCTTTGGTCATGCCAAGTCTTCCGCAGATGTCCTCTACTTTTGGTACCATCAACATTTGCGTCATATATCTTTCTTACTATTCTCTCCTCATGCATACATTTCATACGACCAAACCACCTAAGTGATCCTTTCTTAATCCTACTCACTATACTAAGATCAGCTTTACATTATTTCCATATTTATTCATTATTTACTCTATCATAAACTGTATTATTATACTCTTTAAAATTCACCCACACTTACTCATCGTCATACTAACTGGATAAACTTGTGTCCATTTTGGTTAAAATCAACATTTGTAATTAATTCAACAAAACTTTTGAAATCTATTAAATAAATCTATATAATATATAATCTTCACCTTAGTTGTATTCTGTTGTTTTATTTCATAATTTATTCAATTATAAATAGCTATACGTAAAAATAAAATTTATTTACACCCTAAACATCACCATAATTTCATAAAATAACTGACGAAAAATATCCGTCTCCGAAGCGATTTAACTCGGCAAATGAATAAAATATAAAGCTTAAGAATAATTAATTAAAACCTATTTTCATAATAAAATACGATAATGAAATGAAATTGTCTCATTGATAAAAATGATTATACCCTTTTCTTAACTTCTCACTGCAATCGATTTTGGTGTAGTGCCACTCAACTAACAATGGCCGTTGTCTAAAATCCAGACATATTAATATTGTGTTCTAAATGTGAACAAGTTTTTGCAAGCTATTTTTTTCCTGTTCAATCTTGCGTCTCGACAATTACGTTACCTGACTCCTCGCACGTCAACGTATAAAAGTAACATTGATACACAGCACGTTCCTTCCTACATCCTTCTTAGAGTCAGTATATCAAATAAATACCTATTAAATTTCTAAACATTTACATATACAGTCGATTCCACTTAATTGGGACACATCGGGAGCAGGAAAATTGGCCCAATTAAGCGGCCTCCCCAATTAATCGAAGCCAGGTTAAAATTAAATGTTGAATATCTTTTTTTAAATACATAGGGCTCCATTCATTGTCTTCCTCCATAAAATAACGCTGTAAATCAGCTGTAATTTTTTTTCTCCTGATTTCTAACTTAATTAATTTTTGATGTTTCGATTTAATGCTTCAACAATTGCATCCTCACTATTCATTTTCTTCGTAACATGGTAAATTATTACCTATTGTCGAAAATTCTTGATAGTTAACAATAGAACTTCTAACAAATCCTTATTTCCTTTTGCTCAAAATTTCGTAAATATCTAAAGGTTTAAAGATTTTATATGGTGTTGGTTTTTATAGCTCGCCAACTGTCAGCGACAAATTGTATTGCTTGTAAAAGGGAAATTTTTTCTCTCTCTGGCTTTTGTGGAACTTATTAATAAATTTTAAACTTATGTAGTGTAATTTTAAATTTACGCGGAATGTTGTCCTAATTAAGCAATGTAAGCTACTATTAGTTCCTTGGTTTGGTTTCCGTTCCTTGAGATTTGGCCCTAATAAGCAGTTGTCCCAATTAACTGGCGACCCAATTAAGCGAAATTGATTGTATATGCATGAATGTATATATTCTGGGTAGATCTGGTCTAAAAACGCAGATTAACTGAAAAAAATACACAATAACAAAAAAAAAACAATTGATTCAAAAGACAGAAATGACATCCAATATTAAAGAGGCAACGCCCATAATAAGAATATTCGTCGAATGAATGTAAACTCATGCGTTTTTTTAATCGAAGTAATTTAGGGTCACAGTTCAACGTCCATCATCAGAGCTGATATGATGAGCCAAAATTTGGCAATACCTTGTACTAACCGGTAACATCGTGCCGGAGACTCGTTCACACGCAAACGAGAACACATTCTAAGTCGTTCTTCGTAGCGCAGAATGCCGCGCAAATTTCACCTTCAGGACATATCCTGTTGATGATATTTTAATATTTATATATATCTTATTGAAATATCATACGCGGGCCCACGGAGAGTAATCCAGAATTATAATTAAAATATTATTTAACGGCTGTTGTCTGGGATATATATTTATTTGTTGCAAATATTTATTTATTCATTATTGAATGAAAATAAAGCACAGTAAATTGACGAATATGCTTTGTTTGTTATTGTTGCAGGGTTCGTAAAAATATAAAAATATTGTTTTCTAAAAAAGTGATATTGACAAAACACTCACTATCAAGTAACTGACATGCCTAATGCTCGACTTATTAATATTTGTGTAATGTTTTATGATAAAATTTAGACAGATATCAATGTTTTACGTTGCGTTAAAAAGGCTTCATTGGAAACAAAATAAAAAAACAAATTTAGAAAAATCACTTAGAAAGATACGCAGAAAATATCTATCTAATTTTGATAAGCTTCGACATAGAAGACTTGACCATATTTCTCTTTCGTATCTCCGTTTCCAGGTGAATAAAATTACTGACCTCACCGTAGCCATTATAATTGTTTGTTAACTATATTTGGTCAAATGTAAATAAAATAAGGTGTTGAGAACAAAAAAATAATAATTTAAGAAGAAAAAATTTTGGATGGCTAAAGATATTGAAATATATGACACGTGACAGGCAGTAATCGCAGTAGTGCGGATTTGTGTGTATGGTACGCATATATTATACGCTTGAACGCATATCAACCATGTATAATACAATTTCGCTTTTAAACGGAACCTTGGTGTATCATAAAAATATATCAAAGTTAGCGTTAATGGATGAAATCTCAATATAATTAATAGTTATAGTTAGGTAGAGGAGAAAAAAAATCAAGATTGTTATTAATAAACCTTTTAAAAAACATCATTAAGATGGTATCTGCATTTCAATAAAACTAATTAACTCACTAGAATAAGGCCTTGAAAGAGTCATGAACACCTTTAGATTTAATTATCTCGTGTCCTTTATTAGATAACTTAAGTAAAGAACTGCTCGATACGCTTCAAATCGAATCTATATATTTAGTGCCCGCCTTCAACCGCCTTAAAACCTTTTTCCTATCAGATCTTGGCGAGTTATACCACCGGGGGCGAAGGATTCGCTAAAAGCTTTAAAAATAATAATCGACAAAAATAAAATGCATAATCATAACTTCGGATCGGCCGAACTGCCGACAACTGTATCAACGCGTAAACAACCAATTTAATTATTTTTTTACACAGAACCGTTTTATGGTTGTTTGTTTTGTTGTGAAATAAAGACCCACAGCAGTAAAGGCAAACAGGCCATTCCACCCTTATTCACCCATACTGCGTATATTAATACAAATTAAATGCATAAATTAGAATTACATACATACAGATAAAATCAATTTATCGAAAAAATATTTTAGCTGCCACTGGTATTTGAACCGTGTTGAACATGTTCTGAAAAAAACTACAACTTAACAATAATAATGTGTTCTCTTTAAATTTTATTTTATTGCTTATTTTATCAGAAGTGAAGTTCTAGCAGAAGTGTAGAAAAACCGATTACATTGAAATTTGATTAATCTATTGTTTATCTGGTTTACATACTTTTGCGGACTTTTTGTAGAAGTATTTTCTTTTTAGTGCACCATGTCTGACGTCGAAGATCATCCTGACGCAGGCCTCTCTATCCCCTACTAGATGAAACTGCTTCAGCTCCCCTTCTGTTCCTCATCCAAGATGCCTATATCTAACCAACTCCTTTATTTCTCTACCCTTCGTCCTTTGATCTTTCCCCTTATTATAAAGTGTAAAAGCTGGTATTTCGGGCTTTTCAATATATGCCCGAGGTAACAAAGTTTTCGCTGCTTGACCATGGATATTAACTCCCTATTCATATTAGCTTTTCTAATTGACTTCCATATCAATTTGTTCATTGATCTGCCACCTAATGCAGTTTCAAAGAAATAAAATTAATTTGTAGAAAATATAGGACATTATCGGTCAGGTACTCGTAAATTCAAATATTAGAAGCATTCGAACCATATTTACGATTAAAATGCTAGTTCCGTATATATACGAGAATATATATTGATTTCAAAATATATATTTAAATAGAGCGAAAGATAATAACTTAAGTAAATTCTAAAAAAAAGTTTATGAAAACAAACGATTATTATGTTTGAAAAAGTATTATTAAAATTGCTATAGATATCTTAAAAATATTTAACAAATATTCCATCTTAATGTAAATATTCTTCTGCTTCATTACGTTCAGATTTCTATATTTTTCCTAAAATAATGTTACACAGTTTCTTATTTCTCTTAAAAACTTAACTTTGTCATCTGTCATTTTTATAACTGACTAGTTCTGAAAAAATAGTAAATGAGGGTATTTTTTTTGTCTTTCGGAAGTAAAATGCACCATCGGGCTAAGTGGAATGGCTAAACTCGTTCAGGTCGAAGCCAATTTTTAAACTTACGGTTAAACTCCAGCTAGTAAAACTAATTAGCGACGTCCGCTTGTCCTGCGGAAGTTAAACACTTGGAAGAAGTTCAGCGATAGAATTTTTAGGGAGTCGTTGGGGAAAACTTCGCCGAGAAAAGAGATGTCAGGTCATATAAAAGTTAAGAAAGCTTAGAACTGCGTTCGGGATGGTTAATTTGAAAGCATTTGTTTTAATGAATAGCGTTTTAAACTTTTTTATTTTATCATTGTAGTTTATTTTTTAGTGTTCTCTTTCATTTTCTTTTAAAGAGCTTTCATTTGGGCAGTCTCGGATAGTGATAGCTATTTCGTTAATAATTTCATTAACATGTTTTGTTTCTGACGGAGTATTTATAACACGTAATTTTAATTAGTTAAATAATACCAGAAAAGCATTGATACTAACATATTATCTATTTATTGAGTACAAAATATATAAAACTAAAAACCATAATATTTTTAGGTCACTTCAACTACATTTTTTTTTATTCTTCTTTTTATTTTTGTTTTTTAATTAAAAATAGATCCACAAAATGTCTTAGTAGACGTTTGTCTGCAGATTTATTTATATAAATTTTATTACATTTAATATAATAAAAACTTAATAACTAATCAGTCACAGTTTAAATAATTAATTTAAAATTATTAAGGGAAACACATTCTTATTGTGAAGTTGTAATTATTCAGAACATAGGTATGTGATATTTTAAATACTAAATTAATGTATATATTTATAATTAATACATTAATTTAGTATTTTAATTAATTTAATACTTACAAAAAAGTTTGATATTGATAAACCATTTTTTTTATCATTTCTTCCAAATTGAGAGAAAGTGTACTATTTTGTAAAAAACTCTGATAGTTTATTTTTAGTGTAGGAACAACAAATTCGAATGTCCTCGATCCATACTTATTGGTGATATTGGGAATTGTTAAATTCCGATTAACTCCACCTCTTGCTTCTGATTCGATTATTAAAGGGGGGAGGGATAAGGGCTGAGCCCTCTTGTCTCCAACATATGAGCTAACAACAATGGCGTAAGATTTTTTGGGGGACCCTATTCGGGGAACATTGTGAAATTGTTTTTTTTTAATATCAGGTAATCCTAACTTTGTATATAGTTGTTAAAAGTAGTAGAAAAAATGGGTGAAGTCTCTTGTAAATAAGTTTATTGTTCATCTTATTAAAGTAAGACAATATATCAAAGTAAGTAATCTAGTTTTATTTATTTAATTTTTATGCAAAATATGCGGAACATATATAGTATAAATTAGGTAGCGATCGAGTGCATTATGCTATAAATACTAATTAAATATATACATGTAAAATTGATTTTATAAGTATTTCTTTCTAATTAATACATTTGATTAGTATTTAAAAATCACAGAGATATGTTCTTAATTATTACAACTTTACAATAAGAATGTGTTCTCTTTAATAATAATACACTATACATATATATATATATATATATATATATATATATATATAAAGTTTTATAAGGTTGCTTATGACACGATTGATAGGCGAATTAATTCAATTCATTTTAAAAATCAATAACATTATTATATATTTCATGTATGTGTACGTATCTGGAACATTTACTTTACAATTTATATCGTATAATTTTACACGCAATTTCAAAGAGCCCACGTAACTTCCGCCATGCAATTTTTTTTAATTAGGAGGCGTGGTACGGGGTTGAACATTCGCCCTTAAGTTGTAAATTTTTACTGAAATTGACTTTATATAGATTTAAAAATAATATACCATGGACTCCTAAATATTGGCAAGAGAGGTTTGCGACACAGTAGACAACTGCTTGATAATACGTACATTTTACATAACTAAATTTTCACCCCGTTTTAAGCTAAGCAAATAAGATAAAACGTTCTGCTCTTTTGTTTTGATATTCTTACATATTCTGATACTTGCTTACCGATTTTCGAGGTCTTTGACTTGACAATATTCTAGTATCTGATTTATCTGGTCATGCCATGTCTTTCACGGGCGTCCTTTATTTCTGGCACTCAATAGTGTAGTGTATCTTTTTTACCTAATATTTACCATTCAAATCTTACTCCTATTTACTGTACCGAGATTAGCTGTATATTCATAAATTAAAAAAAAAAAAAAATTATTTACTTACACACACACACATGTTACAGATTAAGGAGTATCAAGCAACTGGTTGCTGACGAATACAAAATACACGCCTGTATTTCATAGTATTAATTTTAACATAATATGTTGCAAAATATTAATTATATATATCACATGTACACATATGCACATATAATTAATACAATTTAAACAAATAAAAAAATTTTTTTTTGCTTTATCATGAACATTAATGGATTTTCTACATACACTTGAGCGACCGAATTTCCACAGAATCAGCTTTTTTTTTCGTCTTTCGACAACCTCAGGCTCAAGTTTTATACATAATTTTTGTCCAGACATTAATCTTATTTAAAATGTTAGGATTTATTTTAATGATCTTTATCGGAATTCACTCATCTCATCAACCTTTGGTACGAAAAGTTAGCATCTTGACTAGCCTTATTTACGTAAAAAAGAGTACATTTAAATTGAACAATACGATTAATTTTTTGAAATATTTACGTGTAGAGTAGATAAATATTTAAAAAATATGATTTACAAGAACTTAATGGTTATTACTAGCTAAAATGTAAGTGAAGAACGGGCTAACAATGTTTTCTTGAAAACCGAGTTGACGTTGCTAACTTTATTACTTTTAATGCGATTAAAATTAAATTGTTTAAAAGCAAACTTTCTAAAGAAACAGACTAAGAAAAGATGCCTGCGGCAAAATGGAATTCCTCTAACAAAATAAATAACCTAAACTTTGTTTTGTAATGTAATATAAAATAAACAGTGGGCTTCCTTCCGCTAATAAAAGCTTTGAGGAGTAAAACGACTTCTTGAAAATTTGTTTACCCAAACAGTTATTGTTGTTAAATTTACCAAAAATATACAGACTCTTATAATATTCATTTTTATAATTTATTCAATTTACATTTTTGATGATAACAGCACAGTCTATCATTAATGCATGCAAGGAAAGTGACCCAATGATAAATGTTAGCGCAGCAAAAGTGACGGTATTCGAGATGTAGGAAAGTAAGACTATGTGCGAAATACACGTTCGTTAATAGTAAGACAACGTGTGTAGTAGATAATTAATATTTGGTACAAGTAATATGTATACTTGGGAAGTATCTTTAATATTATCGGAAAGGTTGAGAACGAAATACAAAGAAGGATCCCTGCAAGAAATAAAGAGAACGGCGCTTTGAATGCGGTAATTTGTAATATCAACTTGTCAGTGTAAGACTAGAAATACACAATGGAGTCCTGGTATTACCACTGAAGTGAAGCCTTGAACTAGCGGAAGAGGAACAAATAAGGAATACGGTGGAAACAAAATCACTTAAACGCGTATGTGGCAATCCATTTATGATAATAAAGAATTATGAGGGAGATAGAATATAAAATTACATGTGAAAGAGACATACATAATACATGTAGAGTTAGATAGAATGTCAAGAGAGACAATATAAAATTATATACCAAAGAGAGAAACAGAAAACATGTACAGATCTAGATATAATCTCACTCTTTTTGAATTTATGGTTAGTTTAAATACGTCCTGACAAAGCTTGAGAGAAGTAAAACCGGTTGACGTATAATAAATTTAGTGGTTTCGTACAAAGTGATTGTATTTAATCTATACAATTTCTAATTAATCTTATTTTTTATTTTTTATCTTTGTTTTATTAACCACTTGAATTGAGTTTAAATACATCTACAGGTTTCGAAAAATATCATTTTCTTCTTCGGGATGTCATAACTAACCAAAAATATATAGCATCGTTTCTTCATCAGAATCTATTTTTAAAATTTTTAAAAAATAAAAAAAAAAACAATTATTTAAAAAATTAATTTAGTACCTAACTCAAATTGCTGCTCAATTTCAATTTTGCATATAAATGGTGTTGGTCACAAATTAAATAATTTGGAATCGTTGGAGATAAATAAAGCATGTAAAACTAATCAGGAAATTGTAAACAGTCAACTAAATTTAACTTCGGAGTCCTATTCTAAAATTTTTTCCTAAAAATTATTCGACTAAATTTGTATTGAGCAGCAATTTGAGTTAGGTACTAAATTTATTTTTTAAATAATTGTTTTTTTTTAAATTTTTTAAAATTTTTAAAAATAGATTCTGATGAAGAAACGATGCTATATATTTTTAGTTAGTTATGACATCCTGAAGAAGAAAATTATATTTTTCGAAACCAGTAGATGTATTTAAACTCAATTCAAGTGGTTAATAAAACAAAGATAATAAATAAACAATACGAATTTTAACCACAAAGTTAATGTTGCTAATTTTAAAAGTATCTAATTAATCTAACTGTAAACCTATGGTATTTATATGTATAATTTCTAAACCCTTATTAATGTCAAAAGGTGGTTTGTTTCCAAAAGATGATTGGCGAATTCAAAATAGTTGTTGCTATTTAGACATCCTATTGGTTTTAAAACATGTTGATTTATCAATAAACAGTGGTATAAATAATGTGTTTTCTTATTATTTATATAGTATGTTGCCACAAAGTAATTTTGCGGTTATTGAAGAAATAATAATTTAATTTGAACAAGCGTCATTAATGTTTATAAAGAAGTAAGTCCATTTTCGTTCGTCCAAGTTCTTTGTTGAGAAACCTCTGAACCAGTATTTTGTACGCACTGCTTGCAAAATCTTCACCACAGCCAAGGTATAGCTAGTAATTCATAAGTCTTACACAAAAAGAGAAACAGTTTTATAATACACCCATTTTCGGAGTCATAGATCAACATTGAACTTTTGGGCTTAGTTTTCACATCACGACGAGGCTGAAGAAATTTACTGTTTGGTAAACCACTCTCTCGGCTGTACTAACCAAAGGAAACAAATCCGGAGGGTATCAATCAGATGGTTCATTATCAGTGACGCTGTCTGGATCAAGGATCCCTATTCAGGGCAGATGCTGGATCCAGGGCTGACACCGATCATTACAGGTTTTTAATATGTAAAAAATTAATTTCATCATGTGTCAATGTAATACAAAAATAGTATTATTATTGAAATGCAATATACGTACATAACGGTTAATAATGAATACTAAGAATAAAAATTGATGCATTTATGGTTTGGGGTGTACATTTCTTAGGTATGGTAAAGACGAGAAATATATCAAAAGGAGGATGACTGCAGTAAATAAAATAATGCTGCTTTAAACGAAAAACGAAATTATTAATTCCTATTCTGTATATATTAAAGTTTAATTATTTCTACGGGGGATGTGAATTACCGTCACCAGTTTTGGGAAAATATATTTTGTTAATAATTATATATATCGTATGAATATATAGGTTATGTGTGTGAGCGCTGAGGCTCCATGTGTTTCATCCAGTGTTCACGTATTCATTTGATAATATCTAAGAGAAGTATTGTGTGTGTGTGCCCAGAATAAGTTGAAAAAAATAAATGGATTACAGTTGACAGAACTTTATTGTTGATTGAATGAAAAGTCTACATTTGCGTTTTCTGGAACTCTTAACTGGAAGGCAGCAGCGAGTAGAGTGGCGCTCAGGAGCCGGCCTTTCATGATTTTGGGCACATCTTAGCGTACGATTTATTTATTGTGACGTTGGTACCAAAAGTGTTTTTGTTGCTGTTAGTAGCTTTGATTTACTTCAAGGTATCTGCAAGGTGCGTTCAGGGGTTGTCGGCGGTGATGATGATTATAGAGGTGATAGATCTTCACATTACTATTACAACTGAACCCCAAAATAATTTTTTTAAAAGGTCAAAAAATTTCCAGAAATTTTTTAAAAAACTATCTAATGAGCACGCAAGAGTTATTTATTATATTACTAGGTAAAAATCATAAATAGTAGCTAATTTTTTTTATATATATATTTCTTTATTGTCAAGTTTGAATGGTTGCGTCCCCACGATTGCACCACCACGACAATAAGAGAGAAAAATATCAAGACGTGCGAGTGCCCACCATACTCCTGTTGGCTAATGAAATGCCCGCTGTACGGAAAAAATCTATGGGATGTTAAGATGGTGAGAGCTGTCACTCTTGGTAGGAGGAGAGCTAGCGCGCCGTGCGGCTCCAGCCGCGAGGTGGAAAAATTTAAGCAACCGCGTTGCATTTAGTGAGAAATACTAGGGACTTGGATATCTCCTGATAGATGGGCAGAGATGAATCTCCGCCATAGACCACCGGAGGCTGGATAGAGAAGAAATCGACGCTTACCTTGGCTCTGATGGAGACGTGAAATCATAGCGTTTTCATTCGGTATCGTGGACCAGGAAAAGGAGTGCGAGTTGGTTTGTGGCAACCAAAGGATGAAGATATAGTGTTTGGTGAGATATCGAAACGAGAGATTGCATACCATGAGAATGGAACTAAAAATTCGTTTAGGTTAAAATATAATTTATATAAGTGATGAGAAAAAATGTTACTCTTGACTCGCTGGTGTGATTGTGATTGATATTTGATAATATCAGTGATTGGAAACTGTGACCGTGATCATGTATAGTTTTATTACTCATAAGCGTGCACCGCACTATATCACAATACATTAAATAAATATATAAATAAAAAAACATAATTATATTATTCAAACTTCAATTGTGCAAAATAACATTTTCTTGCATATATAATTAATAAATATATATGTTATTTAATATCATCACAAAGAGAATGAAAACTTTTTTAAAAATGTGAGCTTATTTTTCGGGTTAAATTCTCAGCATTTCCGGTCAAATGCGTAAAACGTTTTGGCAGAATCTACTAGATGGTGCTTATCACAAATTATAACGTCATTTCTTCATGAATATGTTCGTTTCATGTGCACATACGCCGATTCACGGTTCAAAACGAAATATAAATAAAATAAATAAATAATCATGAATCACGATATTCCCAGATATTTAATCACTGATAGTGGGTGCGACTCAAAATATCACTGATTGACTTACGTTTCGTGATTTCGAGCTCATCACTCGTTTATATTGTAATCAAGAATTGTTGTCATTGTGCCTTCACCTTCCCCTGCAGACGAAAGTAACTCTCATATAGCGGCCCAGTGACACTGCCCGATGAGGACCCAGAAATTTGTGAGTACCTCTTGCATGGTAGATGAATCGTCCAGAGAGCAACATTTTGCATATCTTGTCAGGTGCTAAGTGCCAGACAATTGTATAATTGAGTCGTTTACTATGACTATAATCAAAAATGTATATTTTAATGCAGGTTTACTAGGAAAAAATTATACTTTCGATTGGTTCAAATACTGTACCAAAAATAATAATTTAAGTAATAGAACAAACAAGTTTGAGTTTCGTGTCGAAATCTTCTATAATTGAGTACTTAAAAAACCGCTCAATAATAATTAAACTGACCATTAGTTTTTAGTGGTATTCCACTGACTTGTACTAAAAAAGATAAAATAATGTGAGCGTCAGACACCTAAAATACGCGTGTAGAGTTTCAAACACCTCTCTATAAGTATAAAGTGGCAATAAATTTTGTAATTTCTTAAAGTTGAGAACATATTTGTATTTTTTTTGCGCATTTCTTGTAGCATTGACACATACACCATATCTTCAAAATATCTATTGAAGCATTTAGGTGAAAATTCTATTTTTAAAAGATTTTCGTGATTTCTGGGTATAGTTAAAAATCCGTCATAGAGAAGTATGAAAGTAAACGACTCAAGTATTTAATTCCAAATACGCGCGCACATGACTTACGATATTAAAAATGTAATCGACGTGCAAACGGCGAGAATTATTTTAATGTTGATATTTTACGGGTACACTATAATGGAATAATAGGGAGGGAATTTTTCAGAAAAAAAGGTGCCAATTAATAGTAATCATAACAGAAAGAACAATGGATATAATTTATCCTTTTCAATGATAAATTGAAAAATTAAAAATTCAGGCTACATTGTGTGGCACATGTTGAACATGAAAAGCCTTGCAAAGTTATGCATTAAATAACGTGAACCACAAAGGTGAACTAGTACGGTGCTAATGACATTTCGTTTCAAAGAGTTAATTACATTCATAGCATTATTTACATTTGTACAATGAATTCTAAATTTGGCCAATCAGGTCCAAAATGAAAGAGTTTTTGGTATTAAAGTGTGCTATATACGAGTACAACAACACAAAAGTGTATTCAAATTAACAATCGATAATCTTTAGCAGGACTTGTTTTGAAATATCCTTGATTCGATTGTTTTGTAGGAAATGAATTATAATACACGGGTCCGCACTTGGACATATTATTTTTATTTTTGATAATAAATCTATGTACTCTTTTACATTTCTTATTATGCCAATATGAAAATTCACTGTTATGTCCAAATTTATATATTACACAAATATTTATTTTATATACTGCATTAATAATTTATTTATTGTTCTTAACGGTCATATTTTTAGAGAATACACTACTGAGAGTACTGAGATGCTGTAAAATATTTCTATACTTACAGAAAAGTACTAACTGTATGTAAAAGTTAAATGTATGAATCACATCATCTAATTTCGACATTAATGTTACACAACGCTGCCCAGAAGGAACAAAATGAATTACTCGAAAGTATTATTAAATATTTAAAAAAATAACACTATTCTAGCTCCGGTAAAAAAATAATTCACCTACAAAACGAGGAAAAACATTCTCGAATACTTCTTAAATAGTCCATTATTTTGAAGTATACTATGTATCTACATTCAACGATCTATTAATATAATGTTTATTCGATGGACCATCTTGTCAACATGTGTGTGCGTCGTCGTGACGTGCCTGGCGGAATATCAGTGCGTTCAACGCTTTCACCCAAGGTAAAACATGAGATTGTGAGTATTATGAACAGAATTGACTAATACATCTTCCACCTGCCTTCAACAGTCATTCTCAAGGGAAATAAATAAAAAAATTGAGAGGTATTTTACATTATATTTCAAACAAATTATACAATGGAAACAAATAAACAAAGAGAAAAATGTTGTCAAATTATTTACGATAAATTCACTTTAGCAGGTCAACAGATTAAATATCAAAGTTTTGAGGTTAATTGTGAGTTGACGTCGTTCACGGCGTGATATTTAAGTATGGGTTTTTCCTCCCATATGAAGATGATTCGAGCGGATGGATCTGAATCATGATCGTCATCCTGCTCTGTCCATGGGCAATCCTCCAAGACTCTCATCCGAGTCATTACAACATCAACTGAAGTGGTACATCATCCAAACAATGGCACCTCCTGACGTTGAGGTCCATTCTCAGAAAGAGATTTACATACTGTAAGAAACAAGTATAATATAACACATAATACAAATGCCTAACATTAGATATAATTCTTACGCTTCCTACTAAATATTGAATCACAAGTGCGTGCGTTCTATGAAATGTTGACAGCGCTACTCTGCTTCGCCAACGCAAATGCTTATATAAAGATCCTTTCGCGCAGTAGTGTTGCCATTGCCATGATATATCAGCCATAAAGGGCGCTATCGGTGGATAGGTACTATAATGTAATATTATAGCGTTTAAAAATATAATGTTGTGTAAATAAATACGTGAAATATAACACAACAAATAATAAATGTGGACTAAGTTAAACAAGTTACGTATCACATAATTATGTACTTTTCTGCTTCTTCATTAATTAAAAAAATTTTTTTTTTTATTTATATTGATTAGTTAATAATTTAACTATTTATTTAATGTCATGTATTTACAGCCTTATTAATTGAGTTTATGTAACTACTGTAAATACTCTACATTTTTATATTATTTTTTTATATACACATCATGTTATATATATTTTATATATTATATATATACATCATTAACCTTATTGATCGAGTTATGGCAATTGTTATGTTTACATAACTTAATTTTTTTTTACTATATTTAATAGTGTATATATCTATATCCATAATGCTTAAGTCACTGTACTGAATCTGTTTCAAGTAATACGAGATAACAAATGCAAATGAAATAGAAAAATCACTGCCCATCTCAATACAGACTCTCATTTAATAAATTGGGAACACACGAAATATTAAATGTATTAAAGTTTTAAATAAATAATTAAATTTTGTTTATAAGATAAAATCACTTAATACCAGTACAGTATACTGCCAAAAAATGTTTAGAAATAAATAAACACATAAAGGTTGTGAAGTTACATTTCAAAATGCGCGGCAGACTGAGCACTGCATTATCGACCGAAGTAGAAGCTGTCGAGGAGAGAGAAGGCGAGAGTGGAAGGGGACACTTTTTGACAGGCGGCTGGAGAAGTCGGGCGCGCGGAGACAAAACAATGGCGGCAGACGAAGATACGAAGCCTGGAAACCGAAGAGGAAACTAAAGAGGTTGGTCCCCAAATTTATCCACGTAGAGGAACTCGAATCGGGGTGGCCCCAACGAGATCAAGGCGAGAATTTGGCCCCGTGGCAAGGTGGGAACAGCAACACCCGGTTATAAATCTGCGGGTATGACGCAAATTCATGGAAAAGCAGAAGGAAGAGTTTTGCACTGGACGTGGGACGAATACTACCAAGTCCGTTGCCACTACTGTTTCAAACAAGTGATGGTGATTCAGGCGTGTGACGCCGAGTCATGAGATTTCACGGCGGAATCGTCGGTTGCTTCGAGCTGGCGTTCGATCCACCGGTACCAGCGCACTACGTAACAAGGTTTCACAAACAACACTTAAAATAAAGAAATAAATTAAGTTATATTGTAAAATTATCAAAATTCTCTGATTCGGCCCTGTTCTCAATGGATATATCGTGTTAAGCCAGAGCAACAATAACTCTTTAGATCCATTTTTGATCTGAGCAGATCACGAAACTAATCATTCTTCCATCTTTTGTACCATAAGGAAGGATGGAGTCAGCAGATTACGGTCGACGAGATAAATGCTCCATTCCATTCATGTAAATTAGGCGGGCCGCAGTGACCTTGTATTACGAACGTTCTTTTTAAAAAAATAATTCATTATTTGCCACATCGACGTGGTTCTGCAAAAATGTTTAAAATTATTTTATATACGAGAATTAGAGAAATTGAAATGCGATTATATATTTATTATACACAGGATGAATATTATGTTCCAGGCCGACATGATTTTTGAATAACTAGAAAATGAAATATAATTTTATAATTAAAATTTTATTTATCGATTATTTCGTATATTACAATTATTTTTCATAACATTTTAGTACACTTTACGTTACTTCAGCAATTTAATTTTGAATACTACCTGTAGTATCGGAATTATTGTTGTCTAATTGGCGTAGACCTTTCCTTACAAGTTCCCCACAGAAAATAGTCAGAAGCCGTCAAATCATGTAATCGAGGAGGCCAGTCGATATCATCACTTTTTGATATTATGCGGCTGGTAAATATTTCTCGTAAACTACATATATTGCAGATCCAATCGACTGAATTTGTCCATCAAGAAGTTAAACATCATGTGACAGTAGCGATCACCATTAATGTGTACAGTATTATCATTATTATTTAGATAAAACGTTTTAATAACTTTAACACACTGTTGAAGCGTTAGATACTTTATAACAAATTATAATTAACTAGTCTCTATGACTACCAAATATAAATTGAGAAATATTTGTCAAATCAAAAAAGTAGTCAAACAAAATCGACCTGGAACATAATATTCACCCTGTAAATTAGTAAAAATACTTTTTTGTGAAAATATAATGCGTATTTATTCAACGATATTAAGTGTTAAATTTTAAGTGATTCTTTATCTAAGCGTATTAAAGATAAAACAAGGTAAATATAAAAATAAAATGGTATTAAAAAAGTTTAATTATTTCGTTATATTAAGTAAGGATAAGTTGAATGCCGTAAGGTCTCCTGTTGATACGGATTTCCAGTAATAATAATAAAAACATTATTTATAATTCAGCGGTACGATTCTCAATCAGAATATTTTAACTTAACCCCTTTATATTAACTTTCGGTACTTATCCGGCTGCTTAACAAGTACGAACAAAAAAAATAAAATTTGGTGTAAATCATTCAGGAACATAAGTTTTTATATTCCTTCTTTTTAAAACAGTATCTATGGCAAGAATACATAGACACGTTTTTTTATTTGATTAAAAATTGTTTATTTATATTGTTAGTTAGATAAAACGATCCTAGTAAACCTCATAGTCGCTACCGCCTTAGTTATGCACCTGATATATTGATATAAGGATGGGAACAGAACGTGAGAATTTTTTCCTAATGCGTATTTTATGCAGTTATAATTTCAGCCAAATTTCCAATAATATATTCCATTTTCTTGATATACAATGTATCCCAAAATACTTTTTCATATTAAAATAATGGATGGGTTAAATAAAAAAATGTTATTTTGCATTAAAGTAGTGTCTAGGAATATTCTTCTTAAAAATTATGTTTTCTATGTGTGATCTGTTATTTCGCTGGCACTTTTCTAAATGGGAGGCAAAATTTCTGAGAACTGCTCGGCACGTATTCTTTGTGATGGCTGCCATTTCTTCTCGGATGTTTTCTTCTAATTGGTCCAGAGATGGAGGATTGTTAATGTGTACCATTGATTTAAGGTCTAGGAAAGATTTAAGGCTTAGAAAAAAGTTCATCGGTGTCAAGTCGGGGCACGTGGAGGCCAGTTTATGTCACCTTGTCGGGATATTAATTCTCCAGGGAAAATTTCGCGAACAACTGGTAAGGTCACGCTCCATGGTGACTGAATTCCCAAGGACGAGGCTAGCGATCAGTGTACCTCCCGCTTCTCTTCCGCTCGTTGCGTTGATGCAGCGAATGAACCGAAATGAAAAAGACTTTCGGAAAATACTGTAGTAACGTTATATGAATGAATGCTTTGTGCAAAAAAATATTTATAACATTTAAATAATTATTATGCATGTACAAGGTTGATGATCAAGTTGCAGTATGCTAATTTATTAATTAACATTGAGCCACTTTCTAAGGTTAAGCAGCCAAGACTAACTATTTCTACTACACACTTTTCCTATGCTACCTTTTATTTTCTCCTTAATGATTTGTTGTAACATATCATATTTCTCATTGAATATGATCTTGTGGGTTAAGAAATAAAATAAAGTTACTGTTATTAAACACATATAAAATATCGAACAAAACAAAGATATTTTTTATAATATTAAATGGAAAATTAATTTTAAAAATAGCATTGTTTTATGAGATATCTGATATTTGTTTAATAACAGTGTCTTTGCAGGTGAAAATCCAGTAATTGTGTATTCTTGGACATATTAAAATATCGCTAAAATAAAACTATTCGAGTACTATAACTATTTCTAATACCGAATTGCTTATCGTCAACATTTTTCAATTTTTCTCCTAAAAGTACCGCGCAAAACCTCCGAAACTAGCTCGTGGAATAATTTAATATTATATTCTATATTCATTGAATCTTTTTGCATACAAGTCTATAATCAATGCATTTTTTTACATATAAGTTTATGTTTAATACATCTTTCGCATATGAGCCTATATTCATTACATATTTTTGTATATAAAAATTCATTTTTTGCGAGTTTTAAACCAGTCGGCAGGTATCCATTTATATCGATTAGGTTAAAAAAATTCACCGTAGTCTTTTACGAAGGCTTTTAATATTATTTATTTAAAAGTTAGATACATTCTCAACTGTTGTTAACCGCGAGGTGCTAGCATAACTGTCAGGCATCAATCTGTTGCCCGCGCGCTATAATGGAGTAAACTTAAAACCATGGTTGTGGAAGCCGTTTCGAAACTCAGATTTAATCTCCTACAGACTCGATTACCGACTATTCACCGGACGGTTATAATATATTATCTTTGATCGATCGTGGCACACATACAGTGTTACTTCATACTTATTTTAGATATAAATAACAGGTTTTAAAATTAACTAAAGAGCTTCTGTATTAAGCTACGGCGATCGTATCGTTTCAACATTTTCAACACACATGGGATATGGCTACATATACGAGTACGTGTTTTTTTATTATTATTCTCTCAGTATGAAATTAGAAATATAATACGTTTCTTTTTTTTGGGCCCAGTTAACTTGTATTGAGAAATTTATGGAGACAATTTTAATGGATGCTATAAAATAAAAAAAGTCTGTTTTAATGTTAATACATACTTGGTTTAACGATTAGACTGTAGATATATTATAGATGATGCTTAAATTTATTTTAAAAAATGTGCATCTTTGCACGTAATTTTTTTAAACATTTTTGTATCATATCCTCATTTAAAATTTTAAGGCCTGAAAATCTTTTATATCATTTTATTTCTTGGTAGAATGTCACGGACGCCGTAAATGAATTTATTTGTCACTTTTGGTAATAATTGCGACGATGAATCGCTCGTTCTGTTTGATGCGAGAGATCTTAAATTATTGTTTTGTAAGGCTTCTGCCAAACAAATATTTCAAAATAAGCCTTTTCAGTCATCGCAGTTTTTTTCAGATAATCACGATTTATTTATTTATTATTTAAAATATTTTGTTTTTATACACAGCAAAATATATCAACAAAAAATGTATAAATTATGTGATATAAATCCGAGTCACATTATTATCTGTGATTTTGGTGATCACGTTTTAATTTTTATCTAAATTATCATCATCGTCATTATTCACCATTTTTGGGGGTCCAAAGTCTTCATTTACCATTTTTGGGGGCCCAAAGTCTTCATTCACCATTTTTAAGGGCCCAAAGTCTTCATTCACCATTTTTGGGGACCCAAAATCTTCATTCAACCTTGTGCACTTGTTGACCAATGAAAACCAAATCTGTATGTGTTGCTGTTTATTCCAGCTGTCTCAATTCTGGCATTCTCAAAACGTGTCCAAACAACCTTAATGTATAAAAACTTAAAAATATTGTTAATGCCATTTTTTTTAGAATTTAAAATTAACAATATTACTATCAAATATGTTTTCTTTAGACGTATAATTTTTTTTTTTAAATGTATCTAAAATTTTCACCCGCTTGCATATCGAACAATAATCCATTAATAAAAAAACTGCTCATCAGTCATCGATTAATTGCTTTAGTTTTTCAAGTTTTCAAAATTTTTCATTTTTACATATATGAAATATTGAAACACTAAGATCTGATTTTGAAGTATTTAAAGTCCATCTTAGAACGTCACTGGATTGGACGTGGATCTTCTTACACCATTATTAAACATCACGACACCACACATACCAACACATTTTTTAATTAGCAAGCATTGAAACCTTAAAAAAGGCAGTCCGACTTTTTAACTTTGACAACGATCATTATGAAATAATAATTATCTACTTACATAATATTCGTATCAAAATGTCAATACACAATAACACTGTTCCATTCCAGCATAACATTGTTCCAATTTTGAAATGTCTGACAATATACTTGTTCTTTGAAAAATGTAACTTCTGAATAAAAATTTCAAAGGAAATTGACCTTTCCTCTAATGATATTCCACGTGTGACATACAAAAAAAAATGGGGTTATATATACATTGTGAAGGTGGAGCTCAGCGTTCTATCCTCTCATCGGCTAGTCAGTGGTGAATACAAGATCCGCGAGTTCTTCATCTCAGAAACGCATACCATCTTAGTTTGTTACATTCTGCCTTCATCTTAAGCTAGGAAAAAAATATTAATAATACCTGGAGGAAATAAATGAAAAGGTGTTATTCGTTGTATAATGAAATCTAATCATAAAAATAACATAAATAAAGTAAGAATTAAAATACTATCCATTTTAATCTTAATTTCGTCGGGTTGGGCGCGAGTTCGACGTTCTGCGATGCAGGCTGGTGACAACAAGATCTAAATGTTACAGCAGATAGCATAACCTCAAAACCATGCTTGTCCGTGTATATTCCACGGTAGCATCCCATCTCCATTACCCATCATCGTAGGTCGTTCTCAGCATCCATGCCGACGCAATAGGATTTGTATGCCGAATTGTAGAAAATCACATAACCCGAAGTAGTAATGTAAGCCGAAGGCAAAGTAGTGAAAGTGACTAAAGGAAAATGTCTCGTTTCCTATAAAGATTATTCGCCGTACAAATTATAGTAAATTAGGCACTGGTTATTGAATAACATAAACGTATTTACCCTTTGGTTACGTTGGATGCTCATGGTTAAATTTTGACAGCTTTACTCGACGAATTAAAAAAGAACCATAGATGGCGACCGTTCTTATAACCTTCAAACCAGATTGCGATACCAACGTAAGGGCAATTATTTGTGATTACGAGGTACTTGGCATTAAAACAAGTGACGGGTATCAGTTTGTAATGTCACCACATATGTGAAATATTAATGTACAACAATCCTTTTGATGTGAGCGTAATTTTTCAATTTCATAATGTAAATAATCAATTTTTCTTATCATTTAAATAACCATAATATGGGTTAAATTTTAAATTAATAATAACATAAATTTTTGATAAAATAAATATCTTAGTCAACCGATTTATGATATCAAAAGCATTACGTTTCACTTGAAATAACAAAATTTTTGCTCTGATAACAAAAAATGTTTTTGAAATGTTATGAGCGCACGGAAGAATTCATGAATAGATATTTTATGAATGAGTCATAATGCTGTTTTATATTTTTTTGTTTAGTATTTTTTTCTCTATAATTCAAGTTAAAAAGATATATTTTGACAATGACAATATGAAAGCAAGATGAAAACTGCGACAGTAAAATAAACAAAAATAAAGAAAAATATATATCGAAAATAATTTTTGTCTTTAGGATTGAATTTATTCATTGTTTATTATTTTTATTGAACCTCAATGTATAATATAACGTATGTTCAAAGTCTTCGGTTTTTATTCTTAAGAGATTCTACTAGTTATTGACGAAACAAACGAGGGAACACAAATACTGTTTTAAGACCGCTGGCATCATATCTTTTGTGAGTTTATTTTTATTTGTATTATTAAGAGTTTATTGACGTCGTTGACTTTTATTAATACTAAATATAATATTGTCTGACTTCAAAATATATTAAGTTTTAAGAAATTGTAATTTTTATGAATATCATCCATCACACGAATTGCGCGGCTGGTGGATGGAACGACAATTAACATTTTCAAAATGCATGGATCGTAAAATGGTACATAGTTTAACCCACGATAATAAGTAGTATGTATTCAATTATACATACATTGTATTAAAAAAAAATTATAAATTATTTAGTATAATTATTAAACTATTTATACACATATCAACTAGACACTTTATGTAACATTACTACGTCAATAAATTATTTTCCATAAATCTCGTTTTATTTTCCTTAATTTTTTCTTTCGTAATTGTTACTTATGGACTCACATATCGCCTTTATTCAGTAAGCCCTTTGATTACAGTGCTTACTTTAATTGTATTCACGATGCATGACATCATCATATATTTTTTGTATCATATAAAAAATGGAATATAATGAATGATATTTTATTATGTGAAAAGTTTGTGTCGGTCGATTTTATAATCACAGCTGAAATATACATATATCTACAAAAAAAATGTCAAATCTAAAATATCGTGTCATCTCCTTCTCTCACTTTTACCATGAATGAGGCAAAAAAAACAGTTGTTTTCTTTAGGTGTTTTTAAAACACTTTCAGATTATTCTATTTTATGTATCAGTTAGTGCGCGTCCGTCGTGAAGATACAGTAGTATCGAAACCAGTCGACGTAGTTTTTGTAAAGCTTATTAGTTTTAAAACTAATATTACACATTTGTAACTATCAAATAAATAAATCATAAGAAGAACATATTCTTATTTTGAATTTGTAATTATTCAGAACATAGGTCTGTCTTTTATAAAATACTATTAAAATGTATTAATTAAATTAACTATTATCGGGATTCGAATCTCTTCCAATCCGGAGAATGTGCATTACCTGATTATTATAAAGTAATAACTTTCAAATAATAGAATGTATTAATTTGAAAAGTGTTAACATGTAGGTTCGAAAATTTGTCGTCAAAGTATTCTAGCATAATTGGTTTATGCACGTTCCCCGGATTGGAAGCGATTCAAGGTCGAATACCGATAGCAACAACAATGTTTTTCGATAAAATTGATTTTATATGTATGCCTATCTAATTAATACATTTAATTATATTTAACTTTTAACTTTTTATAAGATTTATTTTGTCATACGTTGGTATCTTAAAGATGCTAACGGTACCGACATATTTTAAACCATCTTTGGAGTCTCCTCATCATTTCTGTATACGCTTCCAATATTGCGTCATATAAAAAGTTTGCAATCCATACATGGAAATTATTTACTATGTACGATCTAAGGATACCTACCTTTCTTATCTCTCCTTTACCCATATTTTTTACTTCGCAATCTCGTTTTTCTTCGTCCTTCCACACATCGGCACCGATCCGATAATATATAAGTAAGAAAATAAGTAGTGGGTTTATAAAATGTTTGTATAAAAAAACTTGGATCAAGGCAAAGCAAAACGATCAAAGAAAAACACAGAAATCGTGCCGTTCGTGTGGAAGAGCCGGCAATAAGAAAAATGGTCTGACCGAACAAAACACGATTCTGGAATATTCCGGCCAATCAGCGGGCGAGCTGAGAGGGCATGCGGCAGCGGCGGCCAATCGAAAGTAGTCATTCGATGGAAAATATTACCTTTTGAAGTTAAATAGGTTTTTAGCTCTGAAATATTTGCTAAATAGGAGAGTCAGATTTTTTTAATGATTTGTAACATTTGTCTTCCGATGTATTACGGTGACGTTATCTACCGGCCAAGCCAGATTTACTTAGAGTTAAAGCAATAAATTATCATTTTAAAATACGGGTATTTTAAATTTTTTTTTAAATGATTACACATTTGAATTAGGTACATTTCTGTCTGGTTGACTGCCCTTCCAATGGAGCTACGGTAACATTATTTTTGTCTAATGATTTGAGCCAGGTCCCAGTAAACCATCGAGTTAGTTGTAATTTTAATACGTAATATGTGCGTATCTCCATTTAAAAAAAAATAAAAATGCATCAGATTTATGTTTTGTATCCTTTTTAGAGGCACAACTATTTATGGTCAGCTACCATTTCTAACCAATCTAACAAATGCAATGATTCTCAGATTAAACTTCAAGTGAAATTTATTAGATGGCATCTGAATAAAAACCATCTTTCTCCCACAAAATCTGTCAAACTTGCATATTATCCTTATATAGAGTATATGTAATAGCTGGCTCTCTAGCCTATTTTATTATTGTATAAAGAAATATTACATTTATATTTTCTTAGTTTGTTTCATATTTCATACATATCATTTTACCACTATTTACTAGTAAAAGTAAAAAATCTTTACTAAATCGTACATAATGTTGAATTTGGTTTTACGATTCTATGATATCCAATGTGACTAATGGATAATAGGTGTTTTATCTCAAGTCTTGTAACATTAGTTATCTTTAATTTAAAAATACATTATGTAGTGAACAGTACCAATTTTAAATAGCACATTACATTGTTTTATAGCCATAGCATTTTCTATCAGTGCAAGAACAGTACATCTCCTGAGTAAAATCAATATTCCATTTGTTCGATCTTTATGATCCATGGATCGCCGATCACAGTCTCGCATGCACGTGAATGCAACATATAGAATGGTTCCTGGTACCTATCCATTACTCCCTTCCCCTACATCCAGAACACGACCTTTTTATGTGTTTTTGTTTTCTATGGCTTTGGATCAGTTGAGAAGTGTGAACTGATAGTTATTGTTTACCAGTGGTACGGTAGGCTGTGAGAATTGCGTGAATTGTCTTTCTCCCTGGTGGAAATAATAAACTGACGGAAAGTGTACTGTGTATTTCGGTTTATCGTTGTGCATACCGAAACCTGTATAGTTTGTGCTTATTGTGTCTCACTGAGGCATCACCGAAATGTACGAATAAGAGTACTTCGTGCAGAAACGTAGTACGTGTGCTGGATCCAGAAGACTTGTGGTACCAGCGAAGAAAATCTAGATACCTAAAGGAGCATTTCTCAGGTGAGTCGTGTTTCTTCCTGGTTTGGTTGGTCCTTTAGCTATTTATTCTTTTATTAGCTATTCTCTATTTCTGTTCCTCTCACAAATTTCTTTCATTCTTACTATATCCCGTATTTCTTCAACCCCTTGTTCAGACACCATTTAAATAAATATATTAGTTCTTCAACAAAATATAAAGAGTTTTAATGCAGGTGACTTCTTATATAGTTTTTATGCATTGTGTTGGTTTATTAATTAAATTAGTTGGTTTTACAAATTGATCATTTAAAATCGTTTTTTATAGCAAAATTTGTTGCTTTTCCCCG
The DNA here is from genome assembly GCA_022840565.1 of Eubasilissa regina. NCBI lineage: Eukaryota > Metazoa > Arthropoda > Insecta > Trichoptera > Phryganeidae > Eubasilissa > Eubasilissa regina. The sequence goes on from JAINEB010000009.1 coordinate 24,539,275, forward strand.
CCGCCGTTTACGAGTATATTAAGATACGACCAATAGTAGTTTACGTTATCCTAAAAATAAAATAGCTGCCACTATGGTAACTAGTTTTGTTTTTAAATAGATATCAGTTTTTATTTTGTATTTTAAAATAGATTAAAGGGATTATCACTCAAAATAAGAAATGCATCAATTAATACATTGTTCTTCGTGTTTATCTTCAAATATAAAAACATAATATGGATAATGCTAAATTTGCAACTAGTACCCTCATGAAAAGAATAATGTCTCCGATAAAGCACAATATATAAACAAAAATTTAATAAAAAACAATATTTTTTAATTTAGACCTTCTTAAACATTCTTCATAATCTAATAATAAAATAATAGGCTTATGGTAAGTAAAATAAGGTACAAACATTTTTTAAATATTGTATTTCCAAAGCTTCAATAATAAAATCGTGTATTTTAGTAATTTGTTCATTAGATGGCAATGGGAATTATAAAGATTTTTATTATTATTATTTTTAAATAGAGATGCGTACATGGAATATGTACATGTCACATAAATATTATTACTATTTTCGAACTAATATAAACGCTTACACTATGAAAATAGGACTAACTTGCTGGTGTCCAGGAACGAGCCTAGATCACTAGGCCAGTGTCTTAACCACTATACCAACAAGCTTGTATATTTTCTACAATACAGACCTGCACAATTATCCTACTAATTATTGGTGGGATAAGATTCCGCGGACAGTATCGATTAGAATAATGATTAGTTGACGCAATACGAGTATTGGCAAATGGGTCTGGCTTACCTTGATCTTCACTTGCACTTCCGGAGCTGTTTAGAACACCGCCTCTTCGCGGTCCTAGCGTTACGCACGGCGCTACTTTCGTACGTTAAAAAAATAACACAGATCTTGACGGTTCTGTGTCGGAAGGCAATTCACGTTTTTTTTCTCTCTTTTGTCTCTCTGCATTTGATTTGGGCATGATTTTTAATTTCTTAGTTAAGATGTAAGTATCAAAATTTCAAAAATAATTTTAAAAAAATAACAATTGTGATTAAAAGGGCATTTTCGTTTGCCACGAGCGCAAAATTGCGCGTGACCTGTGCATAGGTAAGGCCGATATTGGGTCCTGTATCGTCTCTTTCACACGCACGGGCACAGGTTTGAAATATTTCACAATGTTTCAAAGTGCGACGTGAATTTATTAAATGAAAGCATTTTGTTTTTATTTATTTATTTACACCCTATCCCGAATAGTTTCTCTCGTTTCGTTGGCTTCGGTTTGATGAGCGGTGTGTTTACGCTCGGGTGAGGCAGACACCGGAGCACATCTTCTGGAACAGTGTGATTATGAATGATGCACGTGAGATCATGATTGCGGGATTAGAAGGAATAGGTCATCGGATCCCCCGAAATGATGACCTATTAAGAAATGAAAGGAATCTCGGACATTTCTTCGGAATTTATTAAGGTATGGGTTTCCACTGGGAGTTGCTGGGATTGACGATACCGAAAAGAGCAGTGGTTAGAGAGACCTAACGGATAATTCTACTAACTCTCCTTCGCACCTCTTACGACCTGGGCAGGGTGAATTTTTGCCGGACTGTGACCGAGTTCTGCAACTGCAACACATAAATGTGACATCTACCCTCCCCTTATGGGGGTGCATGATTTCTATAGCTTCTCTCAGGCTGCCTTCTGAATTTAATGTGATAACGAGTCTCATGTCGAAGCATTCTGTCATCCATGTGTCCATGTGTGTTTTAAGGCACCGTGACAAATCCATGTGACGGTGCCTTGAAAATCATTTAAATTCACTGTGCAGAGGCGAAAAATGTTTAATTTCACAATAAAACTTGTATCCGTACAAACTTGAGACAGGTCCCAATTACTGAATAAGATACATGTTTTTTCCTAGTTTTGTATCTATATTTGTGATGCGTCTTACAATCGCTGTCAAAAATGTACTTACCGTTGACGATCCTTGGAAGCCATCTCCGGTGAGCTAACGACCGCCGCCGGCGCAGCCGCTGCTGCACAGTTGGGATTCATTTGTTGCTCGGTGACATTCGAACTCGATCATTTTTAAATAAAATTGTGCCTCTTATTGTTACATTGTATGTCGCATTGTAACTAGGGATTCTGTGTTCTCGACTTTTTTCAATTCCCTGGACTAGAGAGTCAACACTTTCAGGTCCTGGGTATTTGGGCAAAGTTCCCTAATAAAGTTTTCAAATAATTTAATCGCATACAAATTTTGTTTGAACAAATGATATGAATTTATCCTAAAGATAAAGATTTCATTTTACAATGAAACATAATCCCCTGTTTGAACAAACCGACGAAACCATTTACTTCAGAATTTAATTTAATTCAGTATTTGCTATAATGCTATAAATAATCTTTAAATTAATTTATCTATAATGCAAATCTTTATCGCTGAACACTGGAATATATATGGAAACTTTCCGTTTTTTTTTAAATATACACATGCACCGCTCGTCGCTGGGTCACTACCTGCTATCTGTCAATGAATAATAGAATTAACTCAACTTATTGAAATGAATAATATCAAGAAAAATTAATAGTCTCGAGTCTCGGGTTATTTTTTTTTTAAAGTCTCGTGACTCGAGACAGTAAAAACACATGGACTTCTCGGAAATTTATTCCCGGATTGTCTCGACATAGAATCTGTAATTTTAACGAAAACTTATTGTGTGTGCAATATGATGTATTTCATTTTTATAATAAAGTTGTTAGATATTCACATTTTTTCTTTCTGGCTTAGAAAAATAAGTGTGCGTCTTATATTCAGTGGCATGCAATATGGTATATTCGTGGTCAATGTAATATGGTAAATGGTATATTCGTGGTTAATGTAATATGGTATATTCGTGGTCAATGTAATATAGTATGTGGCATGCATAGATTCTTTTTTCACAGGATGCCAATAATAAAATATATTCAATGTTAATATAGTTCATTATAAATAAGTGTTTAGTGCCGCACTTTGTCTCCCCTGGCCCTCGATTTGTGTCTATATTCCGGGCAATTTGATGCAACATTAAGCGTTTTAATACGCCCCTCCAACATCCCGAAATGGAAATTAAACGGGACGCGATCAGACGCGATCAGACGCGACGGGACGCGACGTGACGCGGAGTCAGTTTGATTGATCAGATGAAAAATGTTTATTTGCAACGTAAGGGAGCAATTACAGAATGTGGCTGGCTTACTCCCAAAACTGTAAATTCTGCTCGTGTCTATAATTTGTATCTAGTGCTAGCATTCGACTCTCCAAAGAGTGATGTAAGCTGTTATTAAGGCATTTAGCACATAATGGATATAATATATTGATGATCTAGTTTAATCTACATATCTACATAATTATAAATATAATTTTCACAGTTTATACCAACATCACGCTTTTAATAATGGTATGTGAACGCAAACCATATTCGCGAATATTTTGAATAAAATAATTCTTTAATCGCCTGGCACTCTTGTCACTTATCTGAATATTTAAATGTAGTGCTATTTGAATGCTCTATATTTTAAAATCAATGATTGACTGATCCGCTTAAATCCAATCTTTATAGGTACTTACTTTCCATATAATTATAAATAATAATTTAATTAAATACTAATGTAATTTTGAAAAAAATAATTTTCTTCGATACCAATAAGTAAAATTGAAAATGTGATTTTTTTATATCATTATTAACGGTTTTAATCTAGTATATATTCGTATATATATATATATAGAACGACAATCAGGAAACTTTGTATTGGGGATTTGTATCTCCTACATACAAGTACGGTTATACCATAACTTTTGTGGCGAAGCCTCAACAATGGAACATGTTACCGTACTGAAACATAGGCCTAGATTTTCTCAAGGAAAACATTTACAAAAAACGTGACCTAATATGGAAGAGACACCAGTTTCATATATATATATATATATAACTGGAGTCCTTGCTAGGTTATATTATCATAATTAATAAGATATATAATGTATTTTATTTCATCATATTTTGCATTTCATGTGTAGTATATTTTGAATAACCTGGAAACTATCATCTAATAAATTGAGTGAAAAGCTGAGGACCAAAGGAAAATATTGATTAGTCTAATTTATGATATTGAAACTAACATTTTCGACAGAATCGGTAAGTAATATTCTGGTTTTGGTTCTGGTTCTGGTTTTCTTCATAGCTTTGTATGGAGTTAAAACACGGATCTTAAAAAGGACGGAAAATATATTTTCGACACCTTCAATTGTGGTTTTGACGTTGTAATCTGGAATGTACAGACTATGCACTGCAAGCCAAATGAATATTTCCACTCTTCAGAAACATATAGAAAAAGAGTTCTAACGTACTTTGGGTATCTTGTTAGAAAAGATTCAACCGAAGAGACTAGTTATTACAGATGGAAATGTTTAAAGACTAAAAAAGAGAGAGCGATATCCAATAAAATTGACAGACTAAGTTCAAGAACTATTTGATGACCAGAGCTTCATGGCCAAGGATCATTAAACCAAAGAATCACGATGCGATGAGGAAAAAAAGTATGGAATTCAACCCCAGGTAAGGATAGTTACTTTAAATTTTATTTACTTCCTGTCGCGTGGCTCACAGTCTAGTGAACACGTATATGCTTATACAGAAGTGTCATCAATGCCGCTAATAAGTGAAGATATGTAAATTAATATTCAAATATTAAATTATGAAATTTCAGCATCAAAACAAAATCAAGCATCCTCCCAGTCATACCTGCCATGTCGAAACTTGGACACTTCAACAGGCTTCATTCACAAGTTTAAGTAATCCTAGTATATAGCAGAGATTATTTTTGTAGTGTTTTCATGGGTTTGAATTAGACAAGAAAATATTCGCGATATAACCTGTGTAAAAAAACGTACTCCGCCAAATAACCTCATTGAAAATTGAAACGGTAATTAATTGAGATCCTTATTCGAAGTAGCAATAACTGATGGGATCAAAATGTACCACACTGAAGTAAAGGATTGCAGGAAGCAGGTGAATATGAATGATAAAGAAAATAATTTATTTTATGTATCATTTTATTTTAATTGCAATTAACGTAACACGTCATTTTCATGTATATATCAGGTCGAGTCATAAATACCTTTCGGTGCAGGTAGGTAGGCTTTCACTTAATAGATAAGGATATTTTGATAATTGTTGACGATATAAGAGTAAGGGAGCATTTGGGATGTTTGAACAATAGTGGGTTTTCAGAATTTTCTAATCATTTGATAGAAAATAGTCATGGTTTTGATAAAAAATTGGGATTGTCAATTTTGCATATAAACGGTGTAGGTCACAAATTAAATAATTTGGAATCGTTGGAGATAAATAAAGCATGTAAAACTATCAAGAAATTATAAACAACCAACTGAATTTAATTACGAGTCGCATCTTAAAATTTTTTCCAAAAAATTATTCGACTAAATTTGTATTAAGCAACAATTTGAGTTTGGTACTAAATTTATTTTTTAAATAATTGTTGTTATTTTTTGAAAAATTTAAAAATAGATTCTGGTGAAGAAACAATGATATATGTTTTTAGTTAGTTATGACATCCTGAAGAAGAGAATAGTATTTTTCGAAACCGGTAGATGTATTTAAACTCAATTCAGTGGTTAATAAAACAAAGATAATAAATAAAAAATAAAAAATCTTGAGCTTAGATGGTCTATTTTACTACATCCACTTTACTCCCCGGCACCTTACAACTTGCCCAGATAGACTACCATATTTTCTGTACTTTACAGAACTTTTTGAATGGAAAAAACCTTCAAAAGAGTCAATCAGGCCGTAGAAAATTTCTTCCAGTCTAAAACAACCAAATTTTATGAGGAAGGAATTGATAGGCTGCTGTAAGATGGGAGAAAGTCATACATTATCATATATTATAGATTAATATAATTTTGTTGTTTCATTAAAGTAAAGTAAATATTTGAATAAAAAATGGAAGTTTACACACAGTTACTGGATTTTAACCTACAAAGGCACTGTTATTAAACAAATAATAGATATCTCATAAAGACGAAGCTACTTTTTTTTAATAATGGAAAAATATGGAAGTATGGGTAATTACAGGGCTTATGACCTGTCTTCGGCTGGCTTAAATGATCACTTTACATAAATACAACGTTCACTATTTCACCCAATCAACCTGCATACCTATTAAACTTTTGAAAGTTGTATATACTTTAATAAGTGAAATCACTTCAAATATCACTACACTATCTATGGGCTAAATTTGATATTCATTTCCCCTTAAATAGCATAATGTCACAAGGAGAATTTAATAATTATTTTTTTGAAATTATTTAAAGCAATATTATTTATCTGCAAAATGTTTTTAACACATTATACTATAATGCGCCTTTTATATTTTTTCTATTAATTACAACAATAATAGCTTCGTCTCTATGAGATATCTTATTTGTTTAATAACAGTTTTTATTTCATATTTTGTTGTGAATACATTATTCTTAAACACTATTATCTGCAGGCTGTGGTGGATAGTCACACTATAGTAAAAGCATGTAATGATTATTTGTAAGAGATTTCATGACAATATTTTTATTATAACGTTGATAATATAAATATAAAATAAAATGAAGTATTGACTCGTTTGCTTAAATATTTTAATACTAAAGGTCAACTAATAACACTAATTACATTCTGGTATTCGAGTTCAAAGAGAATTTTTTTTTCTATCAATGAAAAATAACAGAAGATCTCCCATGTTCCATTGTCGTTTGCTTCTCTTGGCCCTGTTTAAATTTAGCAATAAAACTCAAGTTCCTATCTCTTTATCCCCGAGCCAAATATGCCAGAGGCATACGAATATTCAAACTCTCACACACTCTGATTTATTACCGTAGATTACCAACATAAAATTAATTATGTACCTATCTTTCGATTTGCTACACATTAATGCAGTTTATTCAAGTAAATGAAAATTACTAACATTACATAGGCTGTAAAAAATAATTGCCCAATATTTTATATAATTTTTGTCTTATTTGAAATATTATTATTCGCAAAGTTTCGTGTTTGATATTGTGTTTAAATTGCTTTTATAAAATGATGTTCTGTTGGGCATTTGCATATTATGGGACATTAAGTTCCAAATAAGACCGTTTTTTTTCCAACATTTGATATGAATAATCGTGCTCGAGTCAAGAAACTTATAATTTTAAGATCTTAATCTTACAATAATGTCTACATTCCAGTTTAACTCAGCCTCGACTGAAGAAAATATTATTTAATTTACTCAGACGGCTCGGAATCATCATTAAATCCTATATTTTGGTTAATTTTACCAGAACGTATGTTGTCTTTCCTTAATTACGGAATTCTCGTCGGTTCATATCCAAGTGCATATTATGGTACTTTTTGTTGAAAAAAAACTTCAAATTAACTTCGAATTATTAATTCGTAAGAACGGCGAAAATAAATTGACTAGCGCAACGGAATTAAAAGTGGATGCAAAATGACTACTGTATGAGTATCGTATTAATGGAAGAATTATACAATTGTTATTAAAAAGTGTGAAATTGTATATTATTCGTTTTAAACAATCCGGATCTACAGACTGAAGTCGTTACTCAATTATTACTAAATGCCATCATTATCGTATCAATTCTTATAAATTAGTATTTTAAATTTCATTTTTGATATATTTTTTACATACAGAATGTCCCAAAAAAATGTATTCCTACTATGAACATTTATTAATTCATTACCCAAATAATATTAAAGAATTAAAATAAAAAGTTCAGCGTATGTTTTAATTTTGCAAATTGAGTTGAAACACTGTTTTATTACACTATATATTATTGTATTAAACGTTGGAACGTTTTTGGGAATATCTTCCCATTATCAATAACATAATTCAACTAAAGTTAAAAACCTTTTATATACAGTAATTACGGGTGCGTTTGGTGTTAGGGGGGGGGGTGGAGTTTTAAAATAAATAGGAGAAGGGATGAATTGAGCAGTGTTTTAATGTTTATTATTTTATAATTATTATTCTTATTATTAAAAAAAAATATATATAAAAATACCACCTATTACATCCCCTCTCTTATTCGATAAACGCTTATACTATAAAAATAGGTGTAGATTGATGGTCTCCTGGAACTAATCAATAAGCAACTAAACTAAAAAGCACAGTAATTGTTGCCGTTTTTGCATCTTAAACGTTATCTTTCTTTTTTCTCGTGTCGATACAAAAGCTTCGCAGACTTTTGGCCAAACAACTATATTTCCAAGACAAAAGATCCAGCCGATAAAGTAAAAAAAAAAATTAAAAATTATTAAACTTTTTTTTTACAATGATAAATCTTATCAATTCTTTTATTACTATAAATCGTGAAAACTAACGATACATATTTAAAAAAGTATAAAGTTTTGTTACATTTTAGCATCGTTTAATTATGACGTTCGTTTTTAATTTAAATAATTTTTTCCACTTTATCATTGTAAATTTTGTATTTCGTATCGGATTTATTTTGATCGGTTACTTATTTTTAGTAATCTGCGAAAAGTTATATGCATATTTCAGCCACCCCTCGATTAATGAATTTCTTGAAAGTTCTTTTTAGAAAAAAAAAACATTTTGAAATGTTATTTGTGGCCGTTATGTCATTGTATCTAATGGTGAATCACTGGTCGGCTGGAGCTTTAGTCAGCTGGATCTTTTGTCGGCTGGATATTTTGTCATGGACTTATAGTCCTTGGGTCAAAAGTCCTCGGAGTTTTTGTTGTGGAACCCCTATTTCTTTCTTTAACGATCTTATGGGACTTGAAAATCCTATATTCCTCCTTGATTATCTCTCTCTTGCAGGTTTATCTTGATATTATCCACGCGTGTACGTCTTGATCATCCCTATGGTCTCGATCTTGTTAGCTAATATATGAGAGCTTTGTGCGTGTACGGGACTCATCTGTTCTCACTACATGTTTCTCAGTGCAGCCTCTTTGCTTTCATCTTCTGCAGGATATTTGAGGCAGTATACCGTTATTCTTTGTCATGCCACTATAAAATATTCAGTGGCGAGAGATCTGAAGTACATGGGAGGTGTTTAATGATGCTTTCTTGCTCAATCCGTACATTGAACAAATTTTATTAAAAAAGAATCGTACATCACGATGGTAGTGGAGAGGTGCTGGAATTTAAACCATGTGTACTGAAAAATTTTTTTTAGACACGCTGTATTTATAAAATAGGGTCAACATTTTAAAGACTGAAGTCACAGAGATTTAAAATTGAGACCAAATTTTATGACGGGTTATAGAGGATGTCGTGGATAATAATCAAAATGCTTCTTGGCAGCATGTCCTGTCTGTTTGTGGCGAAGTAATCTAACACAGCAAAAACACATAATTATATGCCGTTCACCGGGATGATCTGAGCTCTATTAATATACCAAAATTACGGCAAAACTTTCAATAGATAATTCTGTATACCGTGTCTGTAGTTTGAACACCTGCCAACGGCGGTATCTTTTAGTATCTACTATTCAATCCCAAAACTAATTATCATTCTAATATAGATGTTGGTTCTAATATTTTCTTAGAGATACCAGAATGTTGCTTTTTTACGTACAAAATATCTTAACAAAATGAATAACTGTTCATTTGACACTACGTTCAATGTCTTCAATACTCTAGTACGTATGCAGAGTTAAGAAAAATAATTTTAACGAAAACCCTAGAATATTTTGTAAAAACTTGCCTCAACATGATATTTCATGTTTCAATAAATCATCGCTGTTGCCTGTTACTGATTAAGCCAAGGCAAGTATAATTAGGTAAGAATATAACTGATTGGTAATACTATTTCAATACATAATATTTTAGCTATGTATTGTATAATGTTATCATTTGATGGAATTTTCGTTCATTTCAGCATAATGTTAAAAACTTGCTATTTTAATTCTAAACATTATTAATTATTATGATTATATGGAATGTAATCCGAAAGGGTTACTAATGAATAAGAAAAACATGAAACTATTGGTTATTTCTAAAACTTGTTCTATTGAAACACATTTTTTATTGTGAAGTTTAATTTCAGAACATACAAGACGAGTTTTTCAAGTATGCACCGTTGCCGGATATTATTGTAGCCGTACGATTGCGATGTTGCACATGCGCAATAGTTTTTTTCATCTGTTGACTCACCGCGTGCAACGTTAGAGACATTCAGATAGTGTGGCCATCTTGTAGTGAGTAGTTGAAATGTTTAAAATAATAGATCAGCCCGACGATTGTGAGATGCGGTCCGTGATACATTTCTTGAATTCACGAAACCAGCTGACATTCATATATGTTTTGTTCTGATTTGGCGCCAAGTGATTTCTATATTTTTCTTCATCTGAAGCGGTTTCTTGGTGCCAAGCATTTTGATAACGATGATGAACTCAAAGACGGAGTGCATAGATGGTACAGATCCCTCCACTTTTCATGAGTAACTCCGCCCCCTCCCCATCCATCTGTCTACCGCCTAAGCCTTGTCTCCTGTATCTGTGTGTAGTTAATTTTAATACTTTACCTGTCGATGAGAGTTACTATTTCTCTTGAAACTCGAATAGTGCTAATAAACTCAAATAGAGTTATAATATTATTTTATCCATCCATTATGATGAAACTCTACAAAGATAACGCCGATTCTATCAATAATATAGAAGAAATATATGTTATATTTTACATCTAACGTAGAATAAGAGCAAAGTACAATTATAAAAAAATCATAAATATTACAAATCATCTCGCTACATGGAACTGGGTACTATTCATTAATTAGTTAGTATTTAATTAGTAGCAATGCATAGCATTAATCTTGTTATATCATTGTACATTACACCATTGCATTCTTATGATTGAAATCAATTAACCGATAGAAAATAAGAAGTAATCAGGTACTCAGCAGTTAATTTATGAAATGTCAATGTTACACTTTTTTAACCATTTTATTACAACGTTGGCCAACAAAGATGGTTAATTAGTTAGTAATTCATAATTATAAATTATTACAGTGATTAGTGTTTTGATTACGAGATAACATTAATCAACATAAATAACAGATTATTCATGAATAAGTTACTCAAGTATTAGATTTTCTTATAAATCCTATTAATGATATTACCGCTTTTATTATATATATTTATAAATATATTTTGTGCTCAAAATATGGTGTCTTACACTGCGTACAAACTGGACGTTTTTTGTAAGCGATACTGATAACAAAAAATCAGTTCGCTATAATAAGGCTATAATGCAATAAACTAAAAGTAAGCCGTATACTCCATACATTTTTAACTGATACTCATTCACTGCTCGGCGGCGTACTGTTAATTTAATATGTTTTATAAATGTATGCCTTGAAACATAATAAGTGTAAATATATTCTGTCTTCTAGATTAGCTAGACATCCTTAGTAATTTGTGGGCTCACTAAAACCGTGCACTAACGACAATTGTTTTTTTTTTAACTAGGTACAAATAATGTTTAAAATATACAATTGGCTTTAAAATTAATTAACAGCGGTAGTATTTTACATTTATAAACATTAATAACAAGTGTATAATTCAATATGCGGAACAGATGACTATATTATTGTATTTGGAATTCTTTAAAATGAACAAAATAAATGAAAAAGGTGGAGGAATTATTGTTTTATTTTTCTGTCAAGAAATTGAAAAAAATCAGTGGTATAAGTCAAGAAATTGAAAAAAATGAGTTAATTAATTATTTTGCATCACATTGTTTCATATTAATATAATATATAAATCGTAATAATTGTGAAACATTTGAAGCGTTATATTCAGTGTATTGTTACAACGTTCAAGGAAATTCCGCTAGTGTTTATTTTGATAATACAGTCATTTCAACCTTAAATCATTTTATTTCTTTATAAGTTACATGCAATATTTTTATATATATTAATAAATTATAAATCTAGTAGACTAAATAAATTTTGAAACATTGTGTTGTGTAATATAAAAAATATTTTTTAATCAATTCAAACGCAAACCTTTAAATATTGCGAAATGAAAGATACATGTCTTAGACCACTTTCATAATAATAGGCTCAATTCTCTGGTTCAGTTCTACACTGGTTAACCAAGTATTTAATATAAATATGTTTTAAGTTGAAAGTAAATATGGACCTTTTTTTTTATTTTGAGTGAAAAAGCGTTTTTTTTAAAAAAAATTTTTTAAATTAAAAAAATTAATAATTGTTCATGATTAAACGGATCATAAATAACATGTTTCATTTAGGATTAAATGATTCGAGTGTTAATTGCCGTCTTTAAATAATTGGGTCCAACGACCCGAGTTCAGTGTCGTTGACTGAAGGTTTAGTCCGATGATAAATTATGGAAAAACGTAAAGTAAAAGAACGAAAAGAGGCTCACATTTGTATAAAGGCATCGGGAGCATTATTTTCTCTCTGCCGGCGTAACACGGTGAATATATTTGAGAGCGATTGTGTGTTGTCTTTTGTAAATTGGACGGACGCAAGAACCAGATTGGCGTAAATCTGAAGATTGCAAATTACTGAAATATATGTTTTTTTGTTTAATAATGGGATCGATATATATATATCATTTTTAGCATGAAAATTTTCCAGATTATAGAACAATGATAGCATCATATTACTATAATCTGGAAAATTTTCAAGCTAAAAATGATTTCTTTTGTAATATGATAATTTTTTTAAATCATAATAAAATCCATTTGAAAAGTTGAATTGAAAAGTCATACATTTTATTGAAGGGAAAATGTCATTGTCAAATTAGTTTATACGACTTCTGTATTTTGAAGATATTTTTTTTTATCGAAATAATAAGCAAAATTGTTTATTTATACTGTCAAAAATGTGCAAAAATGGAATTGCGATAGTAGTATCTCAATCAAAAAATTTATAAGTAGTCAATATATTATTTAATATCATTTTTTTTTTAAATATTCTGCTCATTTTTTTTTAAATCTATATAATACAAACGTTTATTTGTGTTTTGACTGTTTCCGTCTTATTAGAAAAATCTGTGTTGAGACGGGCATAACAATTGTTTTTCAAAGATAAATCATGAAACCACTTTTCTCAACGTTTCAATATGTTAGTTATCAAAATGTGTTAATAGTATTTATTTAATATAGAAGAGGATCCAATTCAGAAAAAGCGACACTTGATCGACGTCTTAAGGTAGATTTCTACGCACTAGTTATCAAAGAATTTGCAATAAAAATTAAAAATTAACTTTTATTTAGTTGTTTAATTATAAAAACGGTTATAAAAGTAGTTTTAGTTGAATAACGCCAAATTTAAATTAGTAAATTTTAAATAATTGAAAAAAAACCCCAAAATACATAAAAATAAATGATTTGATATCTGTCATCAATATTTAATGAAATAAAAGTTTTACCATTTATAATTTATTCTTCAACATAATTATAATTAAAATCGTGTTTACGTATTTTATTTAAATAAACATAATCATTTACACATCAAAAAAAAAATGCAAATCAACAAAATACTTTTTAACAAATGAACTACTATGTTAATATAACAACAATAGATAACAAATTAATCATCACATTGCTATGTTAACATAACAACATTACATAACCAATGCATCATCACATTACTGTATTAACATAACAAATAATATTACGTGACAAAAAATTATCGCATTACTGTGTTAACATAACAGCATTCATCACATTACAATATTAACAAAACAAATAACATTACAAGACAAATAAATCATCGCATTACTGTGTTAATATAATAACATTACATAACAAATTAATCATCATATTACTGTATTATCCAGTTTACTGTACCGTACCTATTTAACATTGATATCGATTCCAAAGTACCATTTTTATAAATGGCTCAGACTGTACACTCTTCGCACCGCCCCCTTTCTACTCTTGTGTGGGAGGCTATCATTATTGTTTTCTGTACAAAGTAAATCCTTAATGACCGCACTAGGGGAGGGCGGGTTCCGGCTCGTAACTTACTCGAAGCCAATCTTACAAGTAGAGTGTGTGATTGGAGAAAAAGACATACTGTGTGAAACATGTTCAAGCTACATGTGCCCAATCACATCAAAAAAAATCATAAATCCCTTTTTTGTAAAACTCCTCCGGATTGGAGTTAAAATATTTTACTTCCACTATTATAATATATATTTTAATTTTTATACTTTAAAAAATGTCGCATCAAAATAAATAGTTGTCTGAAGAGGCCAGAGATGGTGAATAGGAGGGTGAAACAAAACTTCCCAACCGAAGTGTTAATTTTTTTCCGAATTCTGGATATTGCGAAATTGAGTCGAAAATAATTTGAATGCTATTTAAAGGTTTATTAAAAAAAAAAACGACATTAGCTCCGGGAAAAAATATTTAATGAGTGGATATCTGACTAATCTACGAATCGTAAATGTTCGAGAAATATGTGCAAATTCTGCACCTTTTCAGAAAATATTATTGTTTGAATTTCTTATAAAATCATGTTAAGTTTTATATAATAAGTAATATTTGCGAAATTTGCTCATAATTAATGTATATATTTACTTCAAACCCTAAATCATCTAACAAAAAATAATCTGGCCACTCGAAAATCGATACCTTTAATTTTTTGTATTCAACATATTGAGAATTAATAAAACATTTCAATTAACCGAAATAATTGCATAATTACAATTTATTTGAAATGTTCACTTAAATCTCTGACACGGTTGAGATCAGGCAATTGAGAACATTTTCGACTCATAATTTAGTTAGAAATAAAATTTTGTGCACTAGGTCTGTAACATCCTGTATATAGATAAGAATTTACATAAATTTTATTAAAGGTTGATTATTTTTATGAATACTTTAATATATATTAAAGATAATTTTCTGGAGTTCTAAAATTGACACATTACTAATTAAACTCATACCTTAAAAATTCACAAAAATTTATTATTACCTCACCAGAATCGATAGATTTGATTTAAAGTCGAAATGATGATTAACTGCTGATCCCTTTAGTCATCAACCATTAATTACGTCCTCAATATAAAACTTCTATAGCTGTTAAACTTCATAATTTAATTTATAAATCCTTCATAGAAATATGTTTTGAATTTCGTAGTATTTATGTAAGCGTTTGTACCTTCTTATAATATAACTAGTTTCCACTGAAATAATTATTGTCAGACTTTATTACCGTAGCGTCAATTTGAGAGTTAAGGTAATTAGTTTTCTTTTTATGTCTTCATCGATAACTTTTAAAATCTGATGCAAAAAAAAATTATGGTTTATATTATTGACTTAGGTATCTACATCTAGTTTTTAAATAAAGTTAAATAAATCTTTATGCTATTGATAGTATTTAACATCAATAAGTCGACTGTAATATATTATTATGTGACGTAGGCACGCAGTTGAAATACCACATGGGCGAACACAATTATTTTAGTTATTATCAATCATTAGTGAGTGGGATTAACGATGTTTGTTTTCGTGTCATCACAACTTTGACGGCCATTATTGGAAGGTATTGTTATTTTATGTTAATATCGAATAAATGGTTCCGAATAAATAATAAATCAGTATTCAATATCACATGATTCGTAAAAAAATATTCACTGTTAACAATAATGATTCTAAAATACATGATACCATATTTTTTACTGCATAGACTAGATGTAATACTTATTATCGGTAGTAAAGCCATTATTATTTTCGAACCTTTGTGCTGCAGTTCTTTCAAATTGATGCATCTGTTATTCCATTTTTTTTAAATTTGTCATCAACTTACACGATTGATGTGATGTAATGGTAACGTATTTATCCGATAGAAAAATATTCTGGTTTAAATCCCGGTAGGAATCAAAATATATCTTTCTAATTGATACCTATATTTAATTTGGATTAAAATACTACTTGTAAATAATATTCGAAATGTAATTGAACTTATAAAATGTAAAGGTGCGTGGTTACTTTTAGGCTGCTATAAGTGGACTGATAATATTCTAATCAATATCAAAGATATAAACATAAATACTAATTTAATGTATTAATTATAAATATATACATATAAAATCAATTTTGTTGGAAAATATTGTTTTTACGCTACCGGGATATGAACCTGGATCTTTATTTCCAATCCGGGGAAATACACTACCAATTGTGTTATAGCGCCAGTACTTTTCATGACAAATTTTCGAACCTATATGTTACACTTTTTCAAATTAACACATCTGTCGTTTCATTATCTACATTGTTTTTACGGAATCTTAAATACCTTTGAGTAAACCGACTGCAGACGCCAGAATTATCAATTCATTTTTATTAAATTTTGGACTCATTGATACAACTTATATTATATAAACATAGGTTAACATCAGTGCGTTCCGCAACAGTAGTTGCAACCTCCCCACCCTTTCTCCCTCTTTTTCTCTTTTCATTTATTTTCTTCATCTAAACATACCTATGTATCTAAATATTTTTGTGGATTTTACATTATTAGTATCATATGTTAAATAGTTATTATGTTTGTTGTAATATGTTTACACTGTCAAAATCCCTGAATAAAATTTAAATTACTACTTCAGATCTTAGTCATTCTTCCATCGTAATAAAATATCTCGCTTCAGTGCAGCATTATAGCCATCAGTTTGTCGTCTTTCCTTTCCAAGAAAGACAACTAGACGACGGGTCTCTCATGATCTGCCGAGTAAATGACGAAACAGCCATACCCTACTCTGCAAAAAGATGCGAAGGAGAATAAATTAAAGCAATGTGTCCTACTAGCCCTATAGAGAAACGAAAAGCTAAACCAACCAGTTATTTATTTGAACCAGTGTTGCAGTTGTACGATCCATGCAGAGATCCGCAATAATTTTTCGAATCGAACGTTCACCGAGAAAACTGGTGTGGGGCGTCTTCTTCAGTAGTAAAACATAGTGATGTTAATTTTTTTTTCTCTTTCAATTCAAAATTGTACACTAATTATGCATATCATTATTTTGAAAAGAAATACGTTATAATAATAATAATGCGTTTGTTCCAGCATGATCTTTTTTTTTTAATGAAGACCCGATTCTCCATAAAGAAAATACATAATATAAGGGGTGTTTGTTTTTAGAGGTTTCTTTTTAGAATTGTCAACACTTTTTAACAGCGACAGCCAATTTAACAGCTGACAGCTGATTTATGTTCAGTTTGATTTGACATTTAAACATTAATAGACTTACGCCAGAACAGCGCTAAAAATTCTGCATATTTATTTCTAAAATTGTGGTTCAATTCGCGAAACTTATTTACTCGCTTCGTAAATTTTACGATCGACATAATCGTCCATCCGAGCTAGTAATTCAAATAATAATTTATCGTTTTCGCACTGCGCATGTTCTAATTGATAATACACATCCGCAGAGATGTCGTATAATGCGCACTAAAGAAGATGTTGCTACATGTTGCATCGTAGTGTTGAAGAGGACCCGAATTAGTCTATTCGCCATCGAGAGCGCTATAGATCCATGATTACTGAATATTTCGTTCCGCAATTGAATGGAATTAATGTGGAAGAACTGTGATTTGAACACGATGACACAACATGCCACATAGCGCGCACCACAATTAATTTATTGAAGGAAACATTCGATGAGCGCATAATTTCGCGTAATGGACTTGTGAGTTGCCCTCCAAGTTCGTGTGATTTAACACTTTTGGATTATTTTCTGTAGGGATGTGTGAAGACTTAGTCTATGTCAATAAACCAGATGACTTGGAAGCCAATATTTGTCGCGTCATTGCCGATGTACGGCTCCAGCTGCTCCAAGAAGCGGTTGAAAATTAGACTTCCGGATTGCGCTTTATTCAAACCAGCTGCGGTGCCCATATGCGCGAAATCATATTTAAAAACTATTGGTAGAAAATTATCTTTCCAATAAAACGAATACCGTGGTCACTACCATGATTTTAATGTGCTTTGTTTTATTTTACAGTTCTATAACTTTTAAAATACAACCTTCAGAATACATTTAAGTAACAAAATAATATTTATGTTATGAAAAGAAAAGCAAAAATGATAAAAAAGTTCAGAGAGTTGGTGCTGAGTTCCAACCTTACGCCATCAACTGGATGTCTCAGAAGTGGAACAAATCCGTGTACACGGCCTTCGGCAAACATTGTAGATGTGTTATAATAACGCGCCAACCCGAATAGTATTCTGTATAAGTTGTACAGAATTCAAAGACGGTTGTACATCACTTGCTTGTATTTCGACCATAGCTCGCAGGTATACGTGTATCTAGATATTAATTCACGCTACTCTGACGGCAGGCACTAATACAACTAAAACATATAATAATAAATTAGTAACACAAGTTATACTTATTTTCTGTGCTATATTTAATAACGTCAAGCGTCGCGCCAGTCGGCAACCCGCAACTTTAAAATACCATCAAACATTACTTTACATATATAATATATGTCTAATTTAGTATTAAACTGCATTAATTGGTTGAGTCAGATTGTAATTTGGTGTACAACTTGTTTATGTTTGATATTAAATAAAATTTACAACATTGAAAATTAGGTATAATAAAAAATATATTTATTGATTTTTTTTTCTAACTAACTCATTTTTTATGATATTGATATTGTATATGTCCTCTATATCTGTGAAACGGAATTATAAAATGCTGTGGTAGGTATTGTAGAGGTTGTTTTTTCAGCCCCATATGATTGTTAAATGAGTTTCTATACGGCCATATCTGTGGAGCGCATGCAGATTCCTCACAGTATCTAGTCTAAACATTTCTGTTTCTTAGATTTGTTAAATTTTTATTAATAAATATAATTTATATGTAGAAATTGATTATTTTTATACACCGCGACCTGCGACCGCGAGCCACAGGTTGGACGCCGCCACCCCTGGCCTCAGAAGGCTCGGCATGGGTAGCTGGGCTATTGTTTGGTACCCATACAATGCAGAGCCCTGCCTTATTTATGTGACACGTCGACAATAAGCCTCGATGATTGCCTTCAAATGTACGATTGTGCTAAAAATATATTGGGCAGTTGAAAAAATGTAAAATCGAAGGACTGGCGGCTACAGCGAGTTGGTTTCAATGTGAATCGAAAGGCGCACTCTTGAATTGGTCGAACAATTCCTGGTAGAGAAACTATTTTATGAATTTTTATAAAATGTTGAGATAACGTGACAAAATAATGCAATTTATAAGTAATGCAAGAAATATCACTTTTGAGAATCGTGTATTGTACTATGTGCTACAGGGTGTGACATATTACACAGTATTTAATAATTTAACAAAAAAAATAATCATTGTTGTTATCACGGCCATTCAGAAATTTTTGTACATAATTTTCTGAGTTATTTTGCCATATGTATCCGACTTTTTTGGCCAACTTTTCAGATTCCATAGTAGAATCTTCTTTTTTCTTATCCAATTCTCTAAGTTCAAGTCTTGACTCTCAAAAAAAAATTATATTTCAAACAATTTACATTTACATTTCGAACAAATAATTAATTGCAATGAATATTAAAATTGGTAATTATTTTGAAAACAAACTAATTAATATATTATACATATGATCTTATTTAAAATTATTAGAATTGTTAATTGGTAAGACCAATTCATATCAAGTAAGACCAAGTTGTGATAATAAAATCAACTACGACAATTCTTTATAAATTAGTAATCAAACGGCTTACATCAGAACATGAACATGTGTTTCGCGGCTAAAGCAAGTTCGCCGTGCGGCCCAAAGATGGTGTTACTTATCCGCCACATATATATTTAGTGACGGATAGAACCAACAGCTCTTATACATAATATGTAGAGTTTGGCAGTTTAAATAATATAATAAATATAAAACCACTACATATATTACGGAAATAATATATAGATTTAGTCGATAATATATGGATTTTGTACATTTTGTGTTATTTCCATTGTATGCGTAGTAAAAAAAATATCTCGATTGACAAATCACGTAAAATTTATAAAAAAGTAATCATATTATTTATTACTAAGTGTAACGATAATTAAAGCTTGACGTATTTAAAATGAAGTAATTTCGTCATAAGTCGTAATATTCGTCAAATTCTCTTTATAAAAATTGTTATAAAAACTTTCTACATTTAAAAAAAATGTAAAACTGTTACCAAAATGTATTAAGCTTTCTACCTTTCTATTACCTTATTAATAATACCTATTGCAGAGCTGGTATACAACCTGATTATTATCATTTTCAATGTATATAATCTTATGCATGTATTGTAACGTACGCGACTATGTCAGCGCGTCCACCGGCTTCAACCAGGGTAGAGCATAAGATTTTGTGCGTGCTATGTATATAATTAACTATTGTATCTCCCACCTGCCTTCAACAGTCACTTTTAAGGGAAAATTAATAAAAATAAATGAATAAGTTAACAGCATTGTAATTGACATAAATGTTAACATGATAAAAATAAATTAGAAATGAACGCTAGTATCATCAACGATCTTAGAACAAACGCTTCGTTAAAACTACAATATAAAATACAAAAGAGCTCCGTGCACAAGCATAAATAGAATAAATCCTACCTCATTGACCTTAGCGATGTCGGTCAAATTTATCCTAAATTTAACAATATCACCGGTAAATGCAAAAATAACTGGCGCTCGAATGAGCAACCACAATTCAGTAAAATTTATAAGTGTTGTAGATCACCAAGATGAGTTCTGATTGGTTGGCCACACGATGAGTAGATTATTACAAAAGATTTGGTTACTTATGTCTTCGTTGACTTCGTCCACGACAACATGTCGAAGTAATATTTTTCCTTCCGTACAGAGATAATGTGGAGCGGGTGAGATCCAAAATGTGATCTCGCATCCCGAGATGGCTCTTGAGTAATCCTCCAGAACTTTTTTTCCAGACAAAGAGCTTAAAAATAGTGTTTTCCTAGCGCGGAAACCCATTCCCAGAAAAGGACTACGTCCTACAAGAATTGTTGAAAATAACACACACTTCATACAATAATGACACAACGTAACGCGGATTCAATATACTAGATATGATTGTCCTTGCACTCCCTGATAAATATGGAATTATATTTTTATATCGAATTATTTTACCCTGCGCACTAATTATGCTTCTGTCTCCTGTCTGTCAACAGAAATGCATAAAAATAATTTTTTCATGCAGCAGGTATTGCTAACGCTGACGCGTTAAACATATAGGTTAATATCGGCAGGTAGGTACTATAAATTATTAGTGACGATAACTTAACGTGTGTGTAGTACAAAGTTTAGTTGTGAAATTTAAAATAATCATGTTACACCACAATTAATGATATTATAAATTGTTGATCAAAATCTGTGTTTTGAAATTTAATTTAAAAAATGACGCATAACACAATTTTGAAATAATAAAATGGCCTTCACCTTTTTAGAGATAATTTGGAGATAATCTTAGCAGCTATTATCGGAATCTATGCTTGTGAGATGAAGATGGATCTTTCATATTCATGCGATTGCGGTACCTATTCTCTGCTCGCTCCACGGCTACCCTTTGAGACAGTCAAATGCGAGATTTGATCTCATCTCATATACGCTTACACTCGCCCCGCGGTCGTGTTAGCCAGAATACACGACGGCTCATCAGCCATCACGTATAAGCAATACTGGGTATACTCTATTCGTACAATCAGTGTACTTTTAAAATATAAATAAGAAAGGGTGTCTAGAAATCATTTATGTGTCATATTAGGTTGATGCATAATTATCCGCCGTTTTTTTTAAAATTATATTGTAACATAAATTATAGATATATTATTATTATATTCCAAAATTATAAAATTCTGACTTTTCTACCGAGTTTTCAGAGATGACTTATCGATGTTATTAAAGTTCTCAGCCAGTGTTCTAATGATCCAATAGTGCTGGACTGGTCGGTCGTCAAAATCCGAAGATCAACCCTTTCCTGACTTATCGTCTAAGCTGGTATCCTCAGCTTCGAAGCGAACAAACCACTTCCGCTGATGGTTCTTTCGTCGAAAAGATTGTTGATATCGCGAAATGATACAGCAGCTTTCCACCCTTTCTCCAAGTGGAACAGCATAATGTGACGTATATGTTTATGGTTTTCGATACGCTTTTTAATTTTCTCACCATTGTTTTAAAGAATTTTATATAATTTATCATCCCTACCCTTGTGAAATATCCATACCCTTGTGAAATATTCATGATAAAGTGAAAGAATCCTGCTCTAATAACCGTTATTCAAATGCTGAAATAGTTCACTATGGATCAAAATATTAATGGATCTAGTTAAATATGTACTGCTGTATTGTATTGTATGTAGTGATTCTTGGTGGCACTGGACATCAACGACTGATCCTATAAAAGCAGTTATGTATTTTTTTTTTCAGAGTTTCAGTTCTAGTTCTTCAAAGTTTGGTCGGGGTGCTGGCTGAACAATTACTAAATAAACGACTGAAATTTGCTGAGTCGTATTCGGACTATGTAATCATTACTGGAAAGCGATTGGTCATCCATAACTAATCCATTACCCACACTAATAGAAACATCTGTGCCAAGCTAGAATTCAGTTTGATAAGTTGTTTCTATATAAATGCTTGACTGTGTTTAGTAACTTCCAATAGACATAATACTAGTTGCAAAGTCGGCAATCTACATTTTTTCATTTCATCATTCTAACATTTAAAACAATTTTCTTCTCATATAAATATTACGTATTGTGTATTAACTTATCTCTTTTTGATGTAAATTGGAAATTTATAATCAATTTATAATCAAACTTAGTATATTACAGGATTAAACCAATAGCAGTTTTCGCTACTCTGAAATTTAAATGGCCGACAGTGTGGTAACTAGCTGGTTATTCGAAGGTGTTGCATTTATTTTGAATTTTTAACCAGATTATAGAGATTATCATTCATAATAAGAAAATAATAAATAAATGTACTGTTTTAATATAGATTATTTAACTTTGTATTTAACCACTTAATTAGTTACTTTAATACACCAACCGATTCCCTTCATAAAGACGTCAAATTAATTAACTAATCAAGTTGTTTTAATGTTTAAAAAAATCTATCTAAAATAATGATTATTTCAAAATAAATCAAGTACCTAATTTAAATTGTTTCGATGATGAAAGATGTGAAATAACTAAAATTCCAAAGACAAATATTAAAAATATATTGTTTATGAACTCCTATCAGTTTTTCTCCAAATAAAAAAATGTAGAGATTGCTGAAATTGTAACCATTAATATCCTCATATAACGCTCCTAATATACAAAATATACTCCTAATACTATGTTCCAGATCGATTTTATTTGGCCACCAATTTGGTTTTTGGTCATTTCACAGTTCGAATTTGGTAGTCGTAGAGAGTAATTGATTACAATTTATTATGGAGCATTTAACGCTTCAACAACGTGTTAAAGTCATTAAAACATTTTATATAAATAATAATGGCAATGCTGTAACCATTAATGGTCATTTATTGGAAAACTTATTGGTGGCTGAATTGGGTCAATTGGGCCTGCAACACATGTGATTTCAACAAGACGGGGCTACCTCATACACAGCCCGAGTTACGCTTAAAATTTTGTGAGAAATTTTTTCCGGCCGCATGTCATAATCGATATCGACTGGGATCCTCGATCACCTGATTTGACGGTTCCCGTTTGATTGAGTTTCTGTAACGTAAACTTGAAAGAAAAGCTCTATGTCAATTAACCATTAACAATTCCGATGCTACAGGTTAATATTCGAAATGAAATTGCTGAAATAACACGCAAAGTATGCGAGAATGTTATGAAAAATATAGTTAAAAGAGCACGCATTTGTGCCGCTGTCAAAAGCGCTCACTTAGCCAATTATATTTTGTTTACAATTGTAATAAAACAATGTAATTTATAAATAAAAATAAAATTAAAAATAATGTTATATTTTCTAGCTATTTGAGAATAACATCGGTCTGGAACATAATATTCGCCCTGCATTATACTTTAATATACTCTATACACGACTTAGGTATAAATAGTTAAATAAACATTTTTAACTCGTATTTAAGAAGGAAACCTAGTATATTATAACTTCCATTGCATTGTTCACTCGTATAGCGAATATATGACACGCCTGCCTTCGGACATTGCATTGTATTGCATATTGACATATCGGGCACCATGTTATTATTATGCATTGTATTGTGGTTATGTGGTAAAGCCAAAATTATGGGTGTAAGGATATACCAAGTATGTACCTACCAATGACAGTGAGATGAAAAGGGGTTATCACTTTGTATGCGTCTGCCATCCAAATCACATACAGTTTTCATATGACATACATTTTAAATTACACAGTTATATAATATAAGTAAATACATAAACAATATTCACATATTTTTCATCTTTATTTATACATGAAATACAATTTTAAACGTTTGTTCTTACTATAGAGTTAAAGTAATTAGAAACTTGTGTAGTCGCCTGAAATTATAAAGGTTTTGTCAAATGACTTAGACTTATAAAACAAACATATAACAATTATGTTAGATGCAACAGAAATACATACTTTAGTGAAAGATCTAGCACTATCAGGTACATTACATATTGGAGAATCTTCAATAGCTGATGAGCATGCATGAGAAGATCTTTGAAAATGGATAAGATACGAGTGCTAGGTCACATCATAAGAGTATGGCATTCTATTTATACTCCCAAAAATTACAAATTTTGACTCATATATTGGTTGTTAAATATTTTGAAATCCGTGTGTATTAAAAATGAAAAAAACCATTACGTGATATATATATTATTTTTTAAATTTACTCGTAGAATAGTACACGGAATACGTGTCACATCAATATTCTAACTATTTTCAAACTAAGTTAAACGCTTATGCTATGAAAATAGGACTAACTTGCTGGTCTCCTGGAATGAGGCTTGAACCGGCGACACATTTTCTGATACAATAAAGTAAAAGTTCATTATAATACGCATATAATGAACTTTTGTGTCCTACTTATGTTCAATCGTCTGTATATCGGTGTTGTATGGAAATATAAATGAAATAAATTTGCTGTCAGTTTTAGCACGTGTGCGGTTATTAGGTCAAACAAATATCTGATCTGGGTCCCTAACCAAAGAATGCCATCCACTGAAAAGCAACTAGTTATAATTATTTTTATGTACGTAGTTATGTAAGAAAATACATTTTTTTTACATCTAAAAATATCCCTGATAGATTTTATTTCACTAGTTGGATGAAATAACTGAATAAACGATCCCAAAATAATATTTTATGTGAAAAGGTTACCACTCGTATCTCAGACCTGTCTAACAACATCTACCTTAAACCTTCCAGCCTGCTGTAATATCGTTATGACATAACAAATATTTCCTCAGATTATTTGGCAAAGGTCATAAAACACTTGTGCAAATTTTTATCTTTTGAAGGACTTCTTGCAGTGATATTTATTTTGCAGAATAAATATTGTCGAGTTAAATACGGATTTTTGAAGTGTTTGTTCAAATGCACTATCTGTGAAAGCAAAAGGATAAATAAGTAAAATGTTACTTTTTACGAAAATTTATTGGTATATTAATAAATGAAATCACGTAGGGATTTGAAGGAATAATATTAAAAATATTACCGTGAAAAGAAAATTAATCATTTGAAGATTTGAAGAAAATAATTCATTTGTTTTTTTAAATATTTTAAATGAAACCACATTTTTACTGTGAAGTTTCATTTTCAAAAAAAAGTTATGTGATATATTTAATGCAAATTAATAAATCAATTGGAGCAATATACACAAAAAATCCATTTATCGAGAATTTTTTTAGTCATTTTATTTAATATTTTTTTCTGATAAATATTTTTCTGGTTCATTTATTTATTTTGTATTAATAAAATTTATGTTTGTTAATAAATATGCAGCAAAATAAATTAATAGAACACATTGTTATTGTGAAGTTGTGAAAATTCAAAACATAGGTCTGTGATATTTTAAACATGAATTAAATATATTAATTAGAAAGATATACATATAAAATTAATTTAACCTTATTTTTAGGTAGATATGGCTCTTTCAAATAATGGAACAATTAAATGTATTAATATCAAAAAGGTAACATGTAGGTTCGAAAATTTTTGTCGCTAAAAATATTGTCGCTGTAGCATAGTTGGATAATGCACCTTTTTAGGAAAGAGATCCAGGTTCGAATCCCGGTGGCGCAACAACAATATTTTTAGATAAAATTGGTTTTATGTGTATATCTTTCTAATAACATGTTTAATTCATATTTAGCAATATAAATCACATACCGGACCATTGTATTTAATTTAAAGTATCGTACATACGTATTTAGGTATACAATAAATTATTTTTTGATTCTGATTTGTTTAATTTTTATAATCAAATTGATTATTACGTTAGATTGATTTATTAGGCGATAGTCTCTCTAATGGACTTGTTGGATATGTGTCGTATTTATTGCGGATTTTTCCCTTTGTTGTAGATATTTTGATACTATCGGTCACTATTTGTCACTTGCTTTAGATGATATAATTTAATTTACCTTTTCTAAATCACAAACTGAATGCGGAATACACGAAAACTCATTATACTCGTATATATATTTACAAGAACACACATACACACTCAATGCATTGTTGCAATCGATTGTATGTGTATAAATGTTCCTATCTTGAAATTCTTACAATAGAAAATAATTTAGTTGTACTCGACGCTGCACAAGAAAAAAAAACAGTGTGTTAAAAAAGTACATGCATTAAAGAATGGAATATTATGCGGCTAGAGACCAGGTTCAAGGCCTCGCTCAGCCACCACGTGAACTCTATTTTTTATCAAGATTTAATATGACGCGTGTCAATTTTTTTTGCACCTCCGGGTAGGTGCTACGAATATTCGGAACAAGTATGTTGGTACGTCTAGTCAATTATTATAAATTTGGCAGTTGCAATCAGGAATGAATTATTTTTGTAGTCATGGTTGGTATTAATGCATTTTTTAACGAAGAAAGTTTTTTCACTGTTGATAACCGGAGGTTTTTTTATATCAGGTAGGTAAGGAGACTTTTCATCGACTTCGTCTAAGATAGTTTAGATTTCAGTTATATATATATATATATATACATTTTAAAGATAAAATATTACTATTGTGATGTATTAGTTTTTTCAGAACATATTTCTGTGATATTTAATATAAATTAAATGCATCAATTATAAAGATATACATACAAATAAAATCAATTTATCGAAAAAGTATTTTAGCTGCAACCGGTATTCGAACCGAAACCTTTCCTATCTGGAGAAGCACGCTGATCAATTACATCATGTCAACCTGGTAAATTGACTACAAATTTTCGAACTTACCTATATGTTGTAGCTATTTCAAATTGATCATCTATTATTCCATTTTTTAAAAGCAATCAACTTTTATTGCGAATATTTTTTAGTAATGTACAACATGGCGTGTTCTTAAATATTCTACAAATATCCTAGTTGGAAGAAATTTTACGTTAAGTTGGTTAAAATATCTCAATCCAATACTCTTGAAGGTGTCAATACGTGTTGATAACCATATTTGAAATTTACATGTTTAGTAAATTTCTAATGAGACTAAGGATTCACCAGAATATAGCAATGTATTGGCAACCATGTTGGTTAGTGACTAAAGATCGTGATATTCATGAACTCCCGCAGTCTTGATTATATTTCTCCACTTTTGTCGATTTTGCTGATCTCAGTGTTATCACCAGAGAAATGCATACTGCCTTTTCTACTTATTTGGTCCAACGGGTGAGGAATCTTCCTCTTTCTCTTCGTTCTTCGTAGTGGCTCACCATAACAAGCTTCTCCAAGCTACCTTCCTTTCTCGCAAGATCCCCAAAAAATTGAAAGATTCATCTCAGGCAAATAGTTGAGAGTCTGTCCCTGAAACATGTTGCGTCTCATCATCCATGGTATGCGTAATATGTATCTCCAGCATAACATCTCAAAGGCATCAATTTATCTTCTCTTTGTTGCCTTCAGGGTCCATGATTCCACATCATTAAAAAATATAAAAATTTTATTTACTATTTTCGAGGTAAGTTTGTAGAACTCCATAATCAATGTTTTTTTATTCTACTCGTTTAATTTACTTAAAAGATTAAGTAAATTAAATGAGTAGAGCCTTTCGCCTTGTAAGAGCATTATCAATTTAAAAATTTAACCCAACAACTTGTATTTATAACTATAATAGGTGACGACTATGCTATCTATCTCATGTATATAGTTAAATAATGTAAACATAAATACTTACCCTCACCATAGCTATTCTACCAGATCGTTGAGTCGAACCATGAGAGTACCGATCGCGAAAAATATGTACGGTGAGAGAACGTGAGAATGAGTTGTGCCAAGAATAGTCAATAAAATCAATAAAAACATATTAATAATAATAATAATAATAATAATGTGTTTATTCCAGCGTGATCAGGTTTTTTTTTTTAAAACCTGATTCGCCATAAAGATAAAACATATTAAGTTATACATTAAATGTTATGAAATAAATATGCTGTGAAAAATAAAACCAAGGAAAATAATTAATAAATACAAAAAAAATAATTAAAAAGTTAAAAAAATTAAATTAAACATGTTGAAAAATAATCATACCTCAGTGACCACCCCAAAATGTAAAGTGAAATGACACATTCTTATCTATTTTTTTGTTTTCTTTGTTATACTTCATTTATAAAAAAATATTGTTGATAAACACTCCATAATTACTATGTAAAAGGCAATCCTTTCCTAAAAAATGTTATGCAGTTTGGCAAATAATAAAATTATAATGTATATATATGTAATAAAATAAAGTTATAAAAACAAGTTTTTGAATTAAATTGTTAGATTGATAATGCCCTTACAAGGCGAAACGCGTCTCAAGTAAATTAAGAGTAGAATAAAAAAACAAGTTATTTATTTTTTACATATGAGAATTATTATTATTAGAACTCTAGGTATAAAAAAAAGTAATATGTAGTCAGTTGACTGGAAACATGTAGTAGTGTGACGGATGGTAGGTAAACTATTATTTTTTTGAATTTAATGAAATTTTGTTTTTTTTTTCAATGAATTAATTTTGATTACAACGCCAAGAATATTTTCTGTGATGCTTTAAATGTATTTCAATGTACCCATAATAATATTGTTCGTATCAAAGAATTAAGTATATGATTTTTGTATTAATTACTTACAGCCCGTATTAAAATGTCGCCCAGACGCAGACAATCTCCTCCTTATTTACTGAACCTAAATAATACCCGATGACAGCATTAGCCTCGCGTCTGAAAGCATTAATTACGTAATCTTCATTGTTTTTGCTCCGTACGAGCAGCCCGCCAGATAATATCTCTTAATGCCCAGCTGACGACCAGGAACGGCCGCTGGATTTATTTCTCCGTATAAATGAGTGCAGTTCAATACACCAAGACTCGCCTTTGCGATTCTGTAGGTCGACCTCTGCGCCACTCTGATTACCAACAATATTTATATTGTCATATCATATACAGGGTGAATATTATGTTCCAGACCGATTTTGTTTAGCCACCATTTTGGTTTGGCAGATATTTGTCAGTTCTTTTTTGGTAGTCATATAAAGTATTCAATTACAATTTATTATAAAGTATCTAAAATTTCAACAACATGTTTAAGTCATTAAAACAACATAAATTCGACTTTATAAAAAGACATAAAGAAAAAAATCATGAGCGACGAAGCTCATTTCGACTCGGCGAGTTTTGTTAATAAACAAAATATTCATTATTGGAGCATTCTCAATTATTCTTCTCAAAATTTTTAATTAAAATACCAAGGATCTTTATACTCACGCAGAGTTACTGTGTAGTGCGCTATGAGGACCAGCAGAAACATTGTACTCTATTTCTTTCAGGATGCAAGAAACAATTCTTTTATTGGTACCCTAATTAGCTCGATTGGGCCTGTTGTTCCAACAGGACGGTGCCACCTCATACATTTCTCAAGTTTCGCTTGACATTTTTCTCGATCGCATAATGTAAAGAAGCGCTGATATCTACTGGCCTCCTCGATCATCTAATTTGAAGGCTACCGACTATTTTATGTAAAAGTACTTAAAAGGAATGGTCTTTGCCAATAAGCCAATAAAAATTACGATGCTACAGGACAATATTCGATATAAAATTTCTGAAATAACACAACGATGTTATGAAAACTATTGTTAAGAGAGCACGCATTTGTACTGCTACCAGGGGTGGCCACTTAGCTAATGTCATATTCTGAACATAATTTGAATAAACCAAATAATCGATAAATAAAAACCAAATTATCACAATATTCAGCTGCATAACATGAGGGGCTTATGGTATTGATGCCGCTATGAAATAGTGTTTTGTGTGGATTGATGTTTATAGTTTACGAGGGCGTATAGTAAATGCATCAGACGGATATGTTGTACCGTGAGTGAATGAGTGTCCCAATAACCAATTTTCGCCATATCACCACTGCTCTATATATTTGAAAAGAAAGTGGCTAACATTATCTGCGATTTATTTTTATGCGGTCTCTGATCTGGAAAAATATTAATATATGTTTATACTTTTAATTTATCATCAGTCCATATAACTCAAAACAAATCATATGATTGGTTGACATTTTAAGATAGTAAAAAATATAGTAGTTCGCCATGATAAATACAATTCATTTGTTTTTCTCCGTCTTACCTGTTAATTAGTAAATTATGTGTTTTCTAATACTGAAGAAAAAAAACATATTTAATGAATTCCTAAAGACAATATTAATTCCATACTTTTTCATGCGTTCTGCTCAATTTTCGGCCAAGCCATTTATTGTTAATTGAATGTCTCTTGTGCGGGTTCGATACTAAAAATATATAGCTGATGGTACAGCGTGTAAATTATCTGAAGAGCGGACGATTCGGGTAATAAAAACCATCTAGCCATTCCCCACAATATACTCTGAGAGCGGAGTTTAACTTGTAAACGCGTTTGATATCAAATCCGATTGCAAAATATATGCATTTTACGAAGCGATTCGATACATTTAATGATATTATATGAACTCCAATTAGTAAAACTAATATGATGGTGCAGGCGTATGTTTGTGTCTTTTTTAATAACATGTTTACTATATTTTTTAAACAAATTTAACAATTAATATTACATAAAAAGTTGGGTTGTGTTTATTTGTAACGCTTATTTAATATATAAATTTATTATTTGATTAATTAATTAATTATTTATTTATTTGATATATAATTTTAAATTTTATGTTATCTGATTGTAAAGCAAATTGGTAAGTAAACAAATTAAATGTTTTTAGTTTTTACTGCTTTTCTGATCTGATCCACTTCTTATTCTTTAGAGTATTAGATACGGTAGAATGTGCTAGGACTAAATCACATGCCATCGCCTTCACCCTGTTTACAGCATCGTAGTCGACGTTGATAATATGCCTTCCACTGCTTCTTGCTGCTTCATTCACTTGGCGCTAGAAGTAGACGACGCAGCAACACATTAAAAAGTAAACATTAAATATCTCTTCTGCGACATATTTAAAAACTTAAAACATTTAGTGTCGAAATTTTCGCGAAATACTTAAAAACTTAAAACATTAAATGTCTCTTCCTTGCCAATGATGGGACATAGAGATTTGATGATTCTCGTGCAGAGGGCGTAGTGTAGGTAGACGTACGATAAACTCGTAAGTGTGGGTTGTCGTTAAGTGAGGATTGACTGTATTACATTAAAAAAAGTCATATACAACGCTTTAAATAAACAATAATATGATATTATTAAAAATAAAAATAAATGTATGCAGTGAAATTAAAATCGATAACGCACATGCCATAATTATGATCTTCTTTACCTTAGTCAGACGAGACACAGATAGTCCCACAAGTCTGGTCTCCACAAGTCTGTCTCGGGTTACCCTCACAGCCGACCAAGATGTCTCCAGTCAATAAATTGCAATCACGCCCATCCATCATGGTGGTACTCTCTTTCATATCATCCTAAATTTGCGACCAGAATAATTTAATTTTAATTAATGTGTAATGTGGCTAAAAATTGAAAAAATCTTTTGTAAATTTCCATAGATAGCTTGACATGATTGGTAGTTAATTAAATAATATTATAATATTAAATAATAATAACATAATGAAAGATAGATACCGAAGTGGATTGATCAATTAATTAAAGAGGCAGACGTGGGTTTAAAAAAATAGGCTTATGGAAATTCTACATAAATAAAAATATTATTATAGTACATAAACGAGAAAAGAATTAATACATTACTGAAATTCCGATTGTGGAATTGTGAACATGAAGGTTAAAATGTCACTTAGGGTTTGATATACTTGGGTACTTTGGAGTGAATAAATAAAATTTCACGATAGCATCCGAATTGGTAAAGTATCTGACCTGACTTCGTATACAAAATATTCGAAGATTGTCTTATTGGAAACCTTAATAATCCTGGCTGGTGGATATAAGTTCATGTTGAATTTGTTTAAACTAAGAAAATAGCCGATGAAATATATGTGTTGCAATTTTCAAAAATAATCTGATTTTAAAGCATATCAATATTTTATTTTTTCTTTATCATTAGCTGAGTTTGTTTAACTAATTAACTGACCATCACGCCGTTTCCTAGAACGGGTAGGCAGAGAGATAGAGCGTCACATCCCTCTTTCCTGATACACAATTATCTTCTCATCCACATTCACATATTTCATACAAGATCGTCGATTATTGAGATTTCTTTAACAGGACCATCTTTCGCGGAAGTCCTTTATTTTACTTTTCTCTTCTTATTTATATATTTCATACAACCAAACTACCTAAGCGATTATTTTTAAATCATATTCATGAGTTTGTTTAGATTATTTTAATTATATAAAAGATTAATAATAACGTTATTATGCATTTAAATTAACTTAAAGTTGTCATGACTTCTAAAGATTTTTAAGCTACTTATAAATGAAACATGAGTAATATAGGCTTTCGTCAAAACATGACATAATCAATTTTACCGGTCAATCAAAGATTATATATTATATTAATCAGTGTGGTTTATTATCCTAGAAACAGCGCGATTATAAGTAATTAAGATTATTTTATTGATTTCCTGCCGGGTTTAATCGTATTTATTTAAAACTAGTGTAAAGTGGTTCGATATAAATGCGACTACTTTACTAGATCAGCACATAATATATTTGTTTCGTTGTTATTGGCACTTTAGTGCTTTGCATTACACCCTCAATACTTCTTCTGAGTAAACGCACTTGGAGCAGCTTTCAAGCAGACGTTCTGTCGAGTAATGGGAGCCATTAAAGTCCCACACATTCATCTCATTGGGCGAAGGACAATGACAAATAATTGTCGATTACTGTAAGATTGCCCTGGTCCACAACACTCCGAGGGAGGCTGTAAATCTCTTTGCAAACGACCGTAGCGCAATGCGACCTGCTGCGGAGCGTGATTGTTCGAGAAGCTAATAAGCGAGTGGTAAACATCAGCAGTCAATAAGAACTCAGCACAAATTTAGTCATTATTCATGTTTTATTGTACAATTCCATTTACCAATGTAGAAGTTTTACTGCTTATTTGTATTAATTACTTAAAATGAAAATAAGGATATCGAAATCTATCGTAACTAATTTCGTAAATAATATATTTAGATTGTGAAATAAACTAGAGTGTAATATTTCAAAAATATTAATATATTTTGATATCAAGAATAAAAGAATCATATTAAGTAATAATTATGAATTAATTTTTAAAACTAATACATTTTACTTTTAAAATTAGCAATATTAACTTTGTGGTCAAATACATGGTCTAATACATTTTGTTTAAGCCAAATTGATTTATTAGCGTTAACAAGTTTCGATACTGCTATACTTCGTGAGTTTCTTAGTATATTTCCATCTTGACGAAGACACATTAGCCACTATTACTATCGCAGTATCAAAATTGATAAATATATTTTATATTTTAGTTATAGCCAAAGTTACAATTATTAAGGAGAACACATTTTTATTGTGAAGTTGTAATTATTCAGAACATAGGTCTGTGATATTTTAAATAATAATTTAATGTATTAATTATAAATATATACATTACAATTCATTAATGAAAATGCAGATTTAAATTCTTAGTTCCGTGTCAGTCGCCATGACATGTTACTGAACAACATGAATCGAGATTGGTCACCATCGTTAATTTAACACTAACTATGTTTATTTTTATATTTATTTGAGATTTTATTAATGAATATACATTCCATTTATGAAGACAAAAAAATGAACACTTCTCGAGTGTTAAATACGTGGCTACCATAGACCAGTAAATAAATAGATATGAAATAAAGTGTACGTATAGGAGAAGGGTTAGAAATACTAATAGCCAAACGAGGGATATTCTACAAACATTCTTTGTGGAAACATATATTTAATAGTTTATCACGCATTCATGCAAAAGTAAGAGTATTTACTCTTCGAAAATTAAATCTCTGTGTAAACAAGAAGTAGTTTTTATATTAATGCATATTATATTGTCAGCATTTAAATGTTCATTCCAATTGAGTCATATATTTAAAAAAGTTGAGGAGCTATTTGATTGCGTTAGTGGTATCAAAGCATCACGGTATGATACCAAAATCAAAATATTGAAACCAGAAATTTGCGTTAGTTCATGTGTATATATTTGTCTATGTCTATACAACCATTTTAATATTTTTATTTTGAACCATCACATAATACGATGATGTTTTAAAATACATATGTCTTATTTCAAAACATTTATTTGTATTCTATGCATAGTTTAGTTTATTTAATATTTCGGTAGTATGTATAATTTAATTAAAACAAATTTACATAAATCACTTAAAAAAAACACAGTAAAAATATATTTATTGAAAAAATTATGTCATCAACAGAAATTTATATTACCTGTAGACAGTTTTAATCAATTAAGCTATGATACAGAAGTCATCAAATATCTTCTACACGCGTTTGCTATGTAAGACACCAATTTTTTTTATTGGGACCTACCGTATTTTAAATGAATTACAATGTATTTTCGAAAGATTTGTAGTCGTAGTACAAGTCGTAGTACAAGTAGTCAAGATTTGTAGAAAACATTAACGTAACTAATTATTATTAATTTTTAATGATAAAACATTTATCTCTTAAAGCTACAATTTTTATTAGAATACACATAGCTCAGTGATGATTAAAACAATAGTTATTTTAAAAATTATATAAAATAAATAAAATCTATTAATATTTATTATATTATTTCAGGAATAAAAAACGGTAATTATATAATACCATGGCCATTAACCACGATTTGTATGTGTTTTATTTCATTTTAAGGTTCTATACTTCTAAAAAAAAACACATCCTATATTATATCATTGTATGTTCAATTCTGGTGTATAAAAATCTATGTCAAATAAATATATTGTACACTATATAATATTGTCGTCTTTAATACTTTGGAATAAATAATAATAATAGTGTATTTTATTGTCCTAATTCATTATTCCACGAAACACTGCGTCATATGCCAGACAAAACGATTTGGATTATATCCATCAGCGTGTCTTTGATCCGAGCTTACTTGTTTAACTCGATGCGTGGTATTGATTCTTCCAAAATAATTGCTACTCACCAACTCACCACCACCTATCTATCCTTTACCCATGTTGCTTTAGCTGGAGTCCTCTCGCTAGTAATGTATTGCCTTGAGGCACAATTACATGTAGGAGGACATAAACATTTCTTAGTTTTTATATTTTTAAAAATACTTATTCATCAGGATTTCAAGCTCCCCTCTAGCGAAATGATATCTAGAATTTATAGAACACTGACAAAATTAAGAATAGATTTCCTCAAAGTCATTGATACCTATACAGTTTGTCGATGATCTTTGAGAAGCTGTTATTTTTTGTGTTTTTGTAGAAAGCTTTGTGCACTTATATATATATTTATTTATTTATTATCTTTGTTTTATTAACCACTTAATTGAGTTTAAATACATCTACCGGTTTTGAAAAATACCACAACACAACAATTATTTAAAAAAAATTTTTTTTAAATAATTGTTGTTTTTTTTTAAAATAGATTCTGGTAAAGAAACAATAGTATATTTTTTTAGTTAGTTATGACATCCTGAAGAAGAAAATGATATTTTTCGAAACCGGTAGATGTATTTAAACTCAATTAAGTGGTTAATAAAACAAAGATAATATATAAAAAATATGAATTTTAACCACAAAGTTAATATTTCTAATTTAAAAGTACTTATATATATAGGAAGATAAATTTACATGTGAAAGAGAGATATAGAATACATATATATGCTCTCTCTCTTTCGCATATAATTTTATATTCTGTCTACCTTGATGTTCTATTTAACTGTATGTATATTCTGTCTCTCTCATTTTACATGTAATTTTATATTCTATCTTCCTCTTTATGTATATATAAGTGAACTCTTTTTTTTGTATTTATTATTAGTTTTAAATATGTCCTGATAAAGCT
The DNA here is from genome assembly GCA_022840565.1 of Eubasilissa regina. NCBI lineage: Eukaryota > Metazoa > Arthropoda > Insecta > Trichoptera > Phryganeidae > Eubasilissa > Eubasilissa regina. Next base: position 24,575,983 of record JAINEB010000009.1, read on the forward strand.
TAAGCTATGCGAAACCGGTTGACGTGTAATAAAATTTGTGGTTTCATACAAAGTGATTGTATTTTAGATTATTTATTATTTTTTGTATCCCTAAATAACTGATGGTCCAGTCGACGTATTAAAGAGGGTTAGTAACGGACAGTGTATCGAAATAATTTTATAGTGATACTAAACCCGGACCCTTACGCGTACGTATATGCAAATTGTAATCCTCCGCTATACAGCTTCATAGTTATTTCATTAGGAAAGTATGCTGAATATTTGTTCTACTTTACAACATCAAAATTAGTTGGATTTTAAGTGATTCTTTTACTTAGAAACATTGCCATTTTATATATAATCTAAATTATTATTTAGTTGATGTGATATTTTTTGTATGTCTCTGAAGAATCTACTCAACGTATATTTTTAAGTAAACAAATTAATCAAAATTAATATCCGTTAATAATTTCCATGAGTAAAATAAATACTGAGAATATTATTAAACTAATAAATGTTTATCTATAACATCAGTGGCGTAGCTACCGCCCGGGCAGTTGCCCGAGGACCCGGAAACGCTCAGCAAGTTCAACAATCGTAATAATTACAGCATAGGTTTATAAATCTTAATAACGAATACATAAGTGTGTATATTTTAAATTTAAATATTAAATAATTTTGTGTTTCCATCGAGTAGTTTTAACAAAGTATTATCGTACAACCAGTTAAACCCGTTTAGAGCATCCAGTCTCTACTGGCAACCGCTACTGGCATTATTTACATTTACAATTGAAAAGCGTGTAACTATTAGAAAATGAGGGCGAACCCACCGCAGGACCGATGGAATAAGCTCAACGCTTCTATCTCGGTCCTAGTCATTCGTCGCTTGATTGAGATTTTTTAATGCTACTATGTAGCTGTTCGATAGCGCCCCGCATATTGGCAGGGCTGCACAGCTGTCAAAACAAAATTTACTCTCATTGTCCTCGGTTGACTCACTTTTTTAGTAAATATATTTACAATACATAACATAAAGATAATATAAAATAATACAATTAACGCAAGGCCGAGGAACATAGGGGAAGCGAAGAGGTACTCCCTTCCGGGAAACGAAACGACACAAAAGAAAAACATACAATATAAGAGACTCACCCTCCACGCACCACTGCCGGCAGATTTAAACCACAAGAACAGTACATCGCAGACCATATTTGGGCAAAAGATAGAAAATAAATAAATACACGTAAATAAACAAGGTGTCTGGGAGAGTGTTTAGGGATATGATATATTAATTTTTATAAATATTTACTAATTTATTTACAAAAACAGAAAACACGTAACTTATTTTATGAATTAAAAAATATTAACTAAAATGATTGGCTTTCGATGAACATGTATTTTGATCGCCCCACTCCACCAAGCCTGTAACCAAGAGACGAATTGTGGACATTGTCACTATTTTTTCTACGAAAATAATAGTAGCATGAATATGCATTATTCATGATAATATACATGGTAACACGTGGAAATGTCTGTCATACAAAAAGCAATAACCTGTTTCATCGATCAAAAATGAAACTCGTTTTCATTTCGCCTCAAAATAATTCATACAATTATTAATATTAAAGGTGTAATTTTATAATTCAACGCTTCAAATAAAATTATATTCAGGAACAAAAAAACATAATCACTGAAATTAGTAATACCTTATCTTTCATTCGTTTTAATATTTTCAATTCTTCTTCTGCTCGGTTCAAAATATTTCATTTCTCTGTTGAAATATTTAGCAAAAAATTAAAAATAATATTTATGTAAAGTTCTACAGTAGGTATTGTTGGAATTATTATCTTAAACAGTTTTATGAATTTTACAGGAATTTTAGTACATTGCAAAACGACATCAAATAAATTACACAGATAAAATTTGCAACAGAGCTGTATTTATCAACAAAAAAAAAACCGGCTTAGGAAACAAAAATATACTACCAATAAAAGATTTTTATTTATTATTTTATGATACGCTTTGATAGTATTTTAATAAAAATTAGAAATTCGTTGCGTTTTAATAGATTCATTGTCCAAGAATGTAAATATACGTAAAAAAATATTTCAGTGGATATTTACGTAATTAAATACGATTTCAAAACCGGTTATAATTTCGAGCAAATTGCCAAAAGTTAAATTTTTTAATTATACCCATATCTCGATATACGGTTACCCTTTATACGGTTTTTCGCTATAACGACATTTTAAAATTATAGCTCAGATTCGATTTGCAGCCGAAAATTATTCTGCATGGATTCTGTGTCGAGACAACTTGGGAAAAAATTCCCGGGAATTCCATGTTTTTTTGTTGTCTCGAGTCTCGGGAGTAACGGGACTTAATAAAAATAACCCTACAACCTCGAGAATTTTTTTTTTTTTTTTGATAATAATAATTTTAAATAATCTGACTTATCCTATTGTCCATTACCATATAGCAGGTAGTGACTCAACGAAGAGCGGTGCATGTGTAAGTAAATGTAATTTTAAAAAATATTGAAAGTTTCCATAGTTTATATGGTCAACTATAAAGATTTGCATTAGATATCAGTCCAAAGATATTTACTATTAAAAAAAATATTCTGAAGTAAATGGTTTTGTCAGTTTACACGTTATTGCCTTCTGATATGTTTCATTATGTTTTTTTTTAGTATGTTATTTAATTTATTTTTAATTTTGTTTGTTTTATAATTTTTGTAGATAATTGTGTTTTTAATATTTTATTTAATTTAAAAAAAAAACTATTACATTATGAAATAATTATTATTTCATCAAATAGTTTTTTTTTGTTTGTAAAATTATTATTTTCGTATTTTTTTTAATACAAATAATAATCCTTAATACATGTACATCATACATCTGAAAATTAAAAAATATATATATTAAATAATCGAGAATACAGAATACCTATTCAATATACAGCTAAAAAAAATACACTTTCAACACTTGTATTTTAAACAAGAATTAAATTTTCTACATCAAACTTATCCTGATAAAAATCGCAGCGTTTAAGTTTTTTGAAGCATTAATACAGCAATTATCTGCAACAAAAAGAATGACGAAAAAATGTTTAACCTTTTTTTGAACCAGGTTTTTCTACAACAGCTGTTTAAGCCGATGATAGTATAATGAATGTCACGCGAGTTTTATGTTCCTCTAGTTTAGAACCTCTGTTCTATTTGGAACCGTTCGTTATTTTAATTTTATAAAGATATATATAGTTTTTATTTTTTCATCCACGTCGCTCTCTCACGATTGAGAATCATGATCTCCACGAACTACCGCTCTCTTGACTATGCTCCTCCAATTTTCTCGGCATTTTGCAGACGGCTTTTTTTGCAACTCCGTTAGTCTGTCCGTGTAAGTGTGACTCAAATCATTTTGTGTCTCGTCCACTGTCCCTCTTTTGGGAGTGTTTTTTGATGAATTGATCCCTGAGTGTCTGCCTTGAACAACTGAACTTTAATTTTCCATCTGCATGTAATACTATGTTTTTTTATGGATTTATGTAATATGATTTTCCATAAATAAAGAGAGCACTTAAAGGACGCTGGACAGTTAAAAAAAAAATTGCTAATAACCATCTTGAATATCTTCTCCTTTTTCGTTTTGTAATTGTTAAAATGCAGTTGAATTAAAGTCGCTTATTTTTTATTAGCTTGATGAGTGGGAGCGACAAGGAAGCCCTAGCTTCTAAACCGGTGCCGAGAAAGGATGCCCCACCCCCTACAGCTGTTCTTATAAAAGACATATATAACAAGAAAAGTGCCTGTTGCAGCTTCCACTAGGTCGGTCTAACGTGTGGGTGATTTTTCTCTTCCTCTTCGTTCTTCCACGTGTCCAACTACAACAAGCATCACCAAGCTATCTTCTCTTTTCGAATGATGCCTGTCTTTGATGATCAGTCCTGCATAATGGAGACATTCGAGTGTCTTGCCGTTCATGGTACGCGCAACATGTGTTTTCAGCACCACATCTCAAAAGCATCAATCCAAGTATTTTATTCCTTCTTACTTTCAGGATCTGTGTTTTAATTAATTAATAATGAGAGAAACTTATTTTGACTGTGATTGTGTTATTGATATTTGATTATAACGAATACTGGTAACTGAGATTTAGCTGTTGGAGGTTCAGGTTTCTAATATCTTCATTCTGCAAGAACTGAAGATAGAGGATAGACTGTCAACCATTTGCCTGAGACGAATACTTCAATTCTTTGGGCATCTTGCGAGAGAAAAAAGAAGAAAAGGAAGGCGTAGAGGAAATGGAAGATCCCACACCCGTTGGACCGTCCAAGTATAAAAGACAACAGACACATCTCTGGTGATAGTTCTAATGTCTGTAGGATACCTAGAAAAGTAGTGAAACACAGTCAAGAGGGCGGAAGTTCATGAAGATTGCGATCGTCAATCATGAGGGACCAATGTGGATGATGAATTAATTAAAGCAGTCACTTCTATCAGGCACCATCCACCCACCATCTAGTCGCCATCCAGCCACCCCCATACCTTAGGTATTTTTTCATTGAAATAATAACAAAACAAAAATTCAATCTGTCTTACTGACTTAGAATAATAATGCAAGGATTTCTTTTCATATTTCTTATTTTATTTTTATTTGCAGTGTTTTCGGTAATCGGTACAAAAAGTATATTTAATACAAATAGAATGTGTTAACTAAAAATATATACAGAGAAAATCAATCCGGGTAGTCGCTAAAACATTTAATTCGAATTAAAATAAACTGTAACTTCTCAATAATAATGTTTTTTACTCAAAAATGATGTTTCTTTATTTACTTATTTCTATAGTTTCTCCAATTATAATAAGACTCAGAGAAATAAAGTAGATGAAACAGACGATGAAAGAAAAATCAATATAGTAAATATGAAATAAAACTTGGATCTACCAAAGCCAAAAGCTATATGTAATATCTCATCATATATTATTGATTAGATTCATAATATATAAGTAACCTTCTGATAAAGATTAATCAGATTATTTATTAAAGATAATCAATACCAATTATTATCTTTTAATAAAATATAAATACAATTCATGGTTATATTTGACTTTTGATATACGTAAATTATTTTTTAAAATGTTATTATGATTAAATAATAACAAATTAGATGAATCTAGATTAACAGAAAAAATCTATCATACATATCGAAAAAATATATCATCACCACCAAGACTCAAACTCGAAACATCTTGAGATCTGTGTACTTTGCACTATGCTACTCTTTAATCAATTATGCTATTTTAGTTTGGGAGCAGCAAAAACAATATTGGAGTCGGCTAAAAAAGCACAAAAAACAATTCTCAAGGTAATAATTGGTCGTCCCTTTAGATATCCATCAGACCTTATATTTAAAGAGTACAATGTCCTTGATATAAGACAAATCTTTATGTTGAGACTCGTTCAATACTTCCACACTAATAACAACTCTCCCCAAGCAATAAATCATGGACACAACACTAGACAGACAACAAACATCTACACACCAGTTCCGAGAGCAACAACGACATTTTATCAAAGATTCTACATGTTCCTAGCTCCGAAACTATACAATACACTCAGTACCAACTGAAAATCGTACAATTACTATAAGATTACACAAATATGGACCCAATATATGATTCAATCAGGTAGAGATGAATCAGAAACATGGATATCCAACAATTTACTATAATGTATACAATTCTTTTACTAATAACTCACTAGTCCTACAACACTCCCACTCCACATATTTTTATTATATTTTTATTTTATTATACTTTTATTTTTTTAATTTTATTCTTACTTTTTTATTCATATTTGATTTATTTTTTTATTCCAAATAACACCACAACAGCACGAAAAAAAAAAAAAAAAAACTGGCTACTTTAACACAGACTTTAGTCTAGCAAAGTAGCCAGGACAACGCTGTATATATCAGAGGTGAAGTCTACTCCATCCCACACATTAAAATATGTATTATGTATGTTATGTATCCACCTCTGTAACTACAAAAATATGGATGTCAAAATATATATAAATAAATATAAATATTCTTACCTAAAACAATGATAATTTATTTTGTTGACGAATTTTCAACATATACCAAATAGATTTTGTTGAATTTATCTTTTTATTAAATTTTATTTGATAATTTATCTAAATATTACATATAAAACGCATCTCACCTATTTTAACTTAGAACACTCAATAAATAATACTCTTAGTTAATATATACCTACTCGTATAATTGTATGTGTAGTATATGTGTACCAAGAAAATTTAACGATTAAGTTTATATACATACTTTGTTTATTGCTTACAAAGAGTGTTTTTTTAGAGGTATAGAAATTTAAACTGAAATAAAACACATGAAAATCGTGGTAATTGCCATGGTATTGGCTTCACTGGAAAGATCATTTAATGCCATTAGTATTTAAATATGATTTCGTGCATAGGGGCGTCGTGACTGGCTCAAATAAAGCGCAATCTGGAAGTCCAATTTACTACATTTTGGAGCAGTTGAGGCTGTATATCGGCAATAACTCGACGAATGTTGGCTTCCAAGCCGTATATCGTCTCTGGTTTATCGACATAGACTAGCGACTTTACACATCCTCACAGAAAATAATCCAAAGGTATTAAATCACACGATCTTGGAGTACAGTTCACCGGTACATTACGCGAAACTATGCGTTCATCGAATGTTTACTTCAATTATTTGATTGTGGCGCGCGCTGCGAGGGATGTTGTGCCTTCTTAAAACCATAGCTCTTCCACATTAATGCTATTCAATTGGAGAATGAAAAAGTCAGTAATCATGGATGTATGGCGCTCTCCATTAACTGTAACATTCTGACCGGTATCATTTTTGAAGAAGCAACTGCTTCTTAAGTGCGCACTGTACGACGTCTCTACGGATGTGTATACATGGTGTGAAAATAATCCATGGTTATTCGAATTACTTGTTCGATGGACGATTACATCGACTATAAAATGGATGGAGTGCACGGTGAGTTTCGCGAACTGAACCACGATTTTCGAAATAAATTAGCAAAATTTGCAAGCGTTGTTTTGGCGTAAGTCTTTTCATGGTAGAATGGCAAATCAAACTGAGCACAAATCATCTGTCAAATTAGCTGTTGCTGAAAAAAGTGTTATCTAATCGAAAAACAATTCTCTAAAATAAACATCCTTTACATCAGACATTTTGTCTTCTGGAAGTTATACTTCCGGTAAACTTTCATCATGTATGCTTCAATGATTATAGAGCAAAGGCATATTGGTCTGTTTCCAAACATAGATCTATTGTCATGAGTAACAATTATTTCCTAAATTATTGTAACTGAAATGTGAACTATTTATTTATTATAAATTAATAATTCATTTCAATAAAGTTTTGTAAAAAAAGCGAGATTTCAAATATTTTTATTATCAAAATGTCTAACTACAGAGTTGGTAGGTACATCAGATAAAACAAAATATTAGAATAAAAAATAATTGTGACACATGCTTGTTAAATATCGTTATTTAAATCGTTATTTTAACTGTTGTTGTGACTGTGATTGTGTTCAATTGTAATGATGATTGATAACTGATTAAAGTAATTCTTCGAGCAATGACTGGTACACTAGAAAGTAAGCCTCCGACAGTTAAATCTTAGTTACCAATAATCATTAAATCTCATTTACCAATCATCGACACAATCACAGTCACGCAACGGCTTACCATCACCAATTATAAGTAATATAATATTACGTAAATACACCTATCAATGTAGTTACTTAATTGGTTGTTGAAATTTTTTATTTTATGAGTCTGAATAGTTTATATATTTAATTTATTTTTTTAATTTTGAGAGTCTATTTTAACACTACGCTATTAGCTCAAGTAACTATCTAAGGGGATATTTAATATTTACTGTGAAAAATTTAATTATTTAATTTTCCTTGGCAAAAAAATGATTAGAAAGTTGTAAGCAAATTGTGCATAGGTTTGAAACTGAGATTCACAAAAAAATATAATAACACGTAATATAATAATAAATTATTAGTTTCACATGTCTCAATTGCAGAAAATAAATTAGTCAGTATTTATATCGTATAATGGTCGTTCTTTGGGAGGAAGAATCATTGTACATTGTACGTGTGTAATATACACGGGTATCTTGATAGAGGTGGTTACTCGTATGTACGGACGTTTAAATAATGTTGGAACATGAATCGCCCACATCGACAATATCAGTGTCTATACCAACTGGTATATTATAGAAATAATGAACTTCTCGGAAGTAGACAAACAGATATGCAAAAAGTTTTTTATTTCATTTCTGAGTAATTGCTTAAAATTTGCCACTATTTTGCATAACTTAAAAACGTATGAATTAAGCAAAGCATCTATATAATATCAAATTTAAAAAAATGGTTGTTTACGTACTTATTACCATCAGGCCGTTTCCCGCGAAGGTAGGCAGAGAGGATACAATGCCACATTCTTCTGTCCTGACACAACTCTCGCCTTAACCACATTCATGCATTGTGGCTTCTAACAGGACCATCCTCCAGTATCTACTTTATTTGGTTCTCTATTTCTGGTGCTATCAACACTTGAGTCAAATATCTTTTCCACCATTCTTTTCTCATTCATCCGTTCTATATGACTAAACCACCTATGTGAACATTTCTTAATCTTACTCACTATACTGAGATCAGCTTTACATTCTTCCCTTTTTTATTCATTCTTTCCTCTATCATAATTGGATTTGCCATATACAAGTGATCTTATTTCCTCAGCATTCAGTCTACTTTCGTTCGTCTTCTGCCAGCTCTAGGCCCCCGTTCAATATATTAGTGTCGGTACCAGGACTTCATTGTATACCACTTGTCTGGACTCGGTTGACAAATTTCCATTATCTAAAATTCCATTCAAAGCGCCATTCATTTTATTCTCTGCAGTCACCCTCCTTACGATATCTTTCTCAGTTTTACCATTTCTATCAAACATACTTCCCAAAAACTTGTTTCCTATTTGCAAAAAACTATATAATATTTTTATTGTAATGATAATAATATTATAATAAAATAATCAAACATGTTAGTTTTTAACCCTTACAGATCCAAATTAATTCTTCTAGATATAAACATATTTATTGGTTGATTTAATGTGTTAGTATTTTTAAAACATATTCTATATTACAATACTTATATATGTAAATAAAATATAACTAAGTCTGACCCGGGCAACTCTGTGCCCAAACTCTAGTTATGATATAATTTATATTTTTATATAACTAAGTATTAGTAAAAAAGTGATAAAATTATTAAATACTAGAAGCAAGTGCTTAAAAACCTTAAATAGTGAATCTCCAACGACCATTTGATATTTAGAACGACGTTTGATAAACATAAAAAATACACCATATAAATAACTATCAGTTTTTTTTTAGATCATCTGACATCATAGTTTATACATTTCTCTAGATATAAATGATAAGCAATAATATAAAATAAAAGCATGTCTTGTAGATAATCACTAAATACTAAGCACGTAATAGAGAAGAAATTATGGCGGTCGCAAAGTGATGCGATGATTTCAACGGAATTTAAAAAAATCACTATGTTCTGAATAGACATCGAATGAGAAAGGGTTAATTTTGACTCGCGAATGGGCATTTTTTGATGTTATATCTTATCAGGGTCGAATAAATAAAATTGAGAAAAGACACATTGTAAAGTATGAAGAAAAAAAGTTCTGATCAAGAAGAAAATATATGAGTAGGTTCTTTGAGAATATTATGAGAGGCAAGAATTTTGAAGTAACACAAGTCATAATACAGGGTAATAATGTTATAGGATCCTAGAGTGTAGAAATAGACGCGTACTGTCCATTGCACCTAACAGTCATTGTTCCGAGCAGCTGCCGTAATGTTCAAATATCTGTCATGATTACCATCCTCGTGAGATCGTATATATGTGTGTGTATCAGAGCGCCGCACCGCCGGGGCGGGATGTGTATATATGTGTGTGTGAGCGGGAATAAAAGGGGTGACGTTCGCGAGGATCGGTCTCTTTTGGGGTGCTGTTTGGCTCTGAGATTAGTTGTAGACCTTGTACCTTAATTGTATTATTCGAGCAATAAAGATCTAATTAATTATCACATAAGAGTTTCCCTTGGACTATCAACAACCAACTGCGAGGTGTACAACTGAGACGTACTTATTACGCAAGTACGTAACACTTAATATATTGTTTATCCATGGATTGACTAATTGCATGCGATGTTTATTATTCTTGTCATATTTTTTATCTTTATGTTTAAATAAATAATTAAAACTAAATTATAATTGTAAATAAATCTTGAAATAGTGATGTTTAAATATCTTACGTAATTAAAAATATAAAAGTAATTGAAATGAAAAATAATTACGACACATATTTAAAATAAATTAAACATTATTAAATATTGTAAATATAAATAAACTAGAAAATTGTTTATACATATTAGAAAATAAAAAAAATAAGTAAGCTTAGCAAAAGGTGCAATTAGCTATTAATATGAATGATATATTTGTTGTTATAAATCTAACAATTTATTTAATAATAAGATGCAAAAAGAATTGTCGATTTTATTCAGTTGTACTCGTTAATATATAATTACGTACTTACCTTCTAAAAATAGAAGTTTCATTCACGTTGTGGCATGATTGATTGATGTCTTATATTTATAAAGCAAACTAGAAGATATTTTGGTAACGATTTTCTCGTATCAAGATTGAAATAAATATAAAAATCTATATGAAATCTGGGCAAAATTTTGCTATAAATATCTTCATAATTTCAATTTCACCTTAAATAATAGATAATTCCCAGGTCCCAGTAAATCATATGTACGCGTTAGATATATAATTCATTATGCAAATATATATTTTTCAAATTAAATGCTATCATATTATCTGTATTGATCGCATCATACGATGGCTAATAGCAGATGGAATCACTATGATCATAAAATCACGCTATTTTGCTCCGAGTTATTTGTACGAAAAACAAGTTTGTACTTTGGAATTGTGTTCGTTAATTGTACGGTGTATACGAATGTTCCAAATTAGAATTTAAATGCAATATAGAATCTAGTTTATGGAAGCTGCTAACAGCCGGATTTAAATATACATTTTCTCCTTGAGCAACCAGATACAGCGTGTAAAAGACCTTGTTTTATCAATTTGGGTAAATAGACCTTTGGCGTTTTACCAACGCAAGATAAGAAAAGTGTGGAAAAATATATCGATATAATTTATGCATTCTATATATTCACTTCAGTATAAATAACGAGATACAATTAAATACCTTTTATTAGACGTAAATAGAGATAATTTATTTTTTTGCATAGTTCTAACTATTATCAATATTATTATTTGTAGTATTTTATGTTTTATAAATTTAAATACCAAATGACAGAAGTTGGAATTTTGTTTCTTATACCATAGTCCCCGTAAACACACTACGCCTCAAAGATTCGCTGTCTTGCGCCTCATTTCATACTTGTACGTCAAATGTCATTGACTTTCGTTAGTGATTTTGAATTTCTCCAACAACAGTTAGCACGCAATGCATATTTGTAATTTAACACCTTAATTTAACGTTAATTTTTAATGACTCGTAACTTACATAATAGATGGTTGTACATATCGATGGTTGATTTGGTTGTGTGCACGTGTCGAATCTCGCTGCCGGAGTGGGAGTAGATGGTAAATGAGACAAGATTGCTTAGATAGTCGTGCGTTTGTTATTTCGTGAGGTGTAAAAAGATGAGTATAAATAATAGCGGAGTGGTGAATCGGGACTCATGTCGTGTCGGGTGACGTGGTAAGACTGGCCACACTCCTGGCAGCGGGAGCCTGGCCCTCGGATCCAGATGTCGCCTGCATCTGTGCTGGTAGCGGCGATGATGGCAGCGGATTTAATAAATCGCTGCTCCCACAACTACAATATAATATACACAAATAGTTACGAGTTTACGATAAAGCGATACTCACTTTAAAAATGGCTTTCGTAATAAGGATTACGTCAAATACTACATACTGACTACGTCATTTTTAAATTACAACCAGATAAAAGTATCATTCGATATCAAGCGATAGTCGCTCGGTTCAATATACTCCTGACATTGCCAAGTTCCCGTGAGTCTATGAACGCGGGGACTACCGTATTTTGTTTATCTTGCGCTAATGCTTCTCAGAAATGCACGCTGCATACGTAGCTGTTGAATTTATTTGCATCACACAGACATGGCTCGCTTTTTATGCAGTAAAATAAATATTTATCTGCGTTATAAGACTCATATCTCAAAGATTTTGAATAAACCATTAATTCGCATCGTATGTCATATAATAATAAAAATTGAATATCAAAATACACTTTATTGTTATTTTTTACCTATGAATGAAAAATTTTCACAAATGCTATCTAGAAGTAGGTACAGAAAAAATTTGAATGTAATAAAATATTATGTAAAAAATAATAAAAATTCATCAGGTTAATTATAATTTTTAAATGGTAAAAGTGACTCTTAGCCCAACATGTATATTATTTATATGTATAAATCCATAAATATTACTATGAATACTGGTAATTGTTTCTAAATGCTTCTTCTTCTTCTTCTTCACGTGCCGGCTTCTATTGAATATTAGTGACTAAGTTATGGAGTGCTGATTTAACCTTTGCAAGATATAATGACCGGCATTTTTGATATTGAGTCAATTTTTGAGGAAACTTCGTGATAAGCTCGTTTTTGTTTCTCTGCTGAGTTGTATTTCTCATTGCGAGGAACGTGTCTAAAGTGTACAGCTTTCATTCGTTTGACAGTTGTAATACAATTATTTTGACTTGTTCGTTTAACTTGTTTTATATATCTCTTCTATAGTAATGTAGTCAACTTAGGAAATTTTTCTACATGACGATATAACCACATTACGATGACTCCAGCCTTTTTATGATGGCCTATGAATATCTAATCCTTGACTCCATATAGCAGTTGGTATTATATAATATTTTAATGCCCTTCAATGGGAGATTAGGTCTTCTTCTAGATTGCAGAACATATATTATTAAAAATGCTTGTTATCTGAATTCTAATTTTAATTTTTAGTTCTTTATTTGTCAATAGTTAAGGCGTTTATTTTGTATACCCTCTTGATATCAGTGTCATATATTGACAAGTAAACATTCTAAATAAATATTTAAATTATTAAGGAGAATATGTACATTCTTATTGTGAAGTCGTAATTATTATGAACATAGGTCTGTGAATTGGAAAGAAATCCAGATTCGAATCCCGGTAGCAACAACAATATTTATCGATAAAATTGATTTTATATGTTTGTCTTTCTAATTAATACATTTAATTAGTATTTAAAATAAAAAATATATTCTAAATAAAAAAAAAATATATTTGAACCAATACCTTTGTGCATATTTCATAATTTAATATATATTTTTTAACCATTAAACCGATCGGCTATGGAGTGATATTTCTTCTATAATACCATAGATAAAAATATCTAATTTTTCACTAATCTTTTTGAACAATGTATGTTGGTAATATTTAGACTTCGTTATTTTTGAAGTTTTGGTCAAATTATATTCTGAATAACTAGTATCAGGGATCGGAAAAATTAAATGTTTAATCTATCGCATGTAAAGTATTGTAACTAACAAGTAGTGCGAAACACTATAAAAACTAAAAAAAAAACATTTTTTACATCCTATATCTATATATTGGGCTTTATCGCTATTGGATCTGGATCTGAATATATTAGTGTCTTTGTCAAATACTAAAGTAGTCTTTAAAAATATCAAAGCAGTCTTAAAAAACCCGCTATATGGCAGTTCGGATTAATAATAATTATAATGAATATTAATATTAATTTTCAATCTTTACATTTTGTGTAATAGATATCACTGATAAAGATATTGTATTCACTTAATATTAAAATATTTTTTTTCCTGTCCATATTATTTAATTTCTTTAAGTTCACTATATCCTTTATGTTTATGATTTTAAAATTATTCTGACGATAATCATATCAATTTTAGATAGCTTTAGGTGTAGATATGCATATAGCATGTATAATTTTACTCATATTTTGTTTACACTACATGGTGCATTGGTAAAGAAATAAGATAAGAGATTTTCTCATTGAAATTTATATTCTAAGTAAACCCTGACTGTGTAGCGGGCATAATAGCCGCCCGCAGGGCCTAGCAGCGAGTTATCGACGACAGCAGATTGCTTTTCTGCTAGCACGATATATTAAGTGAGAGAGATAGATGTATAAAATAAGTGTGAGTTTTAAAAAACACATTAATTATTATCTGAGCCACGAGCACCGGCGAAACGTACGCCGGGTGACATTATTAGGGTGCGTGTACATGGATAAAATATTGTCCTCGAAATACGCGTAGAGTAGCGGTAAAGGGAAATACGTAATTAGCAGAGTCATTAATTTTAATTATGATTATTACATTTTGTATAGCAGACTGACAAATCTCCACGAGACACAAGGGAAAAATTTATATTAGAATGTTGTGAGAGACCCCGTATCTTATGATATATTGATGTGAGACATCCCGTTAGTGGATATGCGACGCGAGAGGCACGTAGGACAATGTCGTCTATGAACACGAAAGTGGGAAATGATCAGCCGCTGGTGAACTTGACGTTGTCGGAGTTGATGTCGTTTGAACTATCGTGTGGTGTACTGAGAAATTAAGACGGTATTTTTGATTCGTTAACTACAATGAAATTAAATTTCTATTTCGCATTTTATAAATTTTAATTAGGTAAGTTGAATAAAATTTTATTCAAATTGTATCGCAAACAGCAGTAGCGTAACTGTGTCAATGCAGCTAATGCGATGTATTGGGGTCCACGCTAAATAGAGGACCAAATGATACAATTACGAGCCCCATTTTAATTTTTTAATATGACTAATATATTTTTAAATATATGGCGTTAATAAAATTAAAACAATCATTTCTGTAATACCTGCTAATATATTGAGTTAATACCAGACAATCGCTGCAAGGCAAAAATCTTCGTAAAGCGAAGCATTTACTGTTGTAAATTAATATGAAAGTGTGATATCTATAGGAAAAAATAAATAAATTTTGTTTTTATTATGTAATGTAATGTAATTATTACACCTTATACGCCTTACATATTCAAAGGACACCAATTTTTCTAGACACGCCACTGAAGAATGGTGAGTTTATTAGAGATGGAAATTTTGGCCAATCATACAATCATATTTTGGCCAGTTATCCCGTTGGAAGTAACGCCAGAGGATGAATGTACCAAGATGATTTTTTCAGTCAAGATTTGCAAGTATCACTCGAGTTATAAATTGAGTAAATCAGATACCATAGTTAAAACAGATAATGGTGACCAGATCGGTCACCGAGCGTTCTGACCCACTATAAATATCACATACCAATTTTTCAGCGACTTATAGAAAGTGTGGAAAATTTAACAATAACCGCTCAACTGTCGTGTTTTACGACCGTAACAGTACTGACTGTACACACCGATAGACTAGCGGTTGAACTTCCTGTCCTTGATATTGCGGGTATGACTCTTTACAAATAAAATAATCCCTTCATGTGCGAGACTCAAGAATCGGGTAATTTTTCTCTGGGATCAATATTAATGATGTCACGAATATTTTAAAATTTAAAACTGTCGCTATTTAAAAAAAAACGAACTTTAGTGAGATATTTACAAAGTCAATTTTTCAAAAAATCTGATGATAACTCAGAGTGTTATATGTATATTTTATAATATATTTAGATATATTATAAGTTGAGTACTTTTATCTGTTAGCTTATATTCAGTAAGAACGTTCACAAATAAATTCTTATCAATCGGTGTGAAATGTATATATGTGTTTATCTAAAGTAAATAAATATACCTTAGATTAATGTAAGTTTAATAAATATATATAGAAAACGAGATTAGGTCAAGGTGGGATGATACTAGTGATGAAAAATTATTTAAACCATTATTGTAACTGAATGTGTTGTAATGATGATTAGTAACTCTAACTTAACTCTTGGAGGTTTAGTTTCTAGTGTTCCAGGGCTTACTTTAAGAATTACAAATAATCACCGTTCATTGGTAAAATTGAACACAGTCACAATAACGGCTTAACCACAGACCACTAAAGTAATAGACATGACATGAAGTGTTAGTATATATAGAGAGTGGGTTGGAACATCAGTTGCGGGACGAGGAGCATTCTACACACATTATTGGTGGAAACATAAACCCAATATATTATGACACATTTATGCAACAGTAAAAGTATTTAATTTTCAAAAATAATATATTTATGTAAACAAAGCTTATTTTTTACATTAATGCATATTATTTAGACAGTATTTTAATTTTCGTTCCAATCGAGTCATTTAAAAAAAAAAGTTGAGGAGCTATTTGATTGCGTAAGTAATGATCACGTGGGTTATACCAAAATAAAAATATTGGGATAAGTAATTTGCGTTACTTCATGACTATATATTCGGTGGTCTGTGGCTTTAACCATCATTAGATAACGCCACTTTGCCCTAATCTCAGAGAAGTCACTTAATATTATACGTCATTCTTTTATTCATCTTTTTCACAATTTTAAATGGATATAAAACTTCTCTATCTACCCACTCATGGTTAGTAAGATTTAATCATATTTAACCGTTAACCTCGTTCTACCGGCCGGAGCGGCCGGGTGCACTTTTAACTAACTGTATATATTTTCAGAATAAAGTGTCGTGGAAAGGTATTTCAGTTGTCTCTAAATCTCATGAAAGGATACGAAATAACTTTTGTAAAAAAGTAATGTGTTTTAAATATGTTACAATTTTGACGTTTCTATAAAAAAACTCATCTTCATTTTCTTTTTACACCCTTCAAATTCCTCGTTATGTGAAGAAAGTTGATTTATTTTCAATAGTTTTCACACTTAATCCAATATAAAATGTTTATTTTAATAAATATCCAATACACACTTTTATTTAACAGAAATTGAATGAAACATAACCAAAAAAATCATATTTAAACTGTTTTTGAAATGAAAGACACCACATAGGGTAAGACTAGGCTTTAAGAGTTTTACCTATCAAAAGCTAGGCCCTGTTGTTCACAGATGGCAAAATGATTTAAAAATATCACTTTAATCCCTGCAAATTTACATGGTCCAAAAGTGCGTATTAACACACTTATAGTTTGACGTAACATAAAAGTTTGGCATGTTATACAAAGTTTGACGTGTTAATGCGCTCGTGGCATTTAAAAGTTTAAATAAAAATCTCAAAATTGATTGTTTAATTGCATTTGATCGTCTCAAGGTTTAAATAAATATTCACTGGCCGCTCAGAACGGTAGACGAAAAATAGCTGACAAAATGGTAAAATGATATTAACGGTTAAAGAAACAGGGTCACATTTTTTAGAATATCGTACTATCCATCTGCTCTCTGTTATAAGAGGTGCTAAAAGATGAATACTAGTTTTAAAAACATCGATAAGGAGATGCGAGTTCATACAAAAGTAAAAAGGCAGCAGAAGTATTAAAGAAGGCACCGAAGCAATTATGACAGACAGGCTCGTGAGCTGATGTGTCAGATGTGACATTACGTGACCCCGCCCCCCGCCCCCCGCCCCGCGCCGCACGACGGTTACGTCAATGCCAAAATGTAAAAAAACATAATAATGATTGTTGACTTATCGCAGGGACCGGCGAACTCGTGAATGTCAGGGAGTGAATGACCCGGCGGCAGCAGATAGCGGCAGTAACGGTTGTCCGCCGAGTTCGTTTTTAAAAAAAATTATGTCACCAATCTGAACCACCCTGTATGCTCTCGCCATTCAAATTATAATTTTTCTTTTGTAATACGGATAGCTTTGTGCGACTGCTACAGCCAGAGTTTAACAATAAGAGAAACATAGAAAAATAGACAAAGTGGTTTAGATTAGCTGGAGAGAATGGAAAATGTCAAATATGACAATAAATATATATATATATATATATATATATTTTCAAATTTATATCAATTGGTAGGACACGCTTACCTTCTGGTATCGCGTTAAATTAATATTAAATAAGTGTGAAGGAAATACCTACCTAGACTGAATAAGCTAAGCGCCGTTAATCAATTATATATTTTTTAAATAGTTATCACAGAAAGCCTTGCTTACAGTAATGAACAAAATAGTCTTCCAATTCTTCGGGCATATTATTAATCAAAGTAACAGCATAGTAAAGGAGATTGCTCTGAGTACAACTTTGGACTGAAAAAGATTTAGAATAATGCTACAACGGTAGATAGATGCATTGCTACTTGCTGGAGATAGACTATGGAGTCAGCTGTGAGAGCGATCCAGAACCGATACTTGTAGAAGTACATTATGTCATATAGAGATACATACGAAGAATTTGTGTCACGTCAATAGTTTTACTATTTTCAAACTAAGCTAAATGCTTGTGCTATGAAAATATGACTAACTTTCTGGAACTA
This sequence comes from Eubasilissa regina, assembly GCA_022840565.1. NCBI lineage: Eukaryota > Metazoa > Arthropoda > Insecta > Trichoptera > Phryganeidae > Eubasilissa > Eubasilissa regina. The sequence continues at coordinate 24,594,568 of JAINEB010000009.1, forward strand.
AGCATTCTGGAACGAAGCTCGATCACTAGATCACTAGGCAACTGTCTTAAATATAAAACTATAAGGACATCGTAATTGATTGAGGCCAATATACATCAATACTGATATGAAGGAAGAAAGAAAATGAAGAAATTAAACGTTCACAGAGCAATATTTTTTAATATTCAATCGACACTTCTGTTGCCACTTCCGCATTGCACGAAGCCCGATGTATTCAAAATATTTATTTATATTAGGAATATTTGAATATAGCCAAGAACACACAATTACATAATTAGTTTATTTATAATTTTTTCAGTGTAATTTGTTACATTGTTGAAAAAAAAAATTGATAATGTCATTTTAAATTTTACCTATCCAAATACGGGGATATAACCAACTCATCGACAGTTAAAAACTTTAAACGTAGATAATTAATTATCTTTATAAAAATAATACAATTTTTACTTTGATAGGTTATACTATTTTATCTATTCTCTTAAGTTTTTTCAAAAAGTTATACCTTTTTGTTTTAAAATTTAAGTTAAACTGACATTTATATAAATGCTTATAAAACGGTTTGATTAATAAATGATATAATTAATTTTAAAATTAGTGATATCATTATTTTGCACTTGATGGCATTTTGAATTTCATGGCCATACTGCACACATAATATTACATATTGTTTTACTTTTTTTAAGTTTGTATTATTTAGAAATTTTATTTTTATTTTTATTTAGTATAAATAATAATGTAAGATATTTTCAAGAAACTAACACGCCTGATCGACAGCTGACAGTAGTTAATGGTAGAAAAGTTCAACGTGGTATTTAGTATTTAAATTATTTAAAAAATTAGCATAGTAAATTAAATATGAAACATTATTAGATATATCGTACTGCTTTAATGAGCTGCCTTATTATTTGTGTATAATTTTGTACAAAATTCGAATATTATTAGTAATATTCTACAATATTTTAAATCGTCATTGGCAGTCAAATAAATTATGATTGTGACAGTTCATACATCGATATCTATGGTCAATAGGTAAAAAATGTTTTCTACTGTTAATCAGACTTATTTTGTATAAGTATTTAATACCGTTTCAATAGATACAAAACTGTAATATATACCATTTCCTTCCATCCGTCTGCCCATACGTTCGTACCACAGGACAACATAAAATAGCCAATAGTTGTCGATTTGGCATCATTGTCTTTTAAAAATAGCAAAATTCAACATTATAATGAAACAAATACGTCAGAAAATAGCAACTTTACGTAATATAACCACTCATTTTTAAAATATTTAATATATAATATGATTGATCAACATCACACTAAATAAGTTCAGATACTTGCATATTTTTAACTTTAAAAATTCGCAGATGATAGAAAAAAATGCAATTTATCTCTAAAACCTTTATCTTAATTGTGGTATACAATTATATATATGTACCTTTTATTATATCATATAATATTTTTAATACTCTATATTTCCATTGAAGGAATAGCATTTATAATATTGTTTTTTTTTTTCAAAAATATAGGTTCTAGATTAAAAATTCGTACTTATGCTACAATTTAAATGATTTAAATCAATTGAATTGTCCCAAGAACATGAAACTATATATTAAAACTTGGACTCGTTATATGGGTATAGTCATTATTGGTGCACTCACCCAAACATATTGACTCATACCTATATTAATTATTGCTACAAAGTGATCCAAAAATTAAGTTCTTAAATTAAAATTGTTCTTCATGTACACCTATTGTATAGTAATAAATGTAATTCTATCTACTATTTGTAATTCTAATTAATTGAACAATTGCTTGTAAACTATGCCTGTCTCGACACAGAATTTCTCTAGTGAGACGGGCACAGTTCAAACAGATTTTTACATTGTATTTTATAGAAACAAATAAAATAAAATAAATTAATTAATAAAACCCTAATTCAAATGTCATTTTATCATTATTATAAAAATTGACTTATTTCGGTCCATCCAGGTGAAACAAAAGATCTTTTATCACCTGTAAGTATACGATTATCGCGTTGAATAATGTAAATAATTTATTAATGCATTTATTTAAGTCGATTTCTTAATACAACTAATTGAGAAAAAATTTTTGAAACAATAGTGACTGACTAATTACTAGATGTGATTATTATCATAATCAACGTTTGGTTAGATGACGTGCGTATCAGGCGCGGTCCTTTCATACATGATTTGAATGCTCCGCATCCCTTGTATTCTAGAATCAAAAAAACTTTGGACTTTTTGTTTCTAGCTAAAAACTGCACTGCTGCAAATAAATTCGTCCAGTTCTTTAGGGACCAGTCATAACACACACTATGACACGGCGCGCGCACGGAGCGAGTCAAAATACATATACATTATCAACAGCATTCATATGCATACCAGCAACAATGGATTCTATCAATAGTTCCGTATTCACAAAGATTGAAAGTATTCTGCTTTCGCGCATGCGCATTCAGTTCCGCCTGTTAATGTCTTCGAATAGTGTTAACGTATTCGTTAACAGCATCCAACGTACAAAAAACGACTTTATTGCTTATGTGTATAATGCATAAAATTCCGTATTACATATTACAATGCGAGCGGGCTGTTTGTGTGACGCATTTTTGACAGTTTTGCTTGAATACTTGAAGCCGAATTATTAAAACATTTAATATCCTTCGATTATATGTTATATTTTAAAGTAGGTGTTAACTTGTTTCCAGCATCACTTCCTCAAAAAGTCACTGACCGCCACTAGTGTGTGTGTGTGTTCAGGCGTAGACTACTGTCTAATTGCAAAACAGCATACACTATGTGTCTATACTGATGTATGTTCTTGGTAACATGGAACAGCATCACTGAAGATCATGTCCATGTCACTTCCACCATTGCAAGTATTCCATCAACTATCTTCATTTAAATCTATCCTGGGCAGCATTAGAGAGGATTAGTGTCTTCAACATGCACCTCCAACACCATACTTTAAAAGTATCTTATCACTTCTTGATATTCTGTGATATGGTTCATTAGAAACACGAGAGCTCAAACGAGCTTCATTTTAGTGATCTTTAATGACCTATTAATATATGACTTAAGATGCAATGGCCAGATTATTTGTTGTCAGGCAAATTGTTGGAATATATATTTTTTAATTGGAAGCAAAGAATAAAAGACAGATGGTTACGGAAATGAAAAGGGAGTCTTATATTCAATACTCGAGGCAGAATGGTGGAATAGATGGATAAAAAAGTGAAAATGAAATTTAAAAATACATATTCAGGTCACGATAGACAAAAAAGTTGTAAGTTTCGAACAAATTATAATTTTAAAATTTCTGAGTAGAAATAAAGTGGTTTGTTTTCCTATTTGATGTACGAATTAGGCCCATATTACAAAATAAATTGATACTTCACTCCAATTGATTATATTAGTTTAATTTTACGTACAAAGAATTAAAATGGTTATATTTGTTTATTCAACAATCTTGCCTTGTAATACAGCTATTAATATGCAACTCCTTATCCTATAAAAATCAATTAATATTGATCTACCTCAGCTTCTTAAGTAAAAACTTATGTAAAAATTATAACATTTACATAAGGTGTATAACCTTTTTCTAAAAAAATCTATTTTGGAACGTTTTACAAATGATAAGTGATTTAAACATTTAAACAAAAAGCCAATTCAGTATCACAAAAATTAAATTTGCATATGAGGTATTCAATAAATATCAATTAGCGATAATGATATTTTAAGTTGTTGTATTATCTATTAAATACATTTAATTAAGTGAGCTTTTATTTTATATCAGACTTAAAGGTGGCTAAAACGCTATAAATTAATATTGATTAGTTTGTTTGCAAATTTTCATTCGCTTGGTTAAATCAATAATAGTTTATTTAGTTCTTTATTTTATTTAAAGCAATACTAATAATATTGTACAGACATATTTTGTTGTGGTTTTATATTATACTAGCGGTCTCTACCCGGAATTCAGATGTATAATATATAGTTATAATTAAAAATAGTGGTTCAAGGGAGGGGAGGAAGCGGGGTACCTTGAGGGCGGTGGAGTGATTATATTTTCCTCAGGATCTTAGAGCGCAACTGAAAAAATATTGTATGGTGTTCAATTTAATACAAAATATGTACTATATCGGTGGATGGGAGGAGGAAGGGTGTCTATGTTTTGCGCAGTGCCCTGAAGAACGACAACACAAAATTTGATTTAAATCGGTCAAAGGTGTATGATTGTGTAGAGAATAGACAGAGATATTTAGTTTATATTCAATACATGCATAGGTAGTTAGTTATGCACTAGGTTTTATAATCATTTATTGATTCATAAATCATTTGATTGAAGTTTCATAAAATTGGATAGATTTTAAAGTTTTTGAATTAAAATTAGTATTGATGTTTTGTGCGTGATATAACAAGAAAATAAAAAGTAATAAACATATTTAGTTTATTGCGTTCTAGAATTATCTTTAAATATTGGAAATAATAACCATATCACAAGTTATCCACTTTTTGCTATAAAATTAATTAGTACAGTAATATATAGGTACGTACTAGTCGCCCACAAACCGAATACGGAAGTTACGTAGCCGAAAAGCTACTGCTGTGCGACGCCGCACTTCAGATTTTTGCCGCTAGATTATCATCGGCAGCACTTGACGGATATTTTGAATAATAAATAAAGCGGTTAGTGTCATGGCTAAATATACAGAGCACTAGCAGATGAGCAATCGCCGATCGCCATATCGGCTGCACGTTGTGGGTTGTTTGCTGCTAAGCCCTGCAGGCGGCTATTGAATATATGAAAGAAAAAACATTTATTACTGAGAACACAATCTTATAGTGGAGTTTTAATTATTAAGAAAATTTGTCTGTGATATTTTAAATACTAATTAAATATATTAATTAGAAAGATATACATATAGGATCAATTTAATCAAAAATATTGTTATTTTTTATTTATTATCTTAGTTTAAATATTGTTGTTTCTACCGGGATAATTAATAATATATAAGCTGTATCAATGTGTCCAAAATTTAATAAAAATTTTGGTGTCTGCTATCAGTTTACTCAAAGGTATTTGAGATTCCGTAAAAACAAAGTAGATGGCTTTCAAATAATGGAACGATATATGTATTTATTTGAAAAGTGTAACAAATGGGTTCGAAAAATTGTCATCAAAAGTACTGTTTGCAGTAGCATAGTTGCACATATAAACAACAATATTTTTCGATAAAATTGATTTTATATGTATATCTTTTTAATTAATATTTAAAAACATTTATGTAGTCTTAACTTAGAGATATTAAAGACCTGGTCATTTAATTGAGCACTGTACAGTAATATGTATCAAAAACATCCACAGCGTTCTAGAAATAGATGGGAAACGTAATATTAATTATGGATGTTACATAGCATAATTATGCAACATACATTTTTAAATGTTTGCGTGATTATGAAAACTTCACCCTGCTCGTATTAAATTTCGCGTATATTTTTGTAACTAGGGGTTGAAATTTTGATTCCGGAAAACGCTGGGTACGGACTGTTGGGCTATATTTTTATTACTATTCTATCACACTTATTTAATATGCTTGTTTTCTGATATGCTAGTTTATCTAATTTCATAAAATTGAGATTTACAAAAATATACCGTACACGTTTATTCAATCCGTGACAATTAATCGTCAGCAACCTGTATTTCCTTTCACCTGTATTTAAAATATCAGTAAAGGTGAAAAACTAAATGATTGTTGACAAATGGTGGAAGGTTCCGCCTAACTATTGCCCTTTAGGACCAATTGACAGAATAGGAATAATTATTTCAGACTCGAAAACCCAAACGTGCCAAGTATCAACATTGTACATTATTTTATTTGCAGTTATAGGTATGAACTAAAAATATATCGTCATGATTATGAAATAAGTACCAAAATTAAAAAAAAAAATACATTTTTTACAATATGCATTTATTTAATACAAATTAAATTAATAATTAGAAATACATACAAAAAAAATATACGTATCGTAAAAATATTTACAAACCCGGAATATTTTTTCGATAGTTGGATTTTTTTCTGTGTATTATTCTGTTTTTTTCTGTATATATTCTTGTAGGGCCTGAATTGTTTAAGGATTTTTGCTGAAAACTCTCAACTTAGGTATCCTCATAAAAAAAAATCGCACGGTGTAAGGGTCTGGTGACCAAGGTGCCCAGGGTATGTCTACGTACTTGCTGATTAATTTACTGTGAAAAATTCCCCTCAGCTTTTCTATTGAAACTATACCTGTGTGTGGAGTAGCCCCGTCTTGATAAAACTGTGTTGAACCCGGAAACAGCTGCAGTTTCTGTACCAAAAACTCGTCGATTCGGCAGTACATGTTAGTAGCGACTGTCTCTTGCTGGTTAAAAAATAAGGGCTAATTATCCCCCGGGCAGAAATTTTATACCATTCTGTCGTTTTTGGACAATGGAAACGTTCTGATGGCGTTCCCTTGGGTTGTCGGGGTACCAGTATCTCATGTTTTGTTTATTAACATAGCCATCAATATGAAAATGTCCTTCGTCTGTGAACAATATGTTTCCAAGCGTTCGTGCAGTTCCAAAACATTTCAGAATCGTTCTCGTTAAGGTTTCCCGTAAAGAATAATCATTTTCGTTGACAAACTGCACGATTTGCAGTTTGCATGGGTGAAACTGTAGTTTATTTTTCAAAATAACGTCTGCTATTGTTTTTTTTATTCTAGTATAGGTTGCAATCTTCCTTATCGATTTACGCGGATTGCCCATAATTTCACGTCGAACTTGAGTCACATGTTTTGGCGTCGCTGCTGACGTTAATGGCCACGGAGGAGTTTGGTTAACCATTGTCCCTTCTTGTTTGAACTTTTGATAAAAAAAAATTAAAACTTCAAATGTTTTCTCTTTCATATATTCAATAACAGTACGTAAATATATAATCGCGAAATTGTATTACGGCTGGCAAATATATTGAGCATCTGTCATCCTGTCGTAGATAAGAAAAGCTTCCTGTCATCTCATTTATGTATCTTAGTCATATCACATCGCGTTTTATGGTCGCAGTTTTTTTCCTTATCCATTGTAGAATACCGTTTAATACCGATACCGATAAAGAATACCGTTTATACAATTCCAGAGAGAACAATACAGAATGCAATGTTAGTGTAAAAAGCAAGCGACAGCCGATTGTTTCTTGCTGCTAGGACCTGCGAGCGACTATTGTGGCCGCGAAACGGCCGATAGTAGCCGCTTCGCGGCCCATAGTGACCGTTGCGCAGCCAGCAATCTACATTTCATCTAAAGCAATATATTAAGGATGCACAATGCACTATTTTTAAAACAATATAATAACAAATTTCCGCATTAGATTCTACTGAGACTCTGATCATGCAGCGGTCACCAATAGACGCGTAGCGGCCACTATTAGATGCAAAGTGACCACAAAACAAGCAAGCTTATATGATAGTGTTTAAATACTTTAGCTCCACGAATGAAATAGACCATACCTTCATAAGAAGCACTTTCCTTGTATTGGTACATTAGAATTTTATGTATGAAATTTTATTTGTTTGTTTTCAGGCAAAGTTACTCGTTTTTCAATACCATGTCCATCAAATAAAGCTGTTCAAACTTTCTCGATTCTTTGTACTGTGAATTTAAAGATGCACAGTGGTATAGGGATTGAATTAGTTTTTGATTTATTTTGTGGTAGTCACTCGGATGGAGCGACTGATTTATGTTTATCACAAGGATTTATTTGAGGACCCTAATCTTCCTCAAATTTCGCACGTGTGTGTGAATGTCGCAGTGTTTATATTGATGAGGAGCGTACGTATTGTTGATCTGTGTACTGGAGCAGGGTTGTTAAATGAAACAGGATTTACAATCTGTTGGCGTTTATTGTTGTATGATGGACAAATGAATTTACATGTTTGAAATTAAATTTCAAGTAGTGCTCACGAGAGATGCGTCTCAGAAGAAGTAATAATAAACCGGTTGCGTTACGATGTATTGTCGTCTAAATTTTTGGTCGGTGCTGGACAGACTTTAATGGCTATATTAAATGTAATAATTTAAACACGTGTAATGTACTTATATCTCTTTAAATAGACACAAACTTAGTAGTCAAATTCATTACTATAAATTAAAAATATATATTATTTAATCTTACAAAAAAAAACTTGTTATTATATATACAACCAATTTATACAATACATATATACAATAGAAGTATATTGGTTTTTTTAATATACACAATGAAAGTTAAATAAATTAAGTATACAATAATGTAGTTTAAGAAATGCATTTCGCACCCATTGATAATTTTGGCACTTTGCGCAGTGCATTTATGTACATTTTCGCTGTCTCTATTTGCTCGTCACGAAGTGCATTGAAACCTAGATGTGTTAATCGCACAACACAGCCTGCTAATTAATTCTAACATAAGGCCTGAAGTTAAGTTGGTCAAACACCCACAATGCCTTGTGATTGAATACACTTAACGAGCGATTCATATCGAAATAATTATGGTTTCCATGGCACCGCGCTATTTTTGTTTTGCCACGATTCCATCATTTGTTTTGTATGCAAGCACGAGAGTGATTCAAAATGTATGCGGTCGTATATACTTTATTAAATAGTTTATGAAGTGGCTTTTTCGAATAGAACAAATATTACTTTTATATATAAATAATTGTTATATTATATATTTATTGTGGCGGTGGTGGTCGATGAAGGTGGATTTTTAGATAGTTCTTTAATGTTCTCGAAGTTTAATTTTCTACCAGTATGTAAATATCAGCTGTTAGTCAATAAATTTATTTTACCATTTGTGAAATTAAAGTGTTCATATATTTTCAGACACGCATACTTTGCTACTTCCAAATCTAACCCTTAAATGAATAAGGTCTGTAAAAGTATATATTTATTTATATTCTAATATAAAAGCGCTCGTGTTGTAGAAAATGGAACTAACTTGGTGGTCTCCTGAGACAAGGCTTGAATCTCCGACCACTTTGTCACTTTAAGTTGCAAGCTTTGTTGCAAGTCTCTGTCTTTTCGCTAGTCTAAACAAGCACGTTATTAATAATGTGTTTTATTTTAATTCTTATAGATTATCCTATAGATTGCTTAATACTGAATAAACACCTGTGAAAAAATGTAATTGTGTTTCATTAGAATTTTTTCCCTTAAACAACGAGATGAAGTTTGGTCTCTTGACATACATGATTTTTATCATCTGATATATTACAATAATATATTACAATGGTAAACAACGGTATTATATCCTTACCGGCTAGTCAGAGGAGAATACAAAAATTGTGGGTTCTACACCTCAGAAATGCACACCAACCTTGATCTGTTACATTATGCATTTGTCCTAAACTGGGAACATTTATTACCGATAGCTTGGAGTTATGAATAAAAATATGTTTTCAGTATAAACAGAGAATATACTGCAAATAAATAGGCTTAACACTCTTGTACAAATTAACACAAAATAATTAAATTCATCCTGACAAAACATAGATAAATTGATTTTCTATGATGAATACAACGATGCAGAGTTAAATAAGAGACATTCGATTCCAAATAAAATCATGAAAATACTGTCGGGTCGATCGTGAATACGATGTGCTCTAGTACAGCTTGGTGACAACAAAATTCAGATATAACCATAAATGGAGTAAACTTAAAACCCATGCTCGTCCGTTTAATGTTCTCGTATACCAAGGATGACGATAGAAGTCTACATCGTTCTCACGGGCCAGATATCGTCGTCTTTCAAATCTGGTTTCTCTAATCATCCAAGCTGAAGCCTCGCAGGCAGTGACGATATCGTCATATTGTCATGCCCTTATACCCAAACCAACGAAGTATGTAATGGTAGAATAAGTTCGGTAGAAAGAATACTGGCTCCATGAAATTCCATGGCCAGCAGTTCGATAATAATAAATATGCTGCAGACGAAAGAAGGGAAATATCTTATTTCCTGAAAAGATCGTTCATCATGAAATTAGTTCAATACAAATTACAATAAATAGTGCACTAGTGATTGAATAATAATTAAAGCATTTGCTTTTCGTTTATATCTTGGCTCCTTTTATAAATGACATGCTAGCCATAGCCGGTAGCGGCTGCATGTAGTGACAGCTCTCGTTCCTCGCCGCCGAGAGAAAATTAACCCAAAACCATGGATTACTACCGATGATATACCGCGAAGATCGCGCAACCTTGGAGCGCTGTTTATAATTATAATTGTGGTTGACATTAAAAGTATCGGTGGGGCGATTTTGAACATGAAATTAATTTTGTTTCATTCATTCATTTATTGCAAATAAATTGCTATTATGTTAACAAACTTATAATTTTTTCTAGTGGAAAGCAGTAGGTATCATCTCTTATATATTCAACCTTGTCCTGGCTACTTTTTTAGACTATTTTCTGTATTAAAGTATCTAGTATTATGAATATACGTCTCATAGCTGGATTCTTACACACATATGCTTCTTTTAACTTCATTATTTGAAAGTATGGATAAATATAATTTTATTCAAGTAAATTTTAAGGAGCCTTTATTGTTTCAATGTATGTTTCTTGTTCGAAGGGCTCCCATAATTATTTTTCAGTCCAATTATTATTTTTTAATTTCATCTCAAACTCAACCTTGCCTAAATCTACCATTCCACCAAAATTTACCAAATTGACGATTATAAGTTATTACAACTTATGACGATTATAACTTTTAACTGCCAAGTCTATTTGAAATGGTAAGGTGTATAAGGAATTTAAGGGTCTTGACTTATCTATCAAAAGCTGGGACCTATCGTCTATAGATGGAAAAGTGATTTAAAAATATGACTTTAATCCCAGAAGTTTATAAGGTTTAAAAGTCCGTGTTAACACGCTTATAGCTTGAAGTAATATACCCAGTTTGGCGTGTTAACACGCTCATGGCATTTAAAAGGTTAACAATCGTCAGGCAATAATATAACGTTTTTAAGGAGAACACATTATTATTGTGAGGTTGTTCTGTGATATTTTTAATTATAGTATAAATATATATAAATAATCTACTTTCATTTCAGGATAAGGAATAGAGTTCAAGTTTTCAAATTCAGTTTCTGCATTTCAAATTATAACTTTTTCGAATGCTTAAATTTGGTTTGTAAATCAGACGAAACGCAATACACAACAATGTCAGAACAATACTACAATTAAACAATTCATGCATGCCAAGTCGAGATATTTCATTAGCTGGTTCTTTCATTACCGGTTCGCATTTATGTACAATTAGGTCATTAATACTATTCTTTATGGCTTAAAACAGAACGTTATTTCCTGTTGGTGCTGTACTCACGAGATAACAGAAATATTGGTGTCCATTTAAAATTTCTTAACTGTGGTGGTCTATGTGAGACTAGTTCTTGATTGTATAACAGGTCTCTGTGAACGGCTATCTAAGATATTGGAAATACATTAGGTAATACTATTTGCTTTGAAACAGAGGTGGAAGGCGGCCATTATTCAAAATATATTGCATATTATACGCGTAGTTGAGTTAATTTATTATTTTTATAATATATGTAAGCGCCATTATTTTATTAAATAGTGTAATTCCAATACTGTTTAGGCATTACACATATTATAGGTGTATGTCCTGGTTTTGAAAAACTTGAGTATGTGTGCTCTAATTTTATGTGGATAAGACACCAAACTTCTGCCGGTGCCAGAACCATTTGCGGCGGCCTCGGTTAAACATCTATTGTACGGCGGTATACGCGGAATTTGGATTAAGTATTTGATTTCGGTATTATTTATCAGATTGAGTTCTGAAAGATTTGGCAGCCGGGAGTCAGAGAAAACCAAAGAGGAAACATTAGGATACAAGAGCAGATCGCAGATAAAGCAGGTGAGTAGTATTTTCTGCAAAATTTGGAGTGACGGGCTCATGAAATATGACCAATATAAAACCATGGCTAGCTAATGAATAAAATGTAAGGCATTTAGAATACATTATCTGCAAAAGTAAGATGCATTTATGGACACCGAACTTTTAATTTAATTCTTAACAAAGCACTTCAACGTCCCACTATTGATTTGCACTTGTTCGTGCGAATAGGTTTTTAAAATTGAAAACATCTCACCGGACTGTTTATTGTTGAATTTTAGATACCACTAAAAATTTGTTTATTTTTTACGTTCAGTACAAAATAATTTAAATAGTTTGTTTATAATTAATTTTGTTTATTAATTTTTAATATGGTAGGGAATAATAACTAAAAATGTAATTAGAAAATGTGGGGAAAGAGGTGTATGATCCGTTACCAAAATTAGTTTAACAACCGGTTGATATTTTTGTATAGATATCATTGACAAAGCCTTCATATTGTTATTTTAAAAATATGTAATTTTCAATTAATGCATAATTATTTAATGAATACCCACGTGTTTTATTCCATAAACGTTTCAATTTATTTATGGATAATTACAATAATGATCTGATTTGGATATATAATTAGAATACAGTTAGTAGAATGATTTTCCCAACCAATTTTCTTGATCCTAAAAGGAAGGTTACTAGCGTTCGCTCCATGCCAAGCTGAAGGAAATATACAGAAGAACTGTGTGAAGGGGCCTACGATGTGCTGCAATCACTGAAACACGACAAAGGGCAGGAGCGCTCAGACATGCCTAAAGTGATGGCGATGGGTCCCTTCTAGGAGAATATATAGGAAATTGTAATGAAGATGAGTACTAGTTGCAAAGTGAGAAACTTCTATTTTTTATTTTTCTAATATTAAATAAGGTTTTTTCTCAAATAACTCTTACGCATTGCTAACTTGTTAATTAAATTTATTTATTTATATATATATATATATTGACATACATATTTTTGTTCTAACAGAGGTGGATACATAATAAACATAAGAAATTTTCATAGTTTATTGTGTGGGATGGAGTAGACTTTACCTCTGATATATACAGCGTTGTCCTGGCTACTTTGCTAGACTATTGTCTAGTAAAATTGGTGTAGTTGGTCTAGCAAAAATTGTGTTGGCTGCACTGTTATTTTTTTTTCTTCTGTCATTTATATTAAGATTCGACCAAAAGCAGTTTTTGCTTCTTTGAAAATTAAATGGCTACCAGTATCAAAACTAGCTTATTTTTTTAGTGTCATACCAGACCATAGTGATTATCATTCCTAATAACAAGTGCATTAATAAATATATTGCTCTTCAAGCTCTTACCATTTTTTTCTCCAAATTAAAGAATATGGAGGTTACTAAGATTGCAACTAGTACCTACCCTCAATTATAAATCTAGGTTATTGGTTTATATTGTCCCCATCTTGATCAATAAATTGCGAGTGTAAAATCAAATTGTATTAAATTTTTTATATTAAGTACAAATTATCCTATTATTTTACCGAATTACATATTTTTTTTTATGTTAAAATTTTTAAGTCATCTGTGTTCATAAAATGTTATCCCATGGATTCCACGCATTCAAATTTTTTGTCGCTTACAGCGTTGTTCGAGACGACGCATAAAATGATAAAAAAATATATACATGAATGAGTTTATTATAAATAAATATTAACTTTACATATATCGCACATCCCATACAAAATTTGTAGTTTGTCAGAAAAGTTAATTTTACAGGAGAGCGTAAACGAACCTTTTTTTATTTTTTTTTTAGCATAGAATGAATACATTTAAAATAAACTAGAACGTGGTTTGTTCCAAAATAAAGTTTTTTACAAGGTTAATATTGTTAAAGTAAAATCAAAAGTTATAAAAAAGACTTTTAGCTATATTATAGGTGGAGACAAAAATAAGTTAGTAGCTAGATTAACACAAATAAAAAAATAATTTAACTTTGTTTTCAACCCACATTTAACAACCACATTGTTATTTCTTGTTAAAGTACATTAATCAATTTTAACCCTTTGATATCTAGTGGCAATTTATTAATTATACGCGATGCACAAAAAAAAGAAATCATTGACTAAATGTTCTAAATGTTGGTTATCGATAGAAAGTAAATTTGATACACTTTTGGTTGGAATCGACACGTTTTATTTATTATGTTGGAATTGCTAATGCTGTGTTAATTGTGGAGTATGACGAACAAGCGTTCTTGTTGAAAAAATACAATAGCTGTTACTCGTCGTGAAGACGTGAACTAACTTAAATATGGTTTTATGAATCATGTATTTAAAGAATCTCACTATTCCAATATAAAGCGTAGATAAATCATACAAATTTGTTATACTTTTCTGTATCTGGCAGAGTTGCCTATCTGTAAAGTGATCAAATGGAGATATGTACAAGGGATTGAAAAGATGACAAAACTTTGTATTTTTATTTATTAAAAAAATAAATTATTATCATCATTATAATTATATACTAACTTACTAACGCAGAGAGAATAGAGGGCCACATTCTTCTGTTCTGACACACAATTCTCGCCTCATCCAAATTCATACATCTCCTCATACGAAATCACCGGTTATTGTGGCTTCTAATAGGACCATCTTCTAGTATCTGGTTTATTACCTAGTTCTTTATTTTTGATGCCATCAACACTTGCGTCATACATCTTTTTTATGATTCTTTCCTCATTCATTCATTCCATATAAACAAACCACCTAAGTGATCTTTTCTTAATCTTACTCACTATACTAAGATCTTACATTCTTTCCTTATTTCTACATTTTTTACTCTGTTATAAATAGATTTGCCACGTATACGCCTAAGTGATTTAATTTCCACTGCATTCAGTTTACTTTCGTTCCTCTTCTGTCAGCTCCATGCCTCACTTCGATACATCAGTGTCTTTTCAGTTGTCTTTTGAAAATTATTTAATTCTTCTATATATTCCTACATATTCAATTAAACCAATACAAAACAATAAATTTTGAGCACATTAGTGAAATTTTTCTCATGGGCAAGTCTACCGCTGTGTTATTCAAATATGGTAAGTTAAAAGGTAGGTATAAAAGTGATATGTCCACCAAAAGAATATTTAAATATGAATAAAATATATTAATTAGAAAGTTATACATATAAAATCAATTTTATCGAAAAATATTATTGTTGCGCCACCGGAATTCGAACCTGGATCTCTTTCCAAACCGGGGAAGGAGCACTATTTAACTATGCTACAGCGACAATATTTTTAGGGACAAATTTTCAAACCTATATGTTACCTTTTTGATATTAATACACTTAATCGTTCCATTATTTGAAAGAGTCAACTAACTTATTTATACGGAATTTCAAATAACTTTGAGTAATCTGATAGCAGACGCCAGAATTATCAATTCATTTTTATAAAAATATTATTTGTTAATAATATGAGTAAGTAATTGATTTTATGTAAGTTTTATATGCGAATTAAACCAACTTTTATACATACAGCCAATTTACGGTCTCTAGTGATCAACTTTAAAATCTGTATTGGGATTACTCTGGTGACATGTCGTTTCATTAGCGTCCATAATCCGAAAGTTCGCTGTTGATATTTCATCGGATTAAAAAATAATTTTGAACTAACGAATAACATAAATTGCTCACGGTTGAACGCTATAAAAGAAAATGTCACTCCGACAATTTTTTGTATAATTTTATATAAATCTATATAACTGCAGTCTTTCAGAGAAATACAGGTTTGAATTTTATTTGTAACCTAATATCTCTATCGCCGTTCATCTCATTATCGCGATACAATCTCACTGAGTGTTAATGGTATCTGCCTGTGAGATTACAGCTTCCATCTGGTCACTCCCAGTTCCCAGTTCATGCCTGCGATATGAACCGAGTGTAGTTCAGCATGAAATGGCAGACAATGAACTACAAAGTGAAAGGAAGTGTGGTTTTTACCGTCAGTTTTACCTATTCCTCTGTAATATCGCCACTGAAGCCGGAGGTCAGACCCCGTACTTACACAACCCGATTGGGTCATTCCACGCAAGGCCTAACACACTAATATAATACTAAGTTGTATCTAAATAAATAACAATGAATCAAACTAAATAAAAATGTGGTTATAGTTAAGGATATTAATTGACATGGAATATATTTTGTAGTGCAACACGATAATTTCAATATATTTATTAAACCATACAATAAAGTATTATTTTTATCACAACTATCTATAACAATACCTTCTCATCAACATTTATTAATGACACTTGCTGATGATGGGGACTGCACCTCTCAAAACTATCTATGGCCGTGATAACATTTTATTAATATTATGTATTGGCAAGTCATGACTGCATTAACAAGTAGGTTCCTATGTTTAAAAAAATTGGTAAATTTGAATGGATGTCATGTATAATTAATTGACGTGGCGGTCACTTAATTATGTAAATTAAAACTTTTCTATTCGGTATCTTATAAAGGATTAATATTGAACAATTTAGAAACTTTTGAAATATTATTGTACAAACGAATTTAAATTCTGAGAAAATACTAATTGACAATATAACATTCCCTAATACTTGACCTTTCTGTCGACATTCCCGTTGACGACCGAAACCTCGCTCTTCTCAAGCCCGCCCCATTATTCGAAAATACTACAATAATATATTTTGTTTAGTTATTACCTAATGATGAGAGGGACTACTTCTCTAGTACCTATAGTAGTTTAATAGTTTCATAGAATGCTTCTAAGTTAGGAGTCTTTGAAAAGTCACCCTATAATTATCTCACATATATTAATTTATATCAATACGATTTTTAGGATAATAAATGGTCGTCCCCTCAGATATCTGTCAGATCTTTTATTTAAAGAGTACAATGGCCTAGATACAAGACTTATCTATAAGTTGAGACTCGTCCAATATTTCCATCCTAACAACAACTCACCCCAAGCAATAAATCATGGACACAACACAAGACAAACAACAAACATCTACACGCCAGTTCGGAGAGCAACAACGACATTTTATCAAAGATTCTACATGTTCTTAGCTCCGAAACTGTACAACACACTCAACACCAACTGGAAATTGTTCATTTTCAATAAGATTACACAAGTATGGACCTAATATATGATCCAATTGGGTAGAGATCAATCAGAAGCATTACTACCCAATAGTCTAACATTATCATTATACAATATCTACATTATTAATTCACTAGTTCTACAACAATCTCAATACATTTTTTTTCATGTTTTTATTTTTATTCCAGTTTTTATTATCTATCTTTATCTTTCTTGAATTTAATAACACCACAATAACACAAAAAAAACTGGCTAATTAAACTGGCTGTATTAAAATACCACAGAACTATGTTCTGCAAAAACTGTAACTTTACAATAACAATACGTTCTCCTAAAAAGTATGTTACTTATTCCTGACGGTTTCTCCAATTATAATAAAACTTAAAGGAATAAACTTCTTTAAAAAAAGGAAAAATTAATATTTTTACAAATCATGTAGACAAATCAATTTATTTAACATAATTTATATAATTCTGATTTTTAACACAGACGGCAGTCTAGCAAAGTAGTATCAGAGGTGAAGTCTACTCTATTCCACACAATAAACTACGAGTATATACTTAATTGAAATATAATTGTATCTTATGTTTGTTTATCATGTTATATTATAATATATTCACCTCTGTTACAACAAAAACATGTAAATATTTTCTTACTTCACTTATTCTTTTTCTTCTTCTTCGTTTACTCACTACTGAGTGTCATTGTACCATGAAGTCCATCTGACATCCGATGCACAATACGACATCATTCTTCTCGGTCTTGAGCCATGTTGATCGCAGCACTTAAAGAGGACCCTGTCAATTCCTTTATTTGGTATATCCATCATACAGAAGAGGTATATCCATCATACTCTTTCCCTCAATTGTGCCTATGACCACGAGCTTCTCAATAGTCTCATAGTTTTTTTCTGGCAAGTAACTACATACAAACGTAAGAATTATTTTTCTGCATGTTATCGAAAGTCTTTCTGTAATCCTTAATGAGGTAGTGGATTAATTTTTTTTAATTCTTCAAAAAATCTTATTTACAAAACTGAATGAATTTTTTAGATATCTTGAAATATGGCAAAGTTACAGATGTTCAAAGTTGCGTGTTTTAAAAACGGTCAGTTTATAACGTTTTATCATGTGACGTCACATGTGTCACGTCGACAAGTCGGTACTCGACACTCTAGTACTAATATCGTTAGTACTGGCCGGTACGTACTAGAAATATTGATAATATACGGTGGATATTAATAATTCTAACGTTTTTCAACAAGCCCAACTTTGAACGCCAATATCTCCAAAAGTATTGCACATTTTAAAAAAATTAGAAAAGCATGGTAATAAAGATTTTTTTTAACATACTACAAAAGGCTATTGGTGACATGCACCACTACCTCATTCTTAGAGGCACCTGTGCATCTTGCGGTTCACAGTATATGCGTAATCCACCTTCCAGCACCACATCCAAGTTTTCATTCCATTTAGTGCTAAGGTATGGATAATTTATCTACGTCACTAGTTCAACTGAATTGTTATATCGTAACACGCACATAGTTTTGATCTTGTTTATATTAGAGGATATATAAAAATACTTATGTATGCACTATATTAGGAATAAATAAATAAATAGTTAGGATACAATCTGGGTCAGCCACGTTAAATCTTTTCATACTCAAAAGTGGTCATGTATTATTAAAACTTGAGCTAAAGTAGATGTACATGGCACATGGCATGTGCATGGCAAAAATAATATGCATCAGAGTAAGTAATTTTTATAAATGTCACGTGCTGTGAATTGTAGGTATTCATCACTCAAGTAAGAAAAACTTTATTTAGCGAAATTCCGAATTCTATTGGACGGCATCGGAGTTGTATGTAACAGCTAATTACGTAATTAAATCATTTTCAATCTTAAAATATATATTTTACAGAAATATGGACCATAGCTGCGTATCAGTATTTTGTCACATAGTGGATTAGCCACTATTAGCAAACGTTGCTTTAATCACGTCGTCATGATAATATATTATTATAAATAGTGAGTAGACATACATACCTCGTAGAAGTCTAATAAATTCTATATCCTTGTACTATTAAGAAATAAAAAATAAATTACTAAAAATGTTGCGTCGAACGCAGATGTTTCTACTCAAAGAACCGATACTTCGCTGACAATGTGTCTCAACATTGTATAAAGCCAGAAAAGCGGTTGACAGTAAAGGTCAACCTTGTTAGAATGACAATACGGCCGATGACAGTTGCGTTATGGTTAAATCTGGCTTAGTAACTGCTTTGGCTGTCAGTTATATATTACTTAAGATTAATACATATCACAGCTGATGAACGCAACTCACGATTTTTTTGTTTCTTTAGTATACCATTACGGCGCTAACCGCTAGCTAGTGTGGGAGATTTTTTTTGTTATTCCTATACAAAAAGATGAAAAATCACATAACGAACAATTTATATATGTTAATTTACATTGCTGGGCGTTACTTGTTTCACAAGTGAGCAGTAAAAACTTCAAAATTTGACACTGATTGTTCGTTCGGGCTTAAATTCCGAGCGTTTAATTATAACAATATTTTTACAGATTGCAGATAAATTATTGCTCTAGTCTACGAGTTTATTGAGGTATGACTTTGGATCGTAGGGTCATTTACGTATTTCAAATATAAAGCTAATTCATAATCGCTAGACAGAAATTATGATAAAACACCTACAGACATTCGAATAAGCTCACAATATTAATTTAATATAGATTATTGGAGAATCTAATTAAATATTTTTTAATGAACCGAACCATCAGGTGTAAAAAAATAAAACAAATTAAATATATCAATTAAAAAGATAAAGGTAGATATGGATTTGAAAATTTGTCGTCAAAAATACTGTCGCTGTAGCACAGTTGGATAATGCACCTTCCCCGGATTGGAATGCGATCCAGGTTTGAATCCTGGTAGCGCAACAACAATATTTTTCGATGAAATTGATTTTGTATGTATACTTTCTAATTAATACATTTAATTAGTATTTAAAATATCGCATACCTATGTTATGATTAATTACAACTTCACAATAAGTATGTGTTCTCTTTAATAATATATAAGTTATATCAATTTGTCCAAAAATTTAATAAAAATGAATTGTTAATACGGGCTTCTGCTTTCGGTTTACTCAAAGGTATTTGAGATTCCGTAAAAACAAAGTAGATGACTTTTAAATAAAGGAACGATAGATGTATTAATTTGAAAAGTGTAACATATGGGTTAGAAAATTTGTCGTCAAAAGTACTCTCGCTGTAGCATAGTTGGATAATGCATCTTTCCCGAATCGGAAATAGATCTAGGTTCGAATCCTGATAACGTAACAACAATATTTTTCGATAAAATTGATTTTATGTATATATCTTGCTAATTAATACATCTAATTAGTATTTAGAAAGATAAACATAAAAAATCAATTTATCGTCAACTTACACGATTGGCGTGGTGCAATGGTAATATATTTCCCCAGATAAGAAAAGATCTTGGTTTTAAATACTGCCACCAAAATATTTATTCCATAAATTGATTTTTTCTGTATATCTTTTTAATTGTTACAGTTAATGTGTATTAAAATACCACAGAACTATGTTCTGCAAAAACTGTAACTTTACAATAACAATACGTTCTCCTAAAAAGTATGTTACTTATTCCTGACGGTTTCTCCAATTATAATAAAACTTAAAGGAATAAACTTCTTTAAAAAAAGGAAAAATTAATATTTTTACAAATCATGTAGACAAATCAATTTATTTAACATAATTTATATAATTCTGATTTTATTTACTTTATTGTATATGGGATTGTAATAATTATAATTATTTTAAAAGTATCGTCTGGCAAGAATCGATGATGATATTGATTAACTAATATATCATAAATTTAATTTTAAAGTGTTCAGTACACCACTGATTTTGAAGATTTTGTAACTAAAAATTGTTAAGTTTAAACATAAAAACTTGGTTAACACTGATTTCATATTTTTATCGATTTTAAGAAAAACTAATTAATGTAAAGTTGTGGAAAAATAATTACTGTCCGATGATGCTTACTTGAAGATGATGTCGAAGATGAGATTTTGCAATGTTGGTAGCATAGCTACAGCTAACCTAACTTTTTGTTGTGTTTTTAAATAAATATATAAAAAGAGAAAATAGTTAAACTATAATATCTTATTATATTTGGAGAAGAATATCGTGTAATATGTAGAAATGCTTAATATATATGTATTATTTGTATTAAAATAATATAGATAGTTCAATAAAACATATTTTTTAGACGATCTGATAATTAAAACATGTACCGATTTTTCCCTCAGAAAATCAGTTCCAGTATATATTTTGGATAGAAATTTAACATGTGCAAATGTATAATTTTTAAGGTAACTCTATCATGTTTGTATGTAAATTAAGATTTGATATTGATATTTTAATACTTAAGTAAGTTTGAAGATTTAGTAGAAGTCACTTACCTTTGAAATACAGGCAATGAAATTATGAAAAAAAGACAAAATTAAAAAACAGTTGCCACACAGCAAAAATGTAATTTCTCTTTCAATAAAAATATTGTGATATTTGCTGTTTATTATGATCCTTTTTACATAGTGAAATCACTTTATCAGTATTATTATCATTCACTTGTTAACGTTCGCTCCGTACAAACCGGTGGCTGTCCGATGCTAATCGAAATTATGACTTATTATTCAATTACCTAGCGACCTTCTTGAAATGAAAAAAAAAATGGACAAGTAAGCCGATTTCGAGCAAGGGCCGGTCGTGCGAGATTAATCTTACTCTATTTGGTAACACATAATAATACCGGGTATCTACTTCCTCAGGGGTGGATTAGTTCATGCGTCAATAGAACGTAACCCAGTAGGTTGATGTCCAATAGAAAATTATAACAACCTTTCAATTTAGAAATATTCCGTAACACTTTCCAATGATGTAATTTGAGAAAGGATTTTAAAAGTGTGGTGCAATCGCACCTTAGGTGCAAGAAACTCCAGAACAGGAAAGAGGGCCTCACCGCTTCTCTTGGGTCTCTCAATCACCTCCAGATGCAGTGGACTGTATATAGAATTAGATCACTATTTCGTCAAAGCGACCTCTCAGAATAACAAAGTTCGATCTGATCCAAGGTTCCACTGTTTGAGATGATGAGCTCTAAAGTGTTTATTGAATTTCAACATACATTTATGTATATTTTGTGTTGAGTATGCAAATATGATAAGTTTTAAGGTCTTAACTTATTTTCAGTATTATCAATGACCATAGTGAGATGACGAAAATTAAAAATATTAAAAAAAATTGTTAATTAACAATAATAATCCATAAATTGAAATAAATAACTAACGCAATTGTAACCTTTAACTCTTACTATTTCATTTAGTATCCGTTAAATAGAGTTGATGTGAATGGAAGAAATAAATAATAATGCATTTGGAACCCTTTTCACGCAATAACTCAAATTAGCCTAAAATGTCAGTTGGAACCTTGTTATTTTAACTCGATAGAATTCAGACTATCAAAATTAATTGATTAACATAGACTAAGCACGTCCAGTGCATGGATGCTAGCCATCCTGAAAGACAATTCCAGTTCAACGACCCTGCAGAAAAATATTGCACTGGCAGCCTTACAGTGAGATGATAGAATTGTGCAACAAACCAGGCAATGTGAATGAGAAAGTAAATATACACGAATGATGAAGATTCGTTGAGGAAGCCAAGGTTAATCCATTACTATCATGTCAATGATGTACGTAGGTAAATATGAATTGAGGAAATTTCACTATTAATTGATCTTTTTCTTAACCTTTTAAATGCCATAAGCGCGATAATACGTCAAACTGTGTATGTCACGACAAGCTATAAGCATGTTAATATATACGTACTTTTCGACCTTGAAAATTTGCAAGGGTCTAAGTAATATTTTTAAATCATTTTGCCATCTGATAACGACAGGTCCCAGCTTTGATGGATAAGTCGAGACCCTTAAAGCATAGTTTTACCCTATATGGTGTCTTTCATTTCAAATAGAATTGGCAGGCAAAAGGTTAATTTAAAAAAATTCAACATTGAATTTATTTTCACAACAAAAAATGGAGATACTCAATAAAGCTGTTATCATAAATACAATTGTTTTTAAAATGAAATGTATAAATAAATTATTAAAATATATGTATTGTGTAATAAGCTCAATCCGCCTCTATACTTACTATTCAATAGTTGGCTGACGAAATTGTATTCAAAAACCTTTTGTTCGCGATGCGGCTTCAAGGTCTAGGATAATCAAACTTATCAACAACAAAAAATCTTAACACTGTGTAGAACACAACGGATCATTGACTTCACGAAGTTCCGAGTAGTGTTTGTTGATGAAGCCCTTTTTAATATGGGCAGGCAATGTTTGGAGTTTTCGCTGGTGTAAGGCTCAGTAGTCGATGTATAGTAGATAAATAAAAGCATTAAACAAAATTGATTTCATTCAATCCACGTTGTATAATATGTAAATGTTTCAAGTCATACAAATTTTTATATCATGTTTGCTTAAGTGTTTAAGGGGTTAAAATAAAGATTTCGATTTAGATTGCAATTTAGACTTCAAAAAGTGAAGAGTTCTTACGTAATTTGAGCATGTTGTTAGAAGAAACGATGAGATTCTCGAGAAGCTTGTCATCACAGGGACAGTTGACTTGAGAGTTTGATGTCTACCATTCAAATTGTCTGAGATACAAAGTTCTTGCAGATACAGAGGCGCCATATTATGTTTCCCCTTATACATCAACCAGCAGAATTTAAATTCAACTTTTTCAGGGAATCTGAGTGATGTAAAAGGGATGTTATATGAGAAAATTTGGTAACTACATATATTATCCGTGCTGCCGCATTTAGAATGGATTGTAATCTATCCAGCCGAAAAATTGGCAGACCAGTATAGATATTGTTACAATAGTCCACACGTGACACCACAAATGCATTTATAAGTAGACGGATTGCCTCAAGAGGAAGATGTCTCCGAATACTTTTAATATGTCTCAGTTGATAAAAGCATGCACTGACAGTTTTTGCTGATTTGTGTATTCATTGAAAGATCTGAATTAATGTGCAAGCCTAGCAACTTAACTGCAAATTTAGCATTCGCAGATATTGATTCCTGATAGTTCAGTCCAGATAATCCAGAGTAGTTCTGTTTTGGATGGATTTGATTATGATCAACATGGAAGAATGAATACGTATTACGCACCAAGTTCCAAATATTTCAGAAACCACGATGCTAATAATGAAGTAGTGAAGCATATCTTAAATAAAATAATAAAAAAA
Source organism: Eubasilissa regina (assembly GCA_022840565.1). Lineage (NCBI taxonomy): Eukaryota > Metazoa > Arthropoda > Insecta > Trichoptera > Phryganeidae > Eubasilissa > Eubasilissa regina. The sequence goes on from JAINEB010000009.1 coordinate 24,618,989, forward strand.
TCCTGATTACAATGCTCTTTGATTTTGTTCAAAATGTGAAATACTTTTGGAAATATTAACTTTCGGCTTGTTGAAAAATGCTTGGTTTGTCAATATTCACCATGTGTTCCGGTCCTGAATCACCCTCACAGCTGACTGTAAGGTTTCTCCAGTCAAATGCAACGCATCTATCTACCGTTTTATCATTATTCTTAGGCTCAAAGTTGTGCTAAGATAATCTACTTTTCTAGGCTATCACTTTGACTCATATTGTGGCATAAGATGTAAAAAAAAAATTGTTCACTACTATAGATAGTGTTTGTTGTAGTTGTAATTGTTGCAAAGTTGAGGCATTTGTGCGAAGGACTATCCACGAAATGCATCTTTCAGCAATACTTTACACTTTACTGTTATAGCGAACTGACAAATTTTTCATAACTTAATTAAATAGTGATGTGCAAATAGTTGTTTTAAAAAGAAAAAATTAATGTTTTTAAGTATATAAACTGGTTTAAAATGCCTAAATATGATGACATTCGAAAACCAAAGGATGTGGAATTACGGCGATTTTAATGTGTAGGTACGGTTGATAAACGAGAAATAAATGATTAATAGGGTCAGTGCCCGTGAATTAATAATCCATCCAATGACAGGTCAGCTTTTTTGAGTCTTATTGATTGCATCGATTTTACAGAAAAAAAAAACAACGAAATGAGCACCAGTTGCGCAACATTTTATTGGGCGAATATATTTTCATTAATGAAAACACATTCTTATTATGAAGTTGTAATTATTCAGAACATAAGTTTGTGATATTAATATTGTTAATATTAATTCTAGCGTCTGCTATCAGTTTACTCAAAGGTATTTGAGATTCCGTAAAAACAAAATAGATGGCTCGCAAATAATATAACGATAGATGTATTAATTTGAAAAAGTGTACCATATGGGCTCGAAAATTTGTCGTCAAAAGTACTGTCGCTGTAACGTAGTGAGTTAATGCACCTTCTCCGGTTTGGAAAGAGATCCAGGTTCGAATCTTGATAGAGCAACATCAATATTTTTCGATAAAATTGATTTTGTATGTATATCTTTATAATTAATACATTTAATTAGTATTTAGAATATATTTTCCGCTTTATACAGTGTAAAAACACTTTTTATTTATCAGTGTGATAATAATCTTATTTGTTCAGCATTGAAGAAACTTCACTGGTCGTATTTTTTTGTATATCATGTTATTATATCTCAGTTATTATTATTGTACCGTCTATTTCTCAAAAATAAATAAATAAATATTACACGAACACTAAATGTAAAACAGCCAGCATAGTCGTCTATAATATAAAAATCATAAATATATACCATTATATAATGCAATTTTATAAAAATTTTTGTACTTTAATAATGAATGTAAATCTGTTTGGTTTTGTAAATTATAATAAATAACTAAATTGATAGATATCACAGCAGAACATTTAAATAAGTACCAAGTGTGAATAAGTATATGGGTATGTAAATATTTCTTAAAGGATCTCTTTATATAATAAAATCAAATATTCTTAAAGGGTAGTACTACTAGAATTGACGTGGGACTTATTCACCAATAAAGAGGTACCTATTGAATACCTAACATCCAAGTACTGAAAATAAGTCGACAGAGTTTATTACAGGACCAATAAAATGTCGATAGACTTATTTTAACGACTCGTCATTACTTTACAAATGACACCATCAATCTCGACAAGACTTACATAGAAAGGTACTTACGAGAAATATAAATTTTGAATTGAAACGATTGTAACAGACAGAAGAAAAAATATTGATAGAACAATGGTGTATTGTTAACATAATGATTCATCTTGACACGTACCGTTTAATTGAATTTAATAAAATTAACCAAGTCCATACAATATTAAATATTTTATAAACGTACCTGAAAAAATTACATAAAATTATAACGCTTTATCTAGAAGTATACATTGTATATAATACAAAACACAATATATGTATATGAAGTGAAGTCGCTTCTTTTTTATAGATGGTTTCCTTCCTGATGAAACGTTTCGGCATAGTAATACGTGCCATAGTTAAGGTTTTGCCTCAAAAAGTTACGCTATAACCGTACTTGCTCGCAGGAGATATAAATCTCCCACAAACTTTGAACTCCCTCTAAATTGAAAATACAAAAAAACGCTATCTTACCTAGAAAGAACATCCTTAACCTTAAATTAAACGTATGAATATTTAAGATTAATTTAAAGTTTCTGCGATATAAATACATATACCTACATATAATACATTTTTATACCTAACCTACCATCCTGCCGTATCTTCGCAGGCGTAAGCAGAGTAGATAGAACTTCACATTCTTCTATCGTCTCATTCACTTTCACACATCAAATCATGTAAACTCTCGGTTGGTTAACATAGGTTAGAATAATTGGACTACATTGTATAAGACCCACCTTAAGTGGGTTAAAAAGTAATATGCAAATACATATTCTGATTAATGTTTTTAGAATTAACTCCAGACGATTGAAAATAAACTAAATTCAAACAATTCATTCAATATTATAAGGTTTTATCATTCTTTTATTTCTGTATATGGCTTGGTAGGCTTGTCACGTATTTAAAACAAATTTTTCTATTTTTAAGTTTAAACTGTCCTTATTTTGTTCATTGATTTTAGTTTTCACGGCTATAGATAGAGCTTGCTAAGGATGAATTTGTTGAAGGATTGAGGTATTCATGTATCGTGCTTTTCATGGGATAGTAACCCTTTTCTCCAGACAGAGGCAACACAACACTCGCATAAAAACCTAATTTAACCACATAAATAGATCAACAAATGATTAAGTTAATTAATGATCCAGTAGGAACATATATAGGATAATAAAAATCAGAAAGAATAAGAAATTCTGTAGGCATATTTCAAATATGCATAAAAGCATGTAATTTCAAACGTAGCATAACATTGATATTCAATAATAAAATGAGTATGTATAATTATAAGATTTAATGTATAGATATACAATTATAAAATGTAAACATTGTGCTATTTAAATTTAAACTGCGGATTCATGTTGGCTAAAACATTATTACTGTTTTAAAATTATTATATACTCAAGATCTCTGGGTAGATATTAAAATAGAAGATTTCGTAAACTATGTGAATAATAAAGAACTTTTCACATACGAAACGTAAATATTTATGTAGAGTCATTAGTATGCTAATACTGACCGCTGAGGGTTAAGATTCACGTTGGATTCGCGAGGGTAGCTAAATTAGAACCTCCAAATTATACATCTTATTGTTGAGACTACTCCGTTATGAATACATAATATACCCTAATAACATAGCATTATTAATGAGCGGTTTAGAGAGACTATTGGCCTTCTCTGTCGAAAGGTGTATATCTATTTGAGCAGGTAATTCTGAAATGAACAATTTTTTAAATATTCAACAGCATTATTTACTATTCCCTGTAGAAAATAACAGTAACATCAATAATAATTTTATTAAAAATATTATTAATAAAATGATAAACCTGATTGTGATGATAGTATTATTTAAAGTTATCTTTGTCGTAGGAGATACACTTGTAGGCTTACTAGATAGATGTCGACAGAAATACCTATCAAAATGTATACATAGGGTGTCCAGCGGAAAATTTTTACGATTAAATTGTAATTGCTTGTATACCATCAAGGTTTGGTAAGTGAGGGGGGGGGGTATTGTTTGACGCTCATAATCAAAATTGTTTACATTGTCCAAAAACGACAGCGTGGTGCGCAATTTATGCCCGAGGAATAATTGGCCCTTATTTTTTTAACCAGCGAGAGACAATCACTGCTAACGTGTATTGCCAAATGATCGACGAGTTTTTGGTACCGCAACTGCAGCTGTTTCCCGGGTTTAAGAACAGAATATAATTTCAGCAAGACGGGAGCACTTCATACACAGTTAAAGTTTCAATGGAGAAGCTGAGGGGAATTTTTCCCAATAAATTAATCAGCAAGTACGGAGACATACCCTGGGCACCTTGATCACCGGAATTACACCGTGTGACTTTTTTTTTGTGGGGATACCTTAAGTCGAAAGTTTATAGCAACAATCCTCGAACAATTTAGGTCCTACAATAAAATATCCGCCGTGAAGTTGCTGCCATTGAACCAACGCTCTGCTCTCGCAAATTTAAGAGTCCATTTGCAAGAATTTCTTGAGAGAAATGGACGGCATTTAAATGATATTATTTATAAAACGTAAAATCCATAACGTTAAACTCCATTTTGTATAAACGAAATATGACAATAACATTGTAATTTTTTAAAATTTAATATTAAACTTGAAAATTTTCCGCTGGACACCTTTATATATTTTATAAATATGGGACGTAACGAATTTTGAGAAAACGTTAAACTTTAATAAAAAACTTTTCTTAAAAATTGATGTACTAAATATTTCAGCAATGTTCGTTAACCAGATTGATTTCAAAAAGAAGACAGTAACAAAATCTATTTTTACAACCAGGTATTTAAAAAAGATGTTTTATCAATTTTTAATGTAACGAATAATAGAACGAGCTATCATCACGTTCGTAGCATGACGTGAAATGCAAAGTTTGGCGACTTAATTCGCTCATGACGTACACAAGTATTTATGATTACAACAATTCATTAGTGCTCACTGTGATTATCTAAACCGTGATGGTTGCATTTTTACATCAGATAAAAAATATAACGCAAGTAATGCTTTATTTTCCGTTGAGTATTGAACCCGCCCGTGTTGATAGCCCTTAACCCCGGGATCACAATGCAAGGAACTATCTTTAAACCATATCGGAGTCGTCATAATTTATTCCTAGGCTATTTGAAAACTTTTCCTAATGCAAACAATAAAATATCAGAATAATTTATCTCTTGAATAAAGATTTATTGCTTTTATATTTTCTTTCAGTATTATTATTTTTATTACCAATACGAGAAAATATAGAACAGAATTATTGTAGCCTCATCGTCCTTCAAAATCTTGTAAAGCTAAGAGAGATTTGGAATTTTAATAAAACATATACTGCCTGTTGCATTATTCCTACTTCCAACACTCTGTCGTTTATTTCCGTATGATTAAAGATTGAAGAACCTTATATTTTATAAAGTATTGAAATTTTTTTTAAAAATCCGTTTTTTTTTGACAGATTGAAGCGTAGGTATGTCTAATCCATAGGAATCCAAATCATGAATAACTGCAGATAAAGTTCATAATCCATGCATGACATACAAATATCCTAAATATTTTAAGACAATAAGGGGAATAATATGTATAACAGAATACACTTTTCTCTGTGGTGAAGTAATTAAAAACACTAGAAAAAATAAAAATAATTTTTTTGTTCCAAATTAACAATTAAGGAGAATGAGCAATATATTAAAATCTTTCTCACAAAAGTACAGAAGTGCGTATTTTTTTCAAAGTTATTAAAGGTGTATTAATTTGAAAAATGTATATGTATATGAAAAATATAAGTTCGAAAATTTGTCAGGAAAAATACTGGCGTTATAGCACAAAGGTAGTGCACTTCCCCGGATTGGAAATAGAGATCCAGGTTCGTATCCCGGTGACGCAAAAACAATATTTTTCGACAAAATTGATTTTATATGTATATATTTATAATTAATACATTAATTTAGTATTTAAAATATCACAGACCTATGTTCTGAATAATTACAACTTCACAATAAGAATGTGTTTTCCTTAATAAGTTTAACTTGGTTTAGGGTAAGCACATATCACACGTTCGAACGACTATGTATAATACAATTTCGTTTTTGAACTGAACTTGTATATGTGATTATTTTATATTGATAAATGATATTTTTTTCTGAATTCTACGCATTATATATAAACATACTGGTGTACATGTCTCACGGTAAAATAAATAAATTTTATATTATTCTTATATTTTATACACGATATGATATAATAACTCGTTTGTTCAAACGAGAGGCAGAAAATTGTAAGAAATTAAAAAGATAGAGATTTCTTATTATACGCTCACCAGCTCTTGGAAGGGTAGGGTTTGTATGTAGCAAGATTTGATTAGTCGATGGTATGACGTTTATACACAGGTTGTAATCAAATTAATTAAGATCTTTCATCTTCAATATACATAACATTATTTAGTACGTATTTGTTTTTCATTTGAAAATCAGACTAGTAAAATGAAGGGGTACTTTCAAAATCGTACTATATGCCTTAGAGCTAACTAACTTATCATCATGCCGTTTCTCCCTCGGGCGTAGACAGAGAGGATAGAGCGCTACACTCTTCTGTCCTGACATACGATTCTCGCCGTATCCACATTCACACATCTTCTCATATAAGCTTGTCGATTATTAAGACTCCTAATAGGACCATCTTTCAGTATCTGGTTTACCTGGTCGTGCTAAGTTTCCGCGGACGTCCTCTATTTCTGGTGCCATCAAGATTCGCGTCATATACTTTCTTTTCATTCTCTATTAATTAATTTTTTTCGTATGACTTTCATGATCCTTTCTTAATCTTACTCCCCTTATTTCTGTCATAAATGGATCTGCCACATATACGCTTTAGAACTTACGTCCACTGCATTCTGTCTACTTTCGTACCTCTTCTGCTAGCTTCAGATCTCACTTGCATACATCATTGTCGATACTAGGACTCCATTGTGTACCACTAATCTTGCCTCGGTTAACAAGTTTCCATTAGAAATTACTTCATTAAACGCGCCTATCACCCTTTTCTCGATATATTTCTCAATCTTTTCATTCCTATCAAGCATACTTTCTAAATACACACAGCTCATCTACTTGTTTCAAATATTTATTACCTACAAGTATTTTGTACGTTGTTTTGCTCTCCTTCTTCTCGAATACTATCACTTTCGACTTGTCAGCATTCATAACAAGGTCGCTTTTCTTGCATACATCGTACATTCTACACCATAGACTACCGTAGAGAAAAATTGCAAAACAAAGATCAGTGGAGGAAAATTCTAAAGGAGATAATGACAAACCAGCGATAGTAACCAATAGTGATGATGATATTATAAATCGATCTATGTGTCTTCGCATTAGTATGTAGATTTGTGGAGATAAGTCAGTGAGAAATTGGATTATTTCTACTTAAAGGTAGGTATATAAAACTACATGTTACATTATAACTATACCGATTTGAATATAGTTTTCTTAACCGTCTAAACATTCCTCCGAAAATATTGTAAGCTATATAATTATAACATCAGGAGGCTGAGCTCTGAAGAAATATGTTATTCAAGAGCTACGTACGATATTAGGTATTACGTACGATAGTTACCTATATCGATACAAACAATGTAGATGTAATAGTCCTTCGAGGAATTATATTCCAGATCAATAGATTACTCCCAATAAGTATCATACTGTTTTCAATTATTATAATTATTTGTAATAAAATCAAAATCTGACGTCATCTTGCGTGGTGCCAGATGCCACTCTCTGTCCGCCTCATATCAATACAATAATATAATTAAAACCAAAAAAAAAATTTACTTTCCTAAAACAATTCGCACTAAATGTGCTTGACCCATTCCCAATATGGACCCCGTGTGATTACAATACTCGGACTCAAACTATCGGACTACTCTGGTCACAAGTTATAATATCGATAAGGATATATTCTACCGGCGTATGCACAGCAGATGAATCACTTTGAAGAGCTGCGAGAGGCTGACTTGAAAGAGGCTCTTTTACGCGACCAATCCATTGATAACAAATTTAAAATATGACGACAGCAATACAGATGACGACGATAGCGATGATGACCGCCTATAGATATAAATATGATTATATACTGTAGTTATTTCATATAAGTATTTTTATACTTATGTCTATAGGTATTAAGTATTAGAGTTTTAAGTACTTTTCAAAATAAATACGTATTCCAGACAAGTCTTATAGTCAATACTTAAATTATTAAACCAGTAAAAATAATTGACCACCTGTGAATTGTCAACATCAAAGTAGATACATATTATTAAAAAAATATGTGATACATTATAAAATAACTCGGTATATATAATACTTAAGCCGTTTGTTATTGTCCCTGAAAAAAAAATTGAAAATTATTGTTTTCTACCGAAATGAATTTTTATCAATTTTATCGACTTGTTTGTTGAACTTCTTGCTCTTGGAGAACGAGTTCTTGATTCGCACAATTATCGTACTTTTCGCAACCTTCCAAATACATTCACCCCGACGCAGAGCGTCAAAACAGGTCCAAGTATTACGCCTCAACTTAACAGTGTCCATTACCTAATTCCTGCCAGTATCGCCGGGCATTACGGCGAGTAACATTGCCCTAAGCCTGTTATCGGCGGCCATAATCCCCAAATGGAATTGCCAGATTATTCTAGAGCCATCAGTCTTGAAGAATGAGTTTCCTAAAATATATTTCAGTAGACAGAATGACGATCAGATAAGAGTTTAATGCCCCCCGTATCCGCTTGTCATTGCCTGTAGGTCGGATGAGGTGTTGCATCAGTTGAAAAATAGCATGCAAATAAATGCAGTGGATCGATACGTATTTTATCATATCGAATCAATTGGCGATAATCAACTGTGCTGTCAGATAGTGGCGAGACAGACGTATTTAATTGTAAAATTAATTGCATCGCTCCTTAATTTTACAATTTTTAAATCATATTGTTATTCGGTAAATATCTATAAGTGCGGTATTTAAGTATGAAGATTGTCACTGTTATGAAGATCGGTGCTCCATAATACTCTAGAAAATGTAATCAGGCGTTTTGTGCATCTTCAAATATTGTTATTCTTTTAAGAATACTACAATAGCTTAGTAACACGAAGATATCGAAATTATGTAAAATTATTCAAGAAACCAATAGTTAGCGTTTATTCTTCAGATGTTATAAATACCTTTATAATTCAATTAAATCTTACACTAACAATACATCCAAATTTAAGTATAAATTTAAAAAAAATATTGTCTTGGTGTACCGATACATAACAAAATACTTTTACTGCTAAAACACGCCAACTTATAATTACAATTTATTGGTATTTTGAATCGCACTAAATTATTATATTTCTTGGAAAGTAAGAGACCGATAATCGAATCGCCGAAACGATCTATTTATACCTGTTCTATATTAAGACTTTTGACTATTTAGTTTTCGACTAATGTACAATAAGACTTCTCAAAATATTTCAGAATCTCCCAGAATTCTCAGAGTCAAAATCTTTCCTAAAACAACTTCTTAATAGTTCTTCACGATGAGGTCTTCACACGAGATCACGGATGTTCCCATCATCACCGATTACTTCTTCAGCGATTTGTGTACGGATAAACTTTCATTAATTTGCTTATTAAACTTCTTGAATATTTTAATCAGATTGATAATGTATAGTGAGTGGCCACTGTGTCGGAGTACTAATGAGTGATTTTTAACCAGTTCATACTTTATACTTGCGGTTCTATTACGGATAAATTTATATTTTCAAGGATACATTGCATGTGAACAAATTCTCCTTTTATTTTTTGCCTACTTTAAAAGGCTGTATTAAAAAAGACTAACTGTTAACCCAATCTTAAACGTATTTTATTTTGTCATACGTAGTTGTAGACGTAAAATAATATTGTATATAAATTAAACATTTTATTTTTAAAGAGAACACATTATTATTGAACATCGTAACATCACAATAAGAATGTGATATCTTTGAAAATATACAAGTCGTATTAATGTTTCCAAAATGTAATAAAAAATAATTATTAATTAATTTTGGCGTCTCCCATCGAATTTAAATCAAAAGTGTTTGAAATTCTGTAAATATAAAGAAGATGGCTTTCATATAATGGAACATCAGCAAAGTGAAAGTGCAATATATAAGTTCGAAAATTTGTCGTCAACTTACTATGTTGGTGTAGTGTAATCGGTTAATGCATTTCTCTGGTTAAGAAAAGATCCAGGTTCGATACGCGGTAGCAGCAAAAATATTTTTCGAATAATTGACTTTATATGTATATTAATTGATACATTTAATTTGTATTAAAAATATTACAGACCTATGTTCTGAAAAATTACAACTTCACAATAAGAATGTGTTCTCTTTAAAGATAAAATTTATAGTTTTACTGCACATCTTTCTCCAGTTTAGCATATCTGGAACAAAGTAACTTTATTATAATATTAAATATTATATACAAATAAAACGCAATAGCTACACGACGATGTACTCAGTGCTCACCTGAACTCTCCATTCGGAGATGACTTTATTGAAATAATATTATATTACGATATATTCTCAGAAATCATCAGAACTTTTGGGATGCTCTTCATTGAGGATATCCGACACATCCCGGCTCAATCCTTTTAATCCTTCCTCAGCTACCAGGAGTTAGTTGGATCCCAACAAATGGTTCCTTAAAGGAGTGACATTTGGCTTACTTGGGAAACTTCAAATGGCTCCTTACCCGTTTCAAGCGGGGTTAGTGGTTCGTTCAAGAATTATCTGGGGACTGTCGTGTTGTTATCCGCGAGAATAAGCTCAACTCCACCCTTTTGTACCTTATAGTTCGGCATTAATTATTGCGCTGCTTATTGTACGCTAACGACCCTTTTAGGATTATTGAAAGGGTTTGCGGATTTAAGAAAACCATTTTTTATTTTTTTATTTCTCACTAATATAAAAAATATTAATATAAATATACTGCTCCTAGAATTTTAAAATAACTTCCAATTTTAGTTTTTCGCTTACACTTTTACGCGTAATAAAAAGTATATTCTTAACTGAACTAATATATGAATTCAATTTGTGGCCGTCAATATTATATATTCATAATAGTTCGAGTTTTCCTTACATATAACACTAGATGCAGATGAGGTAGATCCAACGCCATCTGTTGGCGTCTTTGAGAAATTTTGTAAGATTTGCGATATTCATATTAGCAAATTTTCGTAAACCATTATTAACCATATCAAAATGTATGAAAATTTCTCTACTGTGTAATGAACAAATTTGACTTTAAAAAATATGAGTTAAATGTTGGAACATACATATGTGGTTGAACATGGCTTGAAAAAATAGTAGTGTCATTATCGCTTTACACATAAACTGTTAATAGTTTTACAATTTTTTTTTTTTAAATTAATTATCGTTATTTTACTTATGCAAATGATTTTTTGAAAAGGTACGTTTTTAGTTTTTTCTTAAATAAAGTCTCTGATGCACTGTTCCTTATAACGGAAGGCAAAGAGTTCCACGCTTTTGGGCCTGCAACCGCAAATGCCTGCTCGCTAAATTTAGACTTCTGGCAACGGTTGGTCGGTTCTACAACCCTTCCTGCAGCTAAAGTAGAGGCTGACCTGAGAGTTTGACGTCTACCATTCAAATTGTCTGGGATACGAAGTTCTTGAAGATACAGAGGCGCCATGTTGTGTGTCGCCTTGTACATCAACCAGCACAATTTACATTCAACTCTTTCAGGGAATCGGAGAGAATGTAGCTGATGTTATATGAGAGAATTTGGAAACTCCATATATTATATTATCCGTGCAGCCGCATTTAGCATAGATTGCAATCTATCCAGCTGAAACATTATAATTGTTATAACAATCCGTTGTTATAAAATTGAATACCTTAGTATTTTTGTATTTAATTATTTATTCACATAACATAATGATAAATAATACATAAATAATTAGTAATAATGTGAATGATATCGAAAAAAGTAATTTTATATTCAAAAAAGTATTTTCTTAGGTTTTTCTTATATTTGTTTCCATTTATTACGATAAATGTAATGTGCATCTATGTTTTACAACCAAAAGTAATCATTGTGTGAAATTTCATAGGAACTTGTGAAACGTTTCATAATATTAACGTTTTTTTTTATTTTCGCAATTTTTTTAAAAATAATAATTATTATACTTGTAATTATATTATTGTTTGTGCTTTTATATATTCACTGTATAACTCTTCTTTAATAAATTAGCACATATTCGCAAAATGTTTTAGAGTTTTCATTGAACTCCAGTAATATACAGATACCTTGTTAATCAAAAGTTTGACACAATTTGTGCAATATAAATTATGTAACTTCTATAAAATAATTTAAAAATTAATTCCTCCCTAAAACAAATTTGAGTAAAAAAATTTTTTCTCATCCAATAGAATTAATTCAAGTCTGAAGAGGTTTTAAGGCTCTTATACTAAGGATTTTTGTTATACTAAACATGTTAGAGGTAGATGCACTCATTAAATTAATAATACATATAAATTCGAATGCAATAAAGTACATTAGTTATATCGTTTTTAATTATTATGCGGTAAATCCATGACCACAGTTTATCGCTTAATTCAAGGTAATTAGATAAATGTTTTAAAATATAGCTTTAGTAAAATGATAATTCAATATTTAAAATAAATTCAGTATAATATCCATACATGAATGTGATAATTTAAATAAAATATAATTTACCAAATTTAAAATATGTTTTATTAAATCAAATCTCATCCAACGTTGACAAAAATAGTTGTACCCATTGAACTAATTATGCGTGTTATTTTTTTTTTTTAATGTCAAGTATAAAATCTAATAATAAAATAATTTATTATTATTCATGAACACTTAGATCTTAATAATAATAAATATTATACAGAAATTCGACTTTAAGAACGATGGACTAACACACAATGGATTAAATATTAATAATTATTATTATTATTACTTCTCTTTCTAATTACCTGCTTAGAAAAATTACACAGCAATGAAATATGAGTGTTCTATCCACAGACCACCAAATATATAGACACGAACTAAAACAAATTCCTCGTCCAAATATGTTCATTTTGGTGTCACTCACATGATCACGTCGGTACCACTTACGCAATCAAATAGCTCCGCGACCTTTAAAAAAAATATGACTCGATTGGAACGAAAATGTAAACGCTGAAAATATAATATGCATTAATGTAATCAATTTAATTTTCGATGCGTAAATACTTTTACTGCTGCATAAATGTATCATAAACTATCAAATTTATGTTTTATTTATTTATGAATGTGTGTAGAATGCCCTTCGTCACGCAACTAATATTCCAAACCCCTCTTCTATATGTACACTTTATTTCATGTCTATTCATTCACTGGTTTGTGGTTCTATCCTAAATATATACAATTATTATTTCTAGACAAACGAGTAAATTGTAAATATATCAATTTTAAAAAAAAAGTCCACAATATTAAGTAGAAAATGAAAAAAATAATTTACCAGAGAAAATTGAAATCGTAGAAGAAAATAGATATTTTTTAAATTGCCATGAAAGTATGTGAAGTTTACTTTAAAAAAAATTGGACAGCTAATAAATCAAGTTAGTAATTGAGTTATATCTTTCAGTAACTGATGATGCCCTGATAAGGTATTAGACTACCAGAAAAAGAGAGGTTACTGAGATCTAAGAACCAAACTACTAGGCAATTACTGAACTTCTTATTCTTCTTCTTATTTTAAACAGGCAATCCACCCTTCAAAATTACTGAACTTATATCCCATAAAAAATATAAATATTATTGTTATAGATACCCATGTACAGTAAAACCTCTATACATCGTTTTTAAATGGATCTATTAAGATATACTATGAATGCGGTAGAACAATTAATGCGGAATATAGAAAAAGGTAATATTTTTCAGACTTAAATGTTTAATATATATTCTTAAAAAGATACTTATTTCACATGTAAATGTATGTATTTAAATAAAAATAAAACTAAGTAATAAAAAGAAACCTGCACAGAAACAAAAAAATAATTAATTTAACTTTATATTGTATAATGTCAAGCGCCAGTTAGTATCAGCATTCTCTCTCTCTCTCTAGAATATTCCGCTCATTGTTTACGAGTGCCGTTAATAGAAACAAAGCATTTAGCTACGGAGTATGCTGTGTAATTTAAACGATTAATGCGGTAAAATGATGCATAGAGGAATGATCCATGCGATCTATTTTTGGGTGTTTTGTATAAAATTAATTCAGAACTGAAAGAAATGAACGATAGATGCGACATTATTCGAGGAACGATCGATCGAGATTTCGTCTTATTTGAATATGAATTGATAATATTATATAATAGTTACATTCATTTTTATTCCCTTATATCTTCAATGTTACATATATATATATATATATATATTTTATTTCAATTTAACAGAATATAAAATTTTTAGTATGTATACGATTCATCATTGATATAAAAAAAACATATTAAGAAATTTTTCAATTAAGGTGTTTATTGTAATTTAAATTAATTATTACTTGTGTCTAATTTTAAAACACCTGAACACACAGCAGATGATAAGTGACTTAACAAACCAGTTAATCAGTGCCACGGGTTCTTGACCGAGGTCAACATTGAAATGACTGATAATGGAATTCATAATGAACGATAACTAACAAATGTGTGCGCCAAAAATAAGATAATGCAAAACAATGCAAAATTAATGTAAGTCCTATAAAATTTCCATTTGGTAAATGTGTATAAAATAGCTTTATATTATGCTAATAAAAGTATATTAACTTGAATGACATACTCATACCGAAGGGTGAATTTTAACCTTTATCTACTAGTCAAATTGCATACAAGGGACACCTTCACAATTCCAAAGTGTAAAAACTTGATAAAATCACTGTTTTCTGAAATGCTTGAAAATAAAATGAGAATTGGTTTTAGAAATATCCAAATAAGGAATATTAATTTCAATTTTTTATTTTGATTGATCTTTGATAAAATTGGCAATTGTTGTCCAGAGATGGCAGTATAAAATACAAAATCTCTACAAGTTTGAAAAGTTTACTGGAGTTTTAGGCTGGCGTGCCATTAAGTGAATAGTTTTGTAGATTTAAGTCGAATAATACTTTGAAGATATACCACCTTAACGTAGTTCCTTGTTAAATGTTGTATGAATGACTCCAATCGTATCGGCGTTCGTGGAGTCTTAACCGCCATGTCAGAAAAATCTGCACCATCAGTTTGTGCTAAGTGACTTAAAAAATATTGTAGACAATAATAGTTCCATTTATAATCACACCATCCATAAGAATACACATAGAGAGTTTAGCCACTATAGGAAAATGTTAAAAGTGATAAATGATTCTATCGTTTTCAGAAAATATTCATTACATCGACATCATCCCTAGATATATTTATTCATTCATTCACTTTCTTGACCTTTTCTTCAGCGGTGTCGGAGTTGAAGTACTGTCACTATTCATCTCAAATCGCCTCTGTCCTCTGAAAGAATCTCAACATAGTTACGATTTTGTATTCTCTAAGTATTGTAAAATTTCTTCATTAACTTTATTATAGTGTTTTTTAAATGGTTATTAAGGTATTCTGATTAATTTTTATCTTGATTATATTTAAAAATAAATTATACATTTTTATATATTTACGTTGTGGATCTTTAAAATCGGAGAGCTTCATGAATCAAAATGTAAAAATATAGTTATAAATCAATTAAATTTCAGTAACGAATTCCGATCTACAAGATATAGAGATCAAATTGATATCCCAAAACTAAAATATACCGCAACTCAAAATCAATATTTATATCAAGACATGAAATTTTTTAACAATCTCCCCATCACAATTAGAAAAATTACGGACTGTCATAAATTTGTAACTGAAGTAAAAAAAATATGTACACAGACTAACTGAAACATAAATATACTCCTTCTCTATACACGAGTCTTACTTTCATAGACAAGAAACAAATGTCAAAATATATATATATACCCACTGATTATTAAAATTGTATTATATTTTTAATATTAATAAAAATAAAATAAAATGAAAGTGCACATATTGTCGGGAGTTTAAGTAGTCACTAATAAAAAGAAGGATAAATATGAATGTGTAGTGTTTGATTTTCTCTACCCTTGCAAATATATCGTTTTGTTTTTATAACTGAAATTTATTGAACTGATGTGCGTGTTTTTTTATAAGAGGTAATTTCTATTAACCAATGATATTGTACTTGCAGAGATGATTTGTAGTACAGATAAAGATGGTCCGGTATAGACGTATAATAGCCTTCAACAATGTATATATTTATGATAAGTTAGGTATTTTAGAAATGACTGTAATATATTTGTGATTATAATTATATAATATTCGAAATACTGTGTCGGAAAATACGAAAAAAATTAAAAAATAAACACGAAGGTACGAGTGTAATATTATTTAATTCGAGATGCGTACACAGAATACGTATCATATAAATATTCTTACTATTTTCAAACTAAGCTTGTGCTTTGAAAATACGACTATCCTGATAGACTTCTGGAACGAGACTAGAATCCCTGGCCACTAGATCATTAGGCGAGTTTGTAACCACTGGACCAAAAGCACGTCAATTATTGTTATAAGCTGGATAAGCTTTTCAAGAACAACTTTGCATTTTACTCTTTCGTGTGGGTGCTTTTAATTTTTACCTAATTATCATTTAGATTTTTATTTTTAACATAGTATATGTTTTTAGAAGACTTCTCTGATAAAATGTGTCACTAAACTGCCTTATTAAAACGTATTAAGAAACATTTTATAAGAGGTTTTGATCTGTATCATGGCGAGGAAGAATGAACCAATAAAACATTTTACTATGCTTATATATCTAATACATATGACCGAGATATTTAATGTGTTTGTTAGCTTTTTGTTAATTCTTTATTATATTATAGACAAAATATTTCTTACACTCGTGTATTATATCTAATAGTAGCTAGGTAACAAAAAAAATTAAATGCGTAATTGTAAATATAGGATTTAAATGCGGTCATCTCAGGAAGGAGAAAAAAAATGGCTTTGGCTATACTTTGAAATTCTGAAGTTATTTGAAAACGTACATACGATGTATTTCTAACACTCGTGTATTACATCTAATAGCAGCTACGTAACAATGACAACAAACATTTCTAATAAATATATATATATATATATATATATACATATAATTAGACAATATAAATTATTATTTCCAAATGTGTATATAGATACATAAATTGTATGTGACCGTATTGTAAAGACCACTTCGTTTTGTTGCGCCAGCGATCCATGACACTATACGAGTACATACGTTATATCGATTGCGTAAAATATTTTCATTGTTGAAAATTGCGTATAAATTCAAGGTTAACTATTTTCATTGACATGCACAAATAAAGTACTCGTTTTCGTCTGCCTTCTAAAAGGTTCAATTCAGGCCGAGCATGGGCGGGGTTGCCTAACGAGACGCGGGGGAAATCATCCGCCTACGGTACTGATGTTGGCTGAAAGTTGATATGGAACTCGGCCCTGTCGAGAATAGGCAGCAGGCACTAGGCGTCCTTAGTTTTGCCAATTTAACCCTTAGGCCCACATTACTTTCTCTACTAGATAAAATAATCAGTTCTGGCGTGAGCCGGGATAACTAACATTTTGGGCGAGTCTAATTTTTAATTCACTTATTAACTTTTGTGAAATTTCAAAATAATTTTTTGTCATAACTCGAACGATATCTATTTGGCACATATGTATTTATATTTAAAAGAAACATTTTTATCTTTTTAATATAATATCTATTACACTAGCTTTATCACATACTTAAAACAAGTCAAGTCTATTAGAAATATCATAAAATGACAATACAATTTGATTCAAATCTTTAAATAATAAGCAATATTCGAATATGTTCAAAAACACACAATTACTGGATTTTCATCAACGAAGTCACTATTATTAAACAAATAATAGATATCTCATAGAGACGAAGCTATTTTTTAAATATACTTAACAGAAAGATATGGAAGTATTGCTTATGAAAAGGCCTACGACCTTTAAATAATAAATTAAAACTGAATGGATATTTGATTTACATCTTAATATAACTTTTTTTTTCTTTAATAAAAAAACAATAATTCGTAAGTTTAAATAATGATTTATAAATTATGAATCTGTTCCCTAAAACACAATTTTGTGTAGGATATCGTCAAAAAATGGAGCCTAGATTAAATTAAATGATAAATTATAATTTATGTTAATATATTTTTTATGCATTTTTATTCATTGTCTTAACAAATAATCAATAAAATTAAATTTAGTCTTTTTTTTTTAGACGAGTATTCATTAAGTTTGTACTCATGTATGATGATATACTATAAATAAGGTCAATTCATAATTGTACATAGGTAACGATTATTTTATTTTATTAAGTATTTATTCATTTAATATTTTATTTTGAAATATAATTTGTACTCCAAAACTAAAATAAGATAATTTTTTTCAATAATCACATGACATATATCGTGAATAATATTAATTAAAAGCATGTAGCGTATCAAAGAGTATTAAGCAAACGTGTTAATTCTTATTAAGGAGAACACGAATTTGTAATTATTCAAAACATAGGTCTGTGACATTTTATTAAATACAAATTAAATGTATTAATTGGAAAGATATACATATAAAATTAATTTAATCGAAAAATATTGTTGTTGCTACCGGGATTTTAACCAAGATCTCGTCTTGTCTGGGAAACATGCATTAACCGATTATGCTATTCCAATACAGGGCATTGACGACAAATTTTCGAACTTATATGTCACACTTTTCAAATTAATACATCTATCGTTCCATTATTGAAAAATTGTCGTCAATATACTGTGTTGGTGTAGCATAATCGGTTAAGGCATGTTCTCCGTATAAAAAAAGATGCAGTTTTGAATAAAATTGATTCTTTATGTATATCATTCTAATTAATACATTTATTTTGTATCTAAAAATATATACATATTAATTCCTTATAAATATACATATCACTCAAAATAATTCTAGCCCATAAATAAGAAAATAATTTCTCTTAGAATATAATTTCTCTGAACATCTTTCTCATTTTTGTACTTTTCATTTACAAATAGAAAATAAAATTAAATTTATTAAAGTAACTTTTCGTGATTTTCTAAAATATTGTCCAAAATATTTTGATAAATTCGCTGAAATGCGGAGAGAATCCACGTCAAAGCAAAAAACTTCTCCGAGTTTTGAGAATATCCTCATTTACGAGATTTAATTCATCTGTCACAGCCACGGGGAGGAGTTTATTTAAAATTTCTGAAAAGAAAGAGACTCAAAATTTCAAATGTCTCATTAAGGTTTTTAACGTTTTGAGAGATTCTTTTATGTCAGTGTACTGAATACAACATGAATATAGATGATACATTTACTGACATTTACATTATGTTTTATCTAAATTAATGTATTTTTTTTAAGAAGAACACATTATTATTGTGAAGTTGCAGTTTTTATTGAACATAGTTCTGTGGTATTTTAATACAAATTCAATTTGTGAGGCGCATTTATTAAATAAGAAGCGGATTTTTTTTTTTAAATAAACACAATTTAATTTTTACAACACTTTTCTTTTTTCGGACGCTACACACCTTAAACTACTTCTCAACTTAGTCGTTATTAACGCACTTATCATAACGAGGCACCAATTGTCGTATATTTTAGTTATAGAACGATACTTAAAATAAACTTTAAGCTTAATTAATGGCACAAATCACCCTTGAAGGGTATATTGCCTATTTAAAAGAAGAAGAAGAAGAAGAAGAGAATATGTATGAATGTGAATGTGACGAGAATTGTGTCTTAGGATAGAAGAAAGTTCTCTATCCTCTCTGCCTACCCCCGCGGGAAATGGCGTGATGGAAAGATAGTATATAAGTAAGAGAAAAATATTTTAGAATTTTGAGCAACTAATATTTTCGTTCCAACTTAATATAAAACAATAAATGAATAGCAACACAAAATATCCATGATTTTGAACGTAGTATCCAGGGAAAAAGTTAAATCGTAGCCCAATTTATGTAATTGAAAGGTCAGCGTTTGCGCTCGGCCACTGCGTATTTCTGTTTTAGCTCGTCATTTCAACGCATCGCGTGACGTCATGGGCGCAGCGCGGTCGTAACCCTGTGTATTTCAATACAATTAGAATTATTATTGTTTCAAATCCGCGAGAATTAATTAAGAGGACATTATTTCCGCTCGTTAGCGACCGCGAGATTACTCACAAGTCCACCGGCAGCCTTAGGAATGGGGAAGCGCCGGTGATGGAAGACACATTGTTCAGTTGACGTTAGTCACCGCAAAATGAGGAAGAGCTAAGGAGAGGAAAGCGATGATTTCACGCCAAGGTCGCTAGGATATCTGCGCGCTATTTAAATGTTAATACGCCCCAGGAAATGTGGTTTAATAGACAGAATTTTATGTTGCAGATCTGCAATAATGTGGAATATAAAACAGTTGTGTTGCTGTGAGGAACAGAACTTATTGTTATACCTACACGAGAGATAATACTTGTCTGTAAAAAATTTGACTTTTAATTTTATTTCTTTATTTTTTTTTGCACTTATTTTGTACTTCATTTACGAAAGTTTTGACGTATAAATAAAATTATTCACGTACTTAATAAATTATCATATGTTGGATAAATATTAACATATAAGTAGATATATACAAATTGATTTTTATCTTACATCTCAATCAATACAGTTTAATGAATTAGCGTTCAATAACATCTTAGTTTGAACAATTTCTTTATGAATTTATTTATGAAAAATGAGTATTTTTTTATCATATCTTGTAAATAAAACCGTTCCCTTCAGACATGTGTGCATGGTAATTTTTTTAACAGAATTTTACATCAAATAACAATATTAATTCGGATGAATCGAGTAATCAAAGATTATCGACAAATCTAGTAAAAATATTTCTGATTTTCCTCAAGACTTGCATCTTGGCCCTGTGCTATTTGTTCTATTTATTAATGATATCGTTATTTTTTTTTGATAATGAGTTTACATTGTACATATATGATACATGACAATTTATAAGGCGTTAGATAATTTATCCAATAGTATTGCGTCTTAGATCAATTAAGTGACTATTGCAAATATATTTGTTTAACGATACCAAAAATTGTATGTATTGTGTTCTGTCATTCGCGTTAAAATGTTGATTAAATTCACTAGTACAATGAGTTATATGCCGATTCATGAAATATTAAAATAATATACTAGAAATAAATATATTTTATCTCAATTCATGGAATAAAGAGACATCCATAAACACCAATCCTACAAAAAATATTTTGTTAATAAAATACCAAAAATGCTAATAAAAAAGTTCATCGAATCGAAGAAGCCGCGATTTTGGCCAAAAGTTCCCACAGAAATGCGCCACAATTAAAAGGCCGAAGAAAATTAAAAATACAAAGAGAAAAAAACTTCCTCTGTATTGTCTCGCGGGTCCCAACTGTTAAATTCTTCAGACCATTTCTATGCCCAGCCATTCAAACAAAACAGCAAAATATCTGATCCTGCAAAAAAAGTTTTTTCAATACTGCGAATTAGATTAAATGTTTGTCAGAGACTCGCGTCTTTTAGTTCCGTTTGTTTATTTTACTTGTTGACAATAAATTGTCGTGTTTGGTTAGGTCTAAGCATTCGGACTTTTCTCGTTAATTATGGACGTTTTGCATGGGGATTGCCAAATTAGTTCGCCCGCTGTAAGCGAAACAATAAAATAGATAACAGAAAATAGGTCACGGCTGGCATTTAAATAATGCCAGTTTAATCTGTTTTAATCCATTTTAATCAATTTTTCAGGCAGTAAGATTTTTTTCACATTATCAAAGCAGTCGTCTTAGCTGTGGAGCGTTTTCTAATCTTAAAATTCATTAATTAAAAAAATAAAGAAATGAATAATATTAAATAAATGTTACTAATGACGCATTGGAATTACAATACCCTAATCCCCAATAAGTACGAAGAATTTTTATTTAATATAGTTACCAATTTTTTATGTTGACCTACAAAATTTACAAAATAAATTTAATAGTTTATTTCACAGGGTCTGACCAGTTTGAAGGGGGTATTACAATATGTGTTTATTAAGAAGAACGCATTCTTATTGTGAAATTATAATTATTCAGAACATAGTTCTGTGATATTTTTTAAATAAATAAAATATATACATATAAAATCAATTTTATACAAAAATATTGTTGTTGCTACGAAGATTCGAATCTTTGTAGCAACAACCGATTATGCTACACCAATACAGTGTATTGACGACAAATTTTCGAACCTATGCATTTCATCATTCATCATTCATCATCAATTACTTCAATAATGACACAAGTAGGTGAAGTAACCAATGTCTGTATAGCATTATTACCGATTATGAATGTCGCATCTCAAGTAAGCAAACCAAGTAAAATATTTGATAAATATTTTGTTTACGATGTAGGTATCTCAATCTTTCACCAATTCGGTTTATATGTATTGCATGAAAAATTTGTTCTCCGTTGCAGAGTTGAGCGCTGAGTTAAGTGTCATTCTTTGTCTATTGTATTTTAATATTAATTCCCACCTGATGCATACACTCGGATTATACGTATTGCAATATAAATTTGTTTCTTAATGTAAAATTGAGCGCGGAGCGATCTGTCATTCTTTGTCTATTGCGTTTAATTTTTAATGGCTGGGGTTCTGTTTTAAATGTCTTGTAATATTATAATTATTTTTTTCTGTATATAAAATACGTCTCGCATCAAAAATCGCATTATTTTTTCAAAGTCCCTTGTAATCCGTTAACTATGTATAGCTAGCATGTTAACGATAAACCAAACAGGCATCTTGTTGATGAAGCGTCTACATTCCAAACTGAAGTAAATTATTATTCTAAAATAATGTCATGTCCTTGCGAATTGTACGATACTCTAATAAAAATATTAAAATGCGCAGAACTAACAACAAAATCAAATTTAATATCAGTGACGTTGAATTCAGGAAATATGCAAAACTATAACCACCTCCACAGAAGGTTGGAATAAAATATATGTCTCTTGAGGTGCAATGAAATGTCACTATATTTGACAGATTAACCTAATACGCAATCGCTCCGAGCGGGAATTTCAGGGATTGGCAACATGCAGATTGCGAGCATTCGTTTAAATGTTATTAAGTAAAACATTGTGCGATTCACTGACCACTGTTGTATATTAAAATTATTTATTCTTAACTAGCTTAAGTACGAGGCGTTGTCTGGACTTTATTTAGAGCCAAGAGGATGGGGTATTTTTTTTTTCTAAATCAGATGTAGATAGTAATTTTCCTCCAATTTTGAACGACAAGTGTGCAAAATTTCATCAAGAAGTACCACAACTCTGCTTTAAGGGGTGGGAAAGGGGGATGGAGGTGATTTTTTAAAAGCTCATGTAGACAAAGACCTTTTTCTTGTTTTGAATGTCAAGTATATCATTTTTTAACAGGATCGGAATAAAACTGTTGATTTCTATAAAAAAACAATCTCATGGTCACTCTCTTAGTATAGTGAGTAAAATTAAGAAAATATCACTAAGGTGGTTTAGTCATATAAAATAGAGGACGACTGCGGAAAATTTGGCATGACCAGGTAAATCATATACTGGAGGATAGTCCTGTTAGAAGCCTCAATAATTGATGTGCTTGTATGAAAAGATTTATGAATGTGGATGGCTATCTGACAGTTTCGATAATTGATTTGCAAATTTAATATATTTAATTCTCTCTTAACACTTTCTACTCCAAATTATTTAATTTAAGTGCCTATAAACCCGGCCGCAGTGTTAACATAACAAAAAAATAACTATTAAGGAAAACACATTCTTATTGTGAAGTTGTAATTATTCAGAACATAGGTCTGTGATATTTTAAATACTAAATTAATGTATTAATTATAAATATATACACATAAAATCAATTTTGTCGAAAAATATTGTTTTTGCGTCACCGGGATTCGAACCTGGATCTCTATTTCCAATCCAACGACAGGTGTATTAATTTGAAAAAAATGTAACATACAGGTTCGAAAATTTGTCAAGAAAAATACTGGCGTTATAGCACAAAGGTAGTGCACTTCCCCGGATTGGAAATAGAGATCCAGGTTCGAATCCCGGTGATGCAAAAACAATATTTTTCGACAAAATTGATTTTATATGTATATATTTATAATTAATACATTAATTTTGTATTAAAAAAATAACTAATTTGATTGTATAATCAATAATAAAATAAATCAGGTATAGACTATTACTTAAGTAGACTTAGTAGTAGGTATCGTCAGAGGATACCGCAGTAAGATATATCACTAGATAAAGTTGATGGTTTTTTAAGAACCGTCAGGGTAAAAAGTGTTTTAAAGAGACTTTAATATTTTTCGTATGTATTTTTTTTCGTTTTTAAATTAAAACAATAATATTATACCAATTCCATAAACCGGCAGTTTACAACCAATTTACGAACGTTTAAAGGTTTCCAACCCACGTCTGATTTCATGGCGCAAGACGTGTTTCCTCAAATCTCCGCGTTTCTCGTAACATAATAATTATGAATACAGGAACATGTCACATCTCGTCTCCGAGGACAACGTCAACCGGTGGATCAGCGGTGTCATGATAGAGCACTCCTCGTGCATAGTCGACGTGATGCTGTCTCCGTGATTGAAACGGTGCCAAACTGCGCAATTCTGGAGTGTTGATGAATACCAGCATGATGAATAAATCTCCCTAATGCTGTCGTAAAAAATAATTATGCAAAATCCAAGGAGGTTGCGAAAAATCTTTCGCCTGTCGTGACCGACATCATCAACAAAAGGCAGATTACTTATAAACTGTTAGTGGGTGTGTCAGAACTATAGCATCGTTAGGATTACTTTCATCATCACAGTATCGTTCAAATTTAATGGCTGCAAGCCGTTAGTGAGCCATTCTAGCAGATTTTAAAGGTCTTAATTAAAGTGTCAAGTCTTGAATTTTGTCGTTTTGTTTTTATTCTATAATTTCCAAAGGAATATGTATTTATATGTACAGGGTGTAACATACCTAGTCCACAATATTTTATAGGTGAATATCTGACTAAATTTCAAGTCGAAAATTTTCATGGAATATGTGCAAATTTTGCTACGTTACGGAAAATATTATTATTGGATTTTTTTACAAAATCACGTTAAGCCTTTAAGTCTGTATTATTTTAAAAAAATATTTACGAAATTTATCCATTATTAATCTAATTATTACCTCTGGCCGTAAATCATTTAACAAAAAAATAGTTTGGTCGCTCGAAGTTCGATGACATATATGTGTTCAATAAATAATTTTGAATCAATAACATATTTCAATTAATAAAAATAATCGTATAATCGAAATGCTTATATCTCTGACATAGTTGACACTTCTATACACATATTCTATTAACATTTTGGACACGTAATTTAGTCAGATATCTACCCATAAAGTACTATGAACTAGGTTTATTACATTCTGTATAACGTAGAAATTCTTACATTACTCTAGTTATAATATTTTTATTGTTAAAATATCAACAAAATACCAATATGAAACAGGAATACATAGTTTTATATAAATTATTTACTTTTTGATTTTATAATGCGGTATGCGAATCATGACATAAGTTTTCTCCTTTATGTCGTGGCCTCAATCGGATGAGACTCGGCTCATAATGCTCTTCTACAAGTTCCGGTCCCGGGTCGCCCTCACAGCTGACTCCAGGGTCTCGAAGATGCAACGCGTGTCCACCATTGTGGCACTTTTCCAGGTCTTCTTTGGCCCAAAGTACTGCTCAAAAATAATCTCCTTTCTTAGGATGTCACTTTGATGCATAATGTGGTCGAAGAATTGGAATAATCTATATTTTGTTCACTTCTGTAGATTGAGCTTACTGTGGTTTGATTTACTGAAGGATTGAGGCATTCATGACTAATGCTGTCCACGGAATACGTGACATCCTCCTCCAGCAATACATCTATTTTATCCTTGTCACTATTGAGGACTATCCAAGTCTCCGTTATATTCATGAAGGATGAAAAGACAAGATATTGAACCAACATAATTTTAATACAAATTAAATTAATCAACTAGAAAGATATACAGAAAAAATCTATCCTGATTTAAGGTGATTTATTTTCGTGTACTATTAATGACGTGTGAACATAACTTCGAGAACTGAAAGAGCTTCAAGAGAATTTCAAAGATGGTTTCCTGTCAAATGAAGTCAAAAGTATTGTGTAATAAATTTAATATATAATACCCAGTGAAGATATAGATGTTATTAATCTGGTCGACAGCACACTGAATTCTAAAGTAAAACTTCACAGTTGCTTAAAGAAAGTACCAGATCATTACGAAACATAAAACATTCAGATTAGATGCCTACCACAGAAATATTGTGTTTTTGAATCTGATTTTACGAATGTGAATATTACATAACGACATTAAATGAATTAGACCTATTTTTAATTCATTACTAAACTACAAACACTTTGAAAAAATTGTGATATATGTTCTTGTATATAACTGTGTTCTTCTATGTTATTTTATATTTATATCAATTGCACATTGTAATTTGATCAAATATATGCAGATCATGGTCCACTAATTTTTCTGTACATATCTTCTCCTCTTTTCCCACCCTATACCCTATACTTCAGAGCACGACTTGTTCTGTCTATTGTCTATGACTTTTGAACTGTTAAGGAGAGTAGATGTCCTGCTATATGCTCGTCACTAACTTGAAGTTAATTGTAAAGTTACTTCTTCAATATTTGCAAAATTACTTTGCAGCCTCATTTTATATTAATAATTATACAAAATACTTTGTTTAGACCACTATTTATTCATTATTCCACATGTTTCGATACCCATGATATCATCTTCAGGAAAAAATGTATACTGAAATTAAAAATACAAGCATAGATAAAAACAAAACTATAAAGTGGTGAATAAGTAAAAAAACTAAAATGAAAATAAATTTAAAAGGAGACTATTTGCTAATATGATTTGGTTATTTATAATATTAAGCTTGCCATTAACACTTTTTCTTATTTCGAAAATTTTAAATTTGTTTAATTGTAAATCCCTAGTATTCGTATGTATAATTTCTAAACCATTATTAATATCAAAGGAATGATTTGTTTCCAAAAGGTGATTTGAAAATTCTGAATAGTTATTGTTATATAGGCATCTCAAATGCTCTCTAATTCTAGTATCAAAATTTCTGCAAGTTTTACCTAGGTAAAAATAATTGAAATCATTGAAAATTAATATGTAGACCCCCGATTTTTTTTAAATATCGTCCTTATCCTAGTTATTTAATATATAATTCTTTAATTTTTTATAAGTGTAAAAAGCTGATTGTATAAAATTTGGAATATTTTTTATAATTAAATTTGAAGTAAGATCATTTATAACATAATTTTTCTCCACTGCTTCCTGCTATCAATAATAGGTGGGTAAACATATGATCTGACTTTTTCTTGTACTTTTTGTTTAAAAAATTATCTATTAATTTAATATTATAACCATTATTAATTGAATTTTTTTTAATAATATTTAATTTTGTGTTGAAGTTATTTGTGGATAAAGGAACATTAAGTAATCTACTAAGCATGAAATTAAAAGCAGATAGTTTTAGAGAAAACAGATGATTATAAGTATTATGTATTACTGTCAGTGTATCTTTACGAAAAATGTTAATTCTAGTTTATTTTTAATTATAGAAATGTTTAAATCCAAAAAAGGTACTTGTCGCTAGTGTGTATTCGGTTCCTCGCGTGTGTTTGCCAAAACCGCAATTGTTCAGAATGCTTCGTGTGTATCGGCGACGTTGTTCCTGAAGTTCAGGAGAGCTGTGACAACAGCGAAAAAAATCTAGATATGTTGTCTTCTTCCCGGTTGATCCTTCAACCCTTATTGTGAATTCAACAAATTCTTACCACCCTTCCTGCATCTCGTTTCTTCATCCCTTTGTGTAAATAATGTTTAATGACCATTTTTTTATTACTCATTTATTCTAGCCTATATTGTATCATTGTACCAATTTAAGCTCCGTATAATATTATATTGACTATTTTTAGATTGTTACATTTGTGTATCGAATGGAAGAGTATTATGAAAATATGCGCATACTCAGCTATGCCTGCCATGTTTTTTACATTCTTTCTATTTGACGAGCTCCGATATAAGTGTACACATTGCAAATTTAGATTCACCGCACAGTTAATTGGATATCATCGCTCGGATACAGTTCCACCATTGCTTCCACCGTATCATTAAAATCTAAAACACAAACAGCGCTCCTGTTTTATGAAATGCGACCGCAACAAAAGCAAAAAAAAAAAATGCCTGCATAATGCCTGTCAGAATGTGTAATTACCGGAGCATCAGAATGAATCTGTTTTAATACATTCGAAGCGCTTTGTTCCCTTGGTTGCGATGGTCCGCCATGTTTATTATAACATGACGCGCCGGGCAACAAAGGCGGCAATTTTTGCAAACAGATGCACAATGGCCGTGCAGAAGACTCTAGACGCACTTGGCCGTGTGTTTTAATAAGCTTATCTGCATTCATTGCGCGTATAAAACCGCACACTTTAAATAAACAGTCTTTTGTTTATTTTCGCAGGCGCCGGTCGATAGGTTTCTATTTCATCTAAGACAACCATATTATATTTGTTTCTGCGCGTGTTTATACCTGCAGTTTGATAGCTACTGGCCATGGGCGCAGTCTGACTACATGGCTTAGGGCCGGTTGGGTGATCGGTAGTAACTTTTTTCTATAGTAAAAAACGTTACTAAAGTAAACGTTTTCTGAGAAAACGGGTTGTTTGATCATAAGTAAAAAAATATTTACTTCTCAAATGTACATCTCGCAGTAAACTCATTTTACTCTCCGATACCCGATGGTAAAATGAGAATCGATAATTAAATATGGCGAATTTTTCACATTTCATGTGACACTATTTCAGTAATGAGAGTTCGTCTGATGATGATTTCAATATTTAATATACATATATACACAATATGCAAAAATTCACTACCAAAGTGACAGATTTCGAACGCCTAGGCAAAAAAAATCATGGATTATTTCATAAAATAAAGCATATTTCATGATTATTTGTCGCGCCTATAGACATCTATGTTTTGACTGTAGTAAATTCAATGTATCATCAACTCACAAAGAATTCCTATCGAGGTTAGTGCGTTGTACATCTTTATTCTTTTTTTTCAGTCTTAATTGAGTATTATCAGAAAAATATGTGACTAAAAATTGAACAAACTATTACATTATATATGTTGCTGTGGTGAATATAAATTTTATTTAGTACCCATAAACGTCAAATTTACGTTTTGATTCTTTTCAGAGATTTGCATGTTAGAAAAGCCACATCATTTACATGTTCGAAAATTAAATAAGACCTTTTATTGGTATATAGGTAAAGTACTTCTTGGTGAATTCAGTATCTACACGGTACCGATCTGAAAATTTTAATTCACTAATAATACATACCTAGGACTTACCTATTTACATAAAGTACAATGCTAAGCAATAATTTTCAATATCAAAAATAAATGTAATAAATTTTCATTTCATTCATAACCAAGAGAGTTTATTGAGTTGCTAGATTTAAAAAAAAAATTACATGTTCTAAAAAGCTAGAACCATAAATCTTGTATCTGAACGTTTGTCTGTATATGTTATAAATTCATTAAACATTAATAAATAACATTTTTTAATCAAAATTACAATCAGTTATTTTAATTAACAAACAAAAATTTATTCAGTATTCTAATAAAATATTCGATTCAACCATTATCTTTATTATAAGCCTATTTTTTCTTAAGGTTTCTAAAGGACACTGGAAATTATTGGTGAAAGTAAGAATAATAAAGTCCGGCGTCTTTGATCGGTGTTAATTAAATTGTTTCTTAAGAGGATCGTACGCATGACAATGGATAATGGATAATGGAAACGATAAGTGAAAGCACATGAATATACACATGAATTATTGAGTAATATATGAAGGTAAAGGAACATGATAGGTGTTGAGTATGGAGTGCAGACCGTACTACCTTCATCTTCATATCTATAGCAATTTACAGTGCATTGGCTGTGTAGATATACCAAAAAAACTTTATTGTCTGGTTTCCATGAATAAAAAGGATTATATTATTAAAGATAAAAAGAACAAATAGATTAAATTTGAAAATATCGGTACATCCAAATAAATTAAATTAAAAAACCTTCAAATTATTCACAGAAAAACACATTCTATATATTGTGATATTTAAATCTACGCACCAAGATCTGGGCAGCCTGTTTTACTGACCTTCGACTCGAGCAGTGATTGGCTGTCTAAAAGGTTGAATCGGGGACGAGAATTCAACTCTGGCGGAGATCTGAGCAAGATATCACTTTTGAGGGAGAATACACTCTTAGAGTTAGTAGCGGATCGGTCGGGACGGAGAAGAATGGTGGTGGCGTGGAGACGGAAACTAGAGTTCCTGCAGTAGATTCGGGAATTGTAAATGGGCCTTGTGTATCCGCGAGATTAGAGGATGCTCAGCTGCAACCAGCGGAGAGGTCGCATGCAAGCGATTGCTGGTGCATGGGCCCGACGGACTCCACAGTAAAGAGATGGCATCAGGATAACCTCCTGGAGGAGGAGATCAATTCTAGTACAGTAGCGTGGCGGCCTTGATCAAGGCTGCCATAGCATCCCATGGCAGCCTGGTATTTGTTGCGACTTCATACCTTAGCAAGCTGGGTATAAATAGATATGTGCTAAATTGGTAAAGTTTAATCGGAAGAAAGAAAATTTCAACCACTATTATCGTACTTATCATGTCGGTATTTGTTATATTTCATGTAATAAATAGTTTAATGTGTCACTCCAGTGTTTGATCGTAAAACCATTTACATCCATTCGAGATAGCAAGCAACACACAAACACCCACACACTCACAAAACCCAGACTGAGCTGGATCAGTGGCAACAACTCTGGCATTATATCCTCTTAGGCCAAAAGGCCCGAAACAATATCTATAAAAAAAAATATATGTATTCATACATATATAGGAATATGTATGTGTATATATTTTTTTAAGGAGAACACATCCCAGTAGCAACTAAATATTATTTCGATAGATAGATTTTTCTGTATATATTTCTAGTTGATTTAATTTGTATTAATTAATATTCTATATTAATAAAAATATACTATATGGGAGGAAGTATAAGCTATGTATATTCAGAAATAAATGGCAATCAATTATACATTAAGACCCATGAGCTTTTTTCTAGAACTCCTGAGAACACAGTTTGTATCTGTGTTTCAATTTATAATACATAATAAGATTGTAAATTTCGGCAGATATGCTAAAACTACAATAAAACTTAAAAATATTTTACATAAATATGTCATTACTTACAAAGCGGCGATGGTTTTATAGTATGCGAGTTTACACTGAGTGAATAGTTTTAAAACTAATTAATCATTTATATTTTCATAGTTGTCATTCTTCATTACTGTGAGCTCTGTATTTCTGTTTTGAGTTTTTCTGTGTTTTGAGTTTTCATAATAATGAGTATATAATTAGTATTATTAAGTGAAATCATATTTTAGTATCAAATGTTACAATAATTAAAATATCTTAATGCTTCGAATTAATCTTTAATTAGTATTAAGAGAATAGTGCGTAAGTTTAGTCTCGGCTTTAAAGCCATGAGATGATGTGATATTTCAGTATATTTTATACATTTGTTATGAATTTGAATTGTCAAACACAGGGTGTATTCCTAAAAACTGTCACAAACAAAGGATATCGTTGAGATTTTGAAGAAAACAATAACGGAAGCTTTGTATATTTTTTCAACTACGATGAGTGTAAGAAAACGTTATGATGAATTTATTTTTGTATATACAAATATTCATTGTAATATAGTTGTTAACCATGTTTTTATAATTTGAGATTAATTATGAAAAATAATTGATGTTATATAATGCAAACGATATTCTATTAAAAATGTTTTTAGGTTTTCACAGCCGTTCAGAAACTTCTGTGTACAGTTTTCTGGGCTAATGTGCCATGTATATCTGACCTTTCTGACTAATAAGATCAGATATAAATGGCAGATTAGCCCAGAAAACAATACACAGAAGATATTCCATTAAATTTAAAAGAGTTTTTGTATTGCATCCTTTTATATATATACAAGAAATAATTAATGACGCATTTGTTTTAAAGATCGTAATTATTTTTTTTAAATCAACGAATGTATACAATGGTAAAATATTTTTTTGTTTGACGTGATAGTCGTACATATTTACGTGAGATAATTGACAACAGATCTGTTTGTTTTATGCAGCGAAGCAACATGGACTAATGGATGGTCATAAAAAATTATGTATGCACATTTAATACTTTAGGCTAGGTTAATGTTCTACGTTTGTGTTAAATATTATATAATTAAGGTAGATTATATTTTATTTTTAGTACGTTAAATTCTTTAAAGGGGTCGCTTTGTGAAAAATTGAAACTTTATTTTTTAAGATTATTTTTTCTGAGCTATTTTAAAAGCTTTAAAAAAATTGGATAAAATTTATTTTAGGTTTTAAGGTATACAACCTTAATGTTATATGTTTGTACAGATAATGTATTATATATACGCGTATGTTTGATTTGAGGTTTCCGCTAGCACCAGTGTATGGAACTGGCGTTTTTTCTAGGTTAGATCGTGCTTGTAAATGGTTTCCTTTAGGTCGACGTTTCGGTATGGTAACATGCACCGTTTCATTTTATTTTTAATATGCCTCGAATAGATGTACGATTAAAATATGTTCCCCCTTACGGTCGACCGAGTGAACCTTAATAAGATTTATTTAAAAGAATATCTTGACCGCTGACAAGATGCTATCAGGAAACACATCCAGACGATCTCACACATACGCAGGCGCACGCAAGTGAGGAGTCGCACGCACTGGTCGAGTTCTCAAGCTCTCGTCAGACGTGCAGTAGACTGGTCGCCGATCGCGTGACATGATCATCAGTAAGCATAACCAACGCACATTTAATGATTCTTCCTTTTGGCCAAGGCCAACACTGTAGGCACTGTACCGGAAACATTACAGAAATCAAATTTGTATAAAATATCCTTAATTTCTCTTGCAATATACGGTCGGCTGTGGTCGGTTTGTTCTCTTGAGAGTTAATTAAACAAACAATGTATTATCTTATGTTTTAGAATCTAATTGATTTTTAATTTTTAAAGTCTCCATAGTTTGTTTTGTCAGCCATAATGATTTTCATTAAGGAGAAATTACTATTTACAGAAAAATTATAAATTAAATGGTTTTGTCTGTTTCTTCAAACAAGAGATTATGTTCATTGTAAAATGTGATCTGTTATCTTTAAGATAAATTCATGTCATCTTTTGAAACAAAATTTACACTGATGAATTATTCCCGCCCGACTTATGCCCGAATTACACCCGTCTCGACACAGAATTTCTCTAGTGAGACGGGCACAGTCCAAAAAAATTTTTATATAGTATTATATAGTTACTAATAAGTAAATAAATAAATTTTAAAAACTTTATTAGGGTACTTCAGTTTACTTTGGCCAAATTCATGCGTTCTTTTCTTGTTGGTGTATGTTTCTTTGTTAATTGTTCGTTTTTGTTTGTTTTTTTATTTTATTATTTAAATTGTTTTTGTTTTCTAATTTTTGTAGATACATGTGTTTTTGTACTCAATATATACGTAAACTTAATTTCATTTAAAAAAAAACTACTTCCACATTATGAAATAATAAATATTTTATAAATCAGTTTTCATTTGTTTATAAAATTAGTATTAAAGTATGTTTTTATACGCACTGTAGCTACTGCACGTCATTAGTAATGTGAATATTTAAAAATATATGTTCTTTTTAATTAAATAAAATTCATGGTCTCGATTTCCGGAAATTCCCGAGTCTTGAAAATATTAATTCTCTAGTTCCGAAAATTGAATAAAGTCGAAAAAACTCCTAAATGGTACTGATAAGTACTTAATATTTAAAAAAAAAATTACAATGATGTGCTTGTATATATCTCGTTTGATTGATTTTATAGTTAAGCAATAAAATAAATAATTATTGCATTAAATATGTACTAATCTATCACTAATAGACAATATAAAAATTGTCTATGCATCTTTTTAGAAGTGATAATTACAGTTAAAAGTAGGACTTATATTTTTATTCAATAATATTTTATCATTAATGTATAAATTTTTGGGGGTTATTTTATTAAAAAATGTTTTTTTAAAAGGACCCTTGGACTAAAATTGAAGAGCTCTGGCTTAAAACTACAAATTAATAATGTATAATTACCAATTAAAAGTGATATTTAACTCTAAAATTCTCATAAACTCAACAGCAAAAATGTACTGAAAAATCTCAAGATTATCTATCAAACAGCTATTCCGAGTTAAAAACATACGTTATACTAAAAATTATACATTTTAAAATATTTTTATTTTTTTTTAAATATATACTCTTGTATATAAAAATGTTAATAAATACGTTACGTTTCTTTTTTTGTATTATTATCAGACTGACTATGTATTTGCCAATTTTTCACGCTGTCAGTCTTCCTTAGGTTTGAGAATCGTGATCTCAGGACAATTGCTGGTTCAAAAAATTTTTAATTTGTAAGGAAAATTGCCCCACGTAATGCGGATACCGCTGTACCTTTCACTTGATGATCCCACCGCAAAGGAGATCTTTTCCTTACTGGGACACTACTTACTTCAATAAACTCCTTGAGATATTTACCTATTTGCAAATTTTTTTCGAAACATACAGCACAATATTTGATTCTATTATTTTTTTCAATACAGACAGTATTCATTTTATAGAACTCTATTGTTAATCAACACAATAAATCAAACACGATTTTCTTTGGTTTATATTTAATTTTTCTAAATAATTGGATGATCGTTTTGGCTGTCTAGGCCATTATCAACTGATAAAATATACGTTACATGTCATTATCATATATTAGTGTTGGAAAAAAAAATCATGTTTACCTATCATTAACACAAAATTTCTTAATACTATCTATTATACCTATACCTAATTCAAATTCAAGTTTAAACAAATAATATGTTTTTTTTTTGTATACAAAGTACAATACAATACTACTTATATAGAGTTAAATATATTTAATAAAGAAGAATAGCAGATATTAATTTATTCATTATCAAATTGACTTTTAATCCTTTATTGCAAAATTGTAACTGAATTGGTTTATTAGTAGAAGACAAATTATAGTTATTTTGATGTAGATATTTAGCAAATTGAGAGTATTCTGATTTTATGTGTATAAAGGTAGTCCAATTATTTGTAAAAATTAATTATAGAACCAAAAAAATCGTCACATCACAGACTTCCAATAAATTTAATGTTTTTACAATGTTATAGTTGTGAGGAACAAACGATAAATTGTAGTTAAGAGTTAAATTGTAAGTTACCTAGCTCAAATTTAAAAAAATCATTTAAGAAAAAGTAATGAATCGTACATAAATTAGTTTCAAACGTGAGATATTTCATAAAAACTTTTGAAAAAAGGACCGTTTTGTACTGAGTAAGAAATAAAGTAATTATATAACGGTCGAGCTCTTGTAATCAAAATCGATAATTCTCAGTTGTAATTAATAATTTCAGTCAATCACAACCATGTCTTGAATCGCTTCTGAAGCTGCTGCAGTCAGTATGCATAAATGAAGCATAAAGGAGTCTTCCTAAGTTAGTGCAGAGTTCCTCAAACTACGAATGGTATCATACAAAACTTCCTAATTTAATCTTGTTAGAGAGGCATCTCAAACTATACGCATACTAACACGTTGAATATTGAAATTATATAATATTTGAATAATTATTATGTATATTTACTATTCAGGCAGATCAAAATAATATATTATTACTATTCATTATCCACCTTAATTTCAATTGTGTTAAACAATTTACTAGATAATTTAAATTTCAATCATCCCATCATTCATCTATCACACAATACAACGTCACCTTGAATAAACTGACTAAAATATTCTCTTAATTCCCTGGCTTATTTCAAAGTGTAATATTACAAAATTACCTCGGACTTACAATGGCATGCATTTTCAGATTCCTCTCAAATGTTTAAAGTCATTACCGGCTGCCTGGATCGCGGTGGACCCTGGACCCTGGACCCTGGACCCTGGACCCCTTCTCATTATGACACTCTAAAACAATTTGGTCTCTAAAAGAATGGCCATGCATTCATTAAAAAAACGGGGAAAAAATATAACAGAAGATCTCAAACAATTCCATTAAAATGATACCGGCTTTGACTCTTAATAAATGAAGGTTAAATTATTATAATATATTTATTTAAATACTAATTAAATTTATTAATTAGAAAGATATTATATATAATCAATTGTATCAAAAATATATATTAAAATACTAAGTAAATGTATTAATTAGAATGATATACATATAAAATCATTTTTTATCGAAGAATGTTGTTGTTGCACCACCGGGAATCGAACCTGGATTTCTTTCCAAACCGGGGAAGGTGCATTATCCAACTATGCTACAGAGACATAATTTTTGACGACAAACTTTCGAATCTATATGTCACACTTTTTCAAATTAATACCGTTCCATTATTTGAAAGCCATCTATCTACTTTGTTTTTACGGAATCTCAAACACCTTTGAGTAAACCGATAACAGACGTCAAAATTAACAATTCATTTTTATTAAATTTTGAACACATTGATACAACTTATATATTATTAAATTGTACACATTCTTATTGTGAAGTAATAATTATTTAGAACATAGGTCTGTGATATTTTTTTAAATACTAATTTTAAATATATACATATATAATCAATTTTATATAAAAATATATTGTTGTTGCTACTATGCTATAGCAGACAGTAACTTTGTCGACAAATTTTCGAACACATATATTACATTTTAATTAATACATCTACCGTTCCATTATATCTTTCTAACTAATACATTTAATAAGTGTGTAAAAAAATATCATAGACCTATATTCTGAATAATTACAACTTCACAATAAGAATGTGTTCCCCTTAATTAAATATATTTTGATTAAAATAATTGAAGTGAGTTTTCAATATAGCCTAAGTATAAAAAAAATGGTTTATACATAAGTGCTTGAATTTTATTGTTTCACGTCAACCGGTTTCGGAACAACGTATGTTTCTTCGTCAGGCTAGTATAAAATGAAATCTATAGGTAAACATCATTTAATTTGGTTTCGCTTAAAAGTCACGTTTAAAAAATCTTAATGCTCGTGTTACTGGTACACATTAGTAAAAAAAAGTGACGTCTCATGGTTATGAGAAGCAAGTCTTAATGGTCCGAAACTTGTAAAATTCAGTTGGTTAAAATGTAAAAAAAGACACATAGTTATTGTTCCAAATATTAAAAAAAAAACATATGTAGATAAATGTAACATAGGTAACGTAATGTAATGTAGGTATACAGTTTTTCATTATGTAAAAAAATTGTCAACATCAGAGAACTCTGTCTCTAAAACAACACCTTTTTCAGTATTTGGTATGAGTCATAACTCATACAAGCTAAAGAAGAAATATATTTAATCATGTAATGTGTTAAATATAATGAAGAGTTTTTATATTTGTATAAATATTAACTATTTGAAATTCCTATTCATCCCATTTACTTTGATTTGAAGTATAAAATGATAGTTAAAAAAAAGTAATGCAAAACATAAAAGTGAATACCTAGGTTCTTGTATAGTAATTGATTCGGAAAGGATACTTCTATAATTTGATTAAATACTTATAATACTTTCATCTTATATCATAAACTCTTACATAAAGTCCATGGTCGATACTGAGAAATGAAATAATTTGATTATATTACGAGCTGTACGCAGTAGCCAAAGAATATAAATAAGAAAAATAGGCTACAATAACAACTGTAACTGATTCTCCCTACGAAAGGGCATTAGTAGCAATTTTTCCATCATATATTTATATCGTCCACTGTCATACTCGAGGTATGTCGGCCAACAGGAGATATCGAAAGAATCTGAATCGATTGATCGGAGTCGGCGATTCGCGTGACGTTGAAAGATGTAGCTTTCTGACTGCGGCGTGAGGAGGGAGCATTTGGGGTATAAAAGCTTTCAGAATTGTATATCGAGAATGTTAATACCTCGTTATTTTTTATAGTAAATTTTTGATATATTGTACCTACTCCCGTGGGTGGCAAGAGCCAACAATATTAGTCGAAGTTTTTTTCTGCCCCGTGTCTATTGATTGAAGTATGCGCTTAAAGAAAATTTAAGAATGGTTTTTCGGTTTCTATCTTGATTTTACGGATAGCCGGAAATTTTGTAAATGTAAAAACGTGTTTTAGTTACAGTATTGACTGTGGAATGGTATAACGGTAGAATAATAATATTTTACAGAAGTGGTACAAAACTCTGTTATTTGTTATTTATAAAATTATATTAATATATTACATATTTATATTTCATGAATGTCTAGATTGGGTATTGGCATCCACACAGTAAATTAGTTACAAGAATTTTACGATACCTAAATTCGAACTGTAAATCCGAATCGATAGGATCTAAATGAACGAATTGCGCGATCTCCGCGTCGCACGTCTCGCGGAAAGAAATACGACAATTTCAGTCGTAAATCTGAATCACCGCTAGGTTTGGAAGGGAAGTAGGGAAACAGTGGTACAAGAGAGGTCGGTGAGAGGATAAGGGTTCTAGTCGAAGGACCAGTGATTTCGGATACCGGGATTCGGAAAGGCTGCTCGCCTTACCTTGTACATGACGTCTCCGAATCCCCGCAGTCGCCGCCGAAATCACACAAATGGCACACGGATGAGCCTATATCCGACCCAAATTGAATACGGCGATGTCACAAGGTCACCTACGGTACATAAACAACAAACAATACGTGATCAAAACACAATATCACCGAATACAGTGCTGGTGCACTGGAGTTGAAATGACCACATAACGAATGCTATCGCGATGTCGAGATCGAAAAAATGTCGGTCAAGTTGACGTCTGCTGACGTCAAGGTCACAATTCATACTGACAAGACGAGCATGAGGAAATTTATGGAAGGAAATTTAAATGCGGAATTATGTCAATAACGATGGTTGCGGCTGAATCGAAATAACGCGTCAAAAGTATGTTTTACGAATTTGGAACATATATTATAATATACTTTCATGTAGTTTGTATTGCATTTTCTTTAAATATATACTGTAAAACATCATTTTTTTTTATTATATTTAATATTTAATTGTCAATTAACAATTCATGGCCACTGTAGTAATTACAGTCTACAGTAGATTGTAGTGATGGTTACGTCGTTATTTAAACTGTTACTGTAACTGTGATTATACTCGATTGTAACATTGTTTGGTGAATGATTAATTCAAGCAATAACTGGTACACTTGAAAATAAACCCCTCCAAAAGTTAAACATTTTTATTAAATGATAATAGTTCTGATTTATTATTTAAATATATTATTTTCTGGAAAATATATGAATATGATGTTATATGTATTTGGACAAGCACTGAAAGACAACTTAATGTATTTCTTAAATAAAATCCATAATATGATTAAAATAGAAATTTGATTAGAATTTAACATATTTCCTAAAGATACTTATACTGATAAAGTAATACATAATACAATAATAATAATACTTTTAAAATTATCAAAATTAACTTTGTTAATGTTAATTAAAATAACATGAATTCTAAAGACAAATATGATAAATTTAAGAATTCTGGTGTCTATAAATTCAGTTTCAAGGATTTTATTGCATTTTGTATTGGAAAAATGGATAGAAATTTTAATATAAGAGTAAAGGAGTATTTGAGATGTTTGAACAATAATGGATTTTCAGAATTTCTAATCATTTAACAGAAAATGGTCATGGTTTTGATAAAAATTTGGGATTGCCAATTTTGCATGTAAAAGGTGTTGGTCATAAATTAAATAATTTGGAATCGTTAAAGATAAATAAAGCGTGTAAAACTAATCAAAAAATTATAAACAACCAATTAAATTAAACTACGAGTCCCATTCTAAAATTTTTTCCTAAAATTATTCGAGTAAATTTGTATTAAGTAACAATGTGAGTTAGGTACTAAATTTATTTTTTAAATAATTATTGTTTTCTAAAAATAGATTCTGGTAAAGAAACAACATATTTTGATTAGTATTGACATTCTGAAGAAGAAGATTGTATTTTTCAAAACCAGTGGATGTATTTTAACTCAATAAGTGGTTAACTAAACAAAGTTAACAAGTACTACAATACCTACTATTTTCTCGAAAATTGTCAGCTATTCATTCCATGCTTAGTAGATTAGTTAATGTTTTCTTATTCCTAAATAGCTTCAACATAGAATTGAATATTACTAAACAAATTTCAAATAATTATGGTTATAATATTAAAATAATAGATAATTTGTTAAACAAAAAGTATAACAAAAAGTTTATTAGATCATATGTTTACCCACCAATAATTGATAGTAATTTAAATAATCATACATCGAATACAATTATAAAAAATATCCCAAATTCTACACAACCAGTTTATTATACTAATAACAAATTATATATTGATTAACAAGAATAAGGATGATATTTGAAAAAAATTTTAGGTCCACAAATTAATGTGAAATGATTGCTGTCTTACCAATCATTATCTCAAGTACAGTTACATAACTGTTTACTATTCCTAGGGTAGTCACATTATAGTAAACGCATGGGATTGAGGGTTTGTAAAAGGTTTAATGACTATATTTTCAATGTATTGTAGTTAATCTATATTATGTGAATGCTCTGTATGATATAAAATAAATAAAAAATACATTAATGTTAAAGGGAGAAAAAAGTATGTGTTTTAGTTTTTTTTGTTTGGTAAACAAACAAATGATTAGTAACAAGATGAAATGTAAAAAAGTTAATAAATAATTTCATACCATCCATCTGCATATTCCCACATTAATTTTCATTGTGGTCTAGACAAATAACTTATTTTTCCTCACATAAAAAATACATTTGAAGTACTTTATGGTATACCTATAAAAATATTGCATATAGGCAAGAAAAATTTGAAGTGTTTAAACTTTTAAAGGTGTCTACAACAACGTACCTAAGTATAAATATATACGAATACCATTTTTAAAGTAAAAATCGTTTTTGTTGTAAATTGATAACAATTCATTATAATCCTTAATTAATTACAATGAAAATACATATTTGACTACTTTTAAATATAATTCAGTTGACGTCCAAACATATTTAAGATCAGGAGCTTGATAATCAGTTCATTAAAGTAGTCTGCTACCTGTTCCGTGAACCAGTTATTGACATAAAAAAATATTTAATTTCAGAAAAAGATGAAAGTACGATGGCACAGCAACTTATAATAAACTTATAACTTATTTCGTGTTTAAAAAAGGAATCACCGATCACTTTGCAATCGGCGGGATTTATGATAGACATGGTTAATAAAATACCACTGAGAAATTACGTCTGGCTTACTAAAAACCTTGGAATTGATAGACACGGTTACAAACATGTCACGATAAGTTCCAGACAATGTTCCAATTCAAAGTGTCGACTTGTGTTCTTAACATACTTAATTTTAAAATGGCCTACGTATACTATTATAAAAATAAATGCATACAAATCAAGTGTATTAATTAGAAAGATATACATATAAAACCAATTTTATCGAAAACTATTGTTGTTGCTACCGGAATTAGATCTCTTCCAGTCCTATAAGTTGTTCAAAATTTAATAAAAATGAATTGTTAATTATAGCGTCTCCTATCAGATTACTCAAAGGTATTTGAGATTACGTAAAAACAAAGTGGATAGCTTTCGAATAATGGAACGATAGAAGTATTAATTAAAAAAGTGTAACATATAGATTCGAAAATTTGTTGTCAATATACTGTGTGCTGTAGCATAAGCGGTTAATGCACGTTCCCTGGAGATCTACGTTCGAATTCCGGTAGTAATAACAATATTTTTCGAGAAAATTGATTTTATATATATATATATTTCTAATTAATACATTTAATTTGTATTAAAAAATACATCACAGACATATGTTTTGAACAATTGCAACTTCACAATAAGAATGTGTTCTTAATAATTAATAAACTTTATTCAACAAAAATACAATATCAAAACATTGTATTACTCGTGATATAATGATATGGTATTGGATATGATAGATGGATAGGCGAATGGACAGACGTAAGATTTTTTTAATATAATATACGTGTATGTAGGATGGCTCAAATATTTAAAAATAAAATACGTTATATTTTTGCCACATTGGAAGATTTACAATGCACTTAAAAATACAATATTTTTTTCATGTTTATTGAATACAGTATCTCTCCAACATAATCGAATGGTAAAGATGATTATTAGAATACTAAAGAACGTCTACTTTACTTTGTTTGAAAACAGGCTATGTACGTTAAATATTATTATTCTTGTAATATATTATGTTAGATGCAGCGATGTATCGAAGATTTGTTATCCACTTTGAATGCGCACTTCGTGTGTACGTGGTTGTCGTTTTCTTCTCTTTCGCCGTCTCCCGGTCTTTTCATCTTACAAAAGAGACAGTTCTCAGAGATGCAAAGATATGAGATAAATGATAATATAGTTTAAGCCTTTCAGAGCCGACAAATTTTCCTAGCCACGCAAAAATGTTTTCAGTATGCATACAAAAATAATACTTTAACAGAGTTTTTCCCGTGAATATATTAGAACACTTGGTGTACGTTGGATAGGGTTCACACATAGTATACGTAAGGACGTGATCGTAAGATAATAACGAGACCTATGTACAGACCTATGTATTTATGCGCAAGCACTACAATATAACATGTATATACTACTACATATATAATACTACTATATAATACTACAATATACATGAATATAACGCCAGTAAAATGTAACAACCGCGTATCAAAAATCACTTTGTAAATATTACTTAGGTACTGAAATATGATATAACAAAAAAAATTATATTCCCTATGCGCGCGTTAATATCGACCGCAAATAACGTTATTGTCACATGCCCGCGTCCAAATTCCCATCCTCCACACATTGTATAATCCTTACTCTCAGTGTGAATTGTAACCCTCAGGTATCACTTGATCAGTATTGTTTGTTTGATTTCGACATCGCGATACCATTCGCAGTGTGGACAATTACCTACAGTGCACCAGCACTATTTTGTGTGATTATAGTGTTTATTGTTTGTATGCGCCGTGAGTGAATGCTAACACCACCATCTTCAGTCGGGAGCGGAGATTGTCACCATTCTCGTACACGTAGCGCACGATTTCGGCGGCTTTTTTCAAATTCTTTCCCTTCAAATAATTATTTCGTTTTTCAACATTTTTATTGTCTCTTCTTCGTTTATAATGATGAAAATTGGAATAA
This sequence comes from Eubasilissa regina, assembly GCA_022840565.1. Lineage (NCBI taxonomy): Eukaryota > Metazoa > Arthropoda > Insecta > Trichoptera > Phryganeidae > Eubasilissa > Eubasilissa regina. The sequence continues at coordinate 24,662,499 of JAINEB010000009.1, forward strand.
AATTTTGTTTGTCATTCTTCTGTTTTTTCTCTCATACAAATTTTAGAACACATCATTATTATAAGGTAGTAGTTTTTTCAGAACATAGTTTGTGGTATTTTAATACAAATTAAATGTGTCAATTTAGATGCAGAAAAATTTATTTTGCCGAAAAAAAATATTTGTTTCTACCGGGATTCGAACCTGGATCTTTTCATATCCGGGGAAATTTGCTTAACAATTATACCACGCCAACAGAGTAAGTTGACGACAAACTTTCAAACTTATATGCTGCAGCTCTTTAAACTGATACATCGGTTATTTCATTTCAAATTTTTTTTTTAAAGATCCAAGTTCGAATCCCGGTAGCGACAAAAATATTTTTTCGATAAATTTAATTTTTTGGTATATCTTTTTAATTGATACGTTTAATTTGTATAAAGATATAATGTTGATTATATATGTTATACAACTTTCACAAACTACTTAAAGTATTTTGCATACCTAGAATATTATTGTTTGCTTTAATTCTCATTATTATTATTTGAAAGTCAAATGAAAACTTTAGCAATTATACGATATTTGTATTACATATTTACAAATAAAATTATCATCTACTTTGTACACATTATATTGTACATTTACAATACATATACATTTAATAATATTTTTATTTATTTTTAATGCAATCCATTATAACTCACATTTGCGTCTCTTACTGATGCAATGTACTGTCTGAAAATATATATAGTATCTGTAGGAGTTAAGAAACGCCAAGCAGATGGCCATAACATGTTGTTATTCAGATATATCTCTGATTTGGTGTGTCATCGTATTGAAGATTAACCTCTCGTCTTCCGTTCTTGTATATTCCCCTATATCAAAAATTTTTTCAAGCTACCTCCATTCTTCACTCTTTTAGTACTAGAAACGTACCCTAAGTATGAAATAATTATTTTCCTGCATATTGAAGAGAGACTTTTTGTAGTACTTGTAGTAGTAGTAGTAGTTTGTAGTGTAGTAGTAGTAGTCGGGAAACATGTATCGATTTCATACAAATTTACAAAAAAAAAAAAAACAAGCCTTAACCAATCGCATTTTTACCTGCCTTTAGTGGAATTTAATAAGTAATTTAAAACAATACCAAAAATTGCATTTTATGAAATAAAATAATACTGAAACAAATTTTTTGCTTTATTTTCTACAATTCCATTCAGTCATAAGCTGGATAGTAATGGGACTAATTCTTCTTGATTTCCGTGAAAGTTAACATAGTAAAATATTATATAATTATTCACCCTTGGTACGCCTTTCTGTAGGTATTTATTCTTTCTAAGTTATATAAAAGTATATTTTTTTATTATTTTATAAATTTATTTATTTTAGAATAATATTCATAAATACTAAAAACTCCATAAACAATTCCAATATAAGTACGCGGATATCTGAACAGTTAAAAAATGTTCATTAGGAATTTAATTTTGAAAGCATAGCCGTTTGAAGTGAGCAAAAATGATTTTTTTTTCTTGATTCCGTGATCTTAAATGTAAAGGCAGTAGTCAGTCGTAGATGTAGTATATGTAATAAATAGTAATTACGGGCTCCACATACTGTTATTCATATTTACAATCAGTAAAACACTTACATTGTGATTTTTCTTCCACATAAAGTTTTAATGTACATATTTTTAGCACATTGTTATATGTATCTATCACAGACCAGTAAATAAATAGACATAAAGTTATGTGTATATATAGGAGAAGGGTTTGGAATATTAGTTGAGGAACGAGGGATATTCTACAAATATTATTTGTAGAAACATAAATCGGATAGTTTATTACACATTTATACAATAGAAAAAGTATTTACTCTTCGAATATTAAATCTTTGTGTAAACAAGACATATTTTTTACATTAATATTTACATGTTATATTGTCGGCGTTAAAATTTTCGTTCCAATTGAGCTATACATTTAAAAAAAGTCGCGGAGCTATTTGATTGCGTAAGTTGTACCAAAGTGATCACGTGTGTGACACCAAAATCAAAATATTGTTATATCATATACTTGGTAGTCTGTGGTACCTATGTTTGTTACAGTGAATATATATTACTAGTGCACCAAACACACGTGGTTCAGTTCATTTGTGAACAAATATAGTTTCACTTTTTTTTTTAAAGAGATCACATTACTATTGTAAAGTTGAAGTTTTTCAGAGCACAGTTCTGTGATATTTTCAATACAAATTAAATGTACTAAGAACTTTTCCGTGTGATGATCAGCAAATTTCCCCGGATAGGAAATCTTCCTGATTCGAATCCCGGTCGCAACTAAATATTTTTTCGATAAATTGATTTTATCTGTATATCTTTATATTGATACATTTAATTTATATTTATAATTGTAAATGAATTTTTTGATGCATTTTAACTGTCTAAGTTAGTGAAATTATATTTATGCTAGTGAAAATATAACTTCACTGTAACATACAATAATAATAATGTGTTTATTCCAGCGTGATCAGGTTTTTTTTTTAACCCGATTCGCCATAAAGATAATACATATTATGTTATACATTAAAGGTTATGAAATAAATATAATGCTATGAAAAAGAAAACCAAGGAAAATATTAATAAATAAAAATAAATAAAATAATTTTTTTTAAAAGTTAATAAAAAGTAAAAAGTTCACACATATATGCACACAAAATACAAATATTACAAATATAACTACTTCAGTCACGGCCATTGTTGTATATGTAGCTATTTTATAGGCGCTGCCATTCTCTGGTCAGGGAACCAGCTTTCAATGAGAGCGCCGCTTGCACCAGAGAGTTGGTGCTGAGCTCCAGCCGCAGCTTTACGCCAGCAATTTGATGTCTCAGAAGCGGAACGAATCTATGTATACGGCTTTCGGTAAACATTGTATAATTATGTATAAGTTGTTATATTGAATTCCGAGTCACTTGCTTGTATTTCGACCAGAGCTCGCAGGTATACATGCTGGTGAAGAACGATTTAAACAGGATGTAATCCCTGTTTGCGCAATCTTCGGATCGCGCGTCTCGCGGAATGGAATACGACAATTCCGTTCGAAAATCGGAATCACCGTAAGGTAGAGGATGGAAGTAAGGAAACCTGGTACAGGGAGAGGTCGGTGTGAGGATAGGGGCTTAAAAGAAGGACAAGTCGTTTCGGGAACCGGAATTTAGAAGGACTGCTCTCCTTATCTTGAGTACAACGTTTACACGAATCACCGTGGTTGCCGCCGAAATCACACAATGATGGCACGGGGATGGTCTGCTCCCGATTGAAGACGGCGATGTCAATGTTCATCCACGGTACACACAAACAATAGACACTGTCCATACAAATCACTGGATCACAAAATACAGCGTTAGTGCACTGAAGTTGAACGACCATAGCGCGAATGTTATTGCGATGTCGAGATCGAACATAATACAAATATCGGTAAAGTTGACGTCTGTTGACGTTAAGGTCACACAGGTCACAGAAAGAAGAACGTGGGGATGAGACAACAATAATTTGTGAGCCTTTTATTACAAACACGCTGAATTGTGTTTTGCAAATACGGAACAATCCCAATTCTTAAATTATAACATATTTGTAATTTTATAACTGTCCGAGTACATGTGCCTGTCTAGTCCGCCAGTAAAGACACTTAACATATAACTATGTGAAACTTGAATAAAATAAAACAAATCATTTTAGATAGTTGCGATGAGTTTACGGTTTGGATTGACTTCACAAAGTTCTTAGCTGTCTTGCTCGAGTCTCGACATAGCCACACAAGTCCTCGTTGAGGCAGTGTCCTCTTACGCTGTCACAATAAAAGATGCACCCGTAGAGATTAAAGCAGACTTAATGCATTTGAAATGCAAATAAGCACAGAATAATTATATTACATATATATATAAATGTCAGATACATTGGCGCAGACGAGAGTCTAGCAAATTTCCAATGCAATATAAAATTATTACTTATTGCAGGTGTTAATTCATGTTGAAATATAAAATAATACATAAGTATCATTAAAAACACCACCAACAATAATTTAGTTTTATGCAAACCTATCTTAGTTACCTATATATTGTTTTGTATTATGAATGTACCACGTTTTAGTATGTAATTTAAGATTAAAGTTATGCAGAACCAATAAATTATTCAAATTTGAATCATAAATATGTTTGGGAAATAAAAAGTATCTTATATTTAAGTATCGCGGTACTGTATGGGTACACTGTTGCATAAATTATTTATTTTTTGTAATGTATCATGATGTAGCGATTGTATGACGCGCTCATGTTGGCAAGAATGACAGCGTGAAAGAGATAAAAGAATCGTAGTTCAGAACACATCTCTTATATTGTATTAATAAACTGTATTGTTGTACATCAAGTTCCTGACTACCTGAATTCCCGCACACTAGAAGACGCCATTGTTTGCAGCCGTAATAGTCGGGTTAAGGATATAACATTTTTATATATAAGAATCACATTTTAAACACGTAAAATATCAATCTTCAATTAAGAAAAACAATTACTAGTTATCCAAGATATAAAGAATAATAATTCAACATTTTATTTAATATCGACTAAACTCAAATGAAGTTTTGAAACATACATTACAAAATAAAATAAAGTACAATCTATAGTTATCCAAAAATGAAATCAAAAATATTTTTTAAATTAAATCTCATTATTCAAATGTTATTATTTTTGTACCCGTCAAATTATTATATACAGTGTCAAATTATTAACAAATGATATACCTGTTTGTAGTAATATGTATTTAAAGATGGCAACATTTTTTTTTTTCATTTTTTACTCTATAATATAAATCATCAGATCAATTTCAAAATTCTAAACAATAGATTTTGCGGAGACACCTAACTAAAGAATGGATGGCATTAGTTCGGGAAGTCCGAAATTCAATTACTTCGAGCGGCCGCAAATCAAATTATGATTACCAATATGATCGTTAATGTTATGTACTTTCGTGATCAGTACATTCCAAGTTGTATACCTCACCGAAGATTGTTGGTAGTCCAATAAAAAACCCTTTATGTGCCAATTATAATCCTTATTACAATAAAACTACTGTTAAGGTACAAAGTATACAACTATTCACGGAGACAAATGGTAGAGAAAAGAGACCGCGCTCGGTGCGCGTCATCCTTTCTAAGCTCGCCACACACACACACACACCCATATACATCTAGAACCGGCGGTGCTGGCACACTGACACACATATTCACACAATCTCAAGGACATCACAGTTAATATTCATCGAGCGAACATCTTTTCTTATATTGAGAAGAAGAAAAAATGTCAATAAGGGAGACAGATATAAATCATACGCCTGTAAAGCTGTAAAGTTATTAGTATCCGAGATAAATGCCTCAAGTTTTAGAAATATTTTCAAACTATATAGGAATATATGACTATATGAGATTCGTTACATTTTTATGAAAGCATAAAAAACTTCAACCGTAATAAAAAAAAAAAACTACACCATACCAGAATAATCAGAATACTTTTATGCTTTGGTGGAATTTAAATAAAGATTGTAAATATACATATATTTGTGCACAGATAACTAATTATTAATGAATAATGACAAATATTTATTTTTTAAATGAATAATTATTACTCCATCAATGATAGTAGGTACATACCACAGTCCTACTTTTCAATAAAATGTGAATTGTGGAACCGCTATTATTGTTGATATGTTAATTTTAAGAGACATTTTACAGAACGTCGGTTTAGATTTCATTAAATTTCGTTCATATTTAAAAGCAAAGGCTTAGCTTTACAATTGTTTAAATGTTAAATAAAAATATGAATTTTAACTACAAAGTTAATATTGCTAATTTTAAATGTATAATTATGTTATTAATTACAGTTTTTTTCTTTTACTAAATATCTAACTTAAGATAATGATAAATAATTTATAACGTAGTAAATAGTGAATATATATAGATCATAAATAGTAGATAGTTTATAGAATTTAAAACCGGCAGTAAAAAATATTTTATAGTTTAGTTGTTTGAAGGTGCAGCGGTAAGTGGCCAGAGGTCAAGCAACCTTACCGGTCTGATGTCGGTTGCCAATAAATAATGAAAAATCATTGACCCCCGGCACGTACTATAAATATATATGTAATATATAATTAGGGGCCCTACCTGACTCACCGGCAGAGGGAGCTGCTGTCCGGGTCACCTTCACATCTCCAGCATACAATGGTAATTCATATAATTACACCTTGCCCTGGGAGGACCTCACCTTTTAGCGGATGATTCTCAAACTTTGGACATTTTTGAGCAAGGAGTTGAGAATACTTTGATTTGAAGTATATTAAGTCCCAGGGGCGTGCACATCATACAAGTAAAAAAGTTGAGCATTACCAAAGATTCTATGAAATAAAAATAAATAAAATATTCCTTATCTTACCTTTCATTCATTCATTCATTCAGAATAGTTGCGAATCATTTATGAACAACGTCATGGAAATGCTGTCAAGCAATTTGCTAATATATTATATAAGCATCTAATTTTTTCGTTTGATCCGCACAACGATCAAACTAAACTAAATATTTTCTATTAAGGAAAACACATTCTTATTGTGAAGTTGTAATTATTCAGAACATAGGTATGTGATATTTTAAATACTAAATTAATGTATTAATTATAAATATATACATATAATTAATACATTAATTTAGTATTTAAAATATTTTCTTACTGAACCCTTTTTAATGTTTTGTTAGTATTTTTAGGTATGTCAATTTTCTGCATTTTTCAAACAATTTATGCTTAATTCTGTTATCTTCGAAAGATATTATTGCTTACTGAATACTGGGTGCAATGTCATCTTCTGTATATATTATTTGCTAGCACTTATGGAATATTTTATTATCATGATGTATTCCAACGTTATTTCATATTTCGTGTGGTGTTTACACGGATATGATACTAATATTGAATGAAATGTTGAAATAAATATCTTACTGTTGTAAGTTTTGGCTAAGGTAATTTGTTAACAATATATGTTTTTGAGAGCTATTAATGAAACATTTAAAATATTTGTTATCCGGAGGAGAAATTGTGGATAACATTTTAAATCAAATCTAAGATAGAGTAGGTAAAACCTGTATTTTTTGAAGTAATTAATTAAGAGTTATTTTCTAAATTTAAATCGATATAATTGTTTTCAAAATCAGAATAACTTTTCTCACTTTTTTTTATATATTTAGTTAGCATCATCATCTAATTTTGTGCCTACTGTACGCCTTTATTAAGTCTATATACACATATTTTAATCATATATGTTTTTTTTTGTCGTAATAATAAAATTAATTTATTATGCCAATGTCCTTATAATCTGGTTTATAAAAATAACAACATTATTTTCTATTACATGTTTTACCAAACGAATGAATAGTATGAAATAAAGTGTTTAACGTTCAATGTAGAATTACGAATGTAAAGTTCATCGACTTGACACTGTAAAAGATGTAGACAACCACATAAATCAAAAAGGTATTTACAAGATTTCATCCTGGTTTATTCAATGGCTCCCGAGTGTCGTCGACGTGGTCTCAGCAGTTCCCCTACCTGGCGGCCGGTGTAAGTGCACATTATTCAATGACCAATCCGTGCCACGACACATTTGCACATAGTTTGGAATCCACTCGATGATGTCGCCATGTGGTGGTGCCTCGCCACAAATATATCTGAACTTGATTTACTTCAGAAATGATACAGATATTAAAATTGTGGATAATTAATAACTGGATCTTTAAAAAATATACATTTAGCCATTAAAAAAGTTAATCTTCATTAATTAAGCGACTGAACGATTCTGAGTTTGAGAAACAAACAACCATCGGAGACCGTATTTTAAAATAAAAACAACAATATTTAGGAGTTTTTATAATTCTCTGGGTCAGCGCCTAAGGCATGCGTGACTGACGGGCCACAATTACACGCTTCTAAGTGATTCTAAGTCACAGTTTCTTTTTTTTATCTCCGAATCCTCTCAGACAGCGTTTTGTGTTATAATTATTAATACAGCCTACTCACGTGATCCATGAAATTTTTTTGATGTTGATTGATGCACATTAATCAACTTTATTGCGTTAAATTGAGAGCAGAACGAACTAATATACGTTTGAAGCAATAATCTATAAACAAATTAAATTCGACGAAATAAATTTACATTAATTGAATAATTTTACTAAATTTATAATATCGTTAGATAAGATATTCAATTGGTAATATAATATAAAATAAATTACTGGTTATCATTTCTTTCTATTTAAAAATATATATATATATATATATATATATGATAATTAAAAAAGCTCTGAAAAATACTCCATCAGATCGAGTGTGGTAAGAAAAACAGTATTGGGTACATGTATTGTATCAACCCTACATAGAATATATTAAATTGTTGGCCGCATGTTTTTTTTTAATTTTGTAAAAAAATAAACTATATATTATAATATTAAAAGAACACATTATTATCGTGAAGTTTTTCAGAATGTAGTTAGTTCTATGATACTTTTAAATACAAATTAAATGCTTCTGTAAGAAAGATATACAAAAAATATTTTGGTTACCTTCCAAACTCAAAGAAGGAACCCCTTTCTATCCGGGGAAGTGTGCTGACCTATTATACCACGTCAACACTATAAGCTAAAGATAAAGTTTTGAAAGTATATGCTGTTCTTTCAATGTTGACGTGGTATGATAGGTCAGCGCATTTTACGGATAGGGACGGTTCCTGGTTTGAGTACGGGTGGCATCAAAAATATTTTTTCGATGAATTGATTTTATTTATATATCTTTCTTATTGAAACATTTAATTTGTATTAAAATATATAATATATTTCATTGATTTATACGTACTTAATTTCATGTAATTTCACACCGTATATATTAATTGATAAAGAGTATACCTTGAAAAATTTTAACTCGACGATTCTACTTAAAATTTAACTTATTTGACATTTAAAGTAAAAAAAAATTTAACTTAAGCCGTAGCAGATTTCTACAGGTTGCCTGCCATTAAACATATTCAATGTTATATCTGATTCATAGCTGCATGATTCACAATGTTCAAGATTATTTCAATATTCACCCCTGAGAATTAAATAATACCAACAACATTTTTAAGTTCTTCAAATATTTCCAAACCTCTTATTTCTCGAGCAGGTTCTATTCTGGCAAATTGTCTTTGACGAAGGGTTATATTGTTAAGTTTCAGAGTTTGCATTAGCGCTGAAATGTAATTTAATTAAAATATTTCGGTTTCGGGATCTCAAAGCCTTTTTGCTTGAGGCTTTCGTTCTTTAGATAGTTCCTTTTGAGCGAGCACCCTTGTTAAACGGAATATCCAATAATTGAACTTACATACAAATGTTTCTGAGCACCCTTCAGATAGTTAAGCAACTTTACGAGTACACCCACACAGAATTACAATTCAAACACATCGAAATGGGTTTAGTAATTTTGAAAAGTTGGTGATAAATTTTGGTGGTAGGTACTCGAGTACAGGGTTATATTACGTTTGACTAGAAATTTAATTTTTTTGTTGAAGACATTCGTGAAATATTTAACGGTCTCATGTTTATATACGAAGCGCATTTTTTATGTAAGTTCCGTTGCCGGATATTCCCAGTGAAGCGCTGTGGTTGCGATATTGCGCACGCGCAGTGATTTCTTTCATCTGTTAACTCACCACATGCAACGTTAGAAATATTCACATAGTATGGCCATCTTGTAGTGAATGGTTGAAATGTTCAAGACAATAGATCAGCCCGCCGACTGTGATATACGGTTCGTGATTCGTTTCTCGAAAGTACGAAACATTGAACCAGTTGACATTCATTGCCAAGTGCGTCTTACTTTGTCCTGATTTGGTGCCAAGTAATTTTCATATTCGATTATCGTTTATCTGAAGCGGTTCCTTGGTTGCAAGCGTTTAGATGCCATGATGAACTTAAAGACGGAGTATATACATGGTTTTCATCTCAGGCGGTATCGTTCTATGATGAAGGTTTAATGAAATTGGTGCCCCGTACACAAGTGGTTTAATAATAGTGGCGACTATGTTGAGAAGTAGTTTAAGATGTGAGGGCGGACCCACCGCTTATCCAAGACCGTTGCAATAAATTCAAGGCTCCTATCTCGATCCTACCCATTCGCCGCATAGTTGGCATTTTTTAATGTTACTAGGCAGCCGTTCGATAACGACCCGAATATGTGACTGAGTGATACTGCACAGCTCCCAAAACAAAAATTGGCCCGACTGACTCACTTTATTAGTAAATAAGATGTTTACATCCATTTAATAAAGAACAAAACAGCTTTATACATAAAAGTGATAATATAAAATAGAATAAAATAACATGGATAGAATAGTTGACAGTGAGATAGACAAGGCGTAACAAGGCCGGGGAGTAGAGGAGAAGTGAAGAGACAATCTTTCCGGGAAACGAGACGACACAAAAGAAAAACATGTCACGCACTACTGCCGGCAGATTTAATTCACAAGAACAGTACATCGCAGATCATATTTGAACAGAAAGTAGAAAATAAAAATAACGACGTGAAAAAGAGATGAGAAACAATGATATTGTACAATAGTTGGATATTGAAGAATATCAAAGAGAAACTAAAGCAGTATCAAAGTAAGCACTAATAACCAGAAAAAGATAAAAGAGAAGAATAATAACGATGAAGCTATTCATCAGCAGCAGTTCTCCGGAGGATCTCTCATCTGGAGACCCACACTCAAACAAACGGGGTGTAGCGTCTGAAGGAAGTAAAGTGTTGTAAGAATGATGTGTTTCTTTAAAAAAAAAAACGGTGCTTACTTAAAAAACGCGTTTCGTATATAAACAATTAAAAGTAATTCACATATTATTTCATGAGTTACGTTTTAAAAAAAAAAAATTTCTTGTTGACCGACTTAAAATAAACGAATCGATCATTATGTTGGAGCAATGTAGGATACACCATAAAACAAAAAAATTGTTTACATTTATATTAGATTAAAATTTAAATATAAGTGTTAACTAAAGATTTTTATCATACATGTCAATTATTTGATACTTTATTGAAACTGGACACGATAAATCAGTCGTTTATTTAAGATATAAGTATTGATAGTATTTGTTTGAGTATTTGTAATAATTTATAAAAAACTCTGCTTTTAGTATAAAAAGAAAAATGATTGTTTTGTAAGTGCATTACCGATAGATGTGAAACATTTTTTTAGTGGATACGCATCATGAGAGACACGCCAGACGGACAATTACGAATACGAAAGAACGGAATGAGCAAGCAGTGGTGAATTTGGCATTATCGAGAATAATGCCGTTTGATGAAGCATAATACTGAGAAATAAAAATGAATTTTGACTCATTAGCGATAGTGAATGGAGAATTAATGAAAACCAGTGCACGTCTTATAAAATTGTTTGTTTTTTTCTGATATCATATAGTTCAATTACATAAGTTGAGTATAGTTTATATTAATATTTAAAATAATACATTTGAACAAATTTCCTGTACCAATAAACATAGCTTCATTTCTTTATTTTTTTATTTTTAATTTTCATTAATTCTTTTTATTTTTTTTATACTTACTGATTGCTAATTATGTAACATATCGTACACCTAGATCAAAACTAAGATAACTCAAAAAAATAAGAATTTTGATTTATTATTGTATTAAGATACTCTGTTATATATGAAACTAACTTAGCCTCACTTCTCAAATAGTGTCAATTTAGGATACATTTATGACCTAAAATGTTATTAAGTTTCATAACTTTAGTAACAAAAAATGGAGAAAAATGTTTTTATTTTTTCGTCTATTGAAAAATTACTTTTTGAGTTGTCTTAGTTTTGATTTAGGTGTGTGATATGTATTTCCTGGTTATTGAGTGACTGTATAAAATGTTTGCCTCAGCACGAGCGAAACCCAGTGAGGCAGATATAAATATAATAATAACTTATTTTGATCATGTTAGTTAATTTTTAAGGAATATTATTTTTTTATTATTATTATTTTACATTTTATTTTTGTTACCTATGTCGACCTTTGAATAATGGAAGAACAACAATTTGTACTACTTAAGCAGATATTATCAAATCATTTCTTATGATCACCACTTCGGGATCATGTTCAATGAATCTGTAGAGGTTCTGAACGCGCCGCACAGTTCCTGGCCATTTATCCAGGCACTCTACAGTCATTCAAGTCCGTCCAGTATCGATCGAAAGTCTAGACGATAATACATCCCGACGCAACCGGTTCAAGAAGCCAGCTGAAGCAATCACTTCTTCACTGGCCGCCTTCTCAGGACCACCTCCAGTGAATAGCTCTAATTTTATCGGGCAATTTAACTTTCAACCTGTGTAAATTCATTTGGGCATCATGTATATATATATATATACATATATAAATTATTTTTTAGGAGAACACATTAATATTGTGTTAATAAATACATTAATAAACAGTTCTGTAATATTTTAATACAAATTAAATGTATCGATGTGAAAGATACATAATTTATCAAATACATATTTATATACACTGCGACAGTCACATACACATGAGATCTGAAAAGGATTAGGGGCCTCCTCAGATCTCATGTGTGATAAAAAAATAAAAGAATATCTTATTTTTTCAGATATCGATGAAGCATAGCCGATGAGCTCTTAACATCATATAATGTGTTTGAGTTTATTCCATACAGTGGCGTAACTACGAAAATTGGGTCACAATGCAGAATAAAAAAAGGACCACCTAAATAAGTATTGTATATATGATATACGAATATTATTATTACTGCGTGATTTATCCATTAAATAGTAATAACAAAATTAAACACTATTTTTAATTGTTAACTTTGTTTTATTAACCACTTAATGAATTAAAATACATCTACCGGTTTCGAAAAATATCATTTTCTCCTTCAGGATTTCAATAACTAATCAAAAATAGATGTTATCTCTTCAACGGAATGTATTTTTAAAAAACAATAATAATTTAAATAATAAATTTTGTACCTAACTTAGATCGTTACTTTATGATACAAAATTACTAGAATAATTTTTAGGAAAAAAAATTAGAATTCGACTTGTTGTTAAATATAGTTGGTTATTTATAATTTTTTGATTAGTTTTTTAAATTATTTAATTTATGACCAACACTGTTCACATGCAAAATAGACAAACCCAAATTTTTATCACAACCAAAACCATTTTCTATCAAATGATTAGAAATTCTGAAAAATTTGTATTTGTCAACTTTAAAAATATAAAATTATTTTCTTAAAATATCCACACTTTCATGAAAAAACATAAGTGTTCTAAGGCATTTATTTACATGCACTGGCAAAATTAAAAAATACCCATCACAACATATTAGCAGGGTACTGCTACGGTAGGTATTAAATGAATAGACATGTAATAAAATCTACATATATGAGAGGGGTTTGAAACATTAGGTGCGGGACGTGAGACATTCTACACACATTATTTGTGGAAATATCAATCCGATAGTTTGACACATTCGTGCAACAGTAAAAGTATTTACTCTTCGAAAATTAAATCATTGTGTAAGCAAGACGTATTTTTTACATTAACGCTAATTATATTGTCACCGTTTAAATCTTCATTCCAATCGAGTCATATATTTTTAAAAAGTCAAGGAGCTATTTTATTGCTTAAGTGGTCTTGATGTGGATTACAAATAACGCTGGGAAAAATATCGATACGGCGTACATCAAGAATATGGTCCATTCTAGGATTTTTAGGATAAAATTGAACCCTAATTTAAAAATTAAAATAATAAGATAATTTTTTTAAAATATTTTTATCTCAGTTTATTGCAAACCATGCCTTTTTCAAAAATCTTAAAATACCTGTAGATAAAGTGTTTCAAATGTCATAAATTATTAACGACCATATTCTCGATATTATTCTATAGATACTCACAAAAATATTAATGCCAGATGGATTGTAAGCTGCGAACTTTTTGCCCGCCTATTTAACCTGGGCCTCAATGTGCTGCATTGTTATACAGGTGAATATTATGTTCCTGGCTGATTTTGTTTGGTCGCCATTTTGGTTTCAGACAATCATCAGTTCACATTTGGTAGTTTATTACAATTTATTTTGGAGCATCTAACACTTCAATAACGTGCTGAAGTTATTAAAACATTAAAACAAACACAAACCTGACTTTTGTAAAAAAATCATAATGAACGAAGAAGCTTATTTCGACTTAGCGGGTTTTGATCATATAAAACAGGCATTATTAGAAGACTGAAAATCTTCAATCGATAAACCAATGATCTTTACACCCACTAAGAGTTACAGTATGATTTACTGCAGAGTTTTTTTCAGTACGATTTTTGTAACCATTAATGGTGATCGCAATCGTCACATGTTGGAAAACTTCCTGGTGGTCGAATTGGGTCGATTAGGCCTGCAATACAAGTACTTACAAGAGGAGTACTGTTTACAAGTACACTTCCTATATCGTACTACTTAATCGCCGCCAGGTTGTCATTTTTTTAATGCTAATAGGCAGCTGTGCTATTTCGTCTCACACATAGTGTCAAGCCGGAACCGTACAGCTGCCATCATGAAAACACTCATTGGCCCTGATCGTTTATTTATTTATTGATAGTTAACAAACATTTTAACAAATAGATATAGTATATGAAAAACAAATAAATGAAAATGTTGCCTTGGTCGGGGAGTCAAGGAAAGAAAGAAACAAAATTACTAACAAATTGACCAGTAATCAGAGCACCGCTGCTTGCCGTAACATTACAATGACAAGATAAAACAAGATTCGTCAATTGGGACTGCAACACATATGATTTTAACAGGACGGTGCCACCTCACACACATCCCATTCTACGCTTGAAATTTTGCGAGAAACATCAACATCGGCTTGGAATATAATATTCATCTTACAGAGTTTCGCCGTATGACTTTTATTTTTAACCGATCAACGTTAACATTTACTCGTGGGTTAAGACTTCCATAATGGTGATTTAATGTTACTCAATCCATTGTTGGATCTTCCTTCTGGTGAACGGTTTCACTTTTGGGCATTATCAGTCAATATACTCCTAACAACTAACCTAAAACTTTGTTTGGGATAGTATTTATTCGGTTGATAATTATGGTAGTGGGAAGAGGGTTGATGGGAATGTCTCTATTGTTTGAATAATTATTATTACTTAATAAGGGGAAATTTGATAACATTAAATTTCAGTGTGATTCTAGCTTAATTTTCAACATTTCTAAGTAATAACGTTAGTATCCTCTTGTATATTTCAATGATCAGCATTTATTTCTGGTACCTACGTAATTATACTTTGCCAAATATTAAGTTACTTATGCGTGTGCGGTGTGAAAGGCGAAACCAGAAACTGACAAGATAAGTCTAATCTTATTTCATTCATACGAAAACAAATAAATTAAAATCGAAAAATATAATTCCAAATATTATTTTTTATTTAAAAACAGTGCCGTGATTTGCGTCGAACCTTCTTTATATTATTTGTTATTTATGCTTGAAATTTCTTAATAACTGTGCTTAAATTTCATTGATTAAATCTCACCACGTAGCCTTGTTCATAATGTATTTTTTATGTTAATTTAACGCAGCATATAAAATGTACATGTTAAAATTATATTACTTATACAAACTGATTCAATAGCGCTTTCAAGAATATATATTTTAATTCGTTCTCAATAGATGATTATTATAAACATCAAATGATTATTGAAATTAAAAAAGATTCTAAAGTAGAAAGAATCATGTCATGGTAATAAACATATTATCATTTTATCAAAAGGGGAATAACTTTCTAATTTTAACAAGCATGATATTCCTGCCCTCAAAATATTCGCTGAAGATAAAACATATTTACATTTTTGGGCCCCAGAGGATAGGAAGCCATAGGGGCCGCCACCAATCTAGCTCAGTTTGGGTCCTCGGGTGTGTGTGTGTGTGTGTGTGTGTGTGTGTGCGTGCTTTGGTGTCGCCTGCCACCTCGGATGGGATAATCATTAATTCATAAGCATTCTGATTTTCACTTTATACATTTATTCACAAAACACAAATAATCCCGACATTGGATGTTGAATAGTTCCCGACATTGAATGTTCTTTAGATCTTCATTCTTCATTTCAACTTCATCTGAGAGAGGTCACTTTTATTTATTTCTTCTATTTACGAAGTTTATCTATTTCGAATATTAGCCAACGCTATCGTGGTGTGCCGATGCAGCTGAGGACCCTGGCCGTCATACGCCCATGCTAGGATTAATCTCTTGCTCCAGGAGATAGACCGGATAATATTTCGTCACAGCCTTGTCCATAATGTCCGTCTATCGGCCATCGCTCGCATGTCACATCCTTGCTCGTTGCAGTGAGGTTTCTCATCAATCCGCGAGTGGACCAGGACCATCCATCTTTGGGTTCACCGCTGTGATCTTACTCTTAATCTTCGCCACCTCCCGCCGCCATATTCCTCACGAGCGCGGCTCCACCAAAAATGACGTTCTGCTCAGCTGCTCGCCAGAATCGGATTCTCGTTCCTGACTCACCCATTCGATGACCAATAATCATAAATCGGAAAAGTAGGCTACCCAGAACTCGGCGCGCAAATTCATACATCACAATATATATACATGTATAGCAGTAGCATTTGTCTGGAAGCAGGGCACCTGGGTCAGAAACTTGTTGAAATAACATATGGAGACCTTTCTCTGTGTACGATGGATTAATGCGGACTGATGATGATGATGATAATGATAACTTACTACAGAAATTTTGACAAAAAAGTATTTATTCGGAAACAGAAGCACTTCTACTACTGACTATCAGTAAAATAAAAATTATGGTCGATTTATGGTGAATATATAACAAATATAATATATATTTTTATAGTATTAGTACTTTGGTATACACAATTGAATAGTATCATATCGAATTTGTGAACCGATTGTCACAATTGGTACGAATACCATACATACAGGTATAAGATAATTAATATAAGTCACTATGTACAAGCAGTTCATAGGTTCACCCAAATGCGGTAACCTATCCTCTATATTCTCACATCATTGGTACTAATAGTTACGTACTAACAACTGACAAGCCAAATTTGCGGTCCAAGAATTCACGGTGAGAATTGTTTTGAAATTCAGACCCAAATCTCTCTCACAAATTACTGAGAATTCAGACTATAGTTATATATTACGGCATCGAGATCGGAGAATGATATCGGTTATACTCATAAATAATTTATTACAATTATTATTCAAGAGGAGTTTATTCACGTTAGTTATTCGGCTTGTAATGTTTCATCCGCGCCTCTGAGATGAAATATGTATGTTAGGTCAGAGATATAAATTATCTTATAATTGTTAATAACTGGACCAATATTTTACATCACGCAGGGAATTAGATATATTATGTATAAGTAAATAAATGAGTGAACAGAATATAATATAATAATATAGACAAATGAAAAAATATAGTCTATGTATATATGGAACCGGTGTCTCTTTTATCCAATCTCCCACAGTCATCTTGACTAAGGGAGAGTACCGTAACTTTTAGATGCAAATCCTTGACAATGTCACTTGTTACCGTATTGAAACTTCCCTTAATGAATCCATCTACAAAAAACGTGATCTAACATAGAAATGACACTAGTTCCATATATATATATATATGCCGTATTTTTACGTGTATAAATCACACTTTTTTCCCATTTTCGAATATTTTTTTAAATCAACCTGCAACTTATACACTACAAGTCATATTTGCAAATTATAGCATTTTCGTGTTTTGTTAGATACTTGAAAAACATGTTTCCTTTTTCATCTTTTATTCTATCTGAGATTAACGACTATGGACCGATGTGGCACTAGATACTAGTATCGGGCGTAATTCTTGGGCATTCGTATTACGCATACTGCTGTTGAACTTCATACTTGTAATATTATTATAGTAATACTATTTTTGTCCATACATTTAGGGTGCGACTTATACTCGTAAAAATACATAAATATATCTACATAGACAAAGTTAAATGTTGAAATGTCTGTCTCTCCGACCAATTACTATACAATCCTATATCGATCTAAACAAAATTTTGCATAGTTAGAACCTTAAACATAGGAACTCTCCCCACACTTCTCCCATATATAAAAATCTAAGTAGGTATGTATACAGGTATAGGTGTAACAGAATTAGTCTACAATATATTATGGATGGATACCTGACTAAACTACAAGTCGAAAATGTTCATGGAATATGTACCTAATCTCAACCATGTCAGAGATATAAGCATTTCAAAAAAAAAAATATATATTTTGTCTATTATTTGGATCAAATGAAATATTTTATTCATTCCAAATTATAAGTATACTGAATATAAAAAAAAATTAAATGTCATCGAATATCGAACGGCCATTTTTTGTTAGTAGATTTAGGGTCTGAAGCTATGATCAAAAATATTTATTTTAAAGAAGATTTGAGACTTAACATAATTTTGAAGACATTTCAGACAATTATATTTTTCGTAACAGTGCAGAATTTTCACATATTTCTTTAACATGTTCGACTTGTAATTTAGTCAGGTATCCGCCCATAAAATGTTATGGACTAGGTCTATTATATGCGGTATATTATATTGAATGTTAGGTATTTGTTACAAATTTTTCTCAATTTCATTTTAGGACCCTTAGGAAAATATTGTTATCCAACTCACGTTACACGGATATCTCACCCAACCCTGCCTGGGACCAAATTCAGGAAACTTAATTATTCTTTAGCTACTCATTCTCCTAGTCCTTAAAAACCTGTTTTAATTTATATACAAATCGGAATTTGACTGTTATAATACGATAACAAATAAAACAAAATTAATAAACTCCAGCCAATAAATCTTTTTACACTACACTAAATGAGTAACTTGATGTCTATTGATATTTATACATTTTTATTTAATTTGTTTATACATAAATTGCCTTACACAGTAGCATGCCAGTCGCACTGCACCATGCCTATGTTGACGCAAACATTTTATATATTTTATATGTTGATGCTAATTTATAATTGCATACATTCTTAAAAATGCATAATTTAAATGATTAAATAAAATAGCAAAAATTCACATACTATCTCGTACAATCTGCGCAGCTGCACAAACAGTACTTTAGTACTGGACTTGTACCATGAAAGGGTAACCATTATTTTAACGCGTATACGTTCATAGTTTTTTATCCAATTTTTTATTTCATTTTTAAAATGATTCAGAACCTTTAATACAAATTAACTGTATCAATCAAGATATACAGAAAAAATCAAATTATCAAAAAAATATTTGGAATAACAGATTTATCAATTTGAAAATGCAGTATATAGCATATATTTACTTACTATGTTGACGTGGTGTAATGGTCAGCGCATTTCCCCGGATAGGAAAAGTTCCTGGTTCAAATCAAGGCACAACAAATTATTGTTTCGATAAATTTATTTTATCTGTGTAATATCTTTTTAATTGATATGTTTAATATCACAATAATAGTTTGTGCTCCTTAAAAATAATTGATTTGGGTACCTTTAACAAAAATGTAACTTCTATGACCTTATGTAGTCTGCATCCTAGTAATTGCTAAGTTACTTGCTAACATATGTATACAGAACGATATAATGTTTTTTAGTTTTATTTTATTCGATATTTTCCGTTTTATGATCCACTCTGTAGATGCACCATTTATACATAGTTTTTGTTTTTTTTTTCAATAGATTAGAATTATATTCAATATATATTCTAATCTAATCTATAGAATATTATTCAATAGATTAAATTAGAATTAAGAATTAAGAATTTTCAAACACTCCCCTTTTGATATGAGAAAGCGGTTTAGGCTGATTAATGAATATAATTTTACCGCAATCTGATATAAAAGCCATGGAGTCCATACAATCCGATTTGTTCCTTTCCTGGTTTTTTAGTCATGAAATTTTACGGAAGTTGCATCGTGAAACCTTCTGTTATTGCAGAAGGTTACATATGCAGTACAAGTATAAGTAAAGGATGACAAGTTTTTAAAACGAGCTATAGATGCGTGCTTAAGAATAATTGTTCACAATTACCATAGTTTATTAAGGAAAAAATATATTAATCTACATGATGAAAAGGAAAGTCGAGTACATAAGGCACGATGAGAATAAAATATATGTAACGTCATATAACTCATACTGAAGGGTTCTACCTTAAAAGCTTAGGGCATAAATTTAAATACACCATGTATTCACGTTTTATAACTGTAACTGCTTAAAAATTATATCTCCAATCTCATTAATTGACATGACGGTTACTTTGTGGTATAACATAATTATTTTAATTTTCACAAATCTCAAATTTGTACTACACACACGTTTTTTTTTTCCTTTACATGTTACATCAATATTCTTACTATTTTAAAACTAAGCTGAACGCTTGTGCTATGAAAATAGGACTAAGTCGCTGGTATCCTGGAACGAGGCGCAAACCCCTGACCGCTAGATCACTAGGTCAATGTTTTGACCACTACACCCACCAACGTTGGGTTATGCTGTTACAAGAAAAGTTTAGAGATGTGCAGTCCCTCTCATCATCAGGCGAGAACTAAACTAAATACAATGTAGTGATCTATTCCGGTGGTGGGACGAGGCTTAATAAGGAAGGGGAGGTTTCGAAGATTTTTCGAAGAGGTTTCGATTCGAGAATTGATTATCACACTGTATTTAGTTTAGTTATCACCTGATGACGAGAGGGACTAAAGTAGTGACAGAATAACCCAATGTATGTAGAATAAAGTTTAGATTAGTGACAATTAAAATAATCTCCAATCTCATCAGAGGAGCAAAATTATGAAGAAGAGGAATAATAAAATGTAACTGATGGATAGAAATTGTAGAGAGATCCCATTGAGATGATCTTTAAAAAATTAGATTTATATAATTAGATTCTGCTCGTATTAAATTAGATATTTAAAGGACTATCTTCCGCTTATCTCTTATTATATTATTCTAGTAATTTAAAAACTATTCTCTGTTTATATAACATTATACTAAACATTTAAAGAACATTCATCTGCTTGTATTACATTAAGTGTTATTTAAAGAATTTTTCTCTGCTTGTTTTATATGTGAAATTATGCTAGACCTTTTAAAATTTATAACATGTTTTATTATTAAATTGTTATTTTATTATTAAAATTATGTTATTTTGAGGTAGACGTTGACTTTTATGTACATATTGTGTTGAAAACCAGTCAGTATCACTTTTTCTGAACATCTTATGAATCAGATACAACGAACACTTTTTAAAATTAAAGAATGAAAAATGCATTTTTAAAAGAGAAGCTTAAAGTCTTGTAGATATATTAAATAAAAATTTAACATAAACTTACCTGCACATTAAATAATTCTTATCAGAATATTACTGTTAAAAAATGTACTAAGTAAGTATTTTCTATTTAAAATATGTAATTTTAGAAAATAATGGTTTTAAATCCATATATCATAGCATTTAGACCTTTCACTAATGAAATCTAGCACGCGTCATACAGAAAGACAGAAGTTTTATAGGCAAGCTGTAGAAAACAGATAGTTTTCTTAGTAGTGATGGGTAAACCGTTATTGTGACTGATCGTGCGTTTGATATTCGATTATAATGATGATTGGTAACTCAAATATTGCTGTCGGAGTTTTAGTTTCTAGTGTGCTTCGCTGATAGCTTGATAATAACTTGATAATAAAAATATTGTAAATTTTTTAAATATGCTTATATATATAATTAACTTAATTATATATAGTATGTGTAGTGTTTCCAAATAAAATATTTTAACTAGTAATTATAATTTTTTCATGACAAAAAATCTTAAAATTAATAACTGGCTAATATTTTGTTTTACCAAGCTTTTTCCATAAAACAAAATTAAACAACGTTTTAAAATTAAAGAAATATATTTTTGAGTGAACATATTTTTTAACATTTCATAATATCGCACACCTAGATCAAAAGTAAGACAACTCAAAAAATAATTTTTCAGTAGACAAAAAAATAAAAATATTTTCTCGATTATTTGTTACTAAGTTATGAAACTAAATAACATATTAGATCATAAATGTGTCCTAAGAGAACTGGGGCTAAGTTAGTTGCGTATATGACAGAGTATCCGAATACAATAATAACTAAATATCTTGTTTTTTTTAGTTGTATTAGTTTTGATCTAGGTGTGCGATATATAAAAAATTATAAAAATTGTTTAACATACAGTTTGATTCGTGCTACCTACAATTAATCAACAATTATCACGTACATAATATTAAACATATAAAAAAACATGTACAAATTAAGTAAATGCGATTCTTGTCTGAAAATTAATACCGCATGATACTTACATTAATTTAAAACATCTATATTAGATAATATTGCATGTTGTTCATACGATCATAATCCAAAATAAAAAAAAATATACAATTAATAGTTTTTGAACAAAAATTTATGGACCCACGCTAGAAAATGAAACTCACAGAATAAAAATAAACCATAATCACAACATTTTTATTGAACAAGGAATAATCACAATCCCAAAAGCTGCGATGGACTGGTTACGTTGAAAGAAGGTCAAATAGGTCATTAAGGTTTATGACCCAGTGCAACCCTATTGGAAGTGCCATAGAGGCTGTCGAAGGAAGAGGAGAATGAGGACTAGAGCAGAATGGAAAGATGCACAAACTGGAGAAGAACGGTCAGGAGTCAGTGAGGAACGGTTGTGGAGGAGGCCAAATGACATCCAGGGATGAATGTGGAAGGAAGATAATGTAGATAAAAAATTGGAGTATCTAGTCAAGAAACATAATATTATCATAACATACTATTTTTGTGTGAAGGCTAGTAACTTTTGATCACCACAAATAACGTAATTCCTATAACTCCTTCAAAAATAGGATGATCCGACATGGATACTTTAGCAGTTTTCTTAAAAAGGATTGAAAATATTATTAGTAGTAGGTAGGTAATATTGTTTTAAATAGTATTAGGTAATATATTTGTTTCGCAACTATTATAAAATTGTGTAATATTTTCCAAATACAAACAAGGTATGATTAAAAATATAATAAAAGTTAGAACTCACATTTACAAATATGACTGAATCCACGTGACATATTTTGCAGAATCAGTATAAATAATAAACTCATTTAAATTGCAAGCGATTTTTGAGTTAGGATTCTTTAAACTAGTAGAAACTATACCACGTAAAACCCAGTGAGAATGTTCGTTGTCGTAAATATACATTCCACCTCCAGAATCTCCATTGCACGGCCCCGAACCATCCTTATTTCCAGCACACATTGTTGTATTTGACGTAAAGGAGTAGTAATCTTTCCTGGTTCCCCTGCAAAACTCTGTTGAAACTATTGGTACTTTCGTTAGATGAGGCTCACTCGTAACCAATCCATTCTCGTCTTTACCCCACCCAACGACAGTTCCTAAAGAGCCGACAATTACACTTAAATCATCGTTTCCTGACCACAGACACACTGGTTTGATATACTCTGTGAAAAGTACTGGATTGAACCTGAGTAATGCAATATCATGATTATATTCGGCATTCCCTTCGTAAGAGGGGTGTACAATAATATCATTTACTTTTCTGATCTCGGCATCTCCCTCAAACCAATTGTTCAAGTTGAATGCGCCTAGTTTAATAAGGAATTCATCCTTTCTAACGGTATTTTTGCCTGCTTTAACACAATGCGCTGCTGTGACTACAAGATTATTGCGGATAAGAGATCCACCGCAAATAAAGTTTGGTTGTGAAAATTTCATCTCAAATAAAGCTACTAGCCAGGGCCAATCTCCATGTTTTGTCAATTCTCCCTTTAAAATTAGTCCAATCAATGGTGATTTGGTCTCACCACAACCACCCTGGAAAACATTATTCTGAATATTAGATGGTGAATTTTTTTGAAAATGCGGTGTCCATGCAGACGTACTTGGATTCGGTCTTTCGTATTCTGTATTTCTAATGTTATTTGGTGCACCACTAACGATAGAAGTGCCCTTCGGAGAACCTTCAGTATGCTCATCGAAACGTGAACTTTCTCCGAATCTCGATGGTTTCACTTTTGAGTTTTCTTCATAATCATTTTTATTAAAGTTCAGAGGTTGTTCTTCTATTGGATGATCAGGTATTATATCTGTATTATATTTGTGATATAAATATATCGATATCTCGGAGACATCCGCATATCCGCGGCAAACTTCTTTTCCATTAAAAACTATAGAAGTAACAACGGGTAGGTAGTCCAACAATGGAAAGTGAACCTTGTACTTGATATTAAATCCTTTTTTTAAATTCCAAACAATTTTTGATTTGTCTCCAAGTAATTCAATTCGACCAATGTACGATGTAGGTAATTTTACATTTATCGAAAATGTCACATTTAATATCAAACTTAGTGTCACTTTTTCATCAAATTCAGGATATTGTATATCGATGAGACCGAACCACTCCATTCCGTCATTTTGATATGTAAGTATTTGTGGACACGGTGACGTAGGTAATTGCTGTGTTGAAGTTCTAACCATCACTAAACAAATCAACACTATCAATGAATAATATACTTTAAACATTTTATAATTATTTTTACATCACTGTTCTGCTCACTTGAGTGGGTTTTGATCCAACTGTTTGTAATTAAATAAACGCGCCGTATATATCACTTCAATAGAGGAATGCGAATGTCACGACACGTGTATTGCATTATTAATTCCAAGTAGACCAGTTTTTATCTTATCTATGATAAATGTAAAGAATATCGTATAAATATCTGTACGTATCTGTCGCATCTATATTGAAAAGTTAACAAGGGTAGTAACGGTAATTTTTAATGCACGGCAATGTATTGCTTTAGTCTGCTTCTACATAGCGAACAGCTTTCCTCCACTCTCTGCGATCCAGGATCTTCTTTAATGCAACTTGTAGCGAGTTTTCAGTCAAATCTCGGGCATATCTGTCCATTTTGTTGGACATCTACCTCTCACCCTCCATCCTTAAATAAGAGCAAGTCAAACATTATCTTCACTTTTGCCATAATACACCTTCAAGGTTGCCATACTCCCTTCTGCGCATACGTGCTTAGAGTCCGTACGACTGCAATCACGTATGCGAAATTTGATCCCGGTCACATCATTTACCTTCCGTGTTTATTACCGTGTAAACATGTCCGCTCTGCTAGCAGTTTGCAGTTTTGTTTGTGAAAGAGGCTGGAATTCATCGTAGACTTTTATCACGGTACGGGGATAGTGCTATATCACGTAAAAGTGTTTTTTCGGGGATCGAGAAGTTTAAATCCCGGACGAAGAGGGAGCAGGGCGCCCGTTAACCTCCACCATGGACGACAATATTCAGCAAGTTCGAGAGATAGTTCTAGCGAATAGGCGAGTTACCATCGGTGAGGTAGCGTTTTCTTTGAACATCAGTCATGTTTCTGCCCGTCAAATCATCCACGACGAGCTTTGCTTCAGTGAAGTCTGTGTAAATAAATTGCAGAATTAAAAATGTAGATAATTTTGACTCACCTTAGTATATTTACCATGATCACCAATTTATACTGATTATCTCCATTTCTTCTAGCAACATGCACAAAGTATGAAATAATTATTTTCCTGCACGACTTTTATACGGGGTTTTTGAAAAATAAAGACATTATTTCGTCTTGCAGTAATACAGGATGCCACATAAACACCACAAGATTCGGTAGACATTTTTGATTTTTACCTAAACAAAATATGAAATAAATAAAACTATCATAGTCCGAGTAGTAACAACTGGCTTAGCCGTTGGTTTTCTGTTACCAGTAATTAATCAATTTAATTCATTACAACCTTAGTTAGTTCCTACATGTTAATATAAATATCCTGGTGACAGTGGCGAAATAGATATCAATAGTTAACAAAATATTACCATTATTATATATTCAATAATATTACAATGTGTAGTGCATTTAAATAAATAAACGACTCTGACGATGAAAGATTTCGCCGCGGGCAGTGTTCTTGCTGGTGTAATATTCTTCCATGAAATAGTACGAAACGCAAAACCACAAGTCAGAGTTTTTCCCACGCTTATTGAAACCATGTCAATTTTCCATGTATGCAAATACCGAGCAATGAGATTTTTGCGTCACAGCAGATAATAAAGACCTGGTCGCGAATACTCTTCAAATCATCTGTCCGATAACAATTATGCGATCGGGCATGGACCGGAAGATCTTTAAATACAAAAGTGGATTAGAAATTAAATAATATTAATAGAAGGTATACTACCAGATTATTATTTTTCGAGTATTTTTAAGTTAGCAACAAATGATAAATTGCGAATTTTAATGATAAACTAAATTAGAATTTTTATTCACATATATGACTGAATCCATTTTAAGTATTTGGCAGAATCCGTAAAAACAATGTATTCATTTAGGTTGCAACTGTTTAACGAATTTGGATCTATTAGACTATTAGAAACTATACCACGTAAGACCCAACGACGAGACACGCCATTGTACAGATACAATCCACCACCGGAATCTCCATTGCATGGTCCTGAACCGTCCTTGTTTCCAGCGCATAAGGTGGTATTTGAAGTAATGTGGAAAAATTCAATCCTTGATCCCCTGCAAACCTGCGTAGAAACTATTGGCACTTTCGTTAGACGAGGCTCATTTGTTACCAGTAATCCATTCTCGTCTTTTCCCCATCCAATAACAGTTCCCAAAGAGCCAACAATTAAACTTAAATCATCGTTTCCTGACCACAAACACACTGGTTTGATATAATCTGTGAAAAGTACTGGGTTAAACTTAAGTAGTGCAATGTCACCGTTAAATCCGACACCACCTTCATAAGAGGGGTGTAAAATAATGTCATTCACTTCTCTGGTTTTGGTGTCTTCGTCAACCCAGTTTTGCAAGTTGAACGCACCGAGTTTAATGACAAGTTCTTCCTTTTTTACCGGTCTATTTCCTTTTTCAACCATGCAGTGAGCCGCTGTGACTACAAGATTATCGAGAATGAGGGAGCCACTACAAATAAAACTGAGTCCAGTCGTTTTCTTGACATACAATGCTGCAAGCCAAGGCCATTCTCCTTTTTTTATAGTTTCTCCATTTACTATTAGTCCATTTGATATTACTATCGTTTTACCGCACACACTTTGAAGATAATTTATCTGAATATTCGAAGGAGGGTTTTTCGAATATTGCGGTCTCCTTTTTGCAAATGTATCTGGATTAGGTCGTTCGTATCCTGTATTTCCGTCAATACTTGGTCTGGTACTTGTATTTTTATTACGATTTCTATATTTTGGTGTATCCTTTAATAAATATTTTTCAGTTTGATCGTCAAATTGTGAGTTTGTTGTCCTCGGGGATCCTGAGAAATAGTTCATAGTTACTTCAGTATCTGCGAAGTAAATCAATGAATCATTTGTTGGTTTAACGAACACGTTAGTATCGTCATAAACTTCTCGATTAACATTGGTATTTTCCTGGTTATATGTGTCATCTGGCTTTTCATAATAATTATTGGTATCAGTATTCTCCTGAGCTTGTACTGGACGTTTGCGTATATTTTCCGTTTTCAATTGGTGATGTAGTTGAATGGTAGTTATAGATGTTGCAAGGTTAAGTCGACCATGGCAATGTTCTTTTTCATTAAACATTATAGAAGTAACAACTGGTAGAACGTTCAATAGTGGAAAGTGTACCCTGTACTTTATATTTAATCCATTTATTAAATTGCGTATAATTTCTGACCTTGCACCTAGTAGTTCGATGCGTCCAACAAACGATGTGGGTAATTTGACGTTCATCGAAAGCGTCACGTTCAATTTCACTGTATCTTCAAATTCAGGATTTTGTATGTTTATGAGACCAAACCACTGCATACCATCATTTTCGTATGAAAATACTTTTGGGCACGGTGACAGGGGTATTTGCTGACTCGATAGACTAATTATCACAGAAAACAGCACTAAAAATGAATGAATCACTTTAAACATTTTCGAATTAGTTTTCGAATCACAGTGAGTATAAATTTGGACAGTTGGTAAATCAACCTAACGCGACGTGTATCGGTCAATAATGAACTGTGGTTATCACTTTACAGGTCTTTACGTACACTATTAAGTCTTAAAGCCTCGGGCAAGACCTGTTCCATAATCAATCTCAAATATTTACCAAAATATAAATATTGTGTGTATATATGTCTGTCTGTGCTTACAGTTTTAACATTATTGTAGACCTGATAGGCCTTGTAGGCCATTTTAGTACAGCCTTAAGAATTAGCATTGCTGATCCAATGCAAATACTCGGTACATACTGAACTAAACTTATCTTACTTTAGTTCAGGTATATCTTTTATGTCGCGTACACACGCATGAAATTTTGCTCTCGAGAGTTTGCCTGTACATCAGTTGCTAAGTCTACTCTCAACCTAGCACGCTCTTCTCTATTTCTGCAGTTTGAGTTTCGAGAACAAAATTTCATACACAAGTAACAATTTTTTTTTTAAATTTAATATTTTTATTTATATATGTGCATTCAATAACATAATAAAATAAAAGATCTCGAATTATGGGATTTGGCTATCGGCATTTATATAAAACAAGATCAAGATCTAAAAAAATACATAGTGTAAATTAATAACATAATATTAAAAATGTAGACAAATTGATCGGATTAGAACATGGGAATATGATATATGTTGAATACATAATTATTTAATTGTTTTGAAAACCTTAAACCATTTTTGAACCTCTTAGTTGATTTTGGCTGTTGGTTATACTATCTAGGAGCTATTTATGATACACGTTTTCCTAATTTGAACATTTAAAAAATAAAATATTATTTAGAAATTTCTTTTTCAATCTTTTATTATGTAATACATGTCATGGTGGTGCATCTTATTCCTACCTCATAACCCCCATCATTTGATATTGAAGATGACATACACTATTGTAATTTGCAAACTCTTAAAATGATATACCATACCTTGGTTGAATCAATATTACAACACGGAATACTTGGTTGGGGAGGAACTTGTCCCATACATCTCAAACCAATAATTATAACTCAAAAAATTATAATAAAAACAATTTTAAGAAAGGCGAGAGATTACCAAACTAAATATTTTTTTAAATATTTTCCTGTTTTAAATGTAAAAAAATAAAAATCTATCACTATAATCAGACTCGGATATTTTAGGATATATAGGATATAAAAATGTACTTATTATTGATAATTTAATTTGTTCCCTACAAGAAATTAATGTCAGACTTGAAAAATATTCTTTATACACAGCTTTAAAATAATGAAACCAGGACACTTCCCAACTACTGGGATTTCCTTATCAATACCATACATTTTATGCTGCATGAAGATATCTTTTAATATCATCACGCACAACTCGAGCTGACCATGCCAAGTCCCCGGCTAGCTTCAATCAGTACTCACAAATTTTTGGGTTCTCACAGGGCAATGTCCATGGACCATTATTTTTTCTTAATATAGTGCATACATAAGTATTTTTATATATGCTCTAATATAAACAAGATCAAAATCGTTTCTTTTTACGATAACTCATCTTTCACATATTTGCTTAGTTTAATTTTGAATCTATGTAAAATAGTTTCTCCTCTTTTCTTATGTTTTCTGACATTTAATTAAAAATCTTCATTGTAAAATCATCATCGATTTCTGAGGTGTAGTCTTCTTCTTGAATGGTAGTCTCATTGTATCTTTTCTTCTTGTGTGATGTTCGTGCTCATGTTGATTTGCTTCAATTTTTAGTATAAATTCTGCTTATATTTTCTTAGTGACGATTTTATAAATAAATACAATTACATTGAAATATATTTTTTGCTTAAAGGTCATCATATTCAGATCAGTATTATTCTCAATGGTTTATTTTGTAACACTGACAATTGTTGCATTTCTTTTTAATTAGTTAATCGTCTTCATGTGTCTTCACTTATTTGTATAGATTATTGTTGTTTTAGGCACCCTATTATATTTAATTAATAATAATAAATCTCTTGCCGGAGATCTGCGAGGGATGTATTTTGTCTGGTAGCTGTGTATCGCCGGCCTGTTACCCCTGTAGCATGGTGGTGGGGCACGCTTTCCTTTTAGAATTGAGAAAATGTCAACCAGGCGGTGAATAACAAGGACGATAAGATGGCAAGGTAGATGGGAGGCGGCACTTTTGGGGAGATTGTTTTTTTCCTTGCTTTCTTCAGTTGCCGTTTGAGAAAGAAGCCGAGGGGGTCCTCCGGTGTTTGATCATTACTCGGTGCAGCTGGTTTCAGGACATGGCAAATTTAGAAGTAACTTATATACTTTGATCTCGTATCTGATCTATAATGCGCCTGTAGCTGGGTGAGACAGACGCCGGACCATATCCTCTGGTGATGCGTTATTTTGACGGACGCAAGAAATGATATGATTAACGGGTTGGTGGGTGGATCTGGATCTGGATTAGGAACTCCGAGCTGAGCTTTTGCTTATAAACGGTCCTGGGTAAGCGGCGTGTCCACCCACCCAAAACGGTTCTCAAAAACATGTCTGCATCAGAGATCCAAAATTAGAGAGAAACGGTGCAAAATAAAGACCAATGGAGAAAAACTCTTTTGTAGGCCTGGACACACCGGGGGTTGAAGAATCAATAGTGATAATAAATGTGGTAGAAACGAAATGGAAAAAAATTCTAACGTATATATATTACACTTATGTGTACCCTATTGCAAAACAAGCAAAAAATAAATGTTTTTATAGCACCCAAATTGTACAATTCTCTTTCTAAATACATAAAAAACATTGAGCAACACAGACAGTCCAAACGCGTAATAAAATTCTGGCTAAAAAACTCAGACCGAACGTATATTCATATCATGGTCACCCCTCCAATATGAACATACACAGAGTCAATACTTCAAACCTGATACCAATGAGGGAGCAGTTTATTCACGTTATGTGTCTGTATTAAATTAAATTGTACTGTATAAATGTGTATTATCCTTCAGGTATGTCGTAAATTTCTCAAGATCAAATATTGCATCATATTTAGTCATTTACGCTTTTTATTTTTTCCATCTTTCTTATTCTAAATTTATATTTGATAAACTAATTATTTATAATATGATTGTTGATTAAAAATGTAAAATGTAAAATGTTTGACTCGGCACTGGCGAAGTCCATTGAGGCAGATATTAAAATACCAAATGTACTTAGAACATACGATATGAAAAAAATAAATTGCTAGCAAAATATGTAAACAAATATTAAATAATTGAATAAATACTTACTCTTTTAAGGTAATTTGAGATGGCGATTTTTTTATTTAAAAATATATGAACTAAATAAATATGAGTACACTACAAAAGGCACATAATTCGCTATAATATCAACTAGTAACAATAGACTAAGCCGGTTGTCTTACGTCAGTAATGACATAAATCATTAATATTCCACATTACCTGTGTTTACTCACCGCACGCATAAGTGACGGAGACAATGTTATCAGTAGAATTTTTTTAATAATGCTTTGAAAATGATAGATATTCACAGACAACCAAATATATAGACATGAACAAACGCAAATTGCTTATTTTAATATTTGGATTTTGGTATCACCCTCTCGATCTTACGCAATCAAATAGCTCCGCGACTTTTTAAAAAATATATGACTCTATTAGAATGACAAATTATACGGATAATGTAAATAATACGCATTGTTTACACAAAGACTTTATTTTCGAAGAGAAAATATTTTTAGGAGGAAATAGGATGGTAAGAAATATATATGATGCAAGTGTTGATGGCACCAGAAATAGAGGACGTCCGCGAAAGACTTGGCACGACCAGGTAAACCAGATAATGGAGGATGGTTCAGTTAGAAGCCTCAATAATCGGCGAGCTTGTATGAATGTGTATGAGGCGAGAATTGTGTGTCAGGACAGAAGAGCGTGGCGCTCTATCCTCTCTGCCTACCCCCACGGGGCAACGGCGTGATGAGAAGTAAGTAAGTAAATATTTTTCTATTACGTAAATGTGTAATAAACTATTCAGATTTACTTTTTCACAAAAAGTGTTTGTAGAATGTTTCTTGTCCCGCAACACTATTCCAAACCGCTCTCCTATATGTATACATTATTTCATGTCTATTCATTTACTGGTCTATGTAAATATTATATTTTTAGTGAAAACTCATTTTTGTTGCGAAGTTGCAATATCAGAACATAATTGAATGAATCTATTACAAAGATAAACCTAAAAAAATTATCTATGGTGAAATGATAACGCGTTTCCCTAGATTTTTCTTGTATGTATTTTTAATTAAGTTATTTAATTTATTTTTTAAATATTATATTTATTGAAACATCCTAATAAATTCATTTTAAATCGGTGAGTTTTCTCTATAACATATTCGTACACGTAATATTTCATAATATGTTACGCGTAGAGAAATGTGAAAGAAATCTGATTCATTATATTGGAGTGAAGCGTTATTTTTCTTGGTGATACATATACGAATTAGGTGGATACGTTCGTTCCGTTCGTGGATACGTTCGTTCTACGGCATTTTAAAATTTCTGAAAAATGCCGTAAAATTGGCATTTTTCAGAAATTTTAAAATGTCCTTGAAGACAAACAAAAAATCTACAATAATATATATATACTTAAATATCAAGAAACGATAACAGTTCACCAACTAACAGCGGAATGCGAAAAATAAAAATCATCTTTCACAAATATTACTTACTTAACACTATTGTCAAGACGAAGTAGATATAGATAAGAAAAATTCTATTTTATAATTAAACTATTAAAGTGCGTGGCTCATCTCATATACAAAGTAAAAAATTAAGTGAATTTAATGCGGTATAGATGAGACAAATAATAGATAATAACATATCATTGTTAATAACAATACGCTATTGGGGCACACATGCGTTTAGTTTTAACAATATCAACACATCTTGGACAGATCTAAATATTTATTGTATTGAAATATTTATTATATTAAAATATGTATTATATTAAAATGTTTATCTTATCAAAATATTTATTATTATCTACCAAAAATGCGTAAATTTTAAACTGCGATCAAGTTGTATAATTTATTTTTTTATTAAATCCTTATGTTTAGGTACTACTAATTAATAATTCAATGAAAAAAAAAGAATAAATACTTCTACCACCCAGATATTTATTATCATTTCAATACACATAATATATATAATTCACATTGAACTATACTTGTATCGATAAAACTGTAGATGGGCAGTTTACAAACAGGTGTTATAGTTAATTATTTTATAATTACAAACCACGAACTTTGACAAAAAAAAACACAGTAATAAATAAAATATATTTTACCGGTTATACAAAGTGAACTATTTGAACAATATTTATAACAATGGTTAAATAACTATAAAAAGGATATGTTGGAAAAATGTACATAGAATTTTTGTTATTATATCGAAATCATTCGAGTACTAAATTGTAATAATAAATATATACAACAGAATATGTAATTGAAAGGTTACGAGTTTAAATCGGTATAAAAATATTACACACAGCTGCAAAATTTAAATCAGTGCCCAAATCATTGCCTAGGATAATTATTTAATTAGCAAATAAATGTGTATATATAAATAAATATATATACACAAATATCAACTTACAAATTCAATTTATATTATTAAGAAAATCATATTCTTATTATGAAGCTGTAATTATTGAAAACATAGGTCTGTGATATTTTAACTACATTTAATTAGCGTTTATTTAAGTTCATATTTCACTACCTACCCCGTTCTCACTGTAATGATTTATGTTACAAAGAGTTGGTATAATTAATTTATTCTAGTAAGTAATGCCAATTTTAATTTAAAATTATTTTTTAATATTGTATGGTTTTTTGGTGCGAATAATCTAAACAATATATAATATCTAAAAGCGAGTAAATAAATACGAAAAATATGCTTTAGAAAAAAGTTTAACGTGAATAAAATAACATTATGCTGAAATCAATGTAGTGTGAGATTTATTTAGTTTTTTTAAACACCAGAAATTTATTTCAATTGGGGAATTAATAATTTTTAAAAATTTTATTTGTTTAAAAATCAATGAATATCCACAATAATAAAAATTAACTTTATTTGACGCAATAATTGCATACTGTATTGTGTTAAAAAATCATATTTTTATTTGTAAGTATTTTGTTGTTGTGGTGAGATTTATTACATACTTACTTAAATATATATATGTAGATTCCACAAAAAAATAAATATATATATATATTTTTTTTTTTTTTTTTTGTGGGATCTACATCCTTCCCTTTCACTGGCTAGATAGTACATAACATGAGATCCGCGGCTTCTTTTACCTTGACCACACATATCCACTTTATTTTTGTCACATTCTGCCTTCATCCTAAACTGGGAAAAATTTATAATAATATCTAGATATGATAAATAAAAGATGTTAGTCATTAGTAAAAGTAAGACATCTAATCAAGAAAAACCCAAGACTACAATAAATAAAACAAATCCAGATTACAAATCCTCATCTCGTCGGGTTGGGGGCGAGTTAGACGTTCTTCTCATATGGGACATCACATGTCTTGGCATCACATCACGCTTTGGCCCGCAGTATCCAGGCCGACACGATCAGATTCGTGATTTTTGTAGATCATCATCATAAAGATTGTCGCCTGCAGTGAGGCGACTAACTCCAAGGTAAATCCAAAGTAGAAATTGAAGATAAAAAAAACAGAGATATGCACCAGTGGCATAAACCAGAGGTTAAATTCCATAGGAAAAGCCCAGAGGGAAACGTCTTGATTCATGTAAAGATTATTTACCATGCGATTAGATTAACAAGTTAATATTAAATTATGCACTGGTGATTGAACAATAAAAAAATACTTACCCTTCTAGTACAGTGAATTACACACAGTTACATTTTAGTCTGACAGCTTTGGCGATGATTTGAAAATGAACCATAGATTGCAACGTTTTTGTAAGCTGAGACATCGAATGTGATACCAATTTGAGGGCAACTATTTGTGAAATGTCAAGATGATTGACAAAAATAAGTGAGGGGGCAATTTTGTATGTGACCCTCATTTATAACGTCATAATATATGACATAAATTGTATTATCACCATTTTAATACACAAATTAATAAGCAAATAAACCCGAGACTAGACTCAGAATCCCAAAATCATTAAAATCAATTCATTTTTGACTCGAGATTGAATTTACCGGTAGTCATTATAATAGTCTATATATATTACAAATCAGTGTGACGTGCAGTTAGATTATTATTTATTTACTATTAATTTTATGTTTTTTTTTAAAATTAAATATTATACAAAATACTTTCTAGATACACATTACAAGTTTCATGAGATATGAGAGTTAATTGGAAATAATAATACGTTATATTTTTTATAAGAAAATGAAAAAGTATATAATGAAATATTTTATGATTTATTTTGAATTAAACTCAATATTTAAATATAAATTCAATTTTTATTGTTGTTTAATGGCTAGAAATGTAAAAACAGTATAGATTATTTATTGTGCATTGAAGTATTGTATTTCTTAATTTTGTAATTTTTACACAACTCTCATAATAGTATAATAATGAAAAAGCTCTCACCTAAATTTAAAGTGGTGTTGTAAAGCAATGTACCTACGTATCGAAATTATAAAAATACTTTATTTATTTATTTGACTCCAATTAAAATTCATTAAATTTTTCCCTGACTGATATGCATAAAAAAAACACAAATTTCAGCAAATAAAAATTAATATGTAAGGGTTACGACCAGTTTTGATATCGACATATTTTTTGAGATATATATATAAAAATATATATAAAAACTTAAGTTTGGTTTGGCTATAAAAATCTGGGGGATAAATAATGGGGTGGACTTTTTTTACAATTGGGAACTCCCATAGATTTTCCATAGCTTAGACAGTCAGCAAAGTTTTATTTTGTATTTTAATGTTCTATAAAGTAATAATCATTCAGCGCTTAAACATCTACATGATAGGAAAAATCTGACGGTTAATTAAGAATTACAAATAATTTTCTATCCATTCTGAATACTTAGTTAAATCTGTGAATATACGGCATGGTAAACGATTGCATGTGCCTTGAAGATCTGGATTCGTAAGGGAATAAGACAATAAACCTCCTAAATACCAACGATTGGTTTCTTTATCCATGAAAGTTAGCCCTCTTCCTTGATCTTCGTAACAACTATTTATACCTTCATCACCACACACACATAGAGTTCTAGAAGTTGTTAATAATTTGAGCGATGGATGCTGTTTACACACGTCGTTATTTCTTACTACCATTGACGTTGTAGTAGGAATAGGTAAAATCTCACGATCATTATCTGCCACCCACCCTGTAGCCACCCCATTCGCGCCGATAATGTTGATTTTAGACGCAATCAAACACACTGGTGAATGAA
The DNA here is from genome assembly GCA_022840565.1 of Eubasilissa regina. Lineage (NCBI taxonomy): Eukaryota > Metazoa > Arthropoda > Insecta > Trichoptera > Phryganeidae > Eubasilissa > Eubasilissa regina. Next base: position 24,699,169 of record JAINEB010000009.1, read on the forward strand.
ACTGATCGAACTTGATGACTCTAATTTTTAGTAAGACAATATTGTCCTTTAAAATCAGCGCAGTCCTGTCAAATTTTGGATGATATGTAATTTCTTTCACTGATTTCAGAGATTCAGTATTCTCCCAATCCTCCAGGTCATATGTTCCCACTCTTACGATGAGCTCTTCTATTCTAATCGGACGGTTATTAAGTTCAGCGACTGCCTGAGCTGCGGTCACGACGAGGTTTTCAGAGATGAGAGAACCGCTGGAACGGAAGTCCAGTTTGGTTAGCCCCTTGACATAAACAGCCGCAAGCCACGGTTTTCTCGATGGGTTTTTAGGTATTTGTCCACATATATTTTTAATACTATTTTTATTATACATTTTTCTCTCTTCTGGTTTTTCTTTGCGGGGATTTATAGGTATTGCAAATGTATCTGGATTTGGTCTTTCTTGTTGGTGTATTATACTAACATTTGGAATACTTTGTACAGAAGCACTATCCTTATTGCGAACTGCAGCGTTACGAGTATTTAAAGAATCAGTTTTACCAAATACATCGCTAATTATCTCATAAAATATTTGCCCTTTATTTGGCAATCTTGAATTTTTATTTTTTTTATCATCTGATTCAGGTTTACTCAAATAGAGTTCATGATTCAATTCAATTACAAATTTTCCCGTTTCGTCATTAATTTGACACAGGTTTAATCCATTCCAAACGATAGATTGAATGGAGGGTATTTCAGTTTGAACAGGAAATGTAACTTTATATTTGATAGGATTCTTGTTCATTATGTTCATGTAAATATCTGTTCGATCTCCCAATATGTCTACGTGGCCTATATATGACGTGGGCAACTTGTACACAGTAGACAACGAGACGTTTAGTTTCAAGAAATTTTGAATGTTTTGGCTCGGTACTGTGATGACTCCGAACCACGTAGTACCATCATACTCATATACAAATTGACGTGGACACAGTGAAAACATTTGCTCGTGAGAGCGATGAACTATTGAAATTAACACAAGCGTCAAACACACGTTCTTAACTTTTTCCATATTAGAAATATGGAATCACTTTGTAGAAAAACTTTGTATATTTTTAAAAACGAATGACACCGCCAACCGATTGGCAACAAGGCACATTTTCAACTCAAGAAGGACCAGTTTCTGTCCGCTGCGCAGCAAAGCTAGATCCAGGGATGGCATATAAATTCATTTTAAATTCACAATCGTTGTAACCCCACTCGACTTCCTTAATATGAGCTAAGAGTCTACTATTACTGAAAATAATTGAGTAAATCATTTAACCTTTACCATACCGTGATAAAAAATACCCATATGCAGCCATGCTATCAACTCGTGTTACCGTAAGAAATTTTTAACATTTTAAATGTGAAGAAAGCTTTTATTAGTTCAAGTGGCTTTAAAATTATTAATCCTATAAACTTACTCTAAATATTGAGCGAAAATATTACGAAAATGGTATCAATATCCTAATATAATTCCGAGCATTCATCAAGTCCTATACAATACTACCTTATTTCTTATGTCTCTTCATTAAATTAGCGAGAAAGAGAGATCACATATTCATGTGTTTGTTAATATTTTTATTGTGAAATTAATGTACCATCTCTATTTGCCTTACTACAAATGTTATTTTTCCCAGTATATTTATTTTACAACTGACTGAATTGAAAAACAATTATTTTTGTAGGATTCGCTTTACACAATTGGTTTTTCACTAATCAGTTCTAAGCATAAACATTTTCCTTAAAATTAACTAAAATATGAATTTTATGTCGCGTATAATAACCGAAATATTACAGTTTTAATTGGGGCTGTAGACCTATGTTACTGCATGGTTTTGGAAGGGTTAATAATAATATAAAGTTACGTCATCTACCATTGGTAGTGGCTATATGTATATGCTTTCACCTATTACTTATTCCGCGTGAAGTGACTACACGGCGAATCTGATATTCTGAAAACTCTACTGGAACGGTTTAAAAGTTTCTAAGCTTTTTAGATTTATAATTTTTCACTCACCACAAATCAATTGTATATTACATTAAATTGTTATTAATAGTGATATAGGTTACCTGATATTTATATAATATATTTAAGATTATAATTAAAAAGCATTAATTACGCGAGGTCAATTACTTTTGAATAATTTTTTTTATGTATTTCTCGAACAGGTAAGGAAAAATACTTGGTGGATACAAACGTCTGTAAAATTGTGGAAGTAGAACTTCATAAAGGTCACATGGACATTTAATCGAATTTAAAAAGAAAACAGCCACTCCACAATTTTGAAAAAAATTGATATTTTTATGGGACGCCTTAAGGTTAATTCTATATTTTTACAAAAACATTCAAGCTACTTTCATATAAAATTTCATAGTAATTCTTTTTTAAAAATTACGCAAAAACTTCAAAATTGCCTTCGCCAAACCACATTTAAAGATCTGAAAAAACTTAATTATATGTAAAAATATCAAAACGTATTTTAAAATCTTATTACATATCATAAAAAACTAAGTACCTGTATATATTATTTATCATTTTAAAGGTTAAGAACATTAAATTCGTGTAGATTTGATTGTTCATACTTTTCACAAAAGTTATTTTATCTCAGCGTAAGTAATTTGTGACTTACTGCTTTCTGCATAAATACTTTCATTTGCCATTATTATTGTGAAGTAGTAGTTTTCAGAACATAGTTCTATGTATCAATTAGAAACATATATAGCAAAATTCAATTTATCGAAAAAATATATTAATAAAATGTTTATTGTTACCAAGATTTGAACATTTTCCCGGACAGGAATGCATCCAGGTTCTAATCTTGGTAGTACCAAAATTTTTTTTAGATAAATTTGATTTTATCGTAGGAATATCTGTATAATTGATACATATAACTTGCATTAAAACTTTAATTTGAAATCTAAATATTTTAATCTGATCATATGAATAAAATGCTGCGAAATTACCCGATTTTGAATCTGACTTAAATAAACGGGATTAATCATTAATTGATGATTTATTTCACAACAAATAAAAATAGACAGTTATCGTACCGCGTGTCATAATATTAATTGTTAAACCTTGGAGTTACTTCATCCATCATGAGTTTTATAATTTTATTTATTAAAAAATTACTGTTTGTATTATATTTAAAATTATATTTTATTATGAATTCTGTAATTTGAATGAGTAGACTCCTCACTAGTTTTCGTTTATTTGTCTCCATTTTATGTTTTCAGCTGGTGAATATGAAAAAAATATTTCGAAGTGACGAGCTGCCTCTGATGTGATGTGATGTGAGTAGTCGGCGTTCAAAACAGGTTTATATTTATTACAAAAATCATTATTGCAAATTTTTTTCAACGTTTCTAAATCGATGTCTTAAAATAAATCATGAAAAAATAATCATATTATTATATATTTCAAAGTATTCGGTGTTTTAAATTTGTTTTAAACAAAATATCGTATACTAATTAAATGTATTAATATAAAATCGATTTTATCAAAAAATATTGTTGTTGCTACCGGATTCGAAACTGGATCTCTTTTCAATCCGAGTAAGTTGCATTGACCAACTATGCTACAGCAGACAATACTTTTGACGACAAATTTTCGAACCCATTTTTAAAATTAATACATCTGTCGTTCTATTATTTGGAAGCCATCTACTTTGTTTTTACGGAATCTCAAATATCTTTGAGTAAACCGATAGCAGACGCCAAAATTAACAATTCATTTTCATTAAATTTCAAACACATTAATACAACTTATATATTATCAAGGAGAATAAATTTTTATTGTGAAATTGCAATTATTCAGAACATAGGTCAGTGAAATACTAATTAAATGTTTTAATTAGAAAGATATACATATAAATTAAATCAATTTTGTCGAAAAAATATTGTTAATGCACTTTCCCCGGAATGGAAACAGATCCAGGTTCGAATTTCGGTAACAACAACACTATTTTCAATAAAATTGATTTTATATGTATATCTTTCTAATTCATACGTTTAATTAGTATTTAAAATATCACAGTCCTATGTTCTGAATAATTACAACTTCACAATGAGAATGTGTTCTCCTTAATAAAATATTGTATATTTTTAAAATTAATTGACATGTACACATTATATATAGTTTTGCGTGATGCATCACTTATACAGGGTGTAACGGACTTAGTCCACAATATTTTATGGGCGGATACCTGACTAAACTATCAGTCGAAAATGTTCAAGAAATATGTGTTAATTCTGAACTGTTTCGGAAAATATTATTGTTTGACATTTTTACCAAATCGTGTTAAGCTTGAAGTCAACGTACTTCGAAACAAATATTTTAGAAATTGTTTTAGTATTAATTATTATCTTTGCTTCAGACTCTTAGTCATCTAACAAAAAATATTCTGGCCGTTCGAAATTCGATGATCTTTAATTTTTTGTTTTCAATATATAATTCTAAATCAATAAAATATTTCAATTAATTGAAATAATTGCTTAAATATGTTTTTTTAATGCTTGTATTTCTGACATAGTTGAGATTTGGCACACATCCCTTAAATATTTTCCACTAGTAATTTATTGTAGACTAGATCTGTTACACCCTATATTCATGTATATAGTTCAGTATTGATTTCTAAAATAAATTATAATATTTGATAATATTATTTATATGTATAACTTATTTGGTATTACTCAGGTATGATATTTTATACTAATTTATATATTCAAACTTATTTAACATAATATTATAAATCGGTCATAATGGCGTTCAAATATGGAATAGGGCCAAATGATTTCCCTCTCCTGTGGCTGGATGGGACGAAATTGAGCGATCAAAATAAGGTCAAATACCTTGGCCATATATTCAATGAAGATGGACAAGACGATGGTGATATAGAACAGCAGAGGAGACAGTTAAGCGCTCGTGCATATATGCTGTCACAACGTTTCTACCGATGCCGTAAAGAGGTGAAGGGCATCCTGTTTAAATCGTTCTTCACCAGCATGTACACCTGCGAGCTCTGGTCGAAATACAAGCAGGTGACGTATAACCGTCTCCGAATTCAGTACAACAACTCATACAAAATACTGTTCGCATAGGCGCGTTATTGCAGCGCATCTACAATTTTATCGAAGGCTGTATACGTGGATTCGTTCCGCTTCTGAGACATCGAGTTACGGGCGTAAAGATGCGGCTGGAGCACAGCACCAACTCTATGGTGCAAGCAGCGCTCTTACGGAAAGCTGATTCCCTGACCAGAGAATGGCAACGCCTACAGAATAGCTATATATACAACAATGGCCGAGACTGAAGTAGTTATATATGTAATATTTATATTTTGTGTGTATATATGTGTGAACTTTTTACTTTTTATTTATTTATTTTTATTGATTAATATTTTCCTTGGTTTTCTTTAATTTTTCTTTTTCATAGCATTATATTTATTTCGTAACTTTAATGAATAACATAATATGTATTATCTTTTTGGCGAATCGGGTTAAAAAAAATCTAAATCACGCTGGAATAAACACATTATTATAATTATCGAAACAATTAAACAAAAATAATTGATAAATTCATTTTTTATAAGGCACAACAAAGCACATATCTGTAATAAATAAAATTGAATATAATACGAATTAAATTAATCATATCGAAATATATATACAGAAAAAAACGATTTATCGAAAAATACTTTAAAAATGATTTACAACTAAATCATTTTTCGATAAATTGATAATTGACTTTTTCAAACATACGTCTACATTTCTATCATTTAACGCTAATGAAAGGCAGTATTACTCGGTAATATTTCGTTTTATTTTTGAAACTCTCAGTAGGTACAACTGCGATGCTTTCTCGCTGGGAAATATAGGGTCTTTTAATAGAGACGCTCAAAATTTGTTAGGTTATAGCAGCCATGTTGTTAAAGTGACATCTGTCAAATTTATTGTCAATTGTTAAGTAGTATACGGCAAATCACCACAGAAGGTTGAACAACGTGTACAAATCATCAAATTTTGAGGGCAATTTGACAATCGATTTGAGGGCACGGTTATCTGGCGCGACGGTGACGTAAACTGGCCACAGAGATCGTGCGATTTAACGCCTTTAGACTTCTTCCTTTGAGGCTATCTTAAATTGCAAGTCTTTACAAATAAGCCGCAAACAATTGACTCCCTCAAAGTCAACATAACAAACGCCATCCAGCAAATTTAGCCAGATTTATGCGATAAAGTCATAGAAAATTGGACCTTCCAAATATGCCACCGAGCAAAGCCGCAGCGGATATTCGAACAACCTTATATTTCACACTTAATGCCATAAAATATACTTTCAAATGAAATAAAAATTGAGTAAATATCTCACATACAACCTGTTTAACTTACATTTTAAAATTGAGCGTCATCGTTGAAAGACCCTTTAGTTACTAGAATTATCAATTTAGGTACTGTACTCCTTTTTAAAATCGAAAATGTATACGCTTGAAATATTTCTACCGCAATATCCCGTGCTCATGTGCATAATTGCCATGGAAGTATACAAACACCTCGTCTCATGCGACAGCCTCATAAATAATAATAAAAATGTTGCCTTATTCCAGCTGTATCAGAGCTAGGGATGTAAAAGCGGGATTATAGCTGGTTAAAACCCTGAATAGTTTATCAATTTAAAACCTTCGTGGAATAATTCACAAATATATTAGTTCGAATTCTATATATATATATATATTATAACTCTGCAGTTATCATCATTACCTACACATGCATGTTACTTAATATAGTAATTTGTTATTTTTTGCATTTACGCAAAAATTTTTTTGCAAACATACATGCGATAAATTGTTTAAGATGCTCGCACATTAGCGATTGGTTCACACGTTCAAACTACGTCCTGTTGTGTGCTTATAGTAATTATTGACATCATTTTGTGGTTTCTACAATTATTGGTAGGTAATGTATACGTTCATACGAAACTCCGGCCGACCCAAAACGATTGCGCGAGGAATATTTGATAGGATGTAAGACAGATGGAAGGAATTTGGAACAGGGATAGAAAAGGAACATGGGGTTCAATGACCGACCAGACATCTTACTTTCGCCGTGGAAACAGGTCTTTTAACTTTATTATTACACACAATATATCTCAAACGCACACTTTGATGATACGAAGTGAATACTATCCTCACTACGTAATAAGCAAGGTGAACAGTTCAATCTGACGCGCTCAATGTCAACTTTTAACGGCTTGACGCGTTCAAATAGCGAAACGTCAACTTCCACAGTTCAACTTGTTAACCTTCCAATATGACGAACTCGATATCAGGAAGTCAACTTAGTAATATAACAGTCTTTTGAAAATCACTTTTTATGATATATTTCTATGTAAATATACAGATTTTTTGTTAGTATCGGCGATTAATTTGCCTTGGTCATCAATGCAGTCTTTACAAACAAAAATACTTCATTCCGTTTTATTAACTATTTGATGTTTCCAAACTTCCAAAACCCTATTTAAACCCTGAAATTTTGTTCATTTTAAAATTCCTGTATTTTTACATTTGTATCTAAAAAATTCCGCGCCATGGAAAATAATTATTGTAAGTATGATAATAATTAAAACGAATACCGAGAGTAATAAATGTCAGTTGAATATTTTATACTGAATATTTATTGAACAAAAATATGTAATTAAATAGTACATTGGTGGAATGGAATATTCTGACAAATATATAGTTGTGTTCTTAAATAATTTATTAAAGATAGTAAGGGCTATGTAGCTTGTTAAGACATGGCACGAATTCAAAATACTCCATGCCAAAATAATAAAGGATTAAAACCAAGACGAAAAAACAAATTTAACTTATGTTCAAAAAAGTTAATAGAAATATGACAGTTTATGTTACATTTTTTGGTATCAAATATTTTTAAAATCAAATTTATTTATTTGATATTACAAATAAAAAGGTATCTTACTCTAAAGTGGGCATAGGAAGAGGCCCAGGTTCATACCCATCCCGGTAGAAAATAATATTTTTTCAGTAGATAGATTTTTTTTTGTATATCTTGTTCTATATATTCTGTAAAAAAAATAATTATGATGGTAGCGCTTAATTTCAAAACCACCTAAAACGGTATGAGGTATAGCCCGCCACGACTTGGAAGCGTCATTGTGAGGCGCACACGTTGGGTACCATTTATGAGATAGGAGACCTGCGTCCAACGGTTTGGATGCCATTGTCAGGCGTACACGTAGGCGGACTATCCTCCACCGACTAGCAAACAGGGGAAAGCATGAATTTTTGAATCAGAAGCTTACCTAACTTACTATAATATAGAGATCCACCTTGTTATCTTCTGAAAAATAACTTTACTAAAATAAAACAGTATAACATAAAAAGTGATATTTCATAATAAAAGAGTCAGCTAATTTTATGTTAAATTTTATTACAAAAATTAAAGAACTGAAAACTACGTAATTATTATTTTGATAAATAAAAAGTAAAATTTAAGTTCGGAGCTACATAACAGGCGACGATGACAATAATAATTTCTCAAATAATATGTCGACCTGGGGCGATTCCTCTTGTTCCTGCGGTAAAAATTAACATCTTCTTGCATCCGTCTCTCTTTGTGTCCTGGGAGCTGCATCCATCGCCGTTTCCGAGTGCCTGTCAATTGGTCAGAACACTCCTTCAACCGGCGACTCACGCACGAATATTTTTCTCCCAGGTGGACCATTATAAGAAATTGTCGACAGGTGATGGGTAAAAAAAAGTAAATAATGAAGGAGATGAAATAAGAAAATTAAAGAATTAATGAAAGAAAGGATAAAATAGAGAAGAAATATAATAAAGAATATTATAAAAAATATTCGAAAGAATAAAAAAAGATTATTATAAAGAATAGAAATTTCACCATTTCCTGCAACAATAAATTTTTTTACGATACAATTAGAATTCGTTGTGCTAGAAATGAGTGCGTTGTGAAATCGATTAATTATATGATTTTACCCTACAATTAATATCCTTGGCGCGACGTTTAAACGCCTCTGGCGTTGGCTCCGCGCCTGGATCCAGTACGGGCTCCATCTTCAAATATGAATAACGGATATCAGATAATTTGTGTTAAATATGCAATTTTGTAGATTTTAAGTCAGCTACATGCAGAACATTATTTCTCCCAAAAGCCACTTAAATTCATTGATATTGCATGTTAAAAATCAGGGTTAGTTCCAAAATACTTTAAAACAGACACAGTATAAGTTGGTATTCCCCCTAAAATTAAATCAACCAATCACAACGCTAGTTGATGATCACGTGATCTAAAATCTACTATGGCTGCCAGAAAGACATATACAGAAAAAAAAATTACATTACAAAATTGTCTCTTTTAAACTGATGAAAAACAAACATTTTGTACATTTGTTTTCAAAATAAAAGTTTTCATCTATTTATAACACAAAATCGTTTTAGGGAGTTTTGGACTCCGACTCTACAATTCATGTAAATTATAGGTTACTTAGTTATTTTATTTGATAATAGGTACTGGTCATTTATGACCTAGATAATAAATTTCTTTCAACGGTCCTTCTCTCATCCTCCCGTCCAAATATTATGTGGAACAAACAACAATGTTTTCGAATATTCTGCACATCTCCACGGGTATTCAGTTATTATGTTCTGGTGAGAATCGTACGTTGTGGATAAATGAAGATTAATTGATAATTCCTCACTGTCAAGTGGTGTACAAAATATTGAGTGAATGTGAAATAGAAAAAGTTGACTGACAGATGTGATTATTCTTAAGTCGCCGTGATAAATTAATTCCATGTCAAATATAATTGCAGAAACCAATTAGACTGCAGGAATTTCGGAAATACAAGCTTTGAGACCGGAGTCTATCCATTATGTGAGGATATTTCTAGTTCTGTGGAGACAACCGACATTCTTGTGAGGTGATTAATCAATATGATATCTATTATTATTAACAACCCAACACCATTTTACCCAAGCACCAAGCTTCGCAAAGTAGTCTTATACTACGTGTCATTCTTTGATTTACTTTAATGAATATTAGTCATTTATTTTATCCTGCATAATAATTAATATATAATGTATTGGCACGGCACAAAATTGAAGATACAGAATTAAAAAGTATTATTATATGTTAGCGCCATTTAAATGTACTACGCACGCGAATCTTATTGGACTTCAGAAATATGTTTTGTCCCTCTCTTTCTTTTTCCTATCCTAATCCATTGGCACGAAGAAGAGAGAAGATCCCTGCAAATCTGCTGTTACTACCGACGCGAGCCATTCCGCTTTCCGCTTTCGCCGCTGAACACGGTACGCTGCCGTCGCTGCAAATCCGCTTATAACCGCTAACCATAATTACCGCTAATTAAATAATTTTTACTACCACTATTATACTTTCTAAAACAAATACTTTTCTACGCGAGTGTCATCATTTACGAGACAGTTTCTGCGTCGCTTGTGAATTGGTGGACCACGGAGAAAAGAACCAGCTTCAAGAGATCGGAGACCCACAAGTAAGTGCCATCCCATCTTTTATCTCCCGAGAACCCGCCAACTTTCCATTATATAAGCATCCGAAGATTACAAGTCATGATAATTTGTTTTACACTAATGCAAGAAAATCAATACATTGAAACAATTTGATATACACGACAAAACATATACAGGTACATTGAACATGAAACATACAAAAACTTAGCACTGCAAGATAATGAGAAGCATTTTTATTATCTACAGAATAAAGACTGTATTTACGTGTTTTCGTATTCTTTCAATCTTCTGGATACTTTAACTTACTAATAACAATTTGTAGAGACATGCGTAAAGGTTATGTATTACGATTTTAGGATGTTCTCCGTCAATTAAAACTTAGGTTGTTTCACTTTGGATTTATTCAAGAGAACTGGTTACAAAATATTTACCGGCGTCTTGTATAGGCAAGTTTCCTGCCTACGTGCTATTTATTTGTGTACTTTGTGTGGTGGAAGTGACATAAATAGGCCATTATACTACACCTAAAGAGATGTATTCTTAGATACGATGTAACGTGGGAATTCAGTCACGAGTAGAGCTCGCGGGTGTTCTTTTTTAGCCATTTATGAGGCACACAAGAAATGTTGTACATGGGGCATCATATATTAATTTGTTTGTATATAGATAAATTATGTAGGTAAATATTGTTATCCACATTCATAACAATTTCCTTCTTTAAGCAAAAAATGACAAATGACTTATTACTTAAAGCTGGTGTTTACGCTCGTTGTTACATCGATTGGCAGCACTGGGTTTCCTAGTTTATGTGCATGTGTGTGTATGAGCATGTCGCTCTTTTTTCGGAAAGCTAAGAAGACGCTAACCGACAAGCGTCATTCTTATTACATCCCGTGCTAAGACCAGTTCAGCGGTCCAAATAAACCTTCGCGCGCGCTTCGGTCGATCGAAATCTAAAAAAGATAACCCAGTTAAAAGAATAACAACATCGGACCAAAACGACAGGAAAATTAAAAGGGTTAGTGCAGTTCATATATCATATGTGTGCTTATTATTAATCGGAAACCTGGAAACCAACTATTGAAGGCATTTACATAAACAACCGGTATGATCGTTGCATTATTCTTATACTGACCAATTTCTAAACAGTAATAGCATCAAAACTTGTTACATAAAGAGCTATGGATTGAGGAATACTGAGTTTCTCATTGAGAAATAGGAAGATCAACGAATACATGAGACAAAAATTTAATGTTGATCGCCAAACTACAATTCTGATCTTGCAACAATTCTATTGAATTTATAGAATCCTGTTGTGCCACATGGTCGTGCGAGCAGTGAAGCATTATAATAAATTAGTATAATACTTACTGTATTTACTCGCAAAATATTTGACAGATACGTCAGCTTCCGCTTCCGACAATCTTCGTGCATCTTGGGCGTCCCTGACTCTGTTTATTCTGCAATTTGGGGTAGGTCAGTAATAGTCGAGAAGTTGAAAATAAAAATACCACATGTTGCGCAAACAGCACACAGTTCAAACGCTGGTACAAATAGTGATACAAGTTTATGTTCGTACTTTCACGTACGTGGGCGGATAACAAATAGGGTGTAGGTATATGAAATGTTCCTAACATGCGCGTTATAAGGGAAATTTACTTATGTTTTATAATGTAACATATGTATCGTAATTTAATACTTGAAAGCCACTAGTTGATGTTTCAAGCTAATATGATCTGTATAAAGAGGTTAAAAAATATTTCGATTTCGTCGTTTGGAGAAACAAAACGAAACGTATATCTGGCCTATTATAACGTATAAGTCGATCAAATACTACCAGAATGAAAAGTACTTTTGGAACGTCAGAATCGCGAATTCTTCACTCTATTTAAAGCCATTAGACACGTAGGGGATGTTGTATATCTCGTGGTACGAGTCGAAATGTGTGTGTGTTTTAAGTTGTCGAGTCACTCGGATAGAGTGGTTGATGCTTAAAGGTTATGTAATTCGGATCAGAAGGTTTTGTACATGTTAATAATACTGAAGGTCTATCTCTCTTCCTATCATGAGATTTTTTTCTTTTATTACATAGATTCAACAGCCACCTGGTTCTTCCAGGCAGCTATCTCGTTCTTTAAAGATAATTGATTAGATCAGGAGAGTCAAGTCCTTAGATGAGGTGTGGGATAGATGGTAGCTTTTTTAACGTTCAAGCTCGTAACGAAATAATGATTAAAAAGATTTAACTAAATTACTTATCATCACACCGTTCCTAGAGGTGTCACACATTTCTGTCCTGACACGTAATTCTCGCCTCATACATATTCGTATATCTTTTCATACAAGTTCGTCAATTATTGAGGCTTATAAGAGGACCATCTCCAGTATATAGTTTACCTGATCGTATCAAGTCTTCCTCAAACGACTTACGTAGTCATAAGTATTAGAGGCGAGCCGTAAAAAAATCTATGTTGATCAAATAAAACCAAATATTTGAAGACAATTCAGTAAGACGAACATACTTCCATGCTTGGGTAGATGTTTCAAAGTGGACGAGATAAGAATGGATCGCCAGGATTAGAGCTTACTATTCTCTGCCAGCTACCAGGAGTATGACGATAATTTCGCTACATAGTTGTTAAATAGTATAATAATTATAGTAAATAAACAGTCCTTATCTTCTATAAAGGTCCCTATAAAATTTTTGCCATTATTACATGGATTAGCGTAACCCGCGGCTAGAATTTTTTATTCTCACTGTCAATTTACTCCTTCTGTTGCACCAGCGAACAAGGCGGCGAGATAATTAGTTTGTTTGCGCGCGTTGTTTATTCAATCCGCACAAAAGTCTTGCTGAACTAAATATTTTCCTACTGAAACCGTGTTAGGGTTAGGGATATCTTTATGTTTACCAATTTTCTGCAGTTTTCAATGATTTTTTTCTTACTATACTTTATACTCTCTATCGATATGGGTTATCTTGACTGATACTGCGTCCACCTTCTACTAATTCTACAATCTAAACGTTTTTTTCTTCAAGCGTATTCCAATATTATTTCGTAGTTTTTACTTCTTATTGTAACGTCAATTATCAACATTTCAACATTTAATATTTATTCAACATTTAATATTGAAATATTAAATGTTGAAATATATTTCTTTCTATAATTTGAGTTTTATTTTATGCTAATTAGTAAGGCTAGATTTTTGACACATTTTAAATATTTTTTGTCCAATGGAGAAATCGTCGATAATATTTTAAGTGAAGTTGAAAAGGGACTAATAAAAGAATTTGCTTTTCTTTTAGTAATGAATTCACAGTTATTTAAATTAATAGAGTAGTTCTCATAATTAGAATAACTATTATCACATTTTTGATACCTAGTATTCTTAACCTTTTAAATGTCACGAGCGCGTTAATATGCCAAACTTTGTATGTTACTGCAAGCTATAAATCGTGTTAACATGCACTTTAAGACCTTGCAAACTTGCATGGATTGAAGTCATATTTTTAAATCACTTCGCCATCTGTGAACGATAGGTCCCAGATTTTGATAGATAGGTCAAGATATGTAGTGTCTTCCATTTCAGATAGAGTTTGCAGTTAAAAGGTTAAATATACCTAGTTAGCATTGACGATAACAGCATAACCTAAGTTATTTATATATCTTTGTATTAAATGCTTTTAGTTTGTATTAAATATTGTCTCGCTGGCCACCCGGGTCAAGGCCAGGCGATAATCTTACCACTAACTTATTAACTTAGATATGACTCAAAAAAACTTACTTGGTATAGTAAAAATTTACCAGTTGTCCAGATTCCGTCAAGAATTTAGAAAATTAATCGGTTAACTTGTCGTCAAGATTTTGAGTTCGGGACAATTTATACAAAATATTTAATGTATTTATTTGTTTCTAGTAGAGCTCTGATATATCAAAAATCTGACCTCGCTTAGTTTTTGATTAGTCATGATTGTTCTTTTAAATATACATTTATTTTAGAATTAAATTTTTTTCCAATATTTTTACATTTAATTTATTAGTGAAATTTTTAAAATTAAGAAACAATTACATTTATTTTAAATTTGATTTTATTTATTTATTTTAGAAAAAAAAATTTTTGAATTAATTAATCTTGGTTTAATTTCCGGTAGATATTTTTTCGATAAATATATTTTTTTTGTTTTTTTTTTTTTTTCTAGTTGTATGATTTAATTTGTAATAAAAATACCACAGAAATGTGTTCTGAAAAATTTCAACTTTAAAACAAAAATGTTCTCCTTAAAAATCTACTATGATCGTTTACAGAATCGTATTTTGCGTTAAATTCGTCGATGATTCGTGCCTTGTATCACACAGATTGATAGTGTTGGGGAGTGTTGCGCGCGCACTTATGTGTGTATGTGTATATATGTGTGTGTGTGTATGTGTGGGTGTGTGTGTATGTGTGTGTGTGGGTATATGTGTGTGCTGTTCGGGCTCAGCTGTCCGAGGGAACGAGTTTTGAAACCGGTTGGAGCTAAAAATAATAAAGCTAACATTCGCCTCCGTCGGTTGCAGTTCATAGTATTGTTTAAATATCACATCTGGTTTGGAGGAGTTCAAAATATACGGATAAATAATAACGGGTAAGATCTTTACAAGGATGTGTTGTAACAACGAACCTGCGTGCGACCACTCAACACCTAGTGTCCCGAATGCTGTAGGAGACCGCTTTTAAAACAAATTCTACGTTTGATATATTGCCAAAAATCTTACTATCAAATGTATGAATAATTAGACAGTCTAGCCTATTCAAAAAAACAAAAATATAATAAAAATATATTGTAAACAATTTGATTGTTATCCAAACACTCAAAAATATACTATTATTATATGTAATTTTTATATTTGAATACATTTTTATATTGAAACCATCATCTGTCAAATTTTAATATTTATTTTCAATGAATACACATTTTCATTGTGAAGTTGCAATTTCAGAAAGTATTTCTGTGGTATTTTTAATATAAAGAAAATTAATCATTTAGAAAGGATAGGAAGAGGTCCGAGTTTGAATCCCGGTAGCAAACAAATATTTTTTCGATAAATAGATTTTTTCTGTATATCTTTCTAATTGATGCATTTAATTTGTATTAAATATTTATTTTGTTATTGAGGCAAGATAGATTCAAACACAATTAAATCTAAGAACTTAATATTTTATGATATCTTCAAAGTTGTGAAATAACAATCAACTCACGATTATTGCGATATCGCAAACAATTGGCGGTATTTGAGAGAATTCAAATTGTATAAAAATATTTTTTTAAAGATTGGTATTTGTCTAAAGATTTCTTTAAATGTTAAGTATTATATAACATTAATATTTATATGTGATTGTACTTATAAATCATGTGATTCGAATATTATTCCAATTACATATTCTTTACGCTTGATTTATTAATTTTATAGTTATTAATCTAAGTCTTTATTGTTGAACTGGCTCGAGATGGTGGATATACTAATCTGGTGATAGGGGGCATGTTACGTAAATGCTTAACCTAATTATAATTCCTAGTTTACTACTGGGTTTAGAGAAACATCTCTCTATATCGCAAAGATGCTCCGGTGGTCATCAGTCGTCACCAGATTGAATATAATCAAAATGAGAACAATTAAGCTATCGCCGATAGTGGCCAAAGCTCTCAAAGTGCGACTTGGCTGGTTTGTATGTTTTAACGTAAGTCTGGCAGCTTCCTAGTTGGTTCCAGGGTACTCAGTATGTCGAATACTAAATCATAGATTGAAAAATGACTCGGTCTAACAATAGTCGATATCACAATCGAGAGAGATGGAGGAGTGGCTGAACAACCAAAGAAGAATGAATAAAAAAACAACCGATAGTATGATAATGATGATAGCCGATCGGGATAGTACACCACCTGGCTTATTCCAGGTTCAGCTTTAATATTGGTCAGCATACTCTGAATTCGAATAAGGTTGCAGAGAAGCATATTAAAACACTTAATTAACGAATAAATGAATGGAGGATCAATGAAATTTTTTAAGTAAGGCCGTATTATAAATTATCTGCACAAATTATTAAATTTAGTTTATTTTCTTCAAGCCTTCATTGATTTAATTATATGTGTACAAAATAAATTTAGTTTAAATGCGTGTATGAAAAAATTCTGGCACTAAATATAAAATTTAAATTGTAGCAGAAAAACCGGTATCTAAATATATCATTTGTATTAAATTGTGAATGTATATATTAATTCTGGATATATTACACCTTATTAGACCTTAAAAGTCTCTCATATATATATATACAACTTAACTTACTGCATGTACTATTTTATTAAAACAAACTTGATGAATTACCAACCAATTAAGTTATATTGACACTATATAAAGTCAGTTTTATTAATTTTATATAACCCTTAAATGCATTCTGTATTGATCTGAATCATAAGTACATAAACATAAACAGATTAAGTTTTCAGGATTGATTCAAACCATTAAAATGATTAGTGTTTTACATTAATTTGATTTTACTCCTAGAAGTATTTAGTTTAGTGCTCAAATTATATTTAACGAAGTTAAAATATTAAGCAGTTGGTTGGAATAGTGTATGTTATTTGATTTGACAAAATAGTTTTAAATTAAACATTTAAAGGTTCATAATATAATTGTAAAAATATGTAATTTCAATATCATCAGTCCTTGGGACACTGTTTTATGTAAAAAATATTTTAATAAAATGAAATATATTATTAATACTTGGAAATTCATGCATCTAATTATTTTTTATTATTAGATATTAATCAAGATGCGTCACACAAATATTCTTATTATTTTCAAATTAAGAAAAACGTTTATGCTAAAAAAATCCCTGCTCGAAATTTTGACCATTGGATTGGACCAATAAACAAGTCTAATTATCAAAGAACTATGCTTCGAAAAATCGAATCTTTAAAAATAAAACATGAATTCACTAAAGTGAATACTATAATATTGTATTCCTACTTGCGCGATGTACTTCTCGGCTGCCTAATATTTTACCGCGATAATATAAAAATTAAAATCTTCTTAAAAAAACTTACGATACGTTGAATGTGGTTGTGTCAAAATTGATTGAGTCGTTCTAGAGTTTTAAGGTAACGGACAGACGTAGCCTTCTGTATATATTATATGTAGATGTGACCTTTGGTTGACGTATAACGGTCTAATACAAAAAGCTGCCCTATCTATCTTTCGTTTATCTAGAAAACAAAAATATTCAGTACGATTTGCTGATTTAAACATTCAAACGTATTAAAAAATATAAGTAGTTACCATTTAATAGTATCAATACAAAAATAGAAAATAAATAGAGTTACTCGTATATAATACTATTGTATAATAATATGTCTTCTATGTACAGTTTTTTTGGGTTAATCTGTCGTGTATTTCTGATCTTTCAGACCTACGTTTCGGATTTTTTTTTTTTTCCAATTCCTTAGAGTCTACGATACTCTACATGCGGCTAGACCGCCAAATCTACTGCTACAAGTGCATCAGCGCTAATCGCTTTGACACTTTTGCTAACTACTTATTGTAATAAACATCATATGTGTTTTATATTAATACATGAATTGGAAGGGTAAAAAATTCTGATAAAAAACCCTCTAAACAATTTACTGGAAGTTAAATGCTTCAAATTAATTAGGCGCGACACTTTATGTACAGTGCCGCCTTATTCTATCATTCGGATTGTTGGTGATGTGATTAAGTACTGGCCTGCAGTACCGTGTCGAAAGTAGAGTGTGTCGTTTTTAAGAACTAGCTTGCAACACCGTACGCACAGTCCCAGAAAGCCCAAAAAACCGCACACAGAAGATTCTGAATGATCGTGAAAACCTTAGATCATGTATAATGTATTTTTTGTAAGTTATTTTTCCACTGTTTTTAATTTATTCCGATAATATGGTTTTTTCTTATCAAACACGTCAGATTTTATAATTTCTGCTTCATTGTTCTCAAGAAATTTTTGCAATGAATCTTTTGTCGAACATTTTATAGTATACATGCATTAGAAATTACTCAGAATCCCAACTACTAACAGAGTATTTTTTTATTGTCGTACTGATAAAAGAATATATCCGTTTTTATTGAGGTCAATTGACGATCAGATGTGGGAGTGAACCAGTTATGACAGCCATATTAGAGAAAATAAACAATCACAAAAAGGAACAGACCTTGAAGAGTTGAGCTGGTCATGGCTTGTAGACACTTTCAGCACGTGATATTTCACAATACATGTTATATTTTATGACTTGACACCTCATGTACCTTTTTGAAATGTAGTCTTATGGTAAAAATATTTAAATAAATAAGGATATATGCTACACGAGCGCTCCAGGTGGAACTCATTTGTATTTTAGTTTGTTTAAGATATTTTGTATAAGATATAAATAAAATATATTTGTTATTAACCTTTCCTGTTCGATGATGTAAATTAAGTTGATATTGCCTCTAATTACGTTAATATCACTGTAAATATACTAAATACAGAGTTCATATTTTAGGTATTCCTCTATTATATATTTATGTATTGGATAAAATAATTACAATATATTTACCGTACGCAACAATAAAAAATGTTTTCTCGAAGAACCTGACCTGAATTTGTCAATAAGTGTATGTGTACGTCTGGTGAGGTGCGGACGGCCCAGTGCGCGGGGCGCGGGGTGCCGGATGCCGATCATCACTTTAGTAGCAGAGCGTGCGCTGGCCGAATTAGACGTGTCTTGTATATCTTATGCTGTCGTTCGTGATGGTCAATGTTTTTTCTCATTTTTAACACTTTTACACAATAATTTATATAATATATATATATATATATATATATGTTTACAGCACCGGAACGCGCGATTATATTTAAGCACCGTAAGAGAAAGGTTAAATTACATTTATGTGAGGTATATAACGTGACACTTAAGACACAATGCCTATAACACAAGAGAATTTTTTTTCCAAGTTACTTTTTCTAATTACGTCATTGATATAAATTTACAAAAATATCTTCATTCTAGAACAAAATAAAATCTTATCAAAATAATTGCTAACCATTTTAGCAAATATTCTTCCTTAATCTAATCTTATACTCTTATTATAATTACTTCTTCAATATAAATATTTCATAGGTAAAAAAAATGTTATGGTGCTTCGTAAAAAAATTAAGGTGTTTCGTATAATACAATATTACGTAGATCTTCATAAACCGGTTACCATTTCAGGTACCTACGTGCGTAGACGATATAAATCAAGCTTTATCTTTAATTAATAGTTATAACCTAACTAACAAGTAACCTTTCTATGGGTTATCCTACTAACCTTTATATAATATAGGTCCTAGTAGCGTCGTATATTTAGATTTTGATAAAACAAAGGTCTCGCGTTGTACAAAATGCTCCCGAAAATTCAAATATCTATGCTGATAGTACATTTGAATCGATCATTACAAAACTTTTTTTTTTGTAAATTATTAAACAATAATTTAGATCGTATTATGTCTTAAATTATTTTGGTATGTAATTATGTATACTTATTATCAAACATATTACACGTATACAATAGAATTCGGATATTATAATCACGGATAATATTATCAATCGGTTATTGTTATCACAATTAGTTGGTCCCAAAACGCTGTATATAAAAATTCTTTAAAATAATATAATATAACCATACTTTGGCAAGATTTTTGGAAATTCTTACAAAATGATGCTTTTCTCGGTTCTAGTGCGATTTCTCTAATTTAGTTGTATTATTTTTTAATAAATTGTGTACTTAGTTAAAGCTCATGGAAGTTGTGTTTCACGCACCGGTACTTGCTGGGTAAGTTCAGCATCGGCAGGCGGTGATCATGAGAGCAGAGGAAAGGATAGTAGTATATTTTGACGCTTTAACTCTTGAGATCGATGTACTTTGCACTGTGCTACTCATTAATTAATTATGCTATTTTAGTTTGGGGAGAAGCAGCAAAAACAATACTGGAGTCGGCTAAAAAAGCACAAAAAACAATTCTCAAGGTAATAATTGGTCGTCCCTTTAGATATCCATCAGACCTTATATTTAAAGAGTACAATTCATTGATATTTTTATTTTATTCTTACTTTTTTATTCATATTTGATTTATCTTTTTATTCCAAACAACACCACGACAGCACGAAAAAAAAAACTGGCTACTTTAACACAGACTTTAGTCTAGCAAAGTAGCCAGGACAACGCTGTATATATCAGAGGTGAAGTCTACTCCATCCCACACAATAAACTATGTATTATGTATGTTTATTATGTATCCACCTCTGTTAGTACAAAAATATGGATGTCAAAATATATATAAATAAATAAAATTAAAATAAATAAATTTTGATATTTAAACAATTTACTTATACTTATCTGAATATGATATACTTGCTTTTAAGTTTTACGAGTATATTGATACTTTATTTTGGTATTTTCAACAGTGAAGGTGAAGAACACCTTATTAATGTATTACATATAGTGGTTTGTTTATCTCAATATTAAGTCACAGACTCAATTTTCTCAATTTTCACTCAATATTAAGTCATATTGAGTGAAAATTGTTTGTTTGCAGAAAGAATTAAAAAAATTACTTTTTTGACTGTTACCATAACTACTTAATTAAATTAATAATGTATAATTAACTTTCCTGCTTGCAAAATAAATGGGTTCACAAAATTTCCTAACAATTTTTTTTTTAATCTATCTTATGCATGTGAATAATAGAACTAAAGTAATAAATTACATGTGCTACGACCTCAAAATTCGATTTCACAATTCATAAATGCCAAATTTTCAAATAATATTATTGTGTGAAGATACTAATATTATTTGCCACGAGCGCCTGCGATACCGCGTTCAATTACGATACGTAAACACAGCATTTTTAATTCATAACCGGTTGTTACCTACGCTTGCGACGATGGAGTTTTAACAATATGTTTATATGTTGTCATAATTTCGTCATCAATTTCTTCGCATTTATTTACAAGATTCAACGGAATCGACTTTTGTTAATAATAAAAATATCAATAAAAAATAATCCATCGTAGCCAGCCTTAGAATTAAGCCCCAGTACTCGGATGCTCTATTTATCAGTATTAGAGTGACCGCCCGTACCAACGATGCGGACGTAAATAATTAGCAGTTCCCTATAATACGACTATTCGAATGCGTTACAAGTGTGTTTGTTTGTTTCTTCCATGGAGCAGATAAACTACATAAATTAACATGTCGCCTCGGGCCACCAATACACGGGCGTTTCATTACAATAGCAGGCGCCGTGCTTCTTGACAATATACATAGTATTATTTATTAACTAGTGTATTCCCTGTCATTACACTAGTTTTATCACATATAACAGTAGTTATATTCCAGTTGGAGTTGTTCAGGACCTTTGTAAGAGTCTGGGTGTCCAGGTGGAAATTTTTAAGAAGCTCCTAATATCAATATCTTTATCTAATTTGCCATTATGTATTATGATCTGTTATTATTTTCATTTGTCGTTTTTCTCTCACATGTTATATTAGCAGTTATTTTCAGTGAAAAAAACTTTTAAATTGCTTCTGGACTCTTTGGTTTGTCCCTGGAGTCTTTGGTTTATCGCTGAACTGTTATCTGCCGGCAGTGGTGCTCGGATGACTGGTCAGTTTGTTTCTGTCTTTTTTTCTTTCTTCAGGGGCGTGTTGCTTTTTTCCCCTCAGCTTTTCGACTTAATTAGCTCATGTTGATGTCGATTTTATTCTATGTTTTTTATATGCAATGTAACAACATTTGAATTTCTTTATTGCCTTATTTTGTTTAACTGATATTATCACATTTCTATGCTTAACATTTTCTTATACTTATATACTTTCATTGTAACTGTTTATTTAATCATGAATAAAAAAGAGTTCAAGAACTATGAAGGTTTTGAGATGGTAGCTATTTGGCTCGGTCTTGATGTACGAGACAAAGTTGCACAGCTGTATATATATATATATATATATATATTTTTTTTTTATATTTAGCAATTTTATATTAGCATTAAAAATAAACTTTTTTTGCATCCCGCAGTTCGGATCGCCATTCCAATAGGATTGCCAGTATCATCTTTAGTCTGCTCGGTCCATCGAGTTGGAGCTCGGCCACTTCGTATCTGTTCTTCAATTTTGCTTGATCTCTTAACTCTTAACTAAAACCTTAGGTTTGATATCTGACGGTTCTAGCTTCTCTTTGCCGGAAGGAACCTTTTTGTTTTTGTGTATTGTCTTCTTTTTACCTTTAAGGGGTATGTGAAGGGCTTAGAAACCGCCATTTGCAGTCCCTCTCAATGAGCCCTTTCTTGTATGTATATTTTATCTGTTACTATTGTATGCATTAAATTTTTTTTTTCCGTACTGTATGGTACGGATAGTTAATGTTTTTTGGTTGGCAACCATGCCGTGTTGCATTGCTGCTATGCGGCATTCTAAGCATTCTTGCATACATTTTAAACGCATCATATTCTTCATCTCTCAATGTTCATGTTTCCACTCCGCATAAGCATACGGAAGAAAAACAAGGGACTTAACCGTATTTTTTATGATTATTGTTAGGATCTATCTTTCGAAATTGAAGCCAGCTTTGACATCCCACTTGTTATCATGACAATTCTTCTCTTAACTTCATCGTCATAGCCACCATTATCATGAATACCTATAAGGACCGAGAAAAGTTAAGCCATTCTTCAAACCATATTCCCTTTCAATCGACAATTGATGACTTTGGTTTTGGCTTTATCTATCTCAATTACCATACGCCTCCTTTCTTCTTCACCTCTATGAAGATGTTAGCTTTTTCTTATTTTATTCGACAATAAGTAATGTGTTATCAGCGTACTTAAGACTGAAAGCTTTTTACTGCTTTTCACTTACTATTTTTATATTTATTGGTCTCTAAATAAAAACATATCTTAAATTAAGCTTGTTTTTATATTGTGTTACACGGTATACTGCTTCTGAGGATTAAGTCTGTCGGCAGCGGTGCGTGGGGTGAGTCCCTTATTTAAATTTATTTTTGTCCCATCTTTGGTGGTCGGATATAGTGAAAACAGATTCTAATATCAAGAAATATACAGAATGTATATATTCAAGGATACCTGGAGAATTTTTGTGCAGTTTGATGATAATGAATGGACTCTCTAACAAGTATTGACAACCGCGCGAGAAGATACATGTATGAAATAAACGAAGAAAAAATAGTAAAAATAGTGACTGAGAGGAATATGGTATCCTATTATGACTGAGAGGAATATGGCTACTTTAACACAGACTTTAGTCTAGCAAAGTAGCCAGGACAACGCTGTATGGATCAGAGGTGAAGTCTACTCCATCCCACACAATAAACTATGTATTATGTATGTTTATTATGTATCCACCTCTGTAGTACAAAAATATTGATATCAAAATATATATAAATAAATATATAAATAAATAAATAAATTCTCTCTGACTATCTCTGATAGTCAATATTTGCAGAATAATTCGATTTCAATAACAATAATAAAAATATTGTGGTAAGGTTCCAATTGTTTTTTTATTATGAACATTATTATGACATAGTATGGCTAAAAATACATTAATAGTTTGTCGGATTGAAAATCTAATTTGCTATTTCTTAAACTCGGTTGTATGATTAAAACCATGAAATTTTCCACGCTTTTAATACAATTATTTTATTATGAAATGGATTGAAAACACGCTTGAAGTAACTTAGGTAGTAATTAATACACGGTGGCATAACTCACGTACAATGTTATATTTTAATAAAATTTAATGTTAATACGGTGAACACAAAATAATATTATAATCACTAGAAAATAAAGCAATTTTATAAAAAATAACTGAAAGCTAATTTTTTTCTTCTTCTTTTAGATATGCAACCCATCCTCTAATTATTGTTGGGGAGTTGGAATTCAATAAAAATTAAACATAAATGAAGAAATAATAATTTTAAGTAGCATTAATTAACATGGCGGTTATTTTGTGGTGTAACATTATTATTAAAATTTTCACAACTAAATTTTGTACTACACATACGTTAAGTTATCGTCACTACTATAGTTTCGAAAGGTGCAATCCCTCTCATCATCAGGTGACGAAAGTAATAAAATGAAAAGCTGTAGACAATAGATAATGTGGATTACGTTAGAAGCTTTGATAATCGATAACTTTAATAATCAGAGAATATATGAAAAAGACGAAGCAAAAATAGTAATCCGAAACTGACAGAATAAAAGTCTGGATTTCTACCTACTCTCTCTGTCTACTCCTACTAGAAAACGGAGTAATAGTAAAATAGTTTGTCAACCACTTTAACACAATTAATGCACCCCGATAAAATTTTAACTTTGTCTATTTATGAAAATGTCATAAATTTGTTATTTATTGTTAAAATTTATAATAAAATAATTATTTTTAGAATCATTAATTTAAATCAAAATTGCGATTTGCGGTTTGAATTTTTTTTATTGAACATCATCTAAATATCACAAAACTTAGTCCATTTTTTTTAATATTCGAGTCCAAAAAGATTAACACGTCGGATATTCACGATTTTTGTATTGAAATTAAAATGAGAAAGTAGGAAAGAGGCGTTGAAACCAGAATTTATTAGTTTTTATATGAATATCACGTTATAATTCTCTATGTGCATCTAACGAAAACAGTTTATATAAAAATAAATAAAGAATTAAATCAACGAAAGCAAAATAAATTGAATTAAGAAAAGGCGGTCTTGTTGGTTTGGGCGGAGACCTAAAACACGAATTCTGATGAAACGGGGCAAAGTTAAGCTGTTAGTTTAGGCAATGTTTGGTTAGTTAAATGTTAGTCAAACGTCAAAATTTTGTTTTATTTATTTAAGTTCCGTTAGCTACAAACTATCTTTTAATAACATCACGACGTCTCTTAGTAGGTTGTTAATAAAATTAGAAGACACCGAAGTATAGTGAAGTAGCCATAAGGAAACTACCACCAAGGAAATAGACTTAGTCTATGGCATTAATCACCAATCTATAATAATTGATTACGAATATAATAACAGTTAAAACAAGACACTATGTAGCGATCACAAATTTAAGTATATACGTATATATTCATGTATGTTGTTAACTGAGCTCTAGAGTAAAAAAATAAATTGAAATTAATAATTGATGTTGGATATTAAAAAAGAAATATTTCAAAATCTCTTTGCTACCAAATTTATTTTAATAATTACTAAGGGAAATATATTTTTTTGCTTTTCCCAAGCATTGGTTATATGTACTCTCAGGATAGGGTAACATTATATCGATGATACTTTGACACAAAACTTTGAATAATTTAGTGGACTGCTCTGATCGGCTGAATGAGATAGGCTACCGAGAATTAATAGCTGAACTAACTTAATATTCAACATATGTAACTTTATACGTATATAAAATAAATACATGAAACACCAACGCGTACATAAAATCTATAAGACTGTGCCACATAACAGCTGCATTCGCGTTAATTTTGTAATTTGCTTACAATTCCACTGTTTAATCTTTTTCTTTTCATTACTTTTCTTCGGTCTTGGTCTATACCTAATTACAAGTGAAAATAATACATGAGTTATATAATTTAACATTACTAAGATTACTTGGGTAACATGGATAAATAGAATAATAAATTTTATTAGATACAAGGTGAAACTTGAGATAAATTAAAAAATTAAGTTTGTTTAAGATTATTAATGACCTATACAACAGAGAATATATTTTTATTCTTAATATAGTTTATATATAAATAAATACATGTATATAATATATATTGTGACGTCACGAAAGTAAGGACACTAATTTATTTTGAATGTATACCGTACTTTTTACACAATGGTATCAGAGATATTACGCCTTGACTAATACCAGCGCGACGTGTTGTAAGATGGCGAATTTTTACGTTTCCGTATAAAGCGAGTAAGATGAGTGGTAGGCGAAGGCTGTTCACTCTGCACTGTTATAAAAAATGAAAAATTATGGATCATCCAGCTTTGTATAAAGGGTAAATACAATAAAAATATAAATACGAGTGCACCCATGTGAAAAATATTTGTGCCTAATCTGCATTGTAAAATTCTTTTGTTCTAGGAAACACGTAGTTTCCCTTCGTTTTTGACAATTTTATACCCCTCTCTCACCTCTTACATTATATATATATATATATATAATGTAAGAGGTGAGAGAGGGGTATATATATATATATATATATATATATATATGGCCTAATATAAACAAAGATAAATATTTTCCTTCTTACTATAAGTAATCTTGCGTATATTTGTTTAGTTTTATTTTTAATCTACGCAGTTTCTTTTCGTTTCTTATTTTCTGGTATTTTTTTAAAAATCTTCATCGCACTGTATATCACCGTTTTTTTTTTTAATTAGTACAATAGGGAAATCAAATAATTAGATAAAAATGGGTTTGACTTTATATTTAAGTGTATTCACTGATGCCTCTTTATTTTTCATAATGTTCCATAATGTTTTATTAAACATTATTAGCACTATTCTTCCTATAATTAATATAATAACAGGTTGTGGTTTTGAATACTCTAGTAGATTTGACGTATCTAGGTAGTTTTTTATTTTATTAACAATAATACTATTATAAAGTTCTATGTCCGCATTTGTGTGAACAATCGTTATTAATGTGAACGATTATGCTGTAAAAATATTGCTAATTTATATGCAGATATAAAACACACAAATATATAAGTAGTATGTTTGCATAACTTGACATTTTTTAATAAATTATTTTTAATTGCTTAATTATTTTCTAATATTATTTTTATTTTTCAATTAATGGATTCGTGTGTATTGATTTATCACATTCAAAAAAATATTCATTAATTATGAACTAATTAATAAAATATAGTTAATATTTACAGCGTTGGTTCGTGATAAGCCATACAAAATTATTGATTTATACAATAAATTAATTTTGTATTAACCACGTTAATCCGGATTAACACCAAAGAGTTTATTAAAATTAGAGTTGTTTGTTTAAATTAATAATGATATGTTATATTTTCTCGCGAAAAATGCAAAAGAGTACTTTAGGATAGTAATATGATTATAATTGTAAAATAAAATATATCCATTGTTAATCTTGACCGTTATTCCCGGTAGATATCCTCCAAATACACATACGATTGCAATCAAAATGTGTAAAAGAAATCAATTCAGAATCATTTCCTTTAAGCCTGCAAAAAACATATTCGTGTCTAACGATTAATACACATTGAATTGTATAAGAAATTGGTATGTAGATTAGTTGCCACGTTTTGTTTTTTAATTACAGAGTAAAAAAATGTACGTAGGCTCTATTGCTCGGGTTATTATATAGTACGTCACGGTCACTTTTGTCACGATCTATGAAATTGAAGTAAATTCGATCTAAATAAAAAAATTGTAATATTCCACATATCAAAATCATCAATTTATTCGTTTTCATGTACTCCGTTATGTACAAGGTAGAATACTCAGAAACATTACATGATAATACATACATTAGTGGAAAAAATAATTAAAACGAGCCTTATTTAATCACGGTTTAGAATATGAACAAATTTTAAAAAATACGGAATCGATCGTCGTTCGTATAATTATTGAACTAAAATAATGTCAGATTTTTACGTAGTAAATTTTACAGATTTTGTTAAAATCTGTAGTTACTTTTGAAGAATTCAATTAGGTATGTACGTTAAAATAATCAATAATATGTCAGTTACGTTTGGAGTTTGGTTAGGTTAGGTTAGGTTTAATATGCAGTTTTTTAATGAAACGACTAACTTCCTTATCATCACGCCATTTCAGCATAACTTTCGCTTTATCCACATTCATGGATTCTTTATTACGTGTTCAGTCTCAGACATGTGTATCATACCACCTCTGCATATAATATGTTTATATTATTATTAAGTCATATAAATTAGGTCAATTTAATAAAAAAAAATGTATATATATCACCCCAGAGGAGAACCGAACCTCGGTCGCGTGATGGATGATGTTACTAACGATACGTTACGAATGAGACGTGAAAATATATATTTATAAATACATTAAGCTCTTTAATAATTAAGCTTGTTGCAAAGTTTACCGGGTTCAAATAAAGTACAATATCAGTACGAAAAATTGATTTAAGAGTGTATAAATAATACGGTATATCAAAATATATGTCAATACTTAAATTCTATCACAAAAAAATCAGCATTAAATGCTTACATGACAACTGTCTAAGAGGGGGAGAACAATATGGTAGACTGCTCGCTCAGCATATGAAGTGTAGCAGGGTCAAACCTCGGCGGCTTCGAAATATTTTTGATTTCAAAAAGATTTTTATGTAGTATTTAAGGGTAAGCATTTATCATTTATTTAACATTATAATGATTTGTGTTAAGGATAGCCAAAAACTTTTACTCGCTCTGCTCTCTTAATAACTGTATGTACATATATTGTAAGAAGTACACTGGAATTTAACGCGACTTTGTGACTACCAACTACGGCTCACATATTATAAAAATCGAAAGAGTGCGACATAAATTTCTAAGATGTGTCAATTTTAAATTGCATATTCCAATAAAAAATATAAATTACAATTATTTAATGAGTCTACTTCATTTGAAAAAATTAGCCTGGAGAAGAGATGTGAGCGATATAGTATTTCTATATAAAATTGTTAATATAATGTTAGACTGCCCTGAGTTAACACAAATTGTTACGTATTATTTCGTATTTCGTACCGACTCAAACGAAACAATATGAAGTATTCTTTGTAGGTATACACATAAATAATTATGCTATTAACTCGCCAATATCGCGGATGCATCGACTTGGTAACAAGTTGAATTTCGTAGACATTTTTCGTT
This sequence comes from Eubasilissa regina, assembly GCA_022840565.1. Lineage (NCBI taxonomy): Eukaryota > Metazoa > Arthropoda > Insecta > Trichoptera > Phryganeidae > Eubasilissa > Eubasilissa regina. The sequence continues at coordinate 24,728,680 of JAINEB010000009.1, forward strand.
GCTGGAGCATCCCTTAATTGAAGAAATGTAATTATACTATTATATTTAAATTAAATAAATTATTATTCTTATATAAAAGGCCACAAGAGCGTTGATTGATATAAATAAATAAATATTAAAAACTGCATTTTAATACAATTATTTTTTTATTCACGGGAGCTTGTTGTGTTATTGCAAAATACAATTTAATTGATGGAGTTAAAATTATTATAGTTGAATCCGTTACTCGGGAAATAAAGCGATCAATTTTATTAACGCAGTGAATGTACGCTACACGCTGACTCGTACGTGGAATTGTGTATTAAGAATTAATAACATCGTAAGACGGAAGCTGCGTTGTGGCCCGTATGAGATGAGATGAGATGTGATACTGGTTGGATAAAAAACGCATTCACCGTTATAATTTTACGGGCAAACAGGATGGCCCGAAAGATGTCCACGAAATTAATATTATTACGGCTTGATAAAATAAATTACTACAAATTGAGCGCTGGCGCCAACACTTTCCACTGCGTAAAGCTGGATTGATAGTAAATATTATAATTATTTTCAAAAAGAAATAATTACGAAAGATAAATTTTATAAGTAGATACTTATTTATTTATCATTAAAATAATAGAATTATCAATGTGATTTAGTATATTGATTTTTTATATAAAATTGAGAAAAAATATAGTGCAAATCATTACAAGAATTACCAACTCACAATAAAATTGTTTCATACAATTATTAAGTTAACTTATAGCATTGTAAAAATATAATTTCGAACCCCATCGTACTATTTTAGACCAGGTTCGGTGTTAGGATGAAAGAAATTTTCACTAGACTTAAGTGTTTCACGGTAAAGGTTGGTATTAAATTATTTTTTCCAGAAACTTACAGGCATTTCAATAAACACAGAACATTAAGTAACTACAATCTATAATATACGATATAAAAATTAGAATTACTATAATACACAACCTGAAAACTAAAAAAAAGATATAAGAATAATATTAAAAAAATAGAAGTGTAAACAATATGTAAGCTAGCATACACAATTTTTTTTAAAATATATTAAAATAAACAAAACCTTAATTTTTTTTTGCTAAATATACTATTACATACTTGCATGACAAGTACTTCTTAAGTTGTATACTTCATAGAAGATTGTTGGTGGTCTAATGATAAACTATTATATGACAATATTTACCTTCATTACACGAATAATACAAAGTATATAACTAGTTACGGAACCAAACGGTAGCGAAAAGAGGCCATACCCCGCTCGAGTCATCCTTTTAAGCCAGCCACTCACACACCCATATACAGCTCGCACCGGCGGTGCTGGCGCGCTGACACACACACGTACAATCCACAATCTCTTTTCACGTATACACCAAATGGGCAGTCTGCTCTCCATATAAAATATAATAAATAACCAATAATTATGTATTATTCTTCACCTCTGTACTAGGTGAGTTTTATGAGAAAAATTACATTCACAGTAATATGCTTGCAGTCTTGCCTTTGCACTTTATCGTATTAGTATCGTACGCAAAGGGGGCTAAAAGTACTAAGCCATCGTTTTATAATTGTTTCATCAATATAGAACTTACGGTTCACAAGCCACGACATCCCGAAGTTAACTGAGCGCATTAATTTGTTGCCGGTTATGTAACCCTATCGGAGGGAGGATGGGCGCGGCTGATGCATTACATATATCATCAATCTATTAACAGTTTTAACTTATACCTGCGTTACATACTTTCTGCGATTTAAGCGTTCAAAGTCTGATCTTAATTCGTGACGGTCATATGCATATGAACATGCACACCATACCCCGAACTGATTTAAAAAAAAGTGTTCACGTATGTGCGTGTGAGGGATTTTATCTTATTGTCATTTGCCCGTGATATATTTGGATTTAAGTCGTATACAAACATGTGTTAACTATGAAAATTTTTCGAATAAAATTAACTGTCTTTATTAACGCAATGTGTAAAAAATATGTTTTTAATTAAAAAATAATGCAATATTTGAATCTGTGGATTACAGGCTTAACGTTCACTGCAGACTAAACAGTGACGTAACCGGCGTCAGTATTCACGTCATCCGTCACCTATGTATGTTGAGTTTCCGTGTCAAGACTTTTTGGTCTCCCTGTGCCTCGATTCCGTTAGGCATTAATTAATAAAAAATGATTGATATGTGAAATTACCAATACTTTGCACGGAAATTGAAAAAAATACAAGTTGTATTTATTCAATTCGTTTTACTAACATCGACTTCCGCGATGCTTTTATTTTTCGGTGAATATATTATTTAAACACGTGATAGGTGAGTACTTCTTTTATAAAAAAATAACTGTATTTTTAAACCATAAAAAGCGATAATTAATTATTATAAAAATGATGTTTTATATTTAACGCAAATACGTTGTGGTTATTCCTTTTAATAATAATAAATAATTCATTAACTTAATTTCTGATAACTGTTAGTTAATTTATATAATAAATTTCTCACAGTGGTTAAAAACAAACTTATTGAAATATGTATTATTAATGTATTTTAGTTATTACACTGTCAATTTTTTTTGATTAGGTACATATAAGTATAAAATTAGAAGAAGACTATCTCATAAACTTCCACAGATTTATTAAATACGAGGCGCGTTTTTAAGTAAATACCCTTGCTGGTGTAGCGCTGCGGTTGTGGTGTTGCGCATGCGTAATGGTTTCCTTCATCTGTTAACTCCCCACATGGAACGTTAGAGACATTCATATTGTGTGCCCATTTTGTAGTGAGTGGTTGAAATGTTCAAGACAATAGATCAGTCCGCCTGTGAGATACAGTCCGTGATTCGTTTCTTGAATGCACGAAACATGAAACCAGTTGACATTCATTGCCAAGTGCGTCCTACTTTGTCCTGATTTGGTGCCAAGTGATTTTCATATTCGATTTTCGTTCATCTGAAGCGGTTGATTGGTAGCAAGCGCTTTGATGACGTTGTTGAATTCAATGACGGAGTGCAGACATGGTTTTTATTCCAGACGGCGTCGTTCTATGACGAAGACATACAAAAATTGATGTCCCATTATGACAAGTGCCTTAATAATGGCGGCAATCATATTGAGAAGTAGTTTAAGGTGTGTAGCGTCCGAAGAAAGTAAAGTATTGTAATAATTATGTTGTGTTTTTTTTTTTTAATCCGGTACTTACTTAAAAAATGCGCTTCGTAATATGAATTCATATTTAATAACAAATATTGAAGATTGAAAAAAAAAATGTATGTTGGTAACCGGGGGTTATTTTCAACTCATTATTACGAAACACAGTTTAACAAAGTTATCATATTTGCAAGTCTGGTTTGGGCTGATGATCCATTAAAAATGTGGTGTATTAGTTCCTGGTGTTTCATTGGAAATATCTTCGAGGAACTTGATTATATCAGGGAAATACGAACTACGTGACCAACGTGCGTACATAGTTGACGTCACTGAAACAATAATAAGTCCGATTTTCCACTTATTCAAGGGTATTCGGATGTGGAACGATTTGCCAACATTTTGTCGTATCTTGAAGATTTATTTATTATAGAAGAATTGGTACATAATGCAAAGTCAAATAAATACAGCAAACTTTATTGAATACTGTAATTTTGATAATCAAATATAAGAAATATGCATTCATATCATTGATTTATTTAGCACTTGCTTTATGGTGTAACATTTTAATTTAAAAAAATGTAAATAATACAAATTTTATATTGTGCTACACACACTCAAAATAACTTCACTTGTTACTATATTGGGTAATACGAGTAATAATGTATAACCGTGAAATGATAGAAATCCAGAAAAATTAACACTATTACATTTTTAAATCTTTCGCCGTCATGTTTCAATCGATGTGCCACTCACCCCCAATAGCCAACTGTATTTAATTTTAAGGGCTGTTCTTTCCGAAACTAGTCGTGATACAACTCAAAAAATTGTGTGTGTGCAGTACAAAGTGAAAATAAAAATTATATAAATATTTTTTAAAAATCTGTATTCAATTTGAAAGCTTCTGGAGCAGTGTGGCAAAGTCCGGGAACTGGAGAAGAGGGGATAAGAGTCGTTGGAAAGCAATTGTGAAAGAAGCCAAATCCTATCCTGGAATGTAGTGCTGTGAAGAAAGAAAAAAATAAGTAATATTCAATCTCCACATAGAATTTTTGATGTTAAAACATCTTTAACTGCACTTTTTTTTTCGAACTAAAATGCAATATTAATATAATATTTATTTTCCGACCTTGAACTAACTTTGATAAAAACATTACATAGTTCATAACGTTGGTTATATGTATGTTCGATTTTTTTAAATATTTATTCGATTAAATATATTATTAGGAGAACACATTCTTATTGCGAATTTGTAATTATTCAGAACATAGGTCTGTGATATTTTAAATACTAATTAAATGTATTAATTAGAAAGATATACATATAAAACCAATCTCATCGAAAAATATTGATGTTGCGTTATCGGAATGCGAACCTGAATCTCTTTTCCAATCCGGCAAAGGTGCATTACCAACTACGCTACAGCGAAAGTATTTTTGATAGGATAGATGTATTAATTTGAGGAATTGTAACATGTAACATATTGTCGTTAAAATGGTAATGCACCTTTCCCGGATTGAAAAAGAGATCCAGGTTCGAATCCCGGTAGCCTAACAACAATATTTTTTGATTAAATTGAATTTATATATATATTTTTATATTTTTAAAATTAGCAATTTAGAATTAAATTAGAATTTGCTAATCATTTGATAAAAAATAATCATGGTTTTGATAAAAAATTGGGATTGTCGATTTTGCATATAAACGGTGTTGGTCACAAATTAAATAATTTGGAATCGTTATAGATAAATAAAGCATGTAAAACTAATCAGGAAATTGTAAACAGCCAACTAAATTTAACTACGAGTTCTATTCTAAAATTTTTTCCTAAAAATTATTTGACTAAATTTGTATTGAGCAGCAATTTGAGTTAGGTACTAAACTTATTTTTTAAATAATTGTTTTTTTTTTTAATTTTTAAAAAATTTAAAAAAATAGATTCTGATGAAAAATCAATGCTATATATTTTTGGTTAGTTATGACATCCAGAAGAAGAAAATGGTATTTTTCGAAACCGGTAGATGTATTTAAACTCAATTCAAGTGGTTAATAAAACAAAGATAATAAATAAAAAATATTTATATCTTTATAATTAATACATTAAATTAGTGATTAAATACATGACGTGTTTATTTTTCTTCTTTCTAAATCCTTTATCGAAGTCAAAAAAATATTTAATAGTACAAATTTATAAAAAAAAACATTAAATTCCCTTACTAGAAATTTTGGCAGGTTTTTAGGATGTTTATCGACATTAAATAATTATCTAAGGTGCGTACATTTATTGAAAATTTTAATAACGTGAGGCATGTACACGCATATTTCCAATAAAATAATTATATAATCATCTGAAACTGTGTCACACATGATTGAATATTTCAAAATTCGCTCCTTCTAAATATTACTAACTTTCTCCCTCTTTCGCTTCTATCATAATGTCTCCTCAGTACAATAAAGGAAAATTTTTGTTATAAAATTTATTCATTTGTATACTGTTTATGGGGGCTGGGAACGAATTGATTGATTTTAAGTTATTTGTTATGGGAAAAACTGTTTCTATATTCGTCAGGCTCCATGTTCGTCAGGCCCTCAGAAACGGATTAATGACGAATATAGAGGTTTCACTATATATGTTATATTCATATTAAACAAATGTATATTTTAAATACTAAATTAATGTATTAATTATAAATATATACATATAAAATCAATTTTGTCGAAAAATATTGTTTTGGCGTCACCGGGATTCGAACCTGGATCTCTATTTCCAATCCGGGGAAGTGCACTACCTTTGTGCTATAACGCCAGTATTTTTCTTGACAATTTTTCGAACCTATATGTTACATTTTTCAAATTAATACACCTGTCGTTCCATTATTTGAAAGCCATCTACAGGTTCGAATCCCGGTGACGCAAAAACAATATTTTTCGACAAAATTGATTTTATATGTATATATTTATAATTAATACATTAATTTAGTATTTAAAATATCACGGATCTATGTTCTGAATAATTACAACTTCACAATAAGAATGTGTTTTCTTTAATAAAATGTTATTTGATACATATACAGCAAAATTGGCATTTTAATTATGCTAACTAGTATACACTAAACAATTTCTTTAATGATATTGAATGAACTTAATGTTACTCATATAAAATCAAAAATAGAAAAATGTTTTCCGTATTATACATAGTTTGTACATTTTAATTGTATAAGTTATAAAATATGAACATGACAATTTGTATAAAAATTGGATAATATTTTTATTTGTAATTACGAACGCATATCCAGCTTCCGTGCGTGATTGACATCCATAGTCGAACGACTCATTAACTCATTATTCATTCTTCGGTCTGATTTTATGTTCCACATTGAGCTGCGTCATGTGGTTTGATGTATGGAAGAATAAATACATCTTAATTGTTTCATAAACATGTCTCATATTATGCTGACAACTTGTGGCCACTGCCTGCTTCGTGAATCATATCACAATAAAATATTTTTCTGATTTGACAGCATTTTATTGTTCTGGTAAAATATTTAAAAATAAGCCATTTAATATAGGTATGTATTCTTAATGTTAAAATATAATCTTATTTCTTTCAAACGAAAAAAATATATATACTTAATATTATATACAAACTTTAGCTTTCCCAAACAGACAACACTACTCGTATTATTAAGGTACTTTATCTCACGGTAAAAGAGGTGTGTTACGAAAAAAAGCCTATATATATCTCACGTGAAAAAAGTTCTTTGAAAACGTGTTTTATTTCTCTTGTTTGGAAAAATGTACATATAACAAAATATATTACAATAAATAAAAATACTTCCTATTGCAGTATTATAGAAATACTACCTACCGCAGAAGGTCTGATGGTGCTAATTCAATACATTAAAGCACACAGATAAAATAGACTTAATTATTGAAACTACTACCGTTACGAATTATTGATGAGCTAAACCGTTATTTTAACCGTTATATGATTAACTGTTATTTATGATAAGTAATTGATTATCTGTAATTCGGCGAGCAATCACTGATATACTGGAAATTAAACCTCTAACAGTAAAACATCAATTACCAATAATCGTTATAAAAGAAATACCAAACGCACAATCACAGTCACAATAATACTCTATTAGGAATTTTTAATTCTCATCACTATTAGGAATTTTTAAAATTATTCAGATGAATACATGATGTTATTTATTCCCGACATATGAGGCCCCACTAAAGAGTTTGGAAAATTTGACAGTAAAAAAAATGTTGCAAACCAAATCTCCAAGTTCCCATCATTTCCTTCAAAGTAATCCTCTTGAGTGTGCACAGCGATTTCCTAATGATCTCTGAAAGTTTTCAAGTGTGAGTGTGTTGGGGGCCTGCGATTCTGGATCTCCTCAATTATGTTAAAACGACGCACTTTTTTCCGTAATTTAATTTTGGGGTTTAAAAAACGTTACAATCATTGTAAGGTTTTTGAAAGTTAGGAAATGTCGATCAACGAGTTATTTGTGAACAGGCACGTTATCGAGGTGGAGCAATCAATTGTTGTTCTTTCACTTGTCTGGAGCCACTTCAAAACCTCGTAGTATAACTTGCCACTGACGGTTTGACCAGGAGGTAAGAATTCATTATATTCAATCCAGTAAATATCGATAAAAAGATCAATATGGACAGATGCTCATTCGTCCTTGAAGCATTCATACCGCAAAAAGGTTTTTTGATGAGTTTCTGGAGTAGTTTTTTTTTAAATTATGAAAAACATTTGTTGCATATTTTTTGCTCGTTAAAATCTGTCGCAACGGTTGAAAAGAAAATCGCCAAATTTCCGAAACAACCTTAAAAAATCGCACCGAATAAAACGATGTCTCTCTCTCAGCTGCATGGATGTTGGCACTTGGCACACTGATTGAAAATTTTAAAATGCATGCTGGTCACCCCATCTAGCGGCAAACGGGTATAGGTACTACTTCTAACTTGCGCGCGGTGTTCACATTCCCGATTTTTTGGAAGTACCTCGTATTACTGTCACAGTGATATCATACATACAACAAAAACATACTTCAAAAAGCAATTATGAAGCTTGATATCACATACCTTAACACTTACACATTATGTATTAAAAATTGCAACTGATAATCCTATAAAAAATAATTAAAAAATGATTCGGATTCTGTCGCCGCATTAAGTATTTAAGTAAAGGCTTACATCTAATGTTTTGCATTTATTTACAATTTATTTAATAATTCAAGTATTAAAATAATCCTAGCAAAACCTACAAAAAATAAACGTATTTCTTGTCTTTGCCTCCCTTTAATTAAATGTAAAAATAAAAATATACTTATATAGACATCTGTACAATTTTGTGTATTTATTCAAGTTCACTGTATACAATTTTAAAATAAAACTAGTAATATATAAAAAATGCGAATTTCTTGCACACGTAAAAAACAATAAACTAAATATTAAATTCTGAGATATTTTTGAATTCACTTAGCTCTTGTTATCATTAGTGAGTCTCTCAACAAATATTTAAAAAAATAAATTCTTTCATTTGAATTATTTATTCTACACTATTTACCAATTACCGCCATCATTACAGTTAATTTATTTTTAAATTCTCACTGTTGACGCAAATTGAATACTCTCTGTGTATTCTATTTATTAAACCTTTTTATACCTGTCTTTTTCTGCCCCACTTCTAACCAGGGATTTTGTCGACGGGAATCAGATTGCATTCCGACGCCGAGCTATCAACACATATTTATTTTTACGGTCGAGAGTAACGCCGTACGTAACGCCAGGACTACAATAAAGAAGATATATTTTTTAGCATCAGGAGTGCAGTGATATCTTCATTCTTAAGTACAAAAGTGCGAGTCAACTGGAGGTGAAACTTGACGTCTAACCCAGGATCGAAATAAAGGTAGACCAGATCCATCATCTGCCAATATTCATTTCTTGTTCCAATTCAAATTGCGTCAATTAACCATTAATTTGAATCGATATAGTTCACGGGATCTTAAATATGTATGGAAATATGGGAAGTATAAAATAATCTAAACATGGAATATATTACATTATGGTTGTAAGCATTTATAAAAAAAAAACAAAATAAAATTATATAAGTTTACACCGGTTTACATAACGTCGTTAGTTTCAACAGTCTATCCGAGATCTGAACCCAACTTGAATAAACAAACCGTTTTATTAGGAGCGCGATAAGTGTTTGTAGAATTAATGCAACGACTTATCAGAATAAACGTATGAGGAGGTTCCATTGTTTTATCTCAAAATTCAAACGCATAGTGCCAGGGAATACGTTGATGTTGCAATATTAATTAAATATGCCAAAAAGATATTTGATTTTCAATTTTTGTATTGTATTTGACATTGGTCACTTTTATACAGAACCATAGATAATAAAAAAGTGGATTTTCTAGCGTTGTGTAATATAGAAAAAGCCAATCGTGATATAAAAAAATATTTTCATATTCTGACCCCTCAGAATAATAAGGTTTCATCTGATACTGACACTGTTTTGAGATGATGAGCTCAAAAGTGACATGAGAAAAAAAAAAAAAAAAAATATTGTAAATTAATAATAATGATCCATAAATTGAAATAAATGGCTGATGCAGTTGAAACTTTCAGCTCTTGTAATTACTTTAAATACCCGTTAAATAGAGTTGGTGTATGGAAGAAATAAAGAATAATGTATTTGGAATACTTTTCACGCAATAACTCAAATAAGCCCAAAATGTTAGTTGGAACTTTGTTATTATAAGGGTCCATTCGTCAAAATGTCGCGATTCCATCAAATACTATTTGATATTATTGGTACTGAGTTTCCTACAGTATTTAATACTTTAAAAAATTCCTGAATACGTAGATATAAGCATCATACCAGTATACAAGCAATTTTAAAATTATTATAGGGTTTTTCAATAAGGACGCTCAAACTTTCTTTCAATAGGGACAAGAAACTACGCCATATTTTTTCAATTTTTTTGAGGTTAACACTCGTATTTAGTTGGCAAATTATCATGGAGCAGTACACACTGGAGCAACGCTTGCAAATTATTCAAATCTACTACCAAAATTCGCGTTCGCTCACCGCAACTTTAAGAGCATTACGACCATTTTATTGTCGTCATCACTTGCCTGTCACATCAACAATTCAACGTTTGGTGCAAAAATTTGAAAGCACATTTTTGCTAAACAATGTTCCAATGCCAGTGAGACAAAGAAATGCACGAAGTGAGGAAAATATTACCGCCGCTAGAGCATCAGTTCTTGATGACCCAAATGAGTCACTAACGCGACGTTCTCAATAATTGGGCATTTCTGTGACGTCATTGTGACGAATTTTGCGAAAAGATCTTGGCCTACATCCATACAAGATCCAGAGATCCAGTTGACACAAGAACTAAAGCCTCTTGACCATTTGAAGCGTCGCCAATTCCTCAATTGGGCTGCACAACAATTTGAAAATGATGCTGAATTCCATCGAAAAATCATCTTTAGCGACGAAGCTCATTTTTGGCTCAATGGATATGTAAACAAGCAAAATATGCGTTATTGGGCAGGCACCAATCCACACGTGCTTCACGAAACACAATTTCATCCCGGAAAAATCACTGTTTGGTGTGGATTACATGCCGGAGGTGTCATTGGACCATATTTTTTTGTTGATGATGCTAATCGTCATGTTACTGTGAATGGTAATCGTTATCGCTCCATGATAACTGATTATTTTTGGCCTCAATTGCAAGGTATGGACTTGGCCAATATGTGGTTTCAACAAGATGGCGCTACCAGTCACACGGCACACGCAACAATTGACTTATTGAAAAATTTGGTGAGCGTGTTATTTCGCGAAATGGACCAGTTCAATGGCCGCCTAGATCATGCGATTTAACACCATTGGACTATTTTCTTTGGAGCTATGTTAAATATTTGGTCTATAACAACAAGCCGGCAACGTTACAAGAGCTAAGAGAAAATATTGAATGCGAAATTGGTGCGACTCGGGCCGAATTATGTGAAAAAGTGGTGGAAAATTGGATTCAACAATTGGACTTCTGCAAACGTGCCCGCGGTGGTCTTGCGAGGGAAATTGAAATTCATACATAATTGCCACTAAATGTACTTCAAAACATAATAATTTTCTTTTATATATATTCATTTGTTTTTGTTTTATTTAAAAAAAAAGTTTGAGCGCCCTTAATGAAAAACCCTTTATAAACAAAACAAAATAAAAATGTAATATTGATACTTAATGAATTTTCTAGTGTATTAGTTACTTAAAATATGTTTATATTGATGCAAGCTTCAGAATGTTATTTTTGAAAAAATCGCCGATTTATCAGCACTGAAATCAATCAAAAAAATATAAGTGTTCTACTATAATTGAACATACAACCTAATTATCTATCAAATACGATGAATTTTTAAATATCTCTGACTGAATATTATATTATGTTTGGGACATATATTTATTCTTGAACAAAAATAGTGTACTGTGCCTTCCACCTCCCCTCCTCTCCTCACACGGCACGCCGCCGCATCAGTTAAACGGCGACCTTGAAGCAGTGTAGTTATGCGTGAATCGAAGAATAGTATTACATTGAGACGTCGCGTCTAATACAGTGCATTCTAAGGGACTAGGACCCCTGAACGAAGAAAGTGATATAGTTTACAGTCTACATTTGGAGGTGTCAGAAGAACTGGATTATGGTGAGTGCAAACCTCCTTCCGAATATCCTGTTTCTTCGGTATCTATGCTTTTACGCAACATATTATATATATAAAAAATATGAAACATGGAAAAACTTACAATAAATTATTTCCTGGAAGAATCTCAATATTTATCTATGAATTTATAAAAGTTTTTTAAAACTGACCAAAACCGGTGATAATTTGCTCAAGTAACACTATATATAAAACCAAAAACAAACTACAAATAATAACCTCACTCTATTCTTGGAAATTTGAAAATGATTAAAATGTATATATCTTGGTACCAATCTACTCATTATGTACTATTTAAAATCTAAATAAAGTTATGAAGAATAAGGTGAATGCCATGCAATAACAATGTTATCAACACAACTTGTCGAATGTTCTGGTCAATCAGATTTGTAATTATATTCGTGTAACATACTTGGTTATAACATCATCAGGATCCGTAAAAAGAGCAACATCAAGCAAAAGTACCCTAAGAAGAAGAATTAGAATGTACTCCACAGCAGTTGTTACCTCTATATGCTTCAACAATCTACCCCCCTGAGTCCAAACTAGATCTCATCAACTTAATTTATGTGGTGCCATACGTGGATTAAAAACTCGCCCACCCCCAAGGTCACCACGAGAATTTAGATACGATTCTATGTCGGCGCCAAAGTTATTCCCAGGGGGACGCTCCGGACCTAAAACCAGAGATAGAGACTACAAAGGGCAACATCCAACCTGGTATTATAGGACATACTTCAAGAAAGTAGTAGCCCATGCATTTTTTAACATAGCCCATCCATGACCCCGAGCCAACTTCATCCTCAGCCTAGGCGCGAGAATAAACACAAGTCTATTTCAAAAGCTCTTCGGATTGGGTTTATGAACTAACTAGTGTCATTCATCCACCGGTCGTCCTCTACTTCGTGCAGCATTTTATTAAGCGAAAGGGTACACCTGCTACTTGTATGGAGCTCCTAGTCTTCTTCCAGCCACCTAGTGGACAAGACTAGTTTATTCTCCAATTCCTGTGTCAGACAGCGGTCCCTGGTAGGTAGTCATTTTATACTCGGTCCGGTGTCGAATCATCCTATCCCAGCTACCTTGCTTGAAGTGACAGTTTCACCAGGTCGATTCTCCCCGCCAACAGTCCTACACTCGAACTGAAGTACTTAGAACGTATCTCGGAGGAGGTGAACCACCTGTTTAGCATATAGGCATATCGGATTCAAACATCCGACTCAAGACTAAGGCAGAATGCCCACCCAGGATAATAGTCGCCCGCTTCTTAGAAACAGAGGACAGAAAGCACCAGTTAGCTATGGTGCTTCCTGTAGGTTTATCGATACTAGAGGTGAGTCCTCGTCACTCTCTGATTAAGAGCTTGGAAGTAAGTTACTGTAGATATCCTCGGATGCTGAATATAGCATTTTGTGCTTACGTAGAAGGGAACTTTGAGCATGACAAAATAACAAGAAAGATGGAATGAAACACCACAGTGGAGATGGACGTATTTCTTTCTACCCATTGTTGCCGTAATCGAAAAACGAAAAAGGGCGGGGGTGGCGGTGGGGGGGACTTCGATGTTTGACCACTTTAGGATGCAGATGTTTTCAGGTCACATGGTTCACCTGCAGCCGCATGAGGCAGACGCCGGAGCATATCCTTGCAGTTCCGTTAGGAACTACGACAAGATGGGGGTCTGATTAGTTTTTCAGTCGGACTCCCCGGTGCGTTGCTACCTGGATAATTTCTACCGGCAGCAGTATTCAAACTGCATATCGACAGCTATATTTTTCGTTTTGTTTTGTCTCGTTCTCCTAGAGGATGTGCTTTCTTCTAAGTCTGCCGCTCTGCTCGCCGGCCCAAGGGGGATTGAGCCTGCATCGGCGCCATCGCGTGATACCAGAAACAACATTTATATTAGTCATATGTACTTGTTCACTGATATGTGTAAATTATTGTTGTTTTGTGTACACGTAAATATATTATTGTTTTATATACACACATATATATATATATATATATATATATATATATATATATATATATATATATATATTGTTGTTTTGTGTACACATTTATATTGAATGAATAATAAAGAGATCAAGAATATTGCTTTAAATAATTTTTATCATATAATTAGATTCTCATTGTGATATATACTCTGTTTCAGGGAAATGAATTATCAAATTTAGTTCATAGATGGCGATACTGTAGTTGGTACTCGTAGTGTTTCTACATATTAACATATATACAACATTCAAAAATTTGATATATATGGAGAATAATTAATGGGTGAGAATGGTGAACGTTATATTTATATATAGTGATCACTTATGTCAGCCGAAGACAGGTAGTAAGCCCTGTAATTACTCATATTTCCATTCAATATAATAAAAATTAGTTTCATCTCTATGAGATATCTATTATTTGTTTTATAACAGTGCCTTTGTAGGTGATAATCCAGAAATTGTATGTTCTTGGACATATTCAAATATTGCCAATAAAGAGATATTTTGTTGGAGGACAGTCAGGGATATATTTTGTCTGGCATCTGTATATCGCCGCTCTGTTACCCATCTATCATGGCGGTAGCGCACGGTTCTCTTTCAACTTTAAAAAATACCAACCTGGCCACGAATGAGAAAGACCGATACGGGTCGCTCGTAGAACGGCCCTGAATAAGCTCTCACTGTACTCAACAATATTTATTATCTGTTATAACCCAAGAGTCTGGAAACTTCTTGTGATTAACATCGTGACCGATATATGACAGCTGAGGATTCTCGTATAACATATATTAGGACAGATACGCGGGACTATTAGATGATAGAAAATACTTGTGTTTAATAATAATCTATTCATTCTTGATGCAAAGCAACCCAGTACAGTGACTGGTGGAAGTACACTATATTCTTGAACAGGCCAGTACCCGAACAGCGTTGTGAAGCCGTGGATGATAATTATGATATATATTTAAAGGTATATAAAATACTATTCAGACATTGATACAGACATAAAAAGTACGATAATTTCGTTCGGTGGGAAGTAAATATTTTAAAAGTTTTTTCAAACTTCTACAAATAATAATTATTAATTACAATTAATATTTTAAATATGAATTAAATATATTAATTAGAAATATATACCCTATAAAATCAATTTTATCTAAAAATATTGTTTTTGTGCTAGCGGGATTCAAATCTGGATCTTTTTCCAAACCGGGGAAGGTGCATTATCCAACCATGCTACTGTGACGATATTTTTAGCCGCAAATTTTCGAACCTATATGTTACCTTTTTGATATTAATACATTTAATCGTTCCATTATTTGAAAGAGCCATATCATATTTTTACGGAATCTACAAATACCTTTGAGTAATTGTACGCCAGAATTAATAATTCATTTTTATTAAATTTTGGACACATTGTTACAACTTTATTATTAGAACACATTCTTATTGTGAAATTGTAATTATTCAGAACATAGGTGTGTGATATTTTAAATATGGCTCTATCAAATAATGGAACGATTAAATGTATTAATATCAAAAAGGTAACATATAGGTTCGAAAATTTGTCGCCATAAATATCGACGCTGTAGCATAGTTGGATAGCGCACTTTCCCCGGGTTGGAAAGAGATCCAGGTTTGAATCCCGGTGGCGCAACAACAATATTTTTCGATAAAACTGATTTTACATGTATATCTTTCTAAATAATATATTTAATTCACATTTAAAACATCACAGACCTATGTTCTGAATAATTGCAACTTCACAGTAAGTCGAAAACATCGACAGAATCGATATAATTTCAAATATTACTATAATTTTTTAACTTTTTTTCACTATTTATCAGACAGAAGAGTGTTTTAATTAAATCTAATTTTAATTAAAATAGAATTCCACTATGAATTAAGAGTTGTCAAATTATAAATAATAAATATTACAACATTTCAATCAATGTTGTATCCTCCATTATCCTCCACTTCATCCAATCTTTCAACCAATATCTCGATGCCTTTTCGATATAAAAATCGGCTGGTCTAATATCCAAATAATTGTCGAGCAAATTTCTGAGGTCATCTTCGTTATTAATCATAACCCCCTAGCAATTTCTCTCTAGGCCAGTTATAACTGTTTTAAAACAGCTCTTGGTTATAATATAAACACATGTAATTATAAAATTATTTCGCAGAAAAATTGAATGTGCATACAAATGAAACATTTTCTATCGGTCCACCCACCATCGAGATTATAATGTTCTACGTTCATTGAAATTTGGTTAATTTAAAGTTTCAACGAAAAGTCAAATGGAAGATGTAATTTAAAATCTTCAAATGGAGTAATTGTAACTTTGTAATTTGTTCACCGATGCTATGGAGATGACGTGTGTGGTATGATTGATGTTCTTGTTTCTAGGAAGGTCCATGACTTGTACATACATACCTAGTAAATAAGTACATATAGTAACGACATGAAGAGAAGATTTAGGAGGAAATTAATTTTTCGATTCGGTCAATTATGTTTTAACAGTGAATCAAAAATATATCTACAAGATGGGTAATTAAACATTTGATGTACTCTCTTTGATAAAAAATAGTTTAATGAATATTTTCAAAAGAATTTTCAAAATAATTTGGACAAAAGTATTTGTTTACTATATTTCTACGTTTTTTTAATGTTTTCCTGGTAAAATTTGTCACAAAACTGCGTATTATTAAAGGAAGTAAAGGTTATGTTATTATGTGAGATTATAATTGATGTTATGATTATGCAGATATATCGTGTATTAGAAGAATTTCCCGATGTGTGAGCGGTGGGTGCCCCAATAACCACACATCACTTACACGTTCGTTTGACGATGATCGCGATGTACATTGCGTAAGTGTTGTGTATGCATGTAAGTGACTAGAGCAGGTTGAACTTACGGTTATTACTGGATTTATTGTTCAACACAGTTTATAGAATTATAGAAATACAATAGGCGTATGTTAAAATGTCTATGCGCGTAGAGTACAGCGGCGTTTCTTAAAGATGTTACCTGGTTCTACACGGTTGTAGGCGCATTGGTATTGGCACCTGATGTCGGCACTGGCTACGTTTTGAGCTCTTTTTTACACACTGGTATACGCAAAGTGCGTTCGAGGTCATCAATGGTGATGATGACAGTGGAAGCTCTACAAGCCTATGGTAAATCCGCGGGTGGGTGTTTAATATATATATATATATATATAAGATAATTGTCCATATATACATATCTCTTCAAATATCGCTTCAGAGTCAGAGGATGATAGAACAGTCTTACGAATATTTTGTTTTGTGAAAATATTTCACAAAACAAAATATCATCATGACTTTGAAACGAAATTCAAACGATGTTTGTAGATACCAAAACTATGTATAGGTATGTACACTGAGGTAATACAATGTAAAATTTGCAATATTTCGTGTAAAGTTTGACATTTTATTTGTTGAAGTAAAATTTGACATTTCAATTGCTCAAGCAAAGTTTGACATTTTATTCGCTGAAATAAAATTTTATATTTTATTTGTTGAAGTAAAGTTTGACATTTTATTTGTTCAAGTACAGTTTGACATTTTATTTGTTCAAGCAAAGTTTGACATTTTATTTGTTCAAGTACAGTTTGATATTTTATTTGTTGAAATAAAGTGTGTTAAGTCAGAAAGCCTTGAACTGGTTATATGTAGGTGTTTTGAAACGGATATGCACTTCATAACCACTTGTGGTATCTTATTCAATATTCTAACATATTTTAAATATAATTGGCTATAATTTTAGATGAACCCAGATATTATTTAATTTTCAAAGATAATGCAATTTGATTTTTTTTTGTCTATTATAAAATTGTAATATTATAATAATTGATGAAATCGATGAGTTACCTTTTAATTTGAAATATATCAGATGTTATATTTTAGTGAATATTTATCATCAACTAATTGTTATCCGATTCAGAAATCTTTGAGGTACTTTCATAGAGACGGCGTTTTGAAACAAACAAAATTAGCACAATTTTAAAAATTTTAACATCGTAAAATGTTTTTTTGGTTTAAAATTCAATCCACACTGTAGTAAAAAAGATATTATTTTATTATTAAAAGTAATTTTTTTAAATTGCTTTATGACTAATTAAGGTAATATCTTCCCTAACAGTGGTGGATGGATTCGTTACATCTGGCTGAAGAGGCTCTTTTAGTAGCTGTTTAGGTAATCCAAGATTAGACTTTAGATGTTCATTATGCACTATATCTTATCTCATTGTGTCTCATGATGCATGTCAATTCTGACGCGAAATACAAAATAAGAAGATACGCTATTGTGTAACACGCTATAGTCACATACAGTCGATAGGTTGGCACAAAGATGCTGTGGAGGTATATCACATCCACAATCGTCAGCACTGCCGACGACTCCTTAATGCACCTTGCAGATACCTACAAATAAAACAGAGCTCCTGACAGCCTCAAAAACATGCTCGGCACCGAGTACCGAGTAACAGTAACATGCGTAGGCAGCTGCATGCTCCTAAACGTCGCTGCAGCTGCCGGCTCTTAAACTTCACTATACTTGTTGCCGTCTTCTTGTCCACAAGCTCTGTTAACTTCTTGCGTGAAACTTTATTGTTCGGTATAATTTATCGATATTTCTCTAAACTGTACTCAATAAACTTCTGTAAACTGTAAGTAGTCGTTATCTCAAACCTGCTCTAAGCTAGCCAAATACTCGGATTGTGGTCTAATGAACACGCGAATGATGGGTGGTAGGGGCACTCATGATTCACATCACAACAAATCCTTTTGATTTTTCGTCCACTTTTTAACATATACATTCGTACACCCACATATCATTATTTCGTAACATCGCACACATATCCCGCAAAATGTGTACAGAATCAGCCGCAAATATGAATGACATATTAATTTATATACTATCTTCATCTTCATAAACGAGTTTTGAGCATGTTTGAGAATTTATTAATCAATAAGTTTCACAAGTTTTTACGGATCTTTCCAGAAGGATTCGAGTATTTCTATACACTCCGTGATAATACCTCTAATTCAATAAATCAACCCTTAACTCTTAACACGCTTTCAAAATACGCTATCCATTTTATATCTGGAAGATAAGTTATTGCTCTTCATGTTGGGGGTAAGACATGAACTGTTCCAGGTCTCACAATACACTTTTTATCATGACGGAGCTTGTCGGAAGCGGGTGATTATTTTTCGGATTTTTTTTTGAAATCGTCGACTTAATTACAAAGTTTTTCTCGCCACTCGTGACCGTAACACGAAACACCTCGTTATCGGGACGCCATCTTTGAGCACGAATAACATAGTTGGTGAAGATAAGCCTCACAGCACACGGTCCCGGGCTAATCCGGTAATGTTTCAGGAGTGCTGTGAAATTATCGAATATCACTTTTACCTGCGCTGCGAAGCCTTCTGATTAGAACCTTTCAAAGGATCACAAATGGCGTTTGACTGTATAGAGGAGTATTTTACGGGGAGGGTTATATTAATTAAAATTATTATATTGTCACGATAACTAGCTGGAAAAAAAAATTAATAAGCCACAACGTTGTTATAAAATAATAATTTATTAGCAATATTTGAATACGTCCAAGAACACTAAAAAAAAATATGATTCTCAGTGATGAGGTATATACTGTTTAAAAAAAGGAAAAATGATTTTTCAAATTTGGTCCATAGGTGGCGATTGTATAGTGGTAGTGGAAGCGAGTCCACATACTAACATATATACAACTTTCTAAAATTTGATAAATGTGGAGATTGAGGGGTGAAAATTGGTGAACGTTATATATATATATAACGTTCACCAATTTATATATATATATATATATATATATACATGTGATCACGTAAGCCAGCCGAAGTCTTGTAATTACCGCATACTTCAAGTATTTTCATTAAATATAATAAAAAATAGCTTGGTCTCTATGAAATATCTGATATTTGTTTAATAATTTATTAGGTCGTAATTTTTATAGCGATTTTACACATCACGAATATTGCAGTTTTATTTAAAAATAAATCGTTTTTTAACGATTACATGATTATACAGATTGTGGATCGTCCTAATGCATCACACTAAACTTCCCAATTAACAGGATATGAGATAGTTTAAGAGGCAATTCATTTAAAGGTATATACAGCCAGCTAAGGTTGCTATACACCTACTTACAAGAATATTAAAGTAAAGTGACATCAAGCAACCAACTAAAATTATAAATACTAATTAATTGTATTGATTAGAAAGATATACATATAATTAATTTTATCGAAAAATATTGTTGTTGCTATCGGAATTCAAACCTAAATCTCTTTTCAATTCGAGGAAGGTGCATTATCCGACTATGCTATAGTAGACAGTACTTTTGACAACACATTTTCAAACCCATATGTTACACTTTTAAAATTAATACATCTATCGTTCCATTATTTGAAAGTTATCTACTTTATTTTTACGGAATCTCAAATAGCTTCAAGTAAACCGATATTAGACGCCAGAATTAACAATTCATTTTTATTACATTTTTGACACATCGATATAACTTATATATTATTGAGGAGAACACATTTTTAAAGAGATTCATGTTTGAATCCCGGTAGCAACAACAATATTTTTAGATAAAATTGATTTTATATATATATCTTTCTAATTATTACATTTAATTAGTATTTAAAATATCACAGACCTATGTTCTGAAAAATTACAACTTCACAATAAGAACGTATTATCATTAATAACTTAAATTATGTTGGTTTATATTTGTATATTTCCAATCTTTAAATATGTAACAGAGTTTTGGATAGTCTATAATAGTAACTAGCGTAAAAAAAGTGTCTTCAAAATATTGTCTGTATTGTTGGAGATGGATGTTACGTATCTCATGAACAGCATCACGCTCAAATGCCTAAATTCCATTACAAATCCAACGACACTGAGCAATTCTACAGCAGTTAAAAATATATTCTTCAAATACTTCGGACATATTAAGTTTCAAAATGATAGCCTAGAAATGGAGATCCTGAGCACAACTTTGAGCCGCAGAAGACCTGGAAGAATGGCAGAGCTGTGAATAGATGCGGTGTATCAGCTGTGAGGGCGATTGTGGAGGTATATTTCGTGCCAAGTCTCATTGAGACCACTGTACGAGTATGTATATATGAAGGAAAGAAGAAGACATAATATCACGAAGATTACTGTTATGAAAGAGTTCTCATTTTTAATTATTTATTGTGTGATTAAAATTTTGCTATTTTGAATGCTGTGCTTACGAAGCATTTTATTCTCTCTTGGTATTCACTAGTTCGAATTGGTATACGGAAGATACCGGGTGTTTCAAGGTACCCACCCGAGTAATCCGGCGTTAAATTAACCGTTAAATGTCACGATATCGGATTGCCAAACGCTGCACGGCTGTTGGCGCGTCGGCTGCTTTCTAGGATTGACATGTGTTCTCAAACATTTTCTAAACGAATGAAAAAAACTTTATAATATTCGTACCTACCTATATAAAAATACACTAAAAACTAAACGACTTTCCGTGGAAAACGTAGTACTCGACAGGTACGCGAAAATAGTTGTGTTAGAAACTTTAATAATTGACGAGCGTGCATGAAAATATGAATCGATGTGTATGATGGATGGTCATACACATCGATGTGTATGTGGATGATGTGTATTTTTGAGACATTCTATCCTCTTTGTCTACCCCAGTAGAGAAATAGCATGATGGTAAGTTAGATAATTATTAACCTATTGGACAACCATGTCATGCGTGTTACTATTATCTTATCCTGTTGTATTTTGATGTAACTTTGTGTTTATTCATTATAAATATAATTTAAAAGAATTCACTTTGTTTAAATACCACTTATTTTTGATAAGACCAACCGGTTTCAGAAGTGTATATGTGGTGTGCAAGATTGAACACCCTGAATAAGGTTATCATTCATTATCTATATTTGTCAGAAGATCTATTTTTATCATTGACTCATTTAGTTTGGTCAAGATCTGGATGTAAAGGAAGTATAGAATAATATAGATAATAAAGTATAGAATATATAAAAAAAACCAACAAATTCATTATTTTTAACTCCGACTACACCACATGAAATTAACACAGTTATACAGGGATTAAAAACTAATAGTGCTCCACGTAAAGATGGTATTTCAATCAAGCTTGTAAAAGAAATTAAGTCATACGTAACCGAACCACTTGCATTTATTACTAACCTGAGTTTACAAACTAGAGTCTTTCCAACCGTGCTAAAAGATTCGTTGCTATGCCCAATTTATAAAAGCAGAAACTCTAGTGATATATCTAACTATAGACCGATTTCTCTTTTAAGTGTTTTTTCAAAAATTCTAGAAAAAATTGTTAAACGGAGGTTCCTTAAATTTCTAGATGTAAACAACATTCTATCCAATCAACAATTTGGTTTCCGATCGAAACGCAATACAGAAGATACACTCATGCCTCTCGTGGAATATATCGTATCGAACCTGGACAAGGGAAATAAATGCATGGGGATTTTTCTTGATCTTGCAAAAGCATTTGGCATCGTACCGCACCTACTATTGCTAAAAAAACTTGAAAACATAGGAGTAAGGGGCATAGCATATAAGTGGTTTAAGGATTACTTAACAAACAGACGTAAAATTGTCCAAAATAATGAAAAATACAGCAATCCATCATTGATAACACACGGTGTTCCACAGGGAAGCATTTTAGGTCCTATATTATTTCTAGTATACATTAACGACTTTTATAATACGACCCTAAACAATGGAATAATAATCACTTTCGCGGATGACACCTGAGGGTAAGTCTTGGAAAGAGGTCAATACTCATGCACAGGATGGTCTGAACAAGGCGAAAAAATGGTTTGACACGAACCTTCCATCACTTAACACAAAAAAATAAAAATATGTATGTTTCTGTATTAACGAAAGAACAACACCACGTCAAAGTCCTACACTCATCGTACATGACTGCAAAGCAAACAAGAACACGGCGTCCGCATGCCAATGTGAAAAACTGACAAGAGTCAAAATTATTCGACATCTGGGAGTACTGATCGATGATCATCTTAACTGGAAAGAACACATATCGAACCTAGCAAAACGCATAAGAAAACTAATTTACTTTTTTAAAGGAATACTATGTATAGTTAATTACAAACTCTTAAGATCGGTGTACTTTGCACTGTGCTACTCATTAATTAATTATGCTATTTTAGTTTGGGGAGGAGCAGCAAAAAAAATACTGGAGTCGGCTAAAAAAACACAAAAAACAATTCTCAAGGTAATAATTGGTCGTCCCTTTAGATATCCATCAGACCTTATATTTAAAGAGTACAATGTCGTTGATATAAGACAAATCTTTATGATGAGACTCGTTCAATATTTCCATACTAACAACAACTCTCCCCAAGCAATAAATCATGGACACAACACTAGACAAACAACAAACATCTACACACCAGTTCCGAGAGCAACAACGACATTTTATCAAAGATTATACATGTTCCTAGCTCCGAAACTATACAATACACTCAGTACCAACTAGAAATCGTACAATTCCTATAAGATTACACAAATATGGACCCAATATATGATTCAATCAGATAGAGATGAATCAGAAGCATGGATATTCAACAATTTAATATAATGTATACAATTCTTTTACTAATAACTCACTAGTCCTTCAACTCTCCCACTCCACATATTTTTATTTTATTTTTACTTTTTTATTCGTATTTAATTTATCTTTTTATTCTAAACAACACCACAACAGCACGAAAAAAAGAAACTGGCTACTTTAACACAGACTTAAGTCTAGAAAAGTATCCAGGACAACGCTGTATATATCAGAGGTGAAGTTTACTCCATCCCACACAATAAACTATGTATTATGTATGTTTATTATGTATCCACCTCTGTTAGTACAAAAATATGGATGTCAAAATATAAATAAATAAATAGTAGATAGAATAGTCCAATATATATTAACATCAATTCACGATACACATGGCAGATCATACGTCCAGCTTTCAGGGCGGCAACTTGTCGGATGCGCAGCAGCAACGCACCACATGCATCCAGGGGGTTCCTGGCTCCCTTATCATCGTCATCATACAGTGTGATTGTCAAGTAAGCACCAATCGCCACATGCCAGTGTCAATCGTCCCACCGCTTATGCTATAGCTTCACCACGTCAACTCGCGGCGGCACTGGAGAGGAATCTTGTGCAGGCCCTGAATGCTCCTCAAAGTTACCTGGTTGTCAAACCAGGCTCTCAACAGCCATAGACATACCTACGTCGCGATCGGGAAGATCAGTGTGTGAGCATCACTCAACCACCTGTCGTCTTCCTAACCACAAGCTCTAGATTAGCCTTCAGTAGCTTTTTGCACATAACCTTGTACAGCAGTGTCGAATTAACCAAATTATCGAAATCGAATTAAGTATCAAATTTCACAACGCTTTTCTCTCTTCTCGGCTCTTTTAATTACCAGCTTTAGCCCGCCATATTATATATTTCTCACACTTTTTATCCAAACATCGACGATTATCCAAACACAGTGAGCGCTGGGCAAATTTGGTCCACAGCCTCACATTTAAACCGATTCTTCTGATTCATCTGCCAAAGATGGACAAAAGCAACCCTTACAACTAGTGACCACATTTTGACATAATTCATAGTTTCTTTCACCACAACATAAATAACAATCCACAAACTTATATTAACATTACTCCATGATCTCAAGGCCCATTTGTCTGATGTATGACTCGGTGACAGGTGTTTTTGTCCTAAACATCCCACTCGTAGACATTAACTAAATCAGGATTCTAACAAAGATTTTTTAACTCTATATTGTAGAATTATCTAGCTGATCTCTCATTAACTTATGTATTTTTGATTGAATTTTCCTTTTAAAAACTCTATAGATGTATTGTTAATGTTTGTAGAGTTAACTTTGTGGTTAGACATAATTAAAAATGGTATCCATATTTAACTTTATTTAGACCACCGTGAATTATTTATACGTTAACCAGTTTCGACACTAACGCATCTTATTCATAATAAAGGCCTTAGATTAGATAACTTTTGATATATTTTAGAATTTAAAAAATAAAGTTCAATATAATAAATAATCAATTAATTCCTATATCTCCCTGTGAATCACCTCAATATTTTTACCAAGACTCCTCCTGTACTCCGTAATGGACGTCGTTTAAATTGTATGGAATAGTTTATTTGTACGCCAGTTCTGAAGAAGATACGTTAGTATCGAAACTGGTTGACGTATAAATAATTCACAGTTGTCTAATCAATGTTAAATATATATATACAATTTTCGATAGATATATTTCAATAGATTTTTTTTACACTCTCAACTGAAAAAGTTTAGAAATCCTCGTGTTTAACGAAAGAACTTAATATTTTGTAAAGAACCTTATGAAACGTGGCACAATAAAACATTTTACGAGGACACGTAACGAGATGCACTGCGCCTTCCTTCATAATCTCTGGAAGACGTCATTCGGCAAAAGGTACTCAAGAAACGAAAGAAACTTTTAATAGAAAGAGCCGAGAATCCTGATGAAGACATTTTTTTTTGCCACATCGAAAAGTGTGGAAAAATGCATTGAACATTAAAATTTGGATTCCGGCTTTCAGCAAAATAACATAAAATATAAAAGTACTACTGACTCCCTACAAAATATATATATATATTTATTTTCATTGTAAATATTTTTACTCTTTTAAACAACTCTTGATTTACTCTCTCTCGTGCAGTTCACTTATATTTTATTTTATAACTAGGTCAATAATGACAGGAAAAATAATATTTTCAAAATTATACACAGTTGTCAGTACGTCCTGCCTACATTCTGGTATCGAATGAAATTATTTTAACATGTGGTCCATGCTTTCTATATTTGCAAAGTTCGATTGATTCATTTGGAAAAATGGAATATTTAGAGAACTACATTTTTGAAATAAACGTGAATACGTTACTAATAGTATACAATTTTTTTTTTAATATTAATTTTTGATATTATTATACCTCTTAATTGTTCCTGTCATCACAAGCTTCTAGAGAATCATAATTTCTTCGAAAACATGTCCAAATCCATATGTGAAAATCCTTTAACACCTGCAGGATAGGAATCAGTAGCCCTTTCGGTTCACAGAATACGCAGCGTATGCCTTCAGCACCATATATCGAAGGCATCGAACGTATTCCTTTCCTTCTTTCTTAATATCCACGTTTTTATTTCATACAGTGCTATGAAGAATATCACAGATTTCACCATACTTGTATTTTCTGTAATATATCCTTTTGATCTATGGTTCTCTGTGTACATATATATATACTGAATTTTTTAACATTAAAACATTTAGCACCCTATCAATCTATTTGACAATATATTTTTCATGAAGAGCAACTACTCTTTAAAGCAAACCAGTGTAATACTAAAACTATCATGCTTATTATATATTCTAAATACGAATTAAATATATTAATTAGAAAGATATACATACAAAATCAATTTCAACTAAAAATATTGCGCCATCGGGATTCGAACCTGGATCTCTTTGCAAACCGCGAAAGGTGCATTATCCAACTATCCTACAGCGATAATATTTTTAGCGACAAACTTTCGAACCTATATGTTACCTTTTTGATATTAATACATTTAATCGTTCCATTATTTGAAAGAGCCATCTACTTTATTTTTACCGAATCTCAAATACCTTTGAGTATTTGTATGCTATTAGGGGTTAAATATGATTTCACGCATATGGGTGCCGCAACTGGCTTGAATAAAGCGCAATCTGCAAGTACAATGATCGACCACTTTTTGGAGCCGTATATCGGTTCGCGACGAATGTTGACTTCCAAGTTGTCAATCGTATCTGGATTATTTGCGTAGACTAAGAACTTCACATGTACATACAGACAATTATTCAAATACATTGATGGTGTGACATTTTGCAGTCTTGTTGAAACCACAGCTCTTCCATATTAATACCATTCAATTGGAGAACGAAAAAAATAGTAATCATGTATCTATTAATGTGCACGATAGCGAATCGACTCATTCAAGTCCTCCTCGATAATACGCTCCAATGTAGCAACAGCTTCTTCAGTGCGCACTGTATGACATCTCTGCGGATGCGTATTATCAATTAGAGTGTGCGTGGTGCGAAAACGATCCATCGTTATTCGAATTATTTGCTCGGATAGACGATTATGTCGACCGTAAAATGGACGCAGCGCACGGTAAGTGTCGCGAAATGAACCACGATTTTCGAAATAAATTCTGGCGTAATACATTATATTGTTTATTCATGGTGAAATGGTAAACAAAACTGAGCACAAATCAGCTGCCAGTCACCAAATTGATTTTTGCTGGAAAAAAGTGTTGCCAATTCGAAAAACAAACCTCTAAAAAATACCTTTACATGTAAATTATAAGTTAATTACAAGTTCTAACATATTAAATTACAAGTACATATAACTTTATATAATTTAATAAACTTAAGATCAATATAACCAAGCTACTTATAGCAATACAGAAAGCGTACCTAGCTGTCAAGCTGTGCATTTAATTATTTATTATTGAGGTGTACAGGTATGTGAAATTGTCGTTTGAGATTTCAAGCGAAATGTAACGCCAAAATTACTATCCTTCTAACTCTATATTATAAAAAGTGTTATAGTACAGTTATGTTTAGTACAATGATAAATTACGGAAAGTGCCGAAAATACAAATTAAATTATACTATTGAGTAGAGATTTCTTATAAACTCCTCTGTTAGAAAGTTGCGTTCTGAGATAATGAAAATTAATTGAATAACTTTTTTTCATTAGACCAAATTATGTTTATGATGTTGGCATTTTTTTTTTAAAAGAATTAACCTGGATGAAAAAGTTATTATTTTATATAACTACCGATCCATGCCCGGCATTGCCCGGGATTCAGATAATATAATATTTAAAAAATAGGTTGTTAGGTTGGGTTACAGGTGGGGGGAGACGGGTATTATTGTTTCGCGCAGGCCCTAAAAAGTGTTGATATATGTATTATCCCGGTAGGAACCAAAATTAGAATTACAAAATAGATAGTTCTGCGAATCTATGGTGGATTTCGGTGACGTTTATGTGCACGTGTCAAATTTCGCTATCAGATCGAACTTCGTGTACACTGGACTAAGTTTCAGTCTCTTTCTACCAATATCAAGCTCATCTCTGAATCTATCTTCAGATCAAAATCTCAAGACACATAATATTCAGATGTATCTCAACTAAATCTCTGAAATTATTTCAATATGTCGATCTCTATGTTACAGGAAGCAGACAATAAATACAATTAAAGTGACAGGATATATTTTTATTTTACTTTCCCATGTTTTCACAATGACATTCCCTTACAATAGAATATATGGAAAAACATTAATCTCTTATTATAGCTGTATAAAGTCTGTCCATTATGTACTTGTGAATCAGAATTATGCGCCATAATCGAACTAACTAACCTATAATTCTTTTATTTGATATTTATCATCTAGAGCTGTCCGACAGGGCTATCCAACAGGCAATCAGAGGGTTGCTTTAAAGAAAAGTCAACTAAAGACCACACCCGTAATAATTCAGATCACATGTAATATAGTAAGATATACATTTTTAAGTTCTACTTTTAACTGTACCACATTGAAAAATTTGTAAATACTTTAAAATTTAACTGAAAGAGTAAGTAAACACGATATAATTAAATCTACACTATAATTATAATTTTATTAATTTCATTTAAATTATCGTTTATCAATGTACTCTTGTTTTTCCTGCATTTAAATTTAGTTCGTTTAAATGATTGTTAATATTAGTTTTTGTAGTGCTAGACTTAAATCGGGCCACACAAAATTATATCGTGGATCGCATACGGCGGCATATTTTGGACAGCCCTGATATATGTATATATATATGCAGTATTTCAAAACGGAAGAACATATATCAATCCTGTAAACATTTTACGAAAATTTGCATTCTATTGTAAACACATTTTGCAACCTACTTGTAATTTGTGGTCCTTTTACCGCGTTTCGCAACCTCATCGGTATTGTTTGGTATTTGACCAGTTCTAGTTAAAATGTTAGTTCAAACGAAATTATTGTATATTATGTGTTTGCCGATTGAATCCTAGTGCATGCTGAAAAATGAATGATTCTAGTGCATTTTGTAACAAAATCATCTTCAACGAAAAAAGTCATTTTCACTTCTGTAGATATGTCAACAAGCAACGCATTTAGAAAATGAAAAATATCGACGGTATAAGCGAAACCGTTATGACCTGTGTCCGTGGTTGAGATTTTCAACTATCTTAGTCGATAGTTGAGACTATTTTTGAGATAGGTATTGTTCTATCACGAGAGTGTTGGAAACAACTCTCAGCTTCTGTAGTTCGTCATATACGTAATCTCTTCATATCGAAATTTGTCGTCTTGCGCCACACCGCACGCTTATTGTACGTCAAATATCAAAAGTTGATGTTTCAGATAAGTGAATTTTAATCTATCCAACACTAGTTAAAACAAAATAATTTTTTGTAGGTATTATGGTATTAAGTAAAGATTGTTCGAACGTATCCAATCTCCTTTTTAAATTGCATCGCATACGCGGGTTAGAGTTATTGATCTTTTACCATTCTCAAGCAGATCTTTAAGATTATCTGTAGCTCAAAATCTTGACTATGATTTATCTCATTGTGCCTAATTCCATAGATTAGAGTTATAATATCCGCGTCGAGGTACAATTTGGTGTAGATTTTGGACTGTGTGGGTCCTTGTATCGTTCTTTTTTGAAAACTCCATATTTAAAATGGGTCATCCTTTACATAAAAACAACACTAAATAAACATAAAATTAGTCTCAATACTTTGAAAGCAAACATTCACAGTTACAAACACTATTGCGGTGGATGATGTGATCGAGGTAATACCGCACTTTTTATCCGTTTAACGCTAAGGTTTAGGTAGGAGGGGATGAGTAATTGTTACAGAAAATAAAACTCACAACGCAACGATTTACGCATGTTTAATAGCCCATCCAATCACTGTGGCGGTTGTGTATCTGCAGTGGTTTAACGACACGACCGCAGCCGGGCCATCACCAGGGCCGGATGAATGGAAAGTTTTCAATTCTAAATAATTGAAACACATCGAAAAAATAAAGACTACATATATTTTAATTTTTATCTATTTTATATAATCTTCGTCTATAATTTTAATTATTTTCATAAATATCTTTCATAAAAACACAACACATTCAACAAATAACAATACAAATAGAACAGTTATGAATTCACTAATAGAGTATTACTAGGCTCAGCCATGTTCATAATTTTAATTATATCTTCGCGCACAAACTCAAACGCATTATTTCTTTTAAAATATTCTTAATAATTATAGGTAGATACTGAAGAATAGGTATATTAGATACATGCATCAACACGTGTGAGAACTGAGGAGAGATTAGAAAGGTTATAAAATATTTACCCGCTTTCTTTGTATTCTGTCTCTTACCGTATTCTTTTATATGTAATTTATTTATAAGTATATTTTTCCATTTTGATACATAATATTGCACATTGTGTACATATGGTGTAATTTTAAAATGCCTCATGGTAACATCTCGCTTATTTTTGTACCTCAAATACTCGTATTTCAAATCGATGCACGAGTTCAAACTCATAAAATGACTCCGGGAAAGGGTGGGTCCTTTTAGGATCCTATAAAAAAACAATGTTAAAAAAATTCAGTAATATAATTAGATGTAAGCGATACATGCCGTAAAAATGTCTAATAAAGAATAATAATAAAATTATTATATATTAAGTTAATCTACGTATTTGTGTCAATAATAAAAAAAATATTAGAAAAAAAAATATAGGCTAATATTTAAGTTAAAAGCTATCACCATCTTGAAATAAGAGCAAAGTGAAATAA
This sequence comes from Eubasilissa regina, assembly GCA_022840565.1. Classification (NCBI taxonomy): domain Eukaryota; kingdom Metazoa; phylum Arthropoda; class Insecta; order Trichoptera; family Phryganeidae; genus Eubasilissa; species Eubasilissa regina. The sequence goes on from JAINEB010000009.1 coordinate 24,759,643, forward strand.
GAATGACAAATAAATTCATTTTCATAATGTATATATGTTTTTGCGATTAGTGATCTCATATAAAGTCAGTAGGAATATTTATTTATAATAGATATTTGGTTTGGTAATTATTTCTTAACTAGAATAATTCCATGAATCAAATTGTTAAATAAATGATGAACATCGATTAGAATCTAATAGTGTTATTAATTTTACATCTTGGTTGATCTATAAATAATAAAAATAATATATATTTTTTTTACAACGTGTCTGTTTTGAATTAGGTTAGGTTAAATTATAAATGCAGTTTATCATGTGAAAATACAGTATTTTAAATTAAAATACATTTTGGTAAAATACGGTTTTTTCTCCCTAGGATAATCACATTATATCAATACGAGGCGCGTATTTAAAGTAAGTACCATTGCCGGATATTCCCAGTATCAGCGCTGCGGTTGCGATGTTGTGCATACGCAATAGTTTCCTTCATCTGCTGACTCACTACATGCAACGTTAGAGACACACATTCACATAGTGTGGCCAACTTGTAGTGAGTGATTAAAATGTTCAAGACAATAGATAAGCCCACCGACTGTGAGATACGGTCCCCGATTCGTTTCTTGAATGCACGAAATACGAAACCATCTGACATTCATCACCAAGTGTGACCTGTTTTCGCTTCAAGTGATTTTCATACTTTTCATCATCTGAAGTAGTTCCTTAGTGGCTGATGACGATGATGAACTCAAAGACGGAGTACAGACATGGTTTTCATTCAGCGGTTTTCATCCAGCGGTTTTCATTCGGCGGTTTTCATTCGGTGGTTTTCATCCGGCGGTTTTCATCCAGCGGTTTTCATTCAGCAGTTTTCATTCAGGAGTTTTCATTCGGCGGTTTTCATTCAGCAGTTTTCATTCGGCGGTTTTTATTCAGCGGTTTTAATTCAGCGGTTTTCATTCAGCAGTTTTCATCCGGCGGTTTTCATTCAGCGGTTTTCGTTTGGCGGTTTTCATTCACTGCGTCGTTCTATGACAAAGGTATACAAAAATTAGTGTCTCGTTATGACAAGTGGCTTAAAAACAGTGGCGACTATGTTGAGATGTAGTTTAAGGTGTATAGCGTCTAATTAAAGTAGTGTGATGTTGTGCTTCTTCAAAAAAAAATTTCGGTACTTAAACGTGCCTCGTACATAAATTGAAAATCATTGAATAATTGAATTTCAGTGTTTGATATACCTAATGTACCTACGCTTTACATCTAATCCGATGTACGTTTTTTTTCTTTTTTTTTCTTTCTGCCACTGTTAGTACGACTTTTTGTACATTAGAATCACAGACCAGTAAATGAATAGACATGAAATAAAGTGTATATATAGGAGAAAAGTTTGTAACGTTAGTTGCGGGACGAGGGGCATTCTACTCGCATTTTTGGTGGAAACGTAAATCCTATAGTTTATGACACATTTATGCAACAGTAAAAGTATTTACTCTTCGAAAATTAAATCTTTGTGTAAAGAAGATGTATTTTTTACATTAATGCATATTATATTGTCAGCGTTTAAATTTTCGTTCCAATCGAGTCATATTTTTTAAAAAAGTCTTTGATTGTAAGTGGTACCACTAGTGATTTGGACAAAAAGTTTTCCTTAGTTCATGTCTATATATTTGGTGGTCTGTGACTAGAATATATAATGCCGATATAATTACAGTGCCAAATTATTGACTTAATACTGTTGTATATAGATTGAAACAAAAATATTCTTCGAAGTAAATGGGACGAACAACAAATAATTTTGCTTTTGAATTTGAAATTAATAAGTAAGATGTAAAGTAAAATACAATCAAAGTATCTGAATTCGTTCTGTTCTTTATAAATTACATTAAAAACATTTTTATTTATAAATATAAATAGTTTTTACACAATTAAAAATATTGTACAACGACAGTAAGCGATTGAGTTACGATTTCAAATGTCAAAAGTCTATACTCATCGCATGTCATACGTACAAAATATTATATTATTTTCTGCTTAGCTACCATTCTATAGCAACACTGTTAATTAGTTGTTAGATATATCTCGAACTAGAAATAATCTGTAATGATTTATTTTGTAAGGTAATAAATAGCAGGGCCCAGCTAAGAGATATTGGAAATAAAATTTAAAATACTACAGATAATCAATAGTTTTTATTGTTAACTATTCTTACAATATCTTAGCAACGAGTTATAAAGTAAAATTTCTACTTCTAATATGTACAAAAATGAAATTATAATTAGAACATAGGTCTGTGATATTTTAAATACAAATTAAATGTATTAATTAGAAAGCTATACATATAACATAAATTTTATCGAAAAACATTATTGTTGCTACCGGCATTCAAACTTGGATCTCTTCCAATCCGGGAAATGTGTATTAACCGATTATAATACAGTACACAGTGAATTGACGACAAATTTTCGAACCTATATGTTTCACTTTTCAAATTGATACATCTATCGTTCCATTATTTGAAAGCTATCTACTTTATTTTTACGGAATCTCGAATACTTTTGAGTAATCCGATAGAAGACGCCAGCTCGGTTTGTGACTGGCGTTCTTTTATAATTTATTGATTTCTGAGTGTTCTTCAGGGGATCTTTACTCAACGTTCCTTTTATATATAGTGCGAACCGTTTGCTATCAGATCTTCTTCTGACCATAACGCTCATTTTTCATAAGTTTGAATGCACTATAATCATTAGTAAAATCTAAATAGAAACATAATGCCTAGACCAATGTACCGTAATAATACTGTGACAGATGGAGGGCAAATGGATAGATAGGCAGATACACCGAATAGATAAGCGTTCCTGGTTACTTTGGAACTCTAATAAGTGAGGAGGGAAATAAGATCTATGCCACATTTTCATAGGCCTTGATACCCGCAGGCCGGAAAGGTAAGAAATTTGACTGTAACATCTAGATAATTTAACTAGAATCATAAAATGCATGAATTACAGAAGACATAGAGTTCAAATTTACATAGTTTACTGTAATATTATCAAAATTATTTACTATTGTTTCTGACGGATTTTTATTATTTAACTGGCCCGCGCTCTTCTCATGAAAACTGACACGAAACTGGCGACGGGCATCGGGATACCGGGAGGCCGCGATCAGGAATCAATTTGTTTACGCCTAATGTATGTTTGTAAGTAGTGTTTGTATCTGGGGGTGTATTTTAAATATATTATTTTCTTCTCAGGCTTTATTACCCTGCAGGCCTTATTACTCGCATGTACCTTACTATGTAATATAAGGTAATCAATAGCACTACTTAACAATTGTATCTGTACCTACTTAAACCAAATCATTATCCATAAAAATAAAATGCTTCTACATCTATATCTATGATATTATGGATGTGGCTTCAGTTGTGTCATTGTGGCTGTAGAGTGCTTGATTAAACGGCAAAGTTTGTGAGACGCAAGCATGGCAAAAACTCAAGTGTTTTTAATATCTCTAGGATAAAATTACTTAAATGTTTTTTTTTTATACATTCAATAACAATATCTACGTAAATATATATTCAATTTGAAATGAATTATACATTGTCCGTATTACGAGTTGTCGTAGGTGTGGTAAAATTGCAAAATTTGAGGTTATGAACAATTTAAAGAGTATCTCCTTTGGTCTAGCTCAGTAATAGAGATATATCTTATCCAACTTGGCCTGTGGGTCGATGACATTCAAAGAGGAACATTCCAATAAAAGAGATGCTTTAGTTTAAACACAATTTATTCAAACAGGTTATACAAAATACAATAATCAAACTATAGAAGAAATGACATTAAAAGAATGCGGGACGACATATATGCAGATGAATAACAGCACGAACAAGTGTGTGTGCCTTGCACGAGGTAGGCGAGTTTAAATTTTCAAATATAATAGTTCATAGTGTCGACTGATCACTGTGCCAGTATGGCGGTGACGCATAGAACGCCTCGTAGGCAATATCATTCACTGAATTTAACCGGATTAACTGTTCAATAAATACCTTGGGTTTATTTGATAACCCTGCAGATATACGGAGAATGCCTGCACAGAGGGTACATGTGGTGGTGGAAGAACTCCTAGTCAGACGATGCCAACTGGAGGACTGGAATGATGAAGCAGGCGTTAGCAGAAGCGGCTAGCATGGTTCCGAAGTGGATCACAAAGAATTTTGCGGAATGATGAGACGATGATGTAATTTTTTCGGACTGATGAAATCGACACAGAAATTACGGCGGAGGTTGTCGAATGTGCTCAAGACTTTAACAATGTGAAGCACGATGAGATGGTGTAGAATTGCGAACTACGAGTGATTTTAGTACGATCGGTGATGATATTGTTGTTGGTTCGACACGGCAATTCAATGAGATCACGTGTAACATATCATAGCGGTCGGTACACTAAGAATAAGATAGATACAGATATCTTTGATCATACGCGGAGTAAAAGTGAAAATTTACACAAAAATATGGTAAGTCAGATGGTGGATCACGATGGATTGGTTCCGAATTACAGTTCTTTAAAATATCGAGCTAAGTTGTATAAATGAAATCCAAAATCCACACGCGACAATGTTAGTACATAGAACTCGGCGTCTGATTTGAACGGAAGCAAACGGCTAGAACAATTAGATGTTCGCGCATAGTTGAATTATTTACGATGGTAGGTACTCAGATTTTAAAATAGACTCCCGTCAGAGAAAAAACGTACATAACATCTGTCATCTTTTCTTATCTATACTGTTTATGGAATTAAACACTTTCCGGAATGTCAAAAATACGATTTTTGGTGATGTTTTTCATCCGATTTTAAATAGCATTTTTGTATTTATTATTATCTGTCCGCAAATAAAGGTGGAATAATTATAAATACATCGAGATTTTATTTACGTGTGGTTTGTTTTGGGGAAAGCTATATAAATATATCATTAAAATATAGATTCTATTGAGACCCTGATCGCACAGTGGTCACCAAAGGCCGCATTGTGTCCACAATAGCCACCCGCAGAACCTAGTAATTTTAATATTACACGTTTATACGTAATATCTCGTATAGTGATGTCTCAATTCTTCAGAAACTAAGGAAAAGCTCTCTACAATATACAAAATATATTTTTTTAATACTTTGGATACGTTGCTAGAAGAGATGGAGAAAAATGAAAACAAATTAATTAAATAAACTAGAAAGATATGAAGAAAAATCGAACAATATCGAACACACTCGAACAAATATAACAATATTTAAGTGTGTACATTAGTTTGCAACCTCACAACAAAAATGTATTTTTAAATTTAATTCTTTCGTATTCTAGGGTATATTACTCAAATAAATTTAGGATTAATTGCAATATAAAGTTGATTGGTTTTAAAAATGGAATATTGGAAGTATCAATTATAAAAATATACAGAATATAAATTCCAGTTTTGCTGTAAACGAAATCGGTTAATTTATTGGAATGGTAACACGTTTTCCCAGGTAGAAAATGTCCAATTTCGAAATAGTTTTTCTGTATATCTTTACAATTAATTAATTTAATAAGGTTAATTATATTCAATATTTTTCAATAAAGAATGTAGGACGCAAGTTTAACATCATTATCATCATAGACTTTGCACCAGAATGGTACTAGAGGCCTCCAGGTCCAGGATGTTGACGGAGTGGATGGTTAACCCACTGTCGAGGTTTTCTATTTCTAAGTCATCTTAGTTGGATTTTCTCTGCAGATCCTATTTCTTGTAATCTTATCTACCTGAAACGCCACATGTACTTAAGATTTCCGTCTTATCTGTCAAGTTACTAGTGATAGTAAGTAAACCTCACCATAAGCAGGTGGGACAGGAATTGATTAGCGATAGGCTGTGGGTATAATTTGTTACAAATTTGATCATTAATTTCCATCGCTGAATTGTATCTATTTTCTCCGTACAGTTTTATCTATTTTCTTTGTATTATTTTTAATTCCGTACATTAGTCTAATAGACAATTGCTCGAATAAATATGTGAAACGGAGCAGTAAATTTGATGGACCATTATATTATATTGTCGCTTGCCGAGTTCCAAGTTCGGAACGAAATTACACATTGTTGTTATGCAGGGAAAATTATACTCCCAAAGCATTGCACATATGTAATAGCATAATATTATATTACGCATACATACACTGCACCCGTCGCAGCCGCAAAGCAATGAAAAAACATTAGAAATAATAATTTAAGAGATGCCTATTTTTATACGGGTGTAATATGCCTTGCATTTAATAAGTTTCTGTTTTGGTTAGTGAAGTTATATTTTAAATACTAAATTAATGTATTAATTATAAATATATACATATAAAATCAATTTTGTCGAAAAATATTGTTTTTGCATCACCGGGATTCGAACCTGGAGCTTTATTTTCAATCCGGGGAAGTACCAATTGTGTTATAACGCCAGTATTTTTTTTTGACAAATTATAAATATATACATTTAAATACTAAATTAATGTATTAATTATAAATATATACATATAAAATCAATTTTGTCGAAAAATATTGTTTTTGCGTCACCGGTATTCGAACCTGGAGCTTTATTTTCAATCTGGGGAAGTACACTACCAATTGTGTTATAAGGCCAATTTTTTTTTTGACAAATTTTCGAACCTATATGTTACATTTTTCAAATGAATACACCTGTCGTTCCATTATTTGAAAGCCATCTACATTAGTTTTACAGAATCTCAAATACCTTTGACTAAACCGACTGAAGACGCCAGAATTATCAATTCATTTTTATTGAATTTTAGGCACATTGATACAACATATATTATTAAGGAAAACACATTCTTATTGTGAAGTTGTAATTATCCCGGTGACGCAAAAACAATATTTTTCGACAAAATTGATTTTATATGAATATATTTATAATTAAAACATTAATTTAGAATTTAAAATATCACAGACCTATGTTCTAAATAATTAAAACTTCACAATAAGAATGTGTTTTCCTTAATAACGAAGTTATATGTTTCTAGTAGGTAATATCTACTTCTCGATCAAACACGAGCTACTCATTACGTATCAAATAAATGCGTCATATAATTCGTACGTACATTAGATATGTTTTTTCTGATTCAAAATTTAAAAAAAAAACAGTTAAATAAATAAAAAATATATTTATAATACAAATTAAAATATTCAAATCAGGAGAAATACAAAATAATCTACATATTGAAAAAATATTTTAGTTGTTACCAGGATTCAAACGTGGACCTTTTCCTATCCGGGGAAATGGGTTAGTCAGTTTCGACATATCAACTAAGTAGTTTTACATGAAAGAATAATGAAAAACTGCAACTGCACAACAATAATGTGTTCTCGACGAACCAAATCCCGGTCTCGCATGCGACAGGTGGGGATGCTAACCATTACACTGCTAACGAATACGAATAAAAAAATTACTAAGGATAACTATATTAAAATATAATAATATTAAAGAATATTTAAAAATATTAATTAGTGCATTTAATTATAACAAAAAAAAACTATATAAACTCATATTAAAAAATAACAGTATAGTCCATTATGAAACTCATCGCCTCCAAAATAATTTTGATTTCTAAAAAGTTTTGTACGCCCCTGGTATTGACCCCGGTACTGTTAAATATTAAAGTAAAACACAACATAAAAGTGAAAGTATATAAAAATGTTTTAGATATTTCTATTTCACACACTATTTACATTTATACATATAATTTATTTATTTTCCAATTCCTTAGAGTCTACGGTACTCTTGAGTACTCTAGATGCGGCTAGATCGTCTAATCTACTTCTTATGCATAAGCGCTGATCGTTTTGATATGTTTACTAATTACCTTATTGTAATAAACATCATGTATTTTATATTAATATACGAATTGGAAAGGTAAAAAATTCTGATAAAAAACCTTCTAAACAATTTACTAGGCGCGACACTTTATGTATAGTGCCGCCTTATTCTAACACAATACTTATAAGATAGCAAAAATAAATTACTACTACACTTAAAATATTATTTTTATTCTTACAAAGTCATTTATTGAACATTTATACATATAATGTACACATACTCGCATATATATTGTTCAATTTGTAATTTTTACCGCAATAGAGATTTTTTTTAAACATACTGATTATTTTTCCTAATGTGTCATTAATAATATTTGGCTAATATTTATAATTATTATGTATGGCTTGTTGATTATTCCTCATTGTGAATAATACTTTTCTGTCCATACTTGGTGTGAAAAGTATTTATTTTAGTAAGTAGATTATAAAATCTATAGAAAAAAAGAGTAACGTATAGAATAAGTTTTGTATTGCAACAGCAATATCATATACCTACCCATCAAATAGTTTTTATGAGACTCCAAAATTTGATAATAAAATAAAACGCTTATTTCTAACCTAATGAAATTTTTTATTTTTTTCAAAAACGTTTTATTTCATGACATAATGTACCTAGTGTTTTTTCAAAAATAAAATTCCACCTCGTAAAAAAGTATAATTTTTTTAAAACCGTCCATATTTTCTTTATTGCATGCTAACAATTAGGCATTGAAAAGACAAATATTTAACTACTATATTAAAAATACGATATTAAATTTAAGATAATTGTGTTTTCTAGAGAGTTTAGTGAAACCGACAACTTTTCAGTGATGTGTAAATAATTAATTCAAATAAAAATGTACTATAACCAAGAACAAATTGCGTTAAAATAGAGAAAAATATGTCTTTAATACGCTGAATGGACATTTTATTGCGTTTTGATATTATTTATTATACCTACAACATAATTATTACGTCCTTCCAAGATTGCTACATTTATAAACAATCTCATTTGTCGTGTATTTGTTCACTCAACTGAGTACCTTAGTTGCACTTTTAATGAAGAGGTCGAAACTTGCAAAGTGATACGAGACTCGAGTGATCCATCTCGGTTTTGCGCACAATATGCAATAGATTTTACAGATATTGAATATTTGTTAAAATTGCTGTGAAATATTTTTAGATATGATTACTAGATACTTTTTGAAATACAGTTCAAAATGGTTTTACACAAAATATCGTATTCATTTAAGACTAAAGTATTTTTTTTACCCGTACATATTATTTAATTTCTTTAAGTTGTTGTTGTTGTACATTGTGACGATAATCATGTCAATTTAAAATAACTCCATGTGTATATATTACTAATATTGTTTATTGGAAATAAATAAAAAGTAGGTACACTATGTGGTGCATTGTTAAAGCAATATAATAAGAGATTTCCGCATTGAAATATAAATTATATGGAAGCCCTGGCCGCGCATCGACTACTGTTAGCCGCGAATCGGCAATAATAGCCCCTCCCGCAGGTCCTAGCAGTAAGCAATTGGCAGTAGCCAATTGCTTTTCTGCTAGTTAACGCTTGATTGCAAGGCAACTACAGTCACTCCTCACTTAACGACCATTTCATTTAATTAACCACTCACACTTACGTCCATTAACGTTTACCAACGTTATGCCCTCTATACGAAAACCATGAAATCTTTTAGTGTGTCGATTGATTGAGTGCAAAAATTATATAATTATAGTTTTTCACCTTTCATTAAAATAAAATAAAATAGTGTGAAGTTCGTTTAATGATCAATTCGCATAGCGACCAAATCGACGAAACGGATCTCGGTCGTTATGCAAGGATTGGATTATAACTACGGCTGTTTTCATAGTGGTATAGAAATTTCTTGAGAATCTTGGCGTACATTTTTATTGTATTTGATTCAAGACGTGAATTAAATATCATTGATATATGAGAAGTTATTTATATTATTAATAGCTTAGTTATTACGAAAATATTTAAAAATATTAATCGTTAGTGTAATAAATATTTTTGAGCGTGAATATCTAAAATATACATACCTAAAGTCTACTCGAAGTCTAATGTTATTAAAACCTCAACTGTTGTATTTTCCGCGATGTTAAAAAATATTTCAATTAATTTTCGTCCAATATATGAATTGGCAATGTATGATTTTTCAATTAATAAATGTTTTCTGTAGATCGTTTTTCGAACAATTATTTTTCAAATAATTTTGTATGGATTAATTTTTTTTAAAGAATTTATTATCGATTATTTGTTCGATATAAAGCCTTCGATATTTTCCCAGTACATACTATTTCTAATATAACGTACCTACCTTACACTGTTATTGTCCGGTCTTCGGGGGAATTAAGCAAATAAATAGTCCCGGAACTTAATGTGTAAGGACGTGTATTGCTTACCATAGTGCGGATTACGCAGTTGTGCGATGTGTTGGGGTACGAAGATCGTAAACTGCACACAATAACAGTGTTGGGTAATCCTATGAAAAATATTAATGTTTTAATTAAATGTATCCACGACTCTTCCCTGGAAGTGTACGGAATATTAATATGTTTTTACATTTTTTACTTTTATCCATTTTATTCCCTGAAGTGTATAAATGTTCTTACTGATCCTGGTCTGAATATTGGTTAAAGGGCGTTCATAATCATATACATGGCGAGATAATCTCAGATATTTAGTTAAGATAGCGAAAGAGTGATATGAAAGAGCCGGTTTTAAAAGACAGAAGAAAAAAAAACAATTAAATACTACGTTCATTATTCCAATTTGATATTTATTTTAGAATGAAAATTGGGCACTGCCAGGTAGCCTCACATTTATTCAGATTGAACTTAATAGAATCTCCAATGTGTGAGTGTGGTGCCGTGGAGGAAACCCTTGACCATATCTTTTTTGCCTGTCTATTGCGATTCACAGGTAATCTCGTCAATGGTAATTTTCAACTCCCGGTTAACTTGTTTCATCTTCTTTCCCTTAACTCGCCACATTTAATCAATAAAATGGCAATTTTTTTGAACGACAATGGTATTTACTTGTAATATAATATTTCCTATTCTATAATATAATTGTACTTTTTTCTGTAAAATAAAGCTTTAACTTGATTAATGGCACAAATCACTCTTGAAGGGTGGATTGTCTATTTAAAAGAAGAAGACAAGACATTTATTTATGTAATGTAGTAAATGTAAGTATAAAAATCAACTTTATTAGTAGGTAAAGTAAAATCGACTCTTGCATAACATGGTAGCATTGAAAGATTGTCATTATAACAAGATTTTGACTGTTTATGAACAAAAATATGAAAATAGGTTCATCTAAATAATCTGTATAAAAGTAATTAAGAAAAAATGAACCTAAATTCTTTACACAATTTTCACTTAAATCAAAGAAACTTTTATTTATACATATTTAGACTTTGAAGAAAAAAATCATCACGAATTTGTCATATAATTATTAAAATATAATTAGGGTATAGTTAGGAATAACTATATATTTTAGGTATCTTGAAAGCAATTTAGGAAAATAAATTGTGTTCTCTATTTATACCACACAGAGCCAACTCTCTCATTACATATTGTCCGGCTCTATTAAAATATTATTATAAAAATTATAATTTCAAATAATACTATAAATAAAAGCTTTGCCAAAATATTTATATAATTATAAGATCAAGTACACGCGCAAAACCATAGTATAATAATTTTGGCGTTACTTCGTTATATTAGAATATTTAATAACAAGGAAATAAAGCCCAAAAACTTAATTATAATGACAAAATCTTTAATACGATGCACCTGGTGCTATTTGTTTTTGGTGATCTATGAAATTTTTGTGAGTGACAGGTGTCTAGTGTGGCTATATAAAAATTAAAACCCTCGTGAGATTTTTTCTGAAACTATCAAATAAATGAAGATGACTCTTTCAAAACATGGTTCTTTCACGCCACTCTTCCCCTACATTTTAATCTGGAGATAAACTCAGAATTCAGTTTGAAATTACTTGAAATGGACAAAAATTCAACAAAAACGACGTATACTACGTTCGATCTGACAGTGAGATTTGACATATGTAGTGCTTAATTCCAAAACCCTCTAAAACAGATTTCGAATAATTTGAGTTATCTACATACAGAATACATTGTTTCTCGTAAAAAAAACACTTAAACCCATTGATATTGCATGTACAAAATCAGGATTTTTTCCAAAATACCCAAAAGCAGACAATTGGTTTTACTCTTTAAATGAAAACAGCCAATCACAACGCTTGTTGAACGTTTTCATTCATAACTCAAAAACATATAAATTCGTTTTAGGGGGTTTTGGAATTAGGCGCTACATATATAAACAAACGTCACCTAAAACTACACATTACATAGTATAAAAAGTTAAATAACAATTTATTTTTTTTCAAAGAAAGCAACACGTTGTTCTATTATTTAAATATTTATTTCGTTTTAAGTACAGTTGGTACGATTCAAAATCACCCAACTGATAAATGACAATGGCATTTGATATACGACGAGCGTGAGCTGAAGCGAATCTCTGAGACCCATGAGAACTATGACAGCTGAGAGTTATCTCCAAAGAATGTCAATGGAGAAAAATAACTATCTCAGATTGTCTTGAATCAAAAATCTAATTTGTGGACATGAGCCATTACGGATAACTAGGTTGGTGCTTAAAAAACGAGACGTGTAAAATTTTTAAACCTGTAACAATTTCTACTATCTATTCTTATGAAAATCCATGTCATCCACGGTACTGCATTCTAAAGAGTCGTATTTGACGCTATTTAAAATATATTTTATATAGCTTAAATTTATTTACACGTGAATACGCATTAGGTTAGTCAACCTGGTAATTATGTCTACCTATGACAGCAAATTTCCACATTTGGAGGTACGTATATCCGATGGTATTTTAGGGATTTAGTGGTTGATGTTTGTGTAGACTCATTGAGGTTACCAATAGGGATTATTTGTGTCAGAAGGATTTGTACGGTGAGAATCGGGGGCCTATATCTTCTCGCTTCTCCCATATGAATATGAAATGTTATCACTTTGGTGATGTTGTGTTTGAGATGATAAGCTGGAGTGGGTTAACTATGAGTGAAGTAATATGTACGATTATTGGCGTGTATTTACACTTGTTTGTTATGTTATAAAAAGTAAAAGATAAATGTTGTACACTAGAGGCGGTACCGAGGTGCGAGTTTCAGATTTCCTCGGACTGGTTGCGGCGCGACGTATTGTTTTCTGGTTTGGTGGGTACCGGTCGGTACTGTATGGCTATTGAGTAATTTCTTATATTTCCATGTCTGTGAGGTGCGAGCAGGACACCACAGTGTGCATATCCGACGGAATTGTTCGTACAGCAGAGCTGAATTTGAGTACATTCGGTTTGATTTTCGTCGCTATTTACACATATTTCCAGTGCTTGTGAAATATGGACTCTCAACAAAAGAGAGCTTCAAGAACTTAAAAATAACGGGTAGATAAGAAAACAAACAAGAGTAGTCGATATAATAAAATATACTAAGAAAATAAAAAGGAAATGGGCAAGCCATATTGCTCGGAGAAAAAACAATTGCTGGACAAAATGTGGTCATTCAGAGTCAAGAAGCCGAACCAGTATACCCTTAAACCTGCTGGACTGATAACGTGAATAACATTGGGCAGAGAAAAACGACGTGCTTGTGGTTACGATACTTGCCCAGTTATATAGTGGTCGGAGATTCGAACCTCGTTCCAGGAAGCAATCAAGTTAGTTCTATTAGCTTATTTTTGAAAATAGTAAAAATATTGATATAGCACGTATTCCGTATGCACATCGCTTATTAAAAAAAAAAAAAAATCAAAAAGGAAAACGCTTGGGGGCCTTCATCCAGCAGTAGAAATAATATGGCTGATAATGATGTTAGGTTAATACTTTTCTGGTAAATTATTTTTATCTAAAAATGCTCTTTTATTTTTCACCCTTTCTTAAAATCAGTAATAGAAATTTATTTTAATTTCCTAGAAGATACAGTGTTATGCTACAATGTCTTTCAGCATACTATATTTACTAATAATACATTTCTAATAATCTCGAGACATTCCCTGACTAAACTACTCCTTTGGTAGTTGTTAGAAAATTTTAAGAGAAGCGAAAAAGCCAAAAATAATATTCAAATGCTAGTCATGCGTCCACGATAATTTTATTCATCTCCACACTGCAATACGACTACCACGCAAATGTTGGATACAGTTTGTGATATTGTGTTAGTATCGTTCATGGGTAGAGATCTCTCCGAGTACCTACCTACTCTAGATTAAACTTCACACGATCGTCAAGAAAACAGTTCTAAGAAAATTATTTCTTGTCTTCAGAGTCTTATTCTTAAATACAAAATCTTGATGGGTCCTGTGGCATTCATTTAATTAAATGTTGTGTGCAAGTTGTGATAGATATAATGAAAAATGTTACAAAAGTAGAAAACTTTAGAAAATTCTAGACACCGATCCGAGTATTTTATTAAAATAAGAAAACTCTTATTTTATTTTCGGATAATTTTATGAAAGTCACGCGTGAAGTAACATCAAAACCCAACAGAATGGCGTCCCGGACGAAGCCGGCTAAAGACGTCAAGAACATTATTTCAATAAGTTGAAACATAACTGGATAGTAGGAGCCTCTCCCGCCATTACGTGAAAGGAATTTTATATGGCTCGAGGAATGTCTGGATTCCCTTAACAAGTCTGGCAGTCCAAGGAATTAATTCCGAGATTGAATCGAAAGCCCAAAGAACGGATGGAAGAGATACAATTCAACGGGTGTCGAATGGATTTTATGTGTTTTGACTCAAAACAGAATTAATATTATTCAAAATAATGTGAAATTTGTGCAAATTTGATGCACGATCAATTTGATTGGTCAATAAATTTAGTACTATTAAGGAAAACACATTCTTATTGTGAAGTTGTAATTATTCAGAACATAGGTCTGTGATATTTTAAATACTAAATTAATGTATTAATTATAATTATCCCGATGACGCTAAAACAATATTTTTCGACAAAATTGATTTTATATGTATATATTTATAATTAATACATTAATTTAGTATTTAAAACCTTAGTTTTTATGCGCTAACTAGTTTGATTTAAAATATCTTATCTATCTCAATCGAACGTGCAAATATGTCACATAAATAGTTTTACTATTCAACTTAAGATAAAGAGCTTGAATAGAATAAAATAAGTCTAATAATTACAATAATAATAAAGTTAGACAATTTTTATAGCGCGCTATTTTTATTTAAAATTTCACCTCAAGGGCACTTTACACATAAACTGTCTATGGTCCTACATTATTTATGGAAATTATTTTTCGAAAAGGTGTGTTTTTAGTCTCTTCTTAAATAAAGTCTCCGATGCATTGTTTCTTATGACGGAAGGCAAAGAGTTCTACGCTTTTGTGCATGCCACCGCAAATGTCTGTTCACTAAATTTAGACTTTTGGCAACGGTTCGTCGGTTCCACAACCCTTCCTGAAACTGAAGTAGAAACTGACCTGAGAGTTTGATGTATATAATTCAAATTTTCTAGGATACAAAGTTCTTAAAGGTACAGAGACGCCATGTTATGTGTTGCCTTGTACGTCAACCGGCACAATTTAAATTCAACTCTTTCAGGGAACCGGATCCAAATAGCTTATGTAAAAAGGATGTTATATGAGAGAATTTAGATACTCTATATATTATCCGTGCTGCCGCATTTATAATAGATTGTAATCTGTCTAGCTGAAATATTGGCAGGCCAGCATAGATACTGTTACAATATTCCACACGTGACACCACAAATACATTTATAAGTAGACGGGCTGCTTCAAGAGGAAGATGTTTTCGAATACTTTTAATCTGTCTTAGTTAATTTAGTATTTAAAATATCACAGACCTATGTTCTGAATAATTACAACTTCACAATAATAATGTGTTTTCCTTAATAATATATGTTGTATCAACGTGTCCAAAATTTAATAAAAATGAATTGATAATTCTGGCGTCTGCAAATCGGTTTACTCAAAGGTATTTGAGATTCTGTAAAAATAATGTAGATGGCTTTCAAATAATGGAACGACAGGTGTATTAATTTGAAAAATGTAACATATAGTTTCGAAAATTTGTCAAGAAAAATGCTGGCGTTATAGCACAAAGGTAGTGCACTTCCCTGGATTGGAAATGAAGATCCAGGTTCGAATCCCGGTGACGCTCAAACAATATTTTTCGACAAAATTGATTTTATATGTATATATTTATAATTAATATATTAATTTAGTACTGATAAATTAAAATCATGAGAATATTATTTCAGGGTTGCCAAATACCATTCGAATTTACTTTAATTCTTTAAGGTTGGTATTATCTTTTATCGAAGACTTCTCGAAAACTTAATAAATAAACAACAAATAGCTATACAAATATCTTTTGAAAATTATAGCATTTAAATTAGAAAAAAAAAGTAGTAATTATTTAAATTGAGACTTTTATACTAGGTTCTTGGGCTGATAATAATAAGTATATATAAGAACTTTAAACGACTATTTACTGTTTTTATTAATAAATACCAAACAGTAACAAATCTATAGAGACAAACAATTTCTATGAAGGGAAGGTATGATAGATTTGTCTGAGATATTAATATCATATTAAAGTGAACTAAAAAAGAAACATGTACCCCTAAAACTTATTTATATCCTTAATGCCATCATTTTCATTATATAATATTATTGTAAACAATATTTTTTATTTATATACATTTCACTTCTCTACCCAAGCACAAGCTTTCAAGAGAAGCGTAGTACAAAAAGAAAAATTGTACCTACCATAAATATTGTATCATAATTTTAAAAAAAAAATGTGTTGAACGAATGAGACTTTGATCTCTTGTCTCACATATTTGCAGCGACTAATTCGAAAACCCCTTAGAACGACTTTATATGTTTTTGAGTTATGGATGAAAATGTAAAATATTTGAAAGTAAATGTACAAAACGTTTGTTTATAGATCAGCAATTTTTAAAGGGACAATTCTGTAATGTAATTTTTTTGTATTTATCGTTTTGGCAATCATACTGGATTTTAGATCACGTGATCATCAACAAGCGTTGTGATTGGCTGATTTCATTTTAGGGAGAATAGCAACTTATAATTTGCTTTGGGGTATTTTGGAAGAAATTCTGATTTTGAACATACAATATCAATGGCTTTTGCGAGAAATAATGTGTTCTACATGTAGCTGAAAAAAAATCTACAAAACTGCATAGGTAACTGAAATTATTGATATTAGGCGATACATTTATCGGTAAAAGTCAGTATGTATGAGTTGCATTATTCTACCCTCCGTACAAAATACAACAAAAAGTGAGTCATCACTCGGTTCGCGCTCATCTGTGTACTGTCCTTAACGATAGTTCTTGTATTTTATCTACAGAATATATATGGAACTTCATAATATTATTCGTGATGTAATAATCCAAAACATTATTATATTATTTACAAAAATAATTTTCCCGTGAAACATTAATATACGAATCTTGAGAAAAACCCAATCATTGAATAGTTTTAAACTGTTTCTTTTTACAATTATAAAAAAAAAAACAATTCTTCTGAGGTTTTGCTAATTTTTGAATTGACAGATTAACAATATTAAAAAATGCACAATATAAATAAGTGTCAAAAAACTAAAATCACCACCAAATTAGTTATGTTTAAAAATTAATCTAGCAATCCAAAGGTGAATCTTAAAATCATCATTTGTTTTTATGCTGGGGTTTGCCAAATTACACTAAAAACTTGTTTTGAACACTTAGAATGACGATATTTTATATTGAAGATTTTTTCCTCATTTTTATTTTGGAAAAATCTTTTAGATAATTTTACACTTATTATTTATTACATGTATTTGATATCTTACCTCTTGTAGCGATAAACACAGAATCTATTGTTATACATACCCAGAAGATGCTATTTTTGAGTGGTTATTCATAATATGTGATATTTTTCATCTGTTATGGTATTGTAGAGGACATATGATATACAGTTTGTAAAATAATACAATTATAGTGTATATATATGCGTATATATATGTAATAACGTTAAATATATAAAATATTTTTTTTTAATATGTAGGCAAAGGGGTTAAAATTATGATGTCTGTATATTCGTACCATACAATTTTAATGGTACGAGTATTTAACGGACTATTCAATTTAGTCTGCTATATATTTGTGGAGGTCTATCATCTCCACTATTATCATCGCCGCCGACGACCCTTGCATATACTGGTGCGTGAAACAGAACTTCTAACAGCCATAAACACACCGATTGCTGACGCTAAGCAATAATAACTATGCCATCGGTAGTCGTCTGGAAGACCGTAAATAAATTAGTGCCTGTCAATAAATTAAGTGTCGACTTAAGTAGTTTTTCTTTCAAGTTAGTTTTGTTTTATAACCTGCTATGGCACAAACGGATACGTGAGTGACAATATGTGATTATTGAGGCACCCAACATACATAAACAAAATCGACAAATCTTTTTGATTTTGATAGATATCAACCATAATTCCAAACACCGATTTACAACCTCTCTTATTTTTTGTTAAAAATATTCAAACACAGCGGAATAAATTATGCCAGCGAAGTGTACTTTGACAATAGTTCGCGACATTTCCCTGTGGGTGTAGGCAGAGAGGATAGAACCCAATACTCTTCGGTCCTGTCGCATTACTCATGCTTCGTTCACTTGCATCTTCTAATGCACACTCATCGAATGTTACAGCATATAATAAATTACCTCTACTACGTAACAGCCCTGATGAAAGACCATGCAATAGAATACAAATCATCACCCAAAAGTACGTACGGTAGATTAGCCTAGAAAATTCTACGCAGAATATTCAGAATGATAATGAAAACATGAAAGGATTCTTAATTATTTTATTTATTAATTAATACATAATTTTTATTAGCACTTTGTACTGCACACGCACGACTAGTTTCGGGAATGGCAGTCCCTCCAATGTAGAGGTGTAGATAGGAAAGTAATCCAGAAAAATTTGAATTCGCAGAAAACATTAATGAACAATATCACATTTTTAAATCCTTCGCCGCTATTATCAATGTCTCCTAGAAGCAATAAAGCCACTCCCACCCTTATGTGCCACACCGCCTCAATACCCAACTTTATTTAATTGTAGTTCAATTCATATCTGTGGATGGGAAGGACTGCTCTTCCCGAAACTCCAAAAATACAACTAAAAAAAATAAATAAAATTGTGTGTGTAGTACAAAGTATTAATAAACATTATACATACAATATATTGTATCTGCAAAATCAATCAAAAATATTAAAGTTATTCCTTTTTCAGACTCATTTTGTATAATCTTTGGAAATCAGTTAAATTGTTATATTTTGCGTCAGATACAGCGTCACGTGACAGAGATTTACATTTTTTTTTTCAGACTAGATATTATTATGTATATATATGTATAAGATAAAATAATCAAGTGTTATTCGAAAGAATGCGTGAAGTTTAGCAGGAGTGAACATTGTGTGCGTGTTCGTGTGTTCGTATAGCTGGTACATGTACGATACGGCGACATCCTCAATTGACAATTAAATGTTGCTTTTTCCAGGGAACGAACGGTGCAATTGACGTCTCCCATAACAACAGTGGCGCTAGATCAACACAAGTTGTGCCGTCACTTCTTTCCGAGAAGAAATTGAACAAACTAAATTAAAAGCCAGATAGTGTGATATATTTTTATCGCTAATGATTCTTGTACTATAGTAGAATAATCAATAGAACTAGCAGAAATGCTGCTGGCTGTTATTCTCTTTTGGCGGCTATTGTGGCCACTTCGCGGCCTATGCTGGCCGCTACGTAGTATCTATATTCTATTGCGGAAATTCCTTATTATATTACTTTAACAATACACAATGTATTATAATTTGTTTTTATTTTCAGTAAGAAAAAACAAAATATATATATATTTTATTTTTTGATAAAAAAAAAATACCGATGCGTACACGGAATACGTGGTACATCAATATTCTTACTAGTTTCAAACTAAGCTAAACGCTCGTGTTATGAAAATAGGAGTCACTTTATGGCCTCTGGAACGAGGCTCGAACCCCCAACCACTAGATCACTAGGCGAATATCGTAACCACTAGATAACAAGCACGTCAAAATACATGTTATTCATGCAAATACAAGCCACAAAAATACTTACTGTATACGGCCAAACGAATTATAAATATTCTGGACTTGAACTATTTAATAAGATGCAGAAAGGTTTAATTTAAATGAATTTTTCCATTAACTTAAAACTGAAACTAAAAACTTGAATTCGTAATATGAGAAGAGCTTGTATTAGTGCACTCACCCAAAAAAACCTATGATGATTGTCACACACTTTTTCAAAATAATGTATTGAATATCCACTTTGCATTTTTTTTTATACATATACGTATGTTAGTAGTAATTTTTACAAATTTGATATCGTATGTTTAAAAAATAATGACATTAAATGCAATATTCAGCTAATGCCGTTAAAATAATAATGGAGGAACTTTCGAGGCAAAATTTTATTCGTGGGCTTTAGAAAATTATAATTTTTGATGACAATGTATTGTATTTTAATATTATAGGTGTCCGTTTTTTATTGCAGCTGACGTATCGGACAACTCTAGATCCTCTGAGTTGATATGGTGTATTTATATTTTATATCGGTAAAAACCGACTCACGTCAAAAAACCTATTAAATTACCATTATCAGTCGACGACATTATCAGATTTTAAAAAGCCAGTGAAACAAATTATTGATATATTTTTTTTTTAGAATTAACAATTTTGTAATTGGAAATTAATAATAGCAATAATATTGGGTCAGGGCATTTCAATCGATGTTGACATGTGAAGTTAGAATTGCATAAGAGATGGTAGTTATAAGTGAGGGTGCATGGCTTAATAAGGCGTTAAAATGAAGCACGCAAACCGGATGTCGAGCCATGGTCCCCAGTCTGCAGTAGAAGCTGCAGAACAACCACAAAAAGAAGATTTACTACATCCTATAGGGTTCTGAACTGATATGAAAGATTCAGGAGAAGGATGATCATAATTGTAATTTTAAACATCTAAAAAATATCTTATATAATGACTATTATATATATTAAATTATAAATCTTTAACTACTATTAAGCTTCAATATATTTATAACTACTCCATGTTTCAATTCCGACCGATTTCAGATCAGTATATATTTTTAACACATACTCTGCGGTGGTGGGTCAGATTTGACCCGGGTGTTTGTAAAAATATGAATTACGCTACAAATATTCATTTAATGCTGTTTTCTGTGAATAAGTAGATAAATATGTAACTTAAGTAAATTATTTGTAAATACATATTATTATACCAGATAGTATCCGCTGCACGACCAAGGCCAGTGTTTCTTTAAAATCTATTTTTCAGTGTTCTTGAAAATATAATTTACTATCAAAAAAGAAAAGTCGTTTACCACAGCATAATCTAACTTATCCAACTAACTAAAAGAAAATACCCAATGAGAGTTAGATTTAAAATGATTTACGTAATTGCGTATATACTGTAGCATTCCGGCGATGATACGACGCACATGCGTCACGTTTTTTGTTTTTTTGCGCATGTTTGCCGATAGTGCCGAAAGAGTGTATACGACTGGCGTACCTGGCGTTTCTAGCAATAAGTAATAATTATTAAGGAGAACATATTATTATTGTGAAGTTTCAGTTTTTCATAACATAGTTCTGTGATATTTAAAAACAAATTAAATGTATCAATTAGAAAGATATAGATAAACTCAATTTACCAAAAAAAATATTTAAGCTACCATCGGGCAATCATAGGCGAAGTGAGTTAAAATATTTTTAACTCACTTCTCCAGATCCTGGTTCAAATCCCGGTGGCAGCTAAAATATTTTTTCGTAAAATTGAGTTTATCTATATGTATATCTTTCTAATTGATGCATTTAATTTGCATTAAGTAATAATTGTCACAACAAATTATTATCGATTATATATTAATACGTTTTCGCATTCATTACCCATATTGAATAATTAATGCCTACTGATCATTTTTCCTTCTTACGTCTAATTGCTTTGATATTATATCTGCTGAGCAGTGACCGCTTGGAACGGGCAATCAAGACAATTATGTGACGATCAACAATGCAGTTACGTTTATACGAAGAATCTTAATGAATGAAGGAGTTTTTTCTTGAAATCGTATAGACAGTCTAGGTACGCAATATCACGATCAGCCAAGAAACGACCCTGTCCTCCAATTACATATTTTTTATTGAAATTCATTAGATTTTTTTCTTTAATTAAAGTCTGTTTATGAAATAGTTTTGTAGGCTAACAGAAATTCTGAGAATAAAATTTTTTTGAAGCGTCATATTTGAACCAAGTCTTGAGCCTTTTTCAGACTATTTTACGACCGATCGATGGACTAAATATACTATATGAAGGAAATGCCAAAGGGTCCCACTCAGTTTTGAGAGTTGTTTGCTCTTGCGTCGATTCCATTCAACAAAGCAACGCGTGCAATATTTTACAAAATCTTGAAAGCTTTTCTCGGAATAGGTATATTCTGAAGTATGAGAAGTTAGTTAAATTCCGGCTGTTAGTTAATAAAACCTTACGGTATTCCTTCACGTCAACATTTTTCTTTTTCTTTATTATATAGCACAATTATTACATTTGCTCATTATTATATTTTTTTATTATATTCAGTCATTAACATTATAATAACATCATAGGTTAGCTCAGGTATCATCGTACCAGAGCCATACCTGTACAATATGTATCAGTTTGACGTGAGAATCGTTATCATATTAAATTCGGAAGGCATCAGAGAGAAGCTATAGAAGTCACGCCCCACAAAAGGGAAGGGTAATGGTCACATTCATGTGATGAAGTCGCAGAACTCGGTCACAATCCAGCACAAATTTATCTTGTCCAGGTTAATTATCTCTTATCGGAGGGTTAACTTCTTCATTTGGTCTATCCAGCTTTTCAAGACTCTCATTTTTTATTGTGGTATCATATCTAAAATTTACAAAAATCATTATGCATGTTATCTAAAAACTTTAAGTATTCTTTAAATCCTGAACCAAATTTAAAAATAAACTTTAAAACAAATGAGTTTCTCTTAATTTGCGAATTTACTTGAGGTATATGCATGGTTTTATACATTACGATCGTAAAATAAGATGATATCGAGATCATGATATTGAATTTTATGAAGCTGATCTATGGTGATTCTATAGAATGATATTTTATATCCGCCGCGAGATTCAAATACTAGTTTAAAAAAAATGTTTTTACTGTTCGGGTTACAGTACCCATAATATTATTAAATTTCTTATAATATTTAATAATATGACACTTTTTTACACATAAAAATGGTACACTTTTTATGTAATTTATCGTCTCTTAACCCTTAACCGGAATCGTTATTTTGACAAACATATGGAATCGTGGGTCAGAATGAGCCCAACAACAAAATATTACACTTTCTAATTTCTTAATAATTATTATTATTTTAGTGCATTTTTTTAGGAGTGTAATAAAACAAGTTTCTTTTATTTGGTTATTCAACTTTTATTTAACATCATGCATAAATAAATTTAAATTTTAACTTCATCCATATATTGTATCAAAAATTCGTAAAAATAGAAAGAAAGCAAAGTATTTTTTATTTTCCTGGGTTTCGCCTATCTTCCCCTTGACAAAAATATATATTTATTTTAAGATTAACAATATATTTTAAAAAATACTGTGTAAACTAAAATAATTTAAAAAAATAGAAAACGTTACTCTATGTTTAACACTATAGCACATTTTATTTCAATATGCCGCATAAGGAGCATCTTCATCTTTTACGTCTTAGGTTCTGTATAATCATCTACTTGGTGCTCTTTATTTAGGGCCCATTATCAGACCAATTTTAGTTTTCCAACAAAGTAGTAATAAATTGTTCATTGAGATTAAAATCCTCAAAAATACAAAATATATTAATTTTAACAAAATGTGAAATTAAGTTTTTATTTTTTTATCGGGTCCAAATGGACTCACGATTCCGGTTAAGGGTTAAATCATAATGGTACTATGAAATTATAAAATAATAGGTATATTAAATAGTATTATGTTTGATTGTAACATACTTTTTAGGTTCAATGTGAACTAGAACATTAAATATAATTAATTATATATTTTATTAATATTTATTTTAAAAATATGAATTAAATATATCAATTAGAAAGATATACATATAAAATCAATTTTATCGAAAAATATTGTTATTGCGCCACCGGGATTTGAACCTGGATCTCTTTCCAAACCGAGGAAGGTGTATTATCCAACTACGCTACAGCGACGATATTTTTAGCGACATATTTTCAAACCAGTATGTTACCTTTTTGATATTAATACATTTAATCATTCCATTATTTGAAAGAGTCATCTATTCTATTTTTACGGAATCTCAAATACCTTTGAGTAATCTGATAGCAGACGCCAGAATTATCAATTCATTTTTATTAAATTATATATATGTATATATATCCAATTTTATCTAAAAATATTATTATTGTTAAATAAAACTAAGTAACACAATATTTTTCTATCTTAAATACAATAATAAATCGCTTTAAATCGTGGTTATCCTAAATCCAAATCAGCTGACAGAAGAGTCACTAGCGCCTCGGTCGTAAAACATAGTGACCATCCTACGCGCAATAAGGGGTACAGAATTAAAGAGAGCAATGCCGAGTGGTAATTCATTTTATTAATTCGGACTAGGCGCTTCCGGTCACAACATTAGCCGTAATTTGACGCCGAGCATGTGTGTGTCTCCTTAACCAATTCCCAGAATTATCTCGTTTCGTAATTATGAATTATCTGCTCATTTTAATTAATTACACAAAAAAAGAAACGTGATAATTTTAAAATTACATACTTTGAAAAAATGACGAGAGAAGTGAAAATCATTTTGATTTAGTATTATTTATGACATTAAATTTTCTCGTCGATTCAATCGTGTGACTTTTCGGTATTTCTTTTATGTACGTATACATAAATAGATTTAACAATTTTTTAATCAACATTTTAACATCCTATATTTTTATAATAGAAAATACAGATTTTGGAATAAAGCTGACAAATACAACGATGAACACTCACTCAATAATTGTTTACGCGTTTTTATAGTTTGATAGGTAGGTCTGATATAAATTTTGAATATGTGCATACTCTATTTGTATAGATTTAAAAACAGCAAACAAAAGCGAAACTGCTACTGGTGAGAGACAGTTACGGAATCGGACGGATATATTTTACGGCGGTGATATAAAAACATTTTGTTTATTATTTTTCAGTTTTTGGTTATAATAAAGTTTCGGAGGCTAGCCAGCAGAGTTTAGAAGCTTCAAGACTGCAAGTAGAGCGACCATCGGCGTCTACCAGCCCAGTTTCACAAAGGTTGGTGTATTTTAGATTTGCATGGATTGAATGAATGTATTCAACATTTCCAATAGAAAACCCAGGACTAGCTATCGAAGAGTACACACGGCTACAATAATAATAATAAATTATTGACTTTTTAGCAGCGGTTTTGATTTGTAAAATCAAATAATTGCAATTCTCTCTTCCCTAAAAGTATGCAGTATTTAAAGAATACTAGCAGATAAGCAATCGACTGTCGCCGATTACTCATTGCTAGGCTCTGTGAGTAGCTATTTTGGCCGCTACGCGATCGTTGGTGACTGCTGCGTGTTCAGGGTCTCAATAGAATCTTTATTTCAAAAATAAAGCTTTCCTCAAAACAAGCCACACGTAAATAAAATGTCGATGTAATTAAAATTATTCTATCTTTGTAAGTTAGCTGTGAAAACGAACAAAAATGACATCTAGATGACATAAGAATCGTAGATAGATAATTTATATGGTAAGTAAAATTTATTCTTACCATAGACAGAAGAAAACATGTCAATATACGATTTCGCTAAAATATGTTTTTTTTTACTCCTAATAAAGACAATGTACACTTCATTTCAAATTGAATATATATTTATATTATTAAGGAAAACACATTCTTATTGTGAAGTTGTAATTATTCATAACATAGGTCTGTGTTATTTTAAATACTAAATTAATGTATTAATTATAAATATATACATATAAAATCAATTTTGTCGAAAAATATTGTTTTAGCGTCACCGGGATTCGAAAATTTGTCAAAAAAAATACTGGCGTTATAGCACAAAGGTAGTGCACTTCCCCGGATTGGAAATGAAGATCCAGGTTCGAATCCCGGTGACGCTAAAACAATATTTTTTGACAAAATTGATTTTATATGTATATATTTATAATTAATACATTAATTTAGTATTTAAAATATCACAGACCTATGTTCTGAATAATTAAAACTTCACAATAAGAATGTGTTTTCCTTAATAATATATGTTGTATCAACGTGTCCAAAATTTAATAAAAATGAATTGATAATTCTGGCGTCTGCAAATCGGTTTACTCAAAGGTATTTAAGATTCTGTAAAAATAATGTAGATGGCTTTCAAATAATGGAACGACAGGTGTATTAATTTGAAAAATGTAACATATAGTTTCGAAAAATTTGTCAAGAAAAATACTGGCGTTATAGCACAAAGGTAGTGCACTTCCCCGGATTGGAAATGAAGATCCAGGTTCGAATCCCAGTGACGCTAAAACAATATTTTTCGACAAAATTGATTTTATATGTATATATTTATAATTAATACATTAATTTAGTATTTAATATATTTATATACTATTATTGAATATAAAAGAAAAAATATTTAAGTAACCTTAACGTAGAAATATTAAAAACACACTCATTTTTACCATCTTCGCGTGTAACAGATCTGGCCGCCGTTTAATTAAGCACTATACAGCTATGCAGTACCGAAGCCGCCACATCCAGAAAGTCATAGATAAAGACGGGGAAGCATAATATAATTATGGATATCTTCGAAAGATCTGACTTCATCATATTATGAATTTTGTACCGACCGTGAATTGTATTGTAATTTAAAATTTTATAAATGAACGGAACTATTATTTTTAATATATATATATATCGGAAGAATCGCGTTGTAATTTCAATTAACCACTTGTGGGTAATTTTCATAAAGTATAAGTATTACTTATGTCATTTACGAGAGATCAACATCAAAGTCAAATAGAAAGATATACCTACAGAAAAAAAATTATCTGTCGTGAAAATATTTGGTAGTTACCGGAATTCGAACCAGGACCATTTTTTATCTAAGGAAACGCGATAACCAATTTCTCTATATCAAGCAATTACGTTTTAGATAAATTTTGAACTTACCATATATTTTGTAGTTCTTTTATTTCATTTTTTTTTTCTATTCATCAGATAAATAAATAATTTTTCTGATGAATAGATCTTTCAGTTGATTAATTTAATTTGAATTTAAGATTACACAGTACGTACTATGTTCTGAAATTGCAACTCAACAACAAAAATGTGCATTCATTAAAAATTACTTAACTAATTAAAATGACACAAGAATCTGTGTTTTCTTCAAATAATTTAATAACAAACACGAATTAGGTAAATAAAATATTACAACTTTAAACATCGAAACGAATTTTGTAGACATGCCAAATTCACACATAAACATCAACGAATCGTATGAAGATGGAATGTATTTTAACCGATCAAGAAAAATGGATTAACTCTATAAAGGTGCAGGGCCGGAAAACTAGAGCGCAAACGATAGTTGAAATACGCTGCCTCAGTTGGTATACACTGGCTACTGACGCGTCAGTACGCGTAGTGGTTCAGTCAGTCAATCAGTTGAACAATAAATCAATGTTCAATACACCGTCATGCCTTCCGGTATTAATACGTAACGGTTTCAGTCTAAGGGTTACCATAAATCAAAAATAATAATTAACAAAAAGTGGGTATTATTATTCATTCATTTTTAATAGTATATATTAAACACGAATTAGCGTAGGTATAGATACAAAATTTAAAATGGGGTAGTTCTTATTTTTCCATTGGAATAATTTAAAAGTGATTTTAATAATTTGTGTTTTGTTGAACTGGTGCTATATTTTAGAATTTTGTGAAACCATTTTGTGTCCATGTACATCGATTTATATAACAGAAAATTCATGTCCTGTTCCTTATAGGCTTACGTCTTTACTTGTATTATATATATATATATATATATATATATATATATATATATATATATATATATATATATATATATATATATATATTTATATATATATATATTGGCGTATTCAATTCACTATAAAGAGTTGTGAGTATAAGCTCTAAGTAAAGAACAAATATTTACTATTAGGTATGAAAATTCAATAGAATTTATGTTTGTTTTATACGACTCCTTGATCAGTAATTCCATACTGTATAAATATATGATATTTTTCTTATTTCATTCATAATTATTTTCTATTAATTTTCTAACCAAAAAACTAGTAAAATGATAAAAAATAACCAATTAAAAATACATGTAGGTACAGATCTGATTGTAAAGATTATACTGCTTTGTATATTGGTAAAATGGCTCGAAATTTTAACATAAGATTCAAGGAGCATTTGAAATGTTTGAATAATAATTATGTATGTGTTAATAATTTTCAGAATATTTTAATCGTTTGTTAGAAAATGATCAAACTTTGATGAAAATTTGGGATTATCTATTTTACATATATACAATGTTGGTCTTAAATTGAATAATTTAGCATCATTAGAAATGAATAAAGCATGTAAAACTAATCAAAATATTATAAACAACCAACAAAATTTAACCACAAATCCCATTCTAAAATTTTTCCCTAAAAATTATTCTAATCATTTTGAATCATCACGTAACAATTTAAGTTAGGTTGTAAATTAAATTTTAAATAATATATTTTTTAGAATAGATTCTGTTAAAGAAACAATATAACACATGTATTTGAATAGTGGTTTTAACATTCTGAAGAAGAAATTGATATTTTTAGAAACCTGTATATGTATTCAGTCCATTAAATGGTTAATAAAACAATTTTAAAAAAAATTATCAAATTATTTAAAAAAATACATATTTTATAAAAAAATTTCGAATGCTTATTTTCAGCTTTAAAGGTTGTGTTTCTTGTAGTACAATCTTTAGAGTTAGTACGATGTCTCTTGATAGCTTTCATTTTCATACATCTAAAATCAACATAATTATTATGCCATAAAAAAGGAACAAATTACTAAAATGTCACATCTGTAACGATGAATAAAGTACTAAAATTGTGTGAATAACTAAAATTCTTTATCAATAACGAGAAATTAATTACTAAAGTGTGACACCATAAACGAGAAATGAATTTATGAATATATGTCGATTTTTTTTTCCAGTCGGTCTAAGCAAAACTTACGGATACAAATAAATAGTAATGTAGTATTTTTAAGACGCAGTAAAAAGTTATAATAAGTAATAAAATAATATTATTTTTAAAAATATACAGAGCAAATCTAAAAAAGTGATACTTTATATCCACAAAAATACTAACTTTCGATAATTATGTATATGGCGATTATAAAAGTACCTGTGAAAAATGTATATAATAATTAATGACTTGATCAGTAACAATAAAGCTATATATAAGAAATATATAAGAACAGATATATGTATAATATGAGGCGCGTTTATTAAGTACTGGATTATTTTTAAAATAAACAAAACATAATTTTTACAATACTTTACCTTCGGTGGACGCTACACACCTTAACCACTTCTCAACATAGGTGCCACCATTATTAAGACACTCGTCTTAACAAGGTGAATATCAATTTTTGTATACCTTCGTCATAGAACGATGCCGTCTGGGATGAAAACCATGTCTGTACTTCGTCTTTGAGTTTATCGTCGTCCGCTTCAGATGAAGGAAATATGGAAATTTCTTCTAGACGAATCGAGACATACTTGACGATGAATGTCAGCTAATTTCATGTTTTGTGCAATCAATAAATGATTCAAGGACCGTATACCATAGTTGGCGGGCTGATCTATCGTCTAAAAATGAATATCTCTCACATTGCATGTGGTGAGTCAACATTTGAAGGAAACCATTGCGCATGCGCAACATCGCAACCGCACCGCTTCACCGGAAATATCCGGTAACGGTACTTATTTAAAAAATACGCCTTGTATTTATACGTCAATTAAATCGAATTGAGCACCACCTCATAGCCGACGGCTTTTGAGAAGAAATAAATAAACAATTGTTTACTTTTTCTCCAAGTTCCCTCTCAGACTAGATTTATGAATAACCGACGATCTCGCAATAATATTTTTAATTGTAAAAACACCAATACAAACGTATAACGGCAATATTTTTATAATCACCAATTTTCTAAAAATATTATGTTTAATTTCGATTAAAGGTTATCACATTTATTCAGTATAACACTTTATCATTGAATTACTTACTTGATTTATTTCGTATCCTTTAAATATACTTTTTCTGTATTGTAACAGCAATTTATTTCATACATCAAAATGTGTGGTCACCCTGCGTGAACTCGATTGTAGAAGTGTGATAATTATTATTGTCGAGTCGAGGAAAACAATGAGCGCTTGCCGCCTGTTGCAACTCGTAATAGGGCGCCATTACGTATCATGATTTTGTAGTTTGTGGCACCCCTGATTTTTAAAAATAAATTTTCTGGATACCAATGGCACTAACGTTTTTATTTATAACTTAAAGCTTTTTAAAAAATAATATATATATATAATAAAATTGTTTATTTAGTCCTAAAAGTTGATTAAAATACCTTTTTAAAATATTAAAATAGATCAAATTATTAAAATGTCATTGCAACTTTAAAAACCGTCATATACTATACAATACGCTATATTAATTTACAAGTCGTTAATATATACAAATAAATTCACAAATTAAATTATTTTTTGTAAAATATTTGAAATTATGTTTCCTTCGTTTCCAGGTATTTAAACATAAATTAGCTTAAATTAAAATATTCAATACAAATTAAATATATCAATTAGAAAGATATACATATAAAATCAATTTTATCGAAAAAATATTTTTGTTGCTACCGGGATTCGAACTTGGATCTTTTCATATCCGGGAAAATGCATCAACCGATTAAACTACACATTTTCGAACTTATATGTTGCACATTCAAATCGATACATCTGTCGTTCTATTATTTGAAAGACAACTTTTTTATATTTACGGAACCTCAAATACCTTCGAGTAAAATCCGATAGGGGACGCAAGAATGAATGAACAATTAATTTTTACTAAATTTTGGAAACAATAATACAAATTAAAAGTATCAATTAGAAAGATATACATATAAAATCAAATTTATCGAAAAAATATTTTTGTTCGTGTTCCGTGGTTTCACACAAAATGATCGGGATTCGAACGCAAATCTCTTCATATCTATGTTCTGAAAAACTGCAACTTCATAATAATAATGTGTTCTCCTTGAAAATGAAATATTTAAATATAAATCGACTCAATGTTACACAAACATAGATTATCAATTTTCCAAATAGGTATATTTAATATAATTGATCCATTTTTATGACAGAGTAAAGAATAAAAAAATAAGGAGAAAATGTAAAGCTGATTTTAGCACAGTGAGTAAGATTAAGAAAGGATCACTTAGGTGTTTTGGTCATATAGAAGGATAAATGAGGAGAAGATGGTTAGAAAGCATGTAACGCAAGTGTTGATGGGACCAGAACTAAAGGACGTCCGCGAAAAACGGAAGATGGTTGACTGGAATATAGTTCTGTTAGAAGCCCCAATAATCGACCAGCTTGTATGAAAGGATGCATGAATGTGAATAAGACTAGGATAATGTGTCAGAAGAGAAGAGTGTGGGGCTATATCCTCTCTGCCTACCCCCATGGGGAAACGGCGTGATGGTAAGTTAGTTGATTATATTTAATATAATTTATATCAAGTCACTGAGCGTAGATAATATATTAATTAGTTCTATAATTCCACAAATTTTTTCGAAAACACAAATTTTACACATCGGGTATAAAGAATGTATTTTAAACATTTAGTAAGAATATTGCCGAATTAATGGTTATGCCAAATAAATAATTAATCATTAAATACTAAATTAATGTATTAATTATAAATATATACATATAAAATCAATTTTGTCGAAAAATATTGTTTTTGCGTCACCGGGATACGAACCTGGATCTTCATTTTCAATCCGGTGACGTAAAAACGATATTTTTCGACAAAATTGATTTTATATGTATATATTTATAATTAATACATTAATTTAGTATTTAAAATATCACAGATCGTCTGTTCTGAATAATTACAACTTCACAATAAGAATGTGTTTTCCTTAATAATTAATCATTAACATTTTATACAATAAATTATAATATAGTCAAATTTTATTGAACTAACGCAATGTAACAGTTCACGAAACGATTAAGATGATAAAACATTCACACATGGAAGGTTGTGTATCGTTTTGAAAAGAACAAGATAAGGGAAAGTTTTTGCTGGCGAGGACCATTTAACATTTAACGTTAAGTATCTCAAACAAATTGCCTTCACTTTAACAACTATACGCAAGAACAAATTCACTGTATTAAATTTAGTTTTTCTCGGAAGCTCTTATGCCTCATATAGCAAACAATTGGCTGTAATCTTCTAGGAAAATTTTCTCCCTTAAACAATAAACAAGATTAATTGTTAGCAATTATTATAAAAACATACTTAAATGTCTGTGTGTATTCCTTATTAATTAACATACATTTTCTTTATGTAAATAACATTGAAATATTACAATTCTAAGCAAATTTTTATTAAAGCGATTATGCTTTATGGCAGCATTGGTAGAATGTTTACCATCATGGTTTTGGTTTGGAATTTCGACAAACCGAGATTAGATAAAATCTTGAATATACGTACTGTGCTATAAAATCTTGCTGCATTAAAATTTTTGCTGTATTTAGATTGAGCTAAAGTATTACGTTCAAAAATGAAGTATACCTATATAAATTTTAATTGAACATAAAAACATGTCACGTAAACACTGAGCTATTTCTAAACTACAGTTTTATAGTTTACAGGCTAAACTAGTATTATCGTTGATATTTTAGTATTTATGTGTCTCAACAAAAATATCAACAGTTTTAGTATTATCAAACTAAGCTCTAGAGCTTATTTCCTGCTTCAATAGAGGATCTCAGGTATCCTAATCTTTATATATCTCAATCAAATGTGAAAACATATCACATAAACACGTTTAATGTTTTCAAATTTAATCTCCAGAATTTATGTACTAAACTATAGGATATTTTTATCTTTATCTTTCATAATTGAATTAATCAACATCTTAATCAACACTTTTACTATTACTAACTAAAACCTTAGTTTTTATGCGCTAACTAGTTTGATTTAAAATATCTTATCTATCTCAATCGAACGTGCAAATATGTCACATAAATAGTTTTACTATTCAACTTAAGATAAAGAGCTTGAATAGAATAAAATAAGTCTAATAATTACAATAATAATAAAGTTAGACAATTTTTATAGCGCGCTATTTTTATTTAAAATTTCACCTCAAGGGCACTTTACACATAAACTGTCTATGGTCCTACATTATTTATGGAAATTATTTTTCGAAAAGGTGTGTATTTAGTCTCTTCTTAAATAAAGTCTCCGATGCATTGTTTCTTATGACGGAAGGCAAAGAGTTCTACGCTTTTGGGAATGCCACCGCAAATGTCTGTTCACTAAATTTAGACTTTTGGCAACGGTTGGTCGGTTCCACAACCCTTCCTGAAACTGAAGTAGAAACTGACCTGAGAGTTTGATGTATATAATTCAAATTTTCTAGGATACAAAGTTCTTAAAGGTACAGAGACGCCATGTTATGTGTTGCCTTGTACGTCAACCGGCACAATTTAAATTCAACTCTTTCAGGGAACCGGATCCAAATAGCTTATGTAAAAAGGATGTTATATGAGAGAATTTAGATACTCTATATATTATCCGTGCTGCCGCATTTATAATAGATTGTAATCTGTCTAGCTGAAATATTGGCAGGCCAGCATAGATACTGTTACAATATTCCACACGTGACACCACAAATACATTTATAAGTAGACGAGCTGCTTCAAGAGGAAGATGTTTTCGAATACTTTTAATCTGTCTTAGTTGATAAAAACATACACTGACATGTTTGCTGATTTGTGTATTCATTCAAATATCTGAATCGTAGACATTGATTCCTGTATCAAGTATTGCCTTCTAAGTTTAGTTAGTTTGTCAAATATGAATACACGTTACGTCAAAAATGACAATAATGACAGTTTAAGGAAAACTGATTAAATAATTATAATAATAAAAATATTTTTATTTTAATTACTTTTTCAAAAGACGCCAAGATTATTGCCAGGTCTCTTTTATTAAATCTCAGTACCCGTTAGTCCCGACACTCGCGTCCCATATGATCTTATGACACATCTTAAATTATTATCAATACAAATTAAATAAATCAATTAGAAAGACATAGAAAAAAACCTATCTATCGAAAAAATATCTGATTACTGCCGGAACGCGATTCCAAAGCAACCAAATATTTTTTCGATGAATAGATTTCTTCTGTATATCTTTCTAATTGATTATTTTAATTTTGTACTAAAAATATCAAAAACTATGTTAATAAATTGTAAATTTACAATAACACTGTGTTTTAATTAAAATCTATAAGTTTTTTTTATCACATATTAATATTATAGTATTTTACTACGTAAGTATATCTTAAAATTAGTGAATTATTGTTAATAATGTACAAAATACACGTGTCTCGGACACGTTTTGTATATTATATGCCTAAGCTGATCGTATATTCCAGTAGGAACCCGGCATTCTGGATATCCCGCAACGACTATATACAGGTTGTACTCGACGGTAATACTGGACTTGGGATTATCGTGGAAAGACCCAGAAAGATTGGCGGCGGACCACAGTCAATGGAGGAGGTTTTTTGAGATCATATGCTCCGGTTAGGAAGCAAAAATAGCCAAAGAAGAGAAAAACCTTGACCATGACCTTTGAAATATATTTGCATAAAAATAAATTAATAAATATTATCAGTATAAACAAATTTGAACATTTCCAGTCTGATATTATATTTAATGACATTTCAATTTTATCGTCACGACAAGGTTATATTTTTTTACAAAGTGGTATAGAATGCGTACGAAAACCGTTACATGTCTACAACCAGTGCTCGATGTCCACAGCCTGAAGTAAAACCAACGTATCAAAAAAGACAATTATTCCTTTTCTGCTGAGGCTATCCGAGCGAAAAATGAACTGCTAATTTCATTTTCTCTGAAACGATTATCATTTTATAGTACCCACTGTCTCCGCTCGGCGGCGCAGAATCGGAATGAATCAGGGATTTCAAATTCAAAATGACAATCTAAATTAATTTTTATATTAACATGACAATGAAAACCATTATAATTCATTATGCTATTAAATTTTAAAATAATGAAGACAAGTTTTTAATGAATACTATGAATAACTCTTGAGAAACTTTTTTATCGACCAGTGTCGACTTGCGCTCAAAAACCATAGTAAACCAATACTACGCCATGTGGATTTAAACATTACAATAAAAATTAGTACCTCTCAAAAAAAAAATTAAGCCTATCGTTTACCAGTAATATGATATCGCCCTCATTCCAGGTAAAATCTTAATGATGATTCTTCTGAATTTGAGTCCACAATTTTTTATTTTGATTTTGATCGAGAATTAATGATACGATGGTAAATACAAATTATAATTTGGATGTTGATCAAAGATTTTGAATCGAGGCGGGCCATTCGCGCATGCGTAGAATAAAGAATTACCGTCAGCTGATCGCCTTCATTATCACTCAGCCAATAACTGAACAAGTTCAGAGATGTGATACGACTATACATGTTTTATATTATCATTTTATATGATATTACCTTATTATTTTAATAGTGAAATAGCGTGAATCATTAATTAATATAAAAATGGATACCTGATTAAACTTTCGAATTGTGGAAGTAATGATAATACGATGATAAAAGTGATGTTAATAATCATTAATTTTTAGTACCAGTTATGATTTTCGCCTATATGGTATGTATATTAAAAACAAAAACAATATTTACATATTATATCTTTTTCGAAGGTCTGAATATCTGAAGTAAATAATAAAATTATCGTTATTTTCGATTTTTTTTTTGATTTCCGTAATAAACCATAGCCCACGCAGAAAGTGTAATGCTAGCTGACTAATGAAATATCACGATAACTGGTTTATATCATTAGTTTAATACCTAACTAATGACGTATCAAATAATAGTGAAGAAGGATTTGATTTCTTTTATATGTCTATAATATCCAAAACCAAAGTAGTTATTATTATTTATGATTAAAATTAACTTATTTTATTTTTACATACATCATTAACAAACACTATCGCATTTGGAAATAAAGAGAAATCAAAACGCTATATATTTCAATCGTAATAAACAGATTACGTACCTAAGATCAAATAAAATATAGTCCATAACCGGCATTATGATGTTTTTTTTATTATGTGTATAACTGTGCTTATATTTTATGTATTAATTTTATAATAAAAACATTAACTTGTTTATTTCAGCAAAATTGGATAGAAAACCTTAACGAACATGTAGATGGTAAACCATTTACGAGAATACTTACTAAATAAAATAAAATATATGAAATATAAACAAAAATAATTTTAAGTTGATGCTTTAATGTACTGTAATATGATGTAGAATAATAATTAAATATTTATATCAAAACAATCTTAAGAAGCGTAAGAATAAAAATTAACAATACAACACAATGATGAATAATTTTTAAAAAAACATACAGATAATTAGTTATTTTATTCTGTTCATGTTCTTAATATACGTACATTATAAACATTCTTATAAATACACAAAAAAGAAGAACAAGCTTCATAATGTAAGAAATATTCACTGTCTCCATAACTAGACCGAAGTTTATATTAAAGGAGACAGGTTCATCCGTTGTCTATCATACAAATATGAAAACCATTATTATTATATTTTTTTTTTATCTAAACCAAAAATATTAGAAATGAAGAAAACAGGGTTATAAAGAATTGTAATAACATATTGAATATGTAAAATACTCTCGCTATCCCATAATTGAAACACTATGTAAAACAGGAAAATTAATATAAAGAAATGGTGTTCTGTTCATGTGATCATTTCTATGAATCTTTGCTAAGTTTCCTTTCTGCCAACATCCAATAACCATTATTTGGGTGTTGGCTCATCTTTTCTATATTTGTCAATTAAAAATTTTCACGATGCCTATGTAATTATTTGATTAAGAGCTCCTTTGATAAATAAATCATGGCTTGAATAACATATTTTTATTTAGCAATTGCTAATTAACTTTTTAAAAAAAGGCGTATATATTATATCGGTTACGTTTAATGTTTATTCGGGAAGCATAAAACGTAAAGATGTTGCCATTTGTTAAATGATATCGTTAGCATTAAACGGAAAAGTTTGCATATTTCCTAAAAGCTTCCAAAAAGACATGTATTGTCAAAGGTTCGGCGAAATTTACAATATACCCCGCTTAAAAATACATGCAGCCGGGCGAATGTGGAGCACGAATGGAGTCGTGCAGATGCTTACTGTTTTCTTTGTCAGACTTTACCATATGCAAACGCTTTTCCATCAGCAGTTTCGCTTCCAGCTATGAAAGAAACGGAGGCGTTCGATGCATTTCTCATTTCCACCGGTGCACTGCAAGTAGTCGTATCGGAAATTGTAGAAACTAGATGCTCAAACAATTCCGAAACAAAATACTCCCAGCGATGCATTTAACAGTGTTGCGAGCGTTTTGAGAGGAAATCATTCGAAAGTGCAGACCGGAATAATTGCAATTTGAATGGTATTTGTTTGAGGGAAATATTATCCTTCAGTTATTAAAAAACAGAACGAAATGGTGCAATTTATTAAATAATATGCACTATTTCGATTTAATTAAAACACTTTTTAACTTTTTCTCACAATTTATTATTATTTGACCATTACCGGTTTCAGCCTGTCACGGCCATCTTTAGATTGGTACGTTTTACTCTTAAGCTAGGATAATAGGATGATTATCTTAGTATTATTGCATCAAAAATTGTTGCGTAACTATATTATATTCGTCTAAATAAAATGTTAATCATCACAATGAAAAACAATTTCATAAGTGGCGAAACAGTGTCACAAACATCGAATTGACGAATGTATTTGATAGAATTACGTCAGGCTTCTCTAGAAATTAATTCTCATACAGTTTCCCGCATTACATAAGAACACCTAGATAATGCAGATTGAATGAAAACTCGTATAAAAATGAACCTTTATATTGAAATTAAATGTCGTACTGAGCATCCTGTGCTGCTTCTTTTCACATGAAGAAAATATTTTTTGCGAATTAAATGGTACAATGCTACACATTCCCTGTATTTTCATATGGAATTAAATTATGGATTCTAACTGAAACAATAGCAACTTGAAGTATTTAAGATTTGGGTCTATAAACGACAGCTTAAGAGATACTGGGTTAATAGGATCACTAGTGATGATCCAGATACAAGATGGTAAACAATAATTCCGTAAAATTTCTGCGAATGAACATAATTTGATATTTGTATTGAAGAAAGAAGTAGATGTAATAGCTATGACTATCATAGATAGGTAAACCAGCATCCCATCAGAGTGGGGTGTAAGTTGCCCGTCTAAAGAGTGTTGTATTAGCGAGAGAAATGGGCAGCTGATAGGAAATATTTAAAAATAGGTGTCCGGGTTGTAAGATGAAGGAGACACAACAGTCTAAAAAACATTTAAATATATCAGTGATTCGAAGAAAGCGCTAATATTTTTCCTCCAGTGCCGCAAGGACATAAAATTACTACATGTAAATATCATAGTTCTATCCTTTTTCATTATTGCGTTATTTTGCATTCACCCCTATAAATTTCTGCTAATTTAAAAAAAAACAGTTATTAAAAAAAGGTAAATTATTTTTATTTAAATACAATAAAAATTTTGTTTTTAATTTGCCTAATTAATCTAATAAATAATGTACCAAGAAAATATTCTTAATTTTTTTTATAGGAATTGTATTTCTATGATAAATCTGCTCCGTATTCGCGTACGTGATTTTTTGAAGATATTTTTGACCAAACACAAATAGATAAATATCGTATACAGGCGAATTCATAGCAGCATTTATAATTATTTATATGGAAAAGAGGTGCTCGTAGACCTTCAAATGATGAACGGGATTATTAAGAATACTTCAAGGCTGTCGATATGGATATATATAATCGACGTTTATGAAAAATTGCAAGGGGTATAGTATTATTGTATTTATAATCATGTCGCTTTAACAGTTTATTTTGGATGCTTTCCAAGATATTGATTTATGTGTAGGTTATAAATATCTATCAGAAATGATAAATGATTAGCAAATAATAAATAATGCAGTACTTAATTAACATTAAGAGAACTAATTTTTGTATTAATGAGAAAAAAAGTTTAAATATTAATGTAAAAAGATTTAACATTTTTCAGTGGAATTAAACAAATACGATTATAATGTTATCAAGATGCCGATAGACAATTATCAAATTATATACGTATTATGCTTCAGAGAAACCACGGAGATTTGGATTGTTAGCAAATGACTAAATTGAATAATTCCATTAATAAAATTAATTCATTTCAGTTTTTACATGTTGCTGTACTAAGTATTGTAATGTCATTCCAAAAATGAAACTCGGGTCCTTTCACCGTGACGGCAGGATACTAATCAACGTCACAAAGGCAGTATATTTTTACTGCCGTATAATCATCAGTAAAGCAATTTTAGGGACATTTATCCTTTCCTTTACAAAGTGTTATTACTGTTAATCTGCCGTCTTCGCAAATTCATTATGTTTTTGTCAACGTTAGTACAATTTGGAAATTAATATAAAAAAACATATTTTATGGCAAAATACAAAATACTCACAGACCACCAAACATTTTGGTGTCACCCACGTGATTACTTTGGTACCACTTAGGTAATGAAATAGTTCCAAGAATTTAAAAAAAGATACGATTCGACTGGAACGAAAATTTAAGCACAGATAATATAATATGTATATGTATAATGTAAAAAATACGTCTTGTTTACAGAAAGATTTAATTTTCAAAGAGTAAATACTTTTACTGCTGCATACATGTGTCATAGACTATCGAATTTATGTTTCTACCAAAAATGTGTATAGAATACTCCTCGTCCCGCAACTAATATTTAAAACCTATTTATGCTAATTTCATGTATTTTCGTTTACTGTTCTGTAAAAATACTGATTGGTGTACTACTATAAGATTTATTTGTATGATTTCATAATCAATTAATAACTAAGCATATTATATATATAATTAGCAAATGAAAACATACATTGTTCTCTTAATGAATATGTATAAATAGATAAATATTCCTGTTAAATATTTGGATCAATTCAATTTTGAAAGTAACAGGTGAAATATGCCATGTTTTACTTAGGATCAATCTATGTTTGTAAGTAACTCTTGAACAAAATACACCTGACGGCATTGCACACATGACTAAAGAGATCAGCTCCTATTGGCTAAAATGAAACGAACCGTCTATGAAACTTAAATAAAATTGGAATGAGCCACAATTGAAAATAACAATATTTGAATGCAATATTAGTAAGGTATTAATGCGGATTTGAAACTGCGTTCTAACATGTTTTAAATTATTTTTTCCTTTAAAATATGACAAACAAACGTTATTTTTCGAGTCTAATTGAATAAGCTGTATTTGAAAATAATGGCCTCATTAACTTTTTTAATTGTAGCAGGCTATATAAGAACAGGTTCTTCTGTTCTGTTCTTATATAGCCTGCTACTACAACTATTCTTCTCCACTTTGTTTTGTTACATCTACATTTACAGGA
Organism: Eubasilissa regina; assembly: GCA_022840565.1. NCBI lineage: Eukaryota > Metazoa > Arthropoda > Insecta > Trichoptera > Phryganeidae > Eubasilissa > Eubasilissa regina. Next base: position 24,800,738 of record JAINEB010000009.1, read on the forward strand.
TCTTTCAATAAGGATGCTTGATTTTAAAATGTAAATAAAATAAACTGTGTATGAAATATCCACTCAATTATTTTTCATTTGAAAGTATATTTTATGACATTAAGTGTGGAATATAACAGCGTTTAAATATCCGCCGCGGTTTTCTAGGTGGCACGTAATCGGGAGGTCTAATTTTCAATGACTTTGTCGCATAAATCTGGCTGAATTTGCTGGTTATGTTGACTTTGAGGGCGTCAATTGTTTGCGGTTTATTCGCAAAGACTTGCGATTTAAGATAGCTTCAAAGAAAGAAATCTAGAGGTGTTAAATCCCACAATTTCGGTGGCCAGTTCACGTCACCGCCGCGAGACAGCCATGCCTTCAAATCGCTCGTGCAGAATGTCCATCGTGGTATGTGCTGTATGGCACGTAGCGCCATCCTGTTGGAACCACATGTTATCGGTAATCATATCATCGAGTTTAGGCCACAAGGAGTTGCTTATCATCGATCTGTAGAGCTTGCTGTTGAAACTCAGTTTACTCAAAATTATTTCCCTATTGCTATTCCAATATTCCACATGTTTACGAATATTTTTTGTAAAATATTTGAAGTTGTGAATTTTAATAAATACATATCGACGTTCTTGATAAGTTTGATTAAGTGATAAGACACTCACCTAGTGGTTTAATATGATGTTCAAGCCTCGTCTCAGCAGATCACTAAGTTTGTCGTATTTCATTGGCCAAGCGCTTAGTTTAAAAATAGTAAGAATATTGATACATAAAAAATCTTAAAGCTCCTGTATTAGATTTTTTCTTCACCATAAATTTATGTTTATATTTATAATCAAAATAATGCAGTAAGTATTGTGCACAATCCGGAGGGAAAGTAATATTTTTAAAACTTAATTTACGAACGAATACTTAGTTGGTTGAATCATTGAATATTAATTTTTTTGTTGGTAAAATAATGTTTAAAATAATTTTAATAATTATTCAATTAAACAAATGGTATATTGAATGCTCAAAGAGCCGTTATGTTTTCTAAAGATGTGTGTTTTAATTTAGTACATGTAATAGGAACGCTTTTTACGATAAGTCTTCACTTTTGACGTTACCTGACGTACTTCCATCCCACGCACTTTCAACGTTGTTGTGTAGTATTTAAATCAACTTGGCACATGGCAAATATCATGATGTATTAAGTGAACGAACAGTTGGCTTAGTAGGTATCACATAAATCAGCTGTGCGGAACCCATGGCACCTGGATTTCATTGGCATGTCATGACGATTTTAAATAATAATCTGTTTTACAAAAAAACAACATTAAAATAACTATTTCTGAGAATAGTTATTTTTAATAATTAACTTTATTCAATCAGAGAAGTCAATTAATACATTATGAATTTTTGTCAATAACAGTTAGTATTTTTTTAAATAAAATTTAAGCCGGTTTTTAAAAAGTTTACATCTGCTGCACAACAATAAAAAAACTATTGATTTTATTATCAGAAGTTTTATGAGATGTGTATTATTTGAAAAAAAAAAAAAAATATATATATATATTTTAACATTGTATTTTACAAAAAATTAATTTATCACATATACATTCGCCCAGCTAATACATATAAATATGATACATGAACTATTGCAAAAGCATCGGAATAGAAGTGAATATTTTTAATAGAAAAATTCTCCAAAAAATATACAGCTTGATAATAATTGTCGAATTCGCAATAATTCGCAATAAAAGATCTTTAATAAAACTTAATATAGTTAGTATGGTGATAAAATATAATATGTAACCTGCTGTGCCTGCTGTGAGCTGTATTCATTGAGTGATTCCAAATAGTTGGACCTCTTGAAAGACCTAGATTAAAATGGAGCGACTTTGTGAGGAGAGATCTAGAGGACTTCCATGTTCATGTCTCCAAATGGACTATGTCGTCTCAGGATAAAGACACTTGGCATCAAGTAGTATATCAAACAAAGTGAATTAATAAGCCATTGAAGCCATGCAATATTAATAGACGTATGTATACATAAAGTAAATAGTAAATAATGAATTTATCATGCGATACGTGGTATCTATTGACTAGAATTATAGATTATTCGGCACGTGATATAAAAAAGTTTTACCTCCCCTAACATAGACACACGATACTTTGCGCCATATTTCTTTACAAGAAATATTGAAATGCCAATATCCAAAGAATTTGTTATTAATTATTCACGTCGGAATACTTTCATCAGTACACATCGTGTTTGAATATAATACAAAAAATACTATTATATTATATGTATTGATACGAATTTTAGAGAGACTCATTAATTTTGAAAACCAATATTTCATTCAAAAATATTTCAACACACTAAGAAACATTTTTTGAATTTGGTATAGGTACCTACTGATCCCTGAATCGAATATTCTAATAATTTTAAAAAATATGTAATAAATAACAATGACAATAAGAGTGATCTAGTGGTTGGGGGTTCGAGTCTAGTTCCAAGTAATCAGCAAGTTTGTTCTGTTTTTACGGTCCAAGTGTCTTGTTTGTAAATATTATAGTAAGAATATTAATGTAACGTATTTTTCATGTACGTATCTCTTTTTTAAAAAAATACAAATATTATAATTACATCATAAAAGCTTTAACAAGCCCGTAAATATGAATATTTCATGAATTTAAATTTTATAGCTGTCCCCCACTAGATATAAATACAAGTTATCGAGTTAAATTATTAGATTAATAATGCCCTTACAAGGCGAAACGCGTCTCAAGTAAATTAAACGAGTAGAATAAAAAAATATGTGTTTTATGTTCACGTTATATGTGAAGCTTGTAAGTATTGAGGTAGTAAGTGAGTATAAAACATGTGAAATTAAGTAAGTTAGAGATGATTGCTAGAGGATAGACTGAAAAATAGTATGAGTTAATGAAGTACTATGAAAACTTCTACGGTGATTAAGGTGCAACTTTTATTACTAGGATCTAAAACTTTTATTACTAGGATGATTGACGAATATGAACAACGTATATAGTTAGGCAGAAAATAAGTACCTAATAAAATTATATTATATTATATTAAAATTGCATTAAAAATATACGTGGTCGACGATATTTTATCTTTCTAGCTACCCCAACATTGGTGATGATAATATTATAAAAATCATTCAGCGAATTTCAAAACTAAATATTATTTCCATAACGCCACTAAATAACCTTTTCAATTTCAGAAATTACATTGATCTCTTAAGCTGAAGGCTATTTAATGTTTCTAAATAATTGTGAAATCTCAGACTCACACATGTTCTCAAAGTCAGAAGCCCTCTAAAAGTTTGATCGAAGTCAACCATCTATTTTGTTCAGTATTAACATTACAGTGGCGAAATTCTCATTTATAAATCAAAAATAAATTTTAGTTTAATTAGATATCTTTATAAAATATTTATAAGGTGTACAAAATATTTTGTAATTAAAATACACTTTTTGACATTACGCGGCCCGGAAAAATTTAAAGCGTAGCTTGGGGTGTGTATTAGGTGGCTTGGGGTGTGTTGCAGACCCGGTTATAGCATTGCCATTATTATTTAGATAAAATGTTCAATGACGTCAATACGTTGTTGAGGCGTTAGATATTCGATAATAAATTCTAATCAGCTAGCCTCTACGACTACCAAATGCGAACTGACAAATGTCTGCCAAACAAAAATCGGCCTGGGATATAATACGCACCCTGGTTTAACGCGATTCAGATATAACGCGATGTGTCATTAGATACCTTTTTCTTAAAATATCGGCCAGGTCTCAGAAGTATTCTAAATTTCGCTTGCAGACAGTGGTGTACTTCATTCAAGCTTGCAATACTCGACCAACATAAGAAATACACTTTCAGTGTTTTAATTTGTCTTCATTAAAAAAAAAAATTTTAATTTCTACTATAAAAATAATGATTTGTTAGTGGATTAAAAGTTATAAAATAAAGTAATTAGAAGGGAAAAGCGCAGAAACCAGAAAATAGGGGTGTTTTTGGATTAGTGAACGCTAATTTACTCAAATCCCTATTTAGTGCGATTCCACTTCATTCACGATATAGATATTTGAACCCCATTGACCGCGTTATAATAAAACTCTACAGTAATAAAAAAAAAAAGTTACTACCAGGATTCAAACCTTGATCTTTTCCTATCCGGGGAAATGCATTACCAGTTACACCACCCCGACCAACTAAGTCTACAACAAATTTTTGAACAAACATATATGCTGCAGCTCTTACAAATTGATACATCTGTTATTCCATTTTAAAAAAAGTGATTGATAAGAGAGGTAGAAGGAGGCTGGGAACAGGGGTTGTATCGATTCTAAGTAAATAGGTACAAACATAAGTTACAATAAAAGCGTAAATTGTGATAAATGTATACATTTACTAGTCAATGTATGCATTTACTCATGATTTAAGCAAAAATAAATATGTTAGAAAAAATCTCTTCATTTACTAGACAATGCACACATAAACTAAATGACTCTATTTAACCAAACCCTTTGCCTCTATTATATTGTTATTTCGTACTTAATTTAGCATGCACATTAGTTGTATGATTGATATGCACATATGCTATCGACAGTGTTCATTAAAATGCATGGATTTTAATCAGTGCCTATTAATAGTAAAACGTTTATTATTATTGTGAACACATTTACTTATCAAATATGTACCTACGTGTTAAATAGTAGCCGTAATGCTATAGTACACGTATTTGTATAATCTAATATATATATGGTGTAGTGGTTAAGACGCTGGCCTAGTGATGTAGTGGTCGGTGGTTTGCGCTTTGTTCCAAGCAAGTTAGTCCTATTTACATAGCACAAGCATTTAGCTCAGTTTGAAAATGGTAAGAAAATTGATGTGATATGTATTCCGTGTACGCGTCTCTATTTCTTTAAAAAATAATATATATATATTTACTGGTGTATCTTATAAGTAAGATTGCGTTTTTGGTAGATGGTTTCCTTGAGGACACTTGGGTCGATGATCTAACTTAGAAAAAACACAATTTCTATAGACCAGTGCTCACGGAAACTTTAAACATATATTGTATATAAATGATTAATTGGGTATTCATTCGAAAGAGAGCAATGGTTTATGTAAGAAATACATATTGCAAAGAAATAAATAGTTTGTAATATATTTAGTCAAAATATACAGAAAAAAAATGACAGCGAAATTAGATTACAGAGAAACTTCTCAGATCTTAGAGATGATTTTTTTTTTCCAATTTTAATGAGTTAATTTCAGTTTAACCCGGAACCATCACGGTTTGGGATCTCGCCGGCCCGTTGGCGACCGCGCGTGGGAGGACAACTGACACGTAACTTATGACTCCGGCGGCTATAAAATAATATTTAAGTGGTGAAATATTGTTGTGTGATTGTCAGTTCTACTGTGGAGTTTCTCAATATACGGCTCGCGGTTCACCGAAGGTCCGTGCAGTTCCAAGAAAGAGCTAAACTTATATAGCTTTAATATATATTTTTAAATTTAAAAATACTATTGTATATCTTTCGAATGCTTAATACGATAATACCAACAATTTTTATTTTTTACTTTTTATTTCGTTCTCGACCTAAGTCTATTATTAGAGTCGGTATACATGCATATATAATTTTTACAAGGATACCAATTCATCGGTAAATTACGTCCCTACTTGGTATATAATAGTATGAAACTTAGTACAATATTGAAATTCCTGAGTGTGTTTTAATCTTGTGATAACTTAGCTTTAATGTCGTGATAGTTGTCAAAAGTTGTGGAAACAGTGCTTTAGAGATAGCGTAATCAAAAGAGCAAGAAATATGTATGATGTGTTTTTTAAGGTTATTTTTTTAGCGCTTCGAGCAAAAGCGTCGGATATTGAGATTTGTTATAATGAAATAGTTTCTAACTACAGTGATTATACATATATGATATATAGATAACATTTTACGATTAAATTTTCTTCGTAAATTAATGTAAAATATTATCTTTTTTGTCATCAGATTTTATACATAATAGTTGAAAACCTGTAAAAATCGACTATTATGCTACGGTGCTGAGGTGTTATTCATTTAAGTACATACTTGTGTTTCATTTTTTGTGAGGATAATATTTAACCAGCCAATAAGTTACTGTGAAGGTAGATTTTCAATATTTTTATTTATACGTGTATAGATATACAGGTGTAACAAACCTAGTTAATAATATTTTATGGAATAAAATTGGAATAATTCAAAATAAGTTTTAAATAAATGCTGAAAAATGGTCAGGTACAGAATACTTTCGTGAAAATTTGATATAGATTTTCCTATGAAATAATTATAATTTACTTTATTTAGTGTAAAAACTTTAAAATTAAAATGGCGTTATTCTTGAAATCATTAAGTTAACTTTAAAATATTCTTATAAAATTATAATATTACTATTTATTAATATCTTATTTATTTATAACTTATAATGTGGATGAAAAAAATATATTCAAAATACATTTTACGGGTATCACAAATTCTTAACCGTAGATCCAAATTTACTAAAATGATATTTGGATTACATATGTCTAATATAATTAATTTTTAATATTTTATGCAAAAACCTTCATTATTTTAAATATATTTTTTAAAACTGAATTTTGAAATATAAAATAATCATATTAGGCTTACATATAGTTGTTATTATTTTAATGAATAAAATGGATTTTTAAGAAGTCGGTTTATTTTTAATATAAAACTCACGTAGTTAAATTCAAAGTTATTGTGTAAATTTTATGTAAATAGTTATTTAAAATTTTAATTGTTTCTGTCTTATTTTGTCGAAAGGTATAAAATATTAATTTGATGTGCACTATACATATATATACCCATTGCACATTTGATTTGTCTTATATCTTTCACGGAGGAAGAGTTTAACGTTATAAAATAGGATATTTTTTTACGTCATTCTACTTCTTTGAATAAGGTATGAATGTATTAAAGTTTTAAATTATTACTCATTCCCTGCAAAATTTACAGTATGGGAATCCGAGGTTTCCACTACGCAGGTACAGTATTTTATAAATTTAATTTGTTAAATATTAAAATCAAGAATCTGCATTTTCAGCAGCGATATAGAAACAAACTCATTATTCATTTGATGAGAAAATTAAAAATCAAGTAGTTTAATTTAAATTACATTTGTTAACAAAATTAATCATTTCATTAGTTTTTTAATTGTTTACTTTATGTGTTTCAAAATAATCAAAAATGTATTTCGTATATCTACATTTGTCTTTATATCTTCGCCAAAATTCTCATTTTGACGCAGAACTGACGCGAGAGTCACCTGACCCGTCGGAATACTTCATTAAAATTGATACAATTGACACAATTATAAAAAAATAATCTTTTAAGCCATCGAATAAACAACATAAATAAATACTCTAATTCATAATACGCGAGAGATAATACGAATAGAAACAAATTATTTAACAAAAAACATCACAAGAAATTATAATGAAAATAAAAGTAACATTATTTTCGTGTTAAATAAAACTGATATATCACAAACCAACTTGCTTACGAAAGCGAAAAAATTCTGCGGAAACAAATTAAACATCCACAAAAAACTGAAAAGAACAAAAAAGCAATTACAAGGCTTTTCCTTCGAGCCGCAAAAAACAAGCCTAACGTTAACAGCGTGCTGTGTGGAGATTAACACCAAGTACGTAATGCCTAGTTAATTGGTTTTTATTATCGCCTCTCATATATCTCTAGCGATATTCTTATTCATGAGTCTCCAAATAAGGAAACACACGACGACTTTTTAAGAACTAAACTTCCATGAACTTTAACATATTATGAGATTTTTTAAAAACAACCTTATTTGTTTAAGATGCAAAGATTCACAGTAAAATTATATTTTTAGGAATAAATAATACTAAATAAAATCGGGAAGATCATAATCAACATTAATAAATCTAGTTTGTCGCGATCTTAAAGATGTGAACATAATCAAGGATGTTCAAAGTAGAGCAGAATGAAAAGAAAGGCCCACCACAGATTAAGAAGAAGAAGAACAGAACCCAGTAATTTTTGATCCTTTAATAGTGTGATTCGGAGCAGGGCGTGTAGCGTGTATAGCAATCTCATGTTTATGAATGCAAGTATCTTGAATAGCGGCCTCTTAGGGCGGTGGGTAGAACATGTTGGTTTGCGTTCGGCGTAGTGTAAGCAAGTAAGTTCAAACCAGTTTATGTTTTAACAGCATTTGTGTTAGCATAAATACTAGGTGAAATTTAGTTAAAGCCTAAAATACTAATATTTTTTTGATGCATAGTCAAAGGTCGATACTAATGTTCTTGTATATTCGTAAATTTAATTTAATTTTTTAATCTTAAACTAGTATATAATGTTGAACATTCTCCAAACTCTTTTCTTTATTTAATAATGACACAAATCAAATTTTTAAAATTGATTTTCTTTCAAATACATATCGATTATATCATTAGCCATGGTAACACTACCGCTTTTAGCCTCCTTAGCCATATTTTTCATAATATTCTTGCACACTTCGCCTATTATTTCAGCAATTTCACATCGAATACTGTTCTGTAGCATCAGAATTGTCAGTCATTGGCTTATTGGCGTAGACTTTATTTTTTAAGTACCCCAACAGAAAATAGTCAAAGCCGTCAAATAAGGTGATCGAGGAGCCCAGTCGATATCACCACTTTTTAACATTATGCGGTAACAAACTTCAAGTGTAGTTCGGAATGTATGTGAAGTGCCACCGTTTTCTTGAAACTACACGTGTTGCAGGCCCAATCGACTCAATTTGGCTCAAAATAAGTATTCACCATTAATGGTTACAGCATTGTCATTAATACTAAGATAAAATGATTTCACACGTTGTTGAGGCGTTCGATGCTTCAGAATAAACTATAATGAACTAATCTATACGACTATTAAATGCGAACTGACAAATATCTACCAAACTAAATTGGCAGCTAAATAAAATCGGCCTGGAATATTATATTCACCCTGTTTGATATCCAGCTATTACTGAAAACATTATTTTTTCCTGTCATTACTCACAGAACATTATCTAGTTACAAACAACAAATTATCAATGTTCTACATATGTTATTAATTTTTTTTTAATATTTGGTTAGTGCACTTTTTTTATGAAAATGAATAGAAGTTGATATTGAATTGAATCGATGGCGTATGTATTAAAGTGAAAAATATCAAAACATCAAATGCAAATGCAAATGTATCAGATTGTGATCAGCTTGATACATATCGATACTTCCACGGAATAAAACACTATATTTAAAATTGCTAGTGTTCAACAGAATTTAACAACACTTTTAAAAATTCTAGCTTTAATTATTGAATTACAAAATAATTTATTCCATATTTTATTTGCAAGTTATGACCACTCTTAATTAGGGTTTGTAAAAAAGTATTTTTATAAATTAATTATAGCTGAAAAATAAAATTCAACAAATCTCTTTCATGGAAAGTACATTATATCGTAAGTGGACAGTTTTTCTATAAATTATATCGTATGACGAATATGTAAATTAAAGTCTGTGTAAAGAAAGTAGTCATCCATGTCGATCCATCATGACCGAGGATTACGAACTTCATGAGCTCTCTTGACTATGCCCCTTCATTTTTTCGGCATCCTGCAGACCAGGACTGCAGGGCATCAGACAGACTGCAGGGCTGTCACCAGAGAAGTACCTGTTGCATTTTCCACTTGATCAGTCTAACTGGTAGGGAATATTCCTCTTCCTCTTCGTCTTTCTGCATGGTCTACCACAACAAGCTTATCTTACCTATCTTCCCTTCTTGAAAGATGCCAAAAAAATTGATGGATTCGTCTCAGGCAAATAGTTAAGAGTCTATAGTTGAGGTGTTTAATTCCTGCAGATTGGAGATTTTCGTGCGTCTAGCCGTCTATGGTATGAGCAATATGTATTTCCAGCATCAAAACTCAAAAGTATCAATTCGCCTGTTTTAGTAAGTATAATCATTAGTAATAAAAATTACTATCTTCCTTAAATATAGACGTTGAAATGAGAAATTTTGTAGAAGACTCATGTAATTTTTATTCATCAAAAAAATAAAAATATATCAGCAACATTAAAATATGTCTAAGAACACACGATTACTGAATTTTCACCAACAAAGGCACTGTTTTTAAACAAATAATAGATATCTCATAGAGACGAAGATATTTTTTATTATATTAATGGAAATATATTGAATTTTGGGTAATTACAGGGCTTACGACTTGTCTTCGACTGGCTTGAGTGATCATTTTATATAAATATTACGTTCACCACCATTCTCACTCATTAATCAATCTCTATATTTATCAAATTTTTATAAGTTGTATGTAAATATGTGGAAACACTTCGAGTAGCATTACACAATTACCCATACTTCCATATATTTCCATTATTACAAAAAAAAATAGCTTCGTCTCTATGAGATATCTATTATTTGTTTAAAAATATATCATACCATGTCAACATGACGTGTTGTGATATATATTAATGAGGGTATAAATAATATAGGAGCATATTAAAATATAAAAATCGATTGGTCTAATATTATATTTTTCCCAAAATAGATATAAAATAAGTAAGATCTGTATAGTAGAATAGTAATTACATAAGATGTGAAACATTCTCTGCTATATTTAAGTTATTATTTACAAAAAAATATTTTATTTGCAATTATGTGTGAATATTTAAGCATTGACTTTAATGTACTAGTGCAAACGTGCTGGTTGGTTAAATACTCCCCTTTTGACCAATGGGTTGGGGGTCGGATCCTCGTTCCGTAAGATAACATCTTAGTCATATTATAAAAGTAAAAACTTAGATTAGTTTGAAAAATAGTATGAATATTATGACTTATAAATAAGTACTCGAACACATAAAAATAATAAATAATAAAAAACATTTACATGCAACACTGTTACGTCAATGAAACTTTACTATATTCAATTTTTCTTTTAAATCTCTCCATCTTGTCAAATAAACATAATATTTTACTATGCCTGATTTTAAAATACATTATTTTCTTTGTCGAAGAAGCTCGAGGACCTCCCTTGAAACTCCGCTTAGAATACCTACCCCTAGGGTGTATGATTTCGCTTGCCGAGATTTGTTTCTATTTGTCTATTCTCTCTGAAGCCCTCCTGCCGCCTACCTCACTCCATACTCCTGTTCCTTGATCGTCGATACGTGATGTATTTGTGTAGAAATGTATGATCGAACGTGACCAGAATTCGAAGGTTTTAGAGAGAGTTCCGCTTTTATAGTACTGTTATATCCATCCCTGGTACTCATTGGGGAAGCAAATATTGTGCTTTGACCTTTCTACCGGTACTTATACATAAGAATGCTACAAGGCGCTGTCTCAAATTATTATTTCAACCTTGGAACGTGACCAATAGTGTGATGTGTACAAGTGGTCAGGATATATGCTAAAGATTTTTTACTAACCCATTTTGATCCTTTTTTGAAAAAGGTATTTCTTTCAGTTTAAGATTTGAATACCTAGCCATACATTTCTGTCTTTCTGGAAACTGCTTGTTGTATATATAGCATTACAAAATGTCCTTAAAAAAATCTAAATGAAAATTTTTATAGTATGTGTGTGAGGATTAGCTATAAAGTATATTCTGGGTTGCGAGTTGAAAGGCAATGGTAGAAAAGTCCTTCGGTACTGCTGATTCGACGACAACCAATAATAATATACTGTAAAATTCATAATAATTTATATTTTATGTGCCACTTGGTTACCGGCTAAGCTTAATAGAATAAGGCGATCCTGCTTAAACTTTCATGTCAGTATAATCCCAACATTTTCGAAAGAAAGATATGTTTTTGGTGATTCGCATATATAATATTTTTAAGATTAGCAAAATCAACTTTGTGGTTAAAATCCATTATTTTAGATTGTTAAATTTGTTTTGTTAATCACTTAATGAATTAAATACCTCTACCAGTTTCAAAAAATATCATTTTCTTCTTCATACTGTCTGTTTCCGTAAATACTTCGATAGCTAGTTCTGGGTTTTCTATTGGTAATGATGAATACAGTTATTCAATATATGTAAATTCAAATTACACAAACCTTTGCGAACCTGTGCTGGTTGAGGCCGACGTCGCTATCCTTGTAGCTTGATGGTCCGCAAATATGCTGGTCAGCCACGTTCACACCTTCACACAACCGCTAATCCGAAATTATATACACTAAAAGTTTTATTATTGCCGCCGTAAAAAGTCCGTCCGAATCACAATGACTCTTTTCCCAGAAGCAGCATCGCTTTTGTTTTCTGTAAATTCAAATCTACACAAATAGAACACACATATTCAAAATTTTATATCAGGCCTACCTATCGAAGTATAAAGCGCGTAAACACTGTCATTAACTAAACAAAAACATATATTATTATATATTGTTTCTTCAACAGAATCTATTTTTTAAAAAACAATAATTATTTAAAAAATATATTTTGTACCTTACTTAAATTTTTACTTGATGATACATTAATACTTTATATAGTAAAATAATATAATTGAAAATAGTGAATACTATTATTTTTTTCATTCATGTTACATTTTTTGTTGATTTGTTACACCAATTTTTACAATAATGTTTTACCTCAAAATGTTCATTAAATATTTTTTAAGAGATTTGTCAAATAGCTATAACATAAAAAAAAAACCTTGTTTACAGAGAAATATGTAATACGCGTATAAACGGGGTCATTCTTCTGAAAAAGTATCAACCTACCATATAATGTTTAAACACATTTATTTTAATTCTTCAATTTTTACAAAATTACTTAGTGGCAATATATTATATAAATAATAAGAATGTTAAGGAAAACACATTCTTATTGTGAAGTTGTAATTATTTAGAACAGACGGTATGTGATATTTTAAATACTAAATTAATGTATTAATTATAAATATATACATATAAAATCAATTTTGTCGAAAAATATTGTTTTTGCGTCACTGGGATTCGAACCTGGAACTCTATTTCCAATCCGGGGAAGTGCACTACCATTGTGCTATAACGCTAGTATTTTTATATATGTATATGTTACATTTTTCAAATTAATACACCTGTCGTTCCATTATTTGAAAGCCATCTACATTATTTTTACAGAATCTCAAATACCTTTGAGTAAACCGACTGCAGACGCCAGAATTAATAATTCATTTTTATTAAATTTTGGACACATTGATACAATATATATTATTACGGAAAACATATTCTTATTGTGAAGTTGTAATTATTCATTATCCCCGGATTGGAAATAGAGTTCCAGGTTCGAATCCCGGTGACGCAAAAACAATATTTTTCGACGAAATTTATTTTATATGTATATATTTATAATTAATACATTAATTTAGTATTTAAAAACACTTTGTTTAAAACCAATTTTTATTGATATAACAATATGTATCGATACCTATGGTATCTTTTTCGGGAAACAATGTATACTAAAATTAAAAATAAAAACAAAACTATAAAAGTTTAAGTGGTGGGTAACTAATTAGGAACTACTGTGAAAACAAATTTACAAGGTAACTATTTGCAAAAAGGATTTGGTTATTTATAATATCTAATTTGATATAAACATTTTATCTTATTTCTAAAATTTTAAATTTATCTAACTGTACTTGTATGTTAAATTTCTAAACCCTTCTTAATATTTAAAAAACAGTTTGTTTTCAAAAGATGATTGGGGAATTCAGAATAGTCGTTACTATTTAGACATTTCAAGTGCTTCTTAATTCTAATTTCAAAATTTCTGCAAGTTTTATCCACGTTAAAATGATTGCAATCATTGCATATTAATTTGTAGACTCCCAATTTTTTTTAAATATCATCCTTGTTATTTAATATGTAATTCTTAAATGCTTTAGTATTGTAAAAAGTTAGTTGTATAAAATTTTGAATATTTTTTATAATTGAATTTGAATTATGTAACAATAAATAGTGGTTTCAAACGAAGTGTTTTTCTTATTATTTACATACGTTTATTATATATTTTTTAAATATGATGTGTTATAATGTATGTACTACCTGCCTGATTATAATTTATTGTAACATAGCTAACTTTACATAATTATTAATTATACAATGTTTGAATGTGTTTAGAAGGGAAGATTATTTACCTTATCCTTTGATTAAGCTATTAATTATTAGTATTCGCATGAAAGTTGTTGTATTTTACATAGTACACAGCATGTATTATTTTGTAATCCTGAATCCAAAACCGAGCGCTAAATTTTGCTGATGATTTATGTACACTGGCAACATTCATAAATCTTTGAAACTATAAATAATGTTAACGATTTAGCCTAGGTTCATTGAGAATATTTAAATACAGTTTACACATTGAAATATCTAGAATAAGCTTAGGCATCACGCCACGCCAGGTAACGGGTGGTTACTGGGCTACTAAATATTCAACGTATTAAATAAAATAATTATACTGCTAACGACACGTAATCACTACCTGTTGGGATTTCTCGAAGAAAGATTCATAACAAAGTTTGGCATGGGCTAAAATCGAGCACAGTCTCGAAATGCGTCCTCCGGTAATATTTCGGCAAATAAATAGCTATCACCGATGTTCCGTATTCACAATTATTATTTTTGTAAATAGGTGAATACATATACTTACACAACTTAAAACAATTGTTATTGTAAAATGTAGTGATATTGTCACCAGTTTTAGTTTTGTTCCTACCCCTTAACACATTTACAATCAGTACACATTGTTCCTTTGGCTCGACTAGTTTTTGAATTCGTAAAATTTTACCATTTGGAGAGCAAGTTTTCTCATGTGAGTGATTATTTGTTGAATCACTGGCTCATATGCCGCTGTGATTTTGGTGTATTGTGGACATTGAAAATCATCGGATTTTTTTTTTGTACTGTGCTAGTTTCGTACATTGGGTGAACATCCGGAAGATCATAGAGATGGCGTCATCAACCAGGTGGGTCTAGCTGTCCTTATGGTTCCGTGAGTCTATCTTGGTCCGCTATCGAAGGATTCCTTCACCTTCCTATCATCATTCCCTCATTCCTTACTCCTGATTTTCCATCCACCCATCACCCACCACTATGATCGGCGACTTGCGTCGATCACAACTATTATTCTACGAAGTTTCACTAATCTCGCGAAACTTAACTCGAATGATAAATAACTCATTCATGAACTCTATTCTCGTCACAATCATCCTTATAGTTTTACATTTTTTATTTTTACAGGTCATTTAATTCTGTACTATTTTAGTATTTATATGTTTTGTATCTGACACTATTGTACATTTTGTAGTGTATTTACTGTATGAGTGTGTTAGTATGGGTTGGAAAATTGTGATTCACACATTTGGTTTGTGTTTGATCACCAAATTCTTATAAATCTATATATTCTGTTATCAAAATGTTAATTGTTTTGTACGGTTAATAAATTAAATTAAATTTATTTAATAACATGCATTTCTTTATATCCTGGGTTGAACATATTTAAGTTAATACATTATTAACAAAAATTAAATTAATGAACTAGAAAGATATATAGAAAAAAATCTATTTGTCTAATTAATATGTAATTGTATCCCGGCAGCATCTAAACATTTGAATATATTTCTAGTTTATTCATTAAATTTGTATTAAAAATACCACAGAACTATGTTCTGAAAATGCAACTTCACAACAAAACTGTGTTCTTAAAAAATATCTGATGACTTAGTGATATACGGAAACATGGTACAACACTACACCATAATGATTCATTGTTCTGAGACAATTCAGTGGCTTGCAAACACTGCAGTAGCGTTTCTTCATAAACACTTTATCTATAGTTTGATTCTATAGTCTCTCTGGACAGGGTTAATACTCTAGTAGCAGCAGGATCCGCTTCGGCAATCCTCTGGTATCTGAAGAACCTGTCCAGATCCTTTTTTTGAGACCTATTAAAACATAACAATGGGTTATATAATATTTAGAGCATCTCTTGAATATTCACGCTCCTCATTTGGTCTCTAAGCATAACTTCACCTAGCCTACTTGTTACGATAAATGTTTCCTTCTGTTCGTTGTCAAGTTGGGATGGCATTGCAGCCCCGAGGGCCACCAAAAGGATAGGTTCAATGAAAGAACAAACAGATAATATTTAGAAGCCTCTTGGGCGATGTTTAATGACGAAAGTAACAAAAGACAATTGAGCTTATATACTAGACAATTAACACATATAAGGGTTGACCATTACAGAATTTTGGTATGAATTAAACCTGAACTAAAATCCGGTGGATCTTGACTAACGGTTGCCACTAAAAAAGGAATGCTGGTTCAAATCCATAGGCGACTCACCGGGGAGATGGCGCCATTCCTGGATGGATGGTCCAGTCCATGGCCAAGTTGTCAAGGCGACGGTCGTTGGGAGACGAAGCGCAGCCATAGCGGTGGAGAAAATATGTCAAGGTTAATATCAGGTCCGGCACGCAGCTACGAAGATGTTGTATCAGTCACTATCTCCTGGGAGGGATACGTATTCCCGCCGCAGATGCGTGTACCCACACTCCTTGCCCTCCCGTGACTACCCCTCTCTTTTGACGTGATTCCAGATATCTCAGCGCTGATGATTAAAAACTGCTTCATAACATACTAAGATATCACTTTTCAGTTACTTAAAAACTGACAGGCTATGGTTGAAAACCTGAAATTTAGTGTTTTGGGTCAATCTTGCCTTTTTGTCAATTTTACTGTGTCGTCTTCATCATCTATCCAATGAGAGTGATGACTGTCTCCATTGATTCTAGTCCAATGTGACCGATTGCCATTTTTATTCCAGTATTTGCTTACGCATCAGAAACCTGGACTCTATCAATGAGAGGTGATGCAACACGACATGTATTTGATAGGAGGATCCTCAACAGGATAGGAGGAACATACCTTGCAGATACTTGGTTGTAAAACTAGACTATCATCAGTCTTAACAACACGCCCGGTACCAACCCTGACATATGTCAATATAATGCGCCCGCAGCTGCCTGGAAGCCGGTCCCTGCGTGCCACTCCTCCGAATCTCTAGCAAAGGCTTCTCGGTATATTAACTATTTTCTTACTGTAACTGTGCTCTAGCAACAATAATCTTATGTTGACTGTATAGTTTATCTTATTCAACCTATTCTGGCCACACACACAGATTTCCGCGATTCATTATTGACATGTGAATGATGGGTGGTTGGGGTACTCACCAATCACACCACAACAAATTCTTCTGATTTTTGGACCACTTTTTGACATATACACTCATACGCGCACATATCTCATATTTTCTTTACTCATAATCCCATTCTGTAGCAAAATTTATTAAATTAGGGAGGCTTTGATGACAAGACCATAACATAATCCCCGAAATAGCTGCTCAATAATAAACTTGAAGAAAGACGAAGAAAAGATAGATCAGAAATGAGAAGGCAAGATAATATAAATAAAATCATATTCACTTTTGACGTCAGCAATTGTTGAGAGTCAGCCCAATATAGAGACTTGTGAAACTGTATTTTTGAGGAGACCAGGCTAAAGATTTCAATTTACAAAGTATATAGTTTTTATATTGACTTTGTACTACACACACACACAATATTTTAGATAATATCACTACTAGTTCCGAGAAGAGCAGAAATTTATTTAAAAATGTTAGACCGCGAAGCAATTATCAAATCAATCAATGATATTAGAAAAATTTCAGTTGATTGCGACAATACAATGATGGGTAAATAAAATATTACTTTTAAAAACACATAACTGTTTTGATATACACTGGTAACGCTCGTTTTGGGACCAGTCCACCGTGTGCACTGATTTATAAAGTACCCTTCTCGTAATAATTAAATACATAGGGTAGTAAATTATCCTAGCTGCAACTCAGTCGCTTTCGGTGAATAATGACTCTATAGCGTTCTTGCTACTCTTCTTAGTAGTGACTTTGAAATATTTTTTACATTGACGCCGTTACTTTTAATATTTAGGATTTTTATGTTTACGCTTGGCGGTCAATAACTATCGTGGCACGCACGTGAGACTTGGGTATTCCATAATTATAATTTTATTTTTTAAGCATCATTTTGTTTCATATCTATTTAGTGTAATTTTGTACAATAAAATCATATTTATATCTTTTTTATCTTAGATAAATACAGAAAAACATTAAAATACAAGTTTTTATTTGGTCTTACGGTGTTTTAATTGCCAGTTTTAAAAATTTGTCCATAAAGATTTGTATATCATATAGGTACCAGTTTGTCATTCTGATATAATACAAAATATAATTAATACGCAATGAATAACAGCTCCTTCCTTACTAATTTCGTAAAGTCCTTTATGTGAGTTTCATAAATGAACATTTTTTTATTTTTGTAAAAAAGTTAATCGAATTAAAATAAAAAGCATATTTTTGAAATACAAAAATATATTTACATATATAATTTTAAATGCAAAATAACCAAAAAAAATCATTTGAAGGTGAGTATGTCAAAAATAATAATACATAGGTATATTTTTAAAACTAGGTAACCAAAATTTTTATTTAAATCACTAAATTTCACGACATGTAACAATACAATTTAATATATAACAATAATATATATTATTGTTAAATGTCATGATTATTAATCTTAATAAAATAAATATTTTAAAATACTCAAATATATGCTGTAAGGTATACGGTGTTGAATCTAATTGAGAGATAATAATTAAAATATGAAACATCCAATTTTTAATTTTATTCTTATATAATGAAAAATAAATAATTTAAAATTTATCGTATACAAGAACTGACCTATTGCAGTGTTTTTTCATATAACGGTTACTAAAATAGTAAATGAAAATAACGTGTATACGAAAGCGTTTATGAAATATATGTAGACAGATCATTTTTCATTCTTCTTCTCAGGTGTAAGAATACATGCTTTTAAATTGCCCGCGAAATACGAAGGGCGACAACCTCACAAGGGTGGCAGTAGACACGAGTATTTTTTGAATTTATTTTTAATTTTGGCGTCTCAAATTCAGTGCAGCCCTCGACAACTGAGGCAGGGGGGAGAGAAACCCTCAGAGCTTGTTTGTTTGTTGGCTATCTTCCAGGGTGGTTGCCAATATTGTAGTACCGAAATTAGTACATTTTATAAATATACAATGTAGAACAAAGATTTTAATATATACATACTAGAAGGTGAAAGAAATAGAAGGTTAAGAGAGATTCTAGTTGGAAAATGATTCAAAATTAAGAAGGGACCATTGGTCTTGAAACGTGTTGATTAGAGATTCCAACTATTCGACATCATAAACTATTCGAACATCGAATAGTAAAACTAAAAATATTCGAATAGTTTCTAAGGTATGACAACGGTGTGAAATTAATTTTAAATATTTCAAATAAATCGTATTATACGTCGTATCAAAACTTATAAGAAAACGAGCTAATTTATCGTAAACTGTTTATTCATTGTAGTTTTAAAAATACATATTCTAAAAATAACAACGCATTGAACGTTTCGTATTTTAAATTTGTTCTAAATTTTGTTTTTATCTTCGCTGTAGTTGAAAATACCCGCTCAGTAGCGGTTGGTGTTAGCTTAACAGTTAAAAGTATATTAAATAGTAGGTCTAAGGTTTCTGTCATTTTTTAGAAATTTTACAAATATCTAAAATCTTATTTTAGATTATTTGAACAAACATTTGTAGTTTCTACGAGGGACAAAATGGTGCTTTATAATTCAGTCTGTAATTTGGATGTCGATGAACTCTTCGAACAAGTAACAGGAATCTTTTCCACATCCGAATCAAAATCCTGAGAATCGTTTAATATTCCAACCTTAGAAATTAGTACGAATACTATTCGAACAGCTGTATAAATATTGAAAATGGCCAAATATATTCGAATATTGAATATTCGGGTTGGAATCTGTAGTGTTGATTTATCATTAAACAATGGTATAAAAAGTGTTTTCTTATTATTAACACAAAATTAAATTTAAGTGTTGAGGTAATATTAACTACCTTCAATGTTTGCTCCTTCTACCTGACTGCTGTTAATATAATTTACATATTAAATTTTCTCTAAAGATAATAAAAAATGTGACTATTTAGACACTCACTGCTTAATCAAGAAAGTTATATATAATATATAATAACACTCAGCAAATCCACGCAGGTCATAATTTCGACATTTTTAATTGCATTATGTAAACAAAGGGTTTTAGTTATGTTGAAAAATAACAAGGAAAATAAAATTGAATTATTCACCAAGATTGAAACTGAAAACTTAAAAAAAAACTGAAAACACGAGAAAGGAAATGAACGATAAAAAGGATTTATCAGGGTTACCGAGATTGAGAAAAGCGCCAAAGTAGACTTCTTAGAAGTAGCTGGTATTCCTCTGCGTGATGGAGAGCAGCCTATGGAATGGTAGCAATGGAAACGGGAATAAAAATTCAGAATCGGGACATCTTGGAAGTTAGACGTATCGCGGATAGACGGGTATAAGCCCCTCCAAAACTCATAGATAAATATTCTGACTAAGAATCAACTCTGTCTAACAAAAAAAGACCAGTTCATAATCACAGGATCACAGATAGATGGGTTGAAGCCTCTCCAAAGACCAGATCACAATCAAAACTCTGGAATGTGATTAGTGGTATAGTGTCAAATAAAAAGTACCAGGGGGATATTTGGTTATAAACCCTCTTCTCCTTTTTCATTATTAAGAAATGATTTTAGTCAGCAATAAATTAGCTTTTTTATACACTAAAACCGTGCATATGTCAAAAAAACTATCGAGCTATAATATACAAGGATGACTGTTTATTTGTCAAAAATAGTTCACATATTTCATCTATGTGGTCAGTGGTTGAAATAATGGGATACTGCTGCGCACCCAGATGATCCAATTCTTAACAAAAAAAAAAATTATAGATTTCCTCGTAATGACTTTCACGTTCTGTGAAATACTCTGGTCCTATATATTTTTTATATTTTCGTAATGTACGATATCTGATGTAAAAAATTCTATACAGAATATTTTGTATTAAAATATTTTTAAATGTACTTGAAAAGTAAGTTAGTTCCGTGTAAAAAGTAGTACCAGGGCGGAACCCAGGTCCATTCTGGACCCACTATACTATTGGATGTGATAATCTCTATATCAGTGTAAATTAGAAAAATATTAAATATTTCACGTTTTTAAGTGAATATGGTACATAGTAAAATAATAACTAATATTTAACTTTATACAAGAGTTATCATAAAGTGAGGTTAATATTTTTATACAAATATAATTATTACGAACTATTTTTGTATTGTTTTTAAATATAAAGTAATAAAAATGTTGTTACAGAATAATAACAAATATTTAAAAATACTTTTAAAATTAGGCAAAAGAATTTTCATTTACTATATTTGAGACAAATTTTTTAAACTCATTTCATTCTTTAAACACCTCTGCCGACATTTTGAAAATATTATAAACTTTAAATGGGAAATTCTCGTATTTTTGGGATTCCTTTCTTCAATGTTTGAAAGAAAGCGGACCAGAAAAAGCGCAGACAATTTTTAATCTTTTATTTAGTATTTATAAAGATGTCTGAAGAGCAAAAAAACTGTCTCTTGAGGATGTCTGGAGAACGAAAACAGTTTTGATAAAAGATATAGCTATATCATCCATAATGGAGTACACATATTCTTGTAGTTTTATAATAATAATATTATGTGTGCATTGTGGGGTGGTTTTACGCGGGTATGAGTGTTAGCACAAATATGTTCTTCACTTTTATAAAAATAAATGTAGTATCTATTTAATCTATTGAATGTTTTTACAAATGTATAAATATTAATAAACGATTTACCTCAAACTATTATTTATTATCCGCTATTATTATTTTTTAGTTAAAACATTGCAACAAAAATAAAATTTCATACGATTCACTAAAAAATTTAATCAACAATTTTAAACCAACTTAACATTTATAATGATGCATTTTGAAGTGTTTTAAAACACACTAATTTTTTATTATTTATTTATATTGTTTACCTATTTTTTTTATCTATGAAGCTATTTCTTATAGCTTTTCTGTGTGTCAAAACCTTTTTCCTAATAATTTTAACTATATTTTTTTTGTTCTCCATCTTTTATAAAGAGTGTACTGAACCTTGCGAAAGCTTAAGTTATTCTAGATCATCGTCTAATGAAAATATTATTTTGGTTCATAACTATCTTAATCTATAATTTGATATATTTACCCTTTCTTCAAGACAATTCCACTCTTAAAGATGCTCAAATTTTGTTTTCAGATGGTCCAAGTCACGAATTAGATCGTTTAATCTAGACTTATTTATCAGCTGTGGTTCTTCAGTTGGACTTGAACGCGAACGCCCCAGGAGCGCTGACGATACCGAAGTTGGTAAAATTAAAATAATCCCCTGTCACCACAAAAGTTCGTACCACGTCAATTAATGAATAATAAGTATGTTAGTTACAATATATTTATTCTTGAAAAATCGATCTAATTGTTTGAAGAATTCTAAATTTTCTTCTACTGAACTCGTCCTATAGTATCTAACTAATTTTTGAGGAGTTTTTTAGTTCCAAATTAATTGAATTATCTCTATTAATTTGGAAGTGATGTATATTTTTGGGTCAAGGAAAATACTCGTTGGTCCAAAAGTTATTTACTTATTTATGTTAATGGTTGTATTCAATAGTTATAATCCACTTGCTTATACAAGTGAATATTTTCCCTTTTATTAATTTCTTATATGTTATTTATTTATTTTTAAATGAAATAAAATCAAAATCCACTTACACTCACACATCTACTTACATAGATCATGATTTAATTTGATAAATTATAAAATATTTTTCAAGCATTGCAAGTAATTTTTAAATGTCTTTATTATATATAGTAGGCAATAATTATTAATTCAAGATTAAGCAATATTTCTGATATTTATATCAAAATTTAATCACTAGCTTTTATTGCTTTTTAAAAATATTTCATTGACATATGTAATACAATGGTTAGAATGAACATTGTAGAATTTTTAATTTACTTTATATATATAGGACCATTTGAAAAGTTTATAATACTCGTTCTAATTTTCATGTCAAAAATCTACATTATTTTCATATTTACTATTTTACATTTTATTACATATATTGTAATGTGATATAGGTACCTATTTCTTTCTTATATAAATGAAAATGTATGTGTTTAGTAAGAATTTATCGATGAAATTTTTGAATGATTCTCAAGAATTCTTGAATTTATAATTTTCTACTAGATCAACGCCTTTTCAGAAATTACTCCATAATAAGTCCTGTCAATAAAACTTAGAGGTTAATTCGGTCGTTTTGATTATTTAAAATGTTAGTAGACAGATATTTAACAGACTTTGAAATTTTGCGTAAATTCCATTTTCATCTCAACATGTAAATCGAATACATTAATGTGCTTGAAACATAATTTAAATTCTAATGTCCTTACAATAAATATGTACAAGAATACTTAAACATACGAACTTGACATTACAATGTGCAAGGAAAATATTTTTTATATTACTTCAGCAGAATTCCGATTTAAAAAAGAATTTTTCAATTGCTTTATGATCGTACCAACATTTTTATTATATAATGTTACACACGTACACAATTTAATATTTCATGTACAGGTGTGTAAAATAACTTAAATATTTTACATTAGAAAAGAATTATATATTTTTTTAAGATAATTGGCAAAATTTTCAGTTAAACAAATCGAATTCCAATTAAATACACTATTTACCTCACCTCAAAACCGTTTATGAAAATGAATGGATGTTTTTGAATTCAAAGATTAATCATTTAAAAAAATCTCGGGTATTTATGTACGTATTTTACTTCCGTTAGAAGAATCGGGTTGTCAAATTGTCGACACATCATTTTTTTTTCACGCGCAGTATATATTCAATCGCTTTTTTGGAAATTGTATGATGTAACACAACACCATCAAGTTATCAATATTTTTTATATAGTAGAACAGAATATTGAAAAGTGCAGTCCAAACGTTACGCACCCGACCCGATTAGAATAAAAGGGATGTTGAAGAACAAAATATTTATATCTTGCATGCGTAAGAAAATTATTGTAAATATACTGTAAAGATCTAACTTCGTTAAGAAAAGTAAACAATACTTTATTTATACATTTATTGTAAACAATGATTTTACTATCTGATTCTGTACAAAAAATAGTCAATCAACTTTTATATAAAAAGTTTCTTAAAAGTTCATAAATCACATTTCATATATTAAGGTGCGATATTTATAGAACACAGTTCTTTAACTTTGTCACTTAAAATATAGAGGTGATGTTTGACGACAATCTACGAGTACATGGTAATTATAGCTTCATTGATAAAGCTGTATAACGAAAACATAAATTTCTAGGAACATGTACCGACAGTCATTATATTTTTTTGTTACACTGATTTTTTTTGTGTATCATTCTAAGTGAGTACACGATATTTGAAATATATATAAATATATACATAGGAATAACTTTTTCACTTCTACTTACTAACATCATTTATCAATAGTGGTTGTTTACGTAAATTCCTTCGATAGCTGGTTCCCAGGTTTCCGACATAATGACACATATGATATATGAAAACCTTTTTATTGTATTTACTGTCTTTCTGGTTTGATGTTGTTATTATTTTTGCTAGTTAAATTTCGACAGACCAAAGTGCGCACTGGTGATTTATTTTGGACCTCTGGACTGGTCGAAGTATGGGATGTAATTGAACCACCTGTCGTTTACCGTCTCATTAGCTCTCCGAAAAAAGGCGGCAATACTCACATTCACACATGTACATTACTATAAATTAGGAAACCTAGTGTGCCAATCGAAATAACAAAGCGCGTAATCACTGGTATTGTAATTTAATTGAATTTAAAATATTAATTTTGGTCTGCGAAATCGCAAGAAAAATAAATTAATGATATGATTATAATTTTTAATTAAGTCAGAGAGCAATTATCTCAATTTTTCATTTTGAGAAATACCGCCTTTAAATCGTTAATTTTCGATTTTCTTGATGATTAGATATATGTATTATATTAAACTACATTAAACACGTATATAAAAATCACCCTGTATATTGATATCTATCTCTCTGCTATTTATAACGACTTCTGTAGGATTCTGCACCACAAATTGTTCCTTTGGCCTTGCAGTGCAAAATTGGAATTGCATCGGAAAATAATAATTGCACTTTACTTTCGGTTGACCTCCACAGCAGTTCTGCAGCGAGGAACAACTCGACGGTATCATGTTCGTATCAATCCAAGAAATTACAAGCGTTACAAAATTTCAGCAATTTTCGATGACTTAATTCATTTTATGGGCAGTCATTTTCTACTGTGCAATTGGTTTAAGTAGAGTATCTAGAGTCAATAAAAATTAGCAATAACTCGCCGATACATTTTTTAATTTTTAGGAAACTTAACCAAAGTATGCCTTTAAATAATATCACGAATTAAATATCTGGCAGAGTTTTCAAAGCGCACTAATTAAAACCAAAACACTTTATTTTATATTTTAACATTAATAATTTTATTACATTTATTATTACAGTCGTTTTTTTTTTTATTACAACAGGTGCGAGACAAGAATGTATTTAACATCTAGCCTTACTACTTATTCTGTTATGTTATATACAATATTATGTTCTGTCTATGTTGTTGTTTACTGTTATGTTGATGCAGACTAATAAAATATTGTATACCATACCTGTGAAAATTAAAATAGCAGTACAATAGTTCCAAAGTCACTAAACATTTTATTTAACGCATAAGTAACGCAATTTTCGACTTACCTATTCAAACTACGGTCCCCAAAACATATTTTACACGTATGTTGTTTATGAAAAAATTTTCGATATCTTTTGGAATCGAAATTTTTCATAATAACTATTTCAAAGTTATATCAAATGCAACTCTACGATGTTAAAATTTATTTTTTAATGATGTTAAGCTTAAAATATATTTTTTTTATTAAACGTTAAGATTGACAGATTTAAATTGAATTCCTTGGTAGTAG
Organism: Eubasilissa regina; assembly: GCA_022840565.1. Classification (NCBI taxonomy): domain Eukaryota; kingdom Metazoa; phylum Arthropoda; class Insecta; order Trichoptera; family Phryganeidae; genus Eubasilissa; species Eubasilissa regina. The sequence continues at coordinate 24,826,920 of JAINEB010000009.1, forward strand.
AATTTCTTCGGTTCATAAATGGCATATAAATAAAAAAAAATTATTATACTATTCTGTGCGTCAATTCTATTATTAATCAAATCTTGAAGACATTCATTGAAATTATCCAAACATTAACATATTATTTAATTCATGATTACTTAATGAATGCGTTTGGGTGTCACGTATAGACTATTGTAACAGCATCTATGCTGGACTGCCAATGTTTCAGCTGGACATATTATGATCTATTAGATAGATAATATATGGAATTTTCAAATTCTCTCATATAACATACCTTTAACACGAGCTACATTGGCTCTGGTTACCTGAAAAAGTTGAATTTAAATTGTGCTGATTGATGTATAACATGGCGTCTCTGCATCATCAAGAACTTCGTATCCCAAACAATTTAAATGGTAGACGTCAATCTCCCAGGGCAGCCTCTACTTTAGTCGCAGAAAGGGTTGTGGAACCAAACAGCCGTCTAAATTTAGTGAACGGGCATTTGCGGTGGTAGGCCCAAAATCATGGAATTCTTTGCTGTTCGTCATAAGAAACAGTGCATTATGTGCAACTTTATTTAAGAAAATACTGAACATGCACCTTTTTAAAAAATCAGTTCAATGAGTAAAAATAATAATTTTAAAAACAAAGATAATATAGGACTATAAACAGAATAAAGCGCCCTTGAAGTGAAAGTTTTTACCAAAATGGCGCTATACAAATTATCCAATATTATTATTATTATTATCACTTTTTAAAACAATATTTTCTATTACTTAATTTTCAAACAGCCTTCTATCTATCCGTCATATTTTCAGTGATGAGAATCTAACCCAAAATGATGTGAGTCATACATAAAAATTAAATCAAAATAAACATATTCGTACCATAAATAATTATCTTCTTATAAAAGTGAAACATCTTTGACAGAACATAAATAAAATTTTCACGTGTTAAAAAACTTACTGAAAGAGACAGAAATGTGTTGCAGTTGTTGTTTTTATAGCCTTCTAAAGTTCTGTTTCCACTCTTGTACCTGTTGCACCAAGCAGTTGCAACTGGAGCGAGTAACGCATTATCATCGACAATGCCGAATATCAATTTCTAGGGAACGATTTAGAAAAATCTCACCTCTTCTCGCATCTTAATATAAATTTCACAAATAAATACTTTTTAGATTGATAGATTTATATATATATAGCTGATTAATTTAATTTGTATTAAAATACTAATTATAACAATGTTCGGTAAATGCAATTTCATAATATAAATATAATCAATATTAAAGTTTATCAAAATTTAATAAAATTGATAAATTAATTAATTCTGGTATCATCTAGCAGATTTTAATCAAAAGTATTTGAGATTCACCGCAATATAAAGTTGATAGCTTTTTAAACATTGAATTTTAAAAAAATGGAATAAAATATATATCAATTGGAAAGATTACAGAACATAATTTCAAAATTTGTCGAAAATAAATTCGATTGCTATAGCGAAATAGTGAATGCGTTTCCCTCCCTATCCTGGTAGCAACTAAATATTTATTTGGTAGATTTTTTCTGTACGTCTTTCTAAGTGATTAATTTAATTTGTATTAACATAATACAGAACTATGTTCTACATAATTACAACTTCACAATAAGAATGTGTCCTCCTAATATAATAATTATATGAATTATAAATCTAACATTGCCTAAAATATGATATAAAATGTTATTACCTAGATTATCATTATCTGTATGTATTAAATAAATCATACAAACCAATTTTAAATAAAATTAAATAAAGTAATATGCAGTGCTTGTATTAGAATTAATAGGGGATAATTAGGATTATTCACATGAATGATCCTAATCTGCAGTACCTGGTGGATGAATGTCAGATATACGCATGGAGAGTGAACTCCTCATAAATGGTAGCAAATTGACAAGGGAAAAGTGTGACTTAAGTGTGATATAATAGTAAATAATGAATGTTTAGAACAAGTAATCAAGTTTGTGTATTTAGGAAGTATATTCACTAGTGACGGCAAGGTTGAGAATAATATTAAAAGGAAGACTGTGAGAAATAAAGTGATGGGTGCTCTAAATACAATTATCGTCAATAGAAATTTGTCACACGAAGCAAACTAGTAGTGCATAATAAAGCTCTGGTAACAACCCTTACGTATGGAAGTGAAGCCTGTATGTAACTGGTAAAAAAAATAAAAGTAGACTAAATGTGCAGAAAATGCGATGGCTTAGTACCATGATTGGAAAATCTATAAACTCTTAACTATGATAAAGTGAGAAGTGTCCAATTAAGAGCAAATGTAGAGCTGCTTGTTAAAATAAAGAAAGGGTTGCTGAGGTCATATGGATCATATATGCAAAGACATGGTGATATACAAGGCGGTGTCAAAGGCATCAAAAATAGAGGGCGTCCGCAAAAGACCCGGCATTACCAGATAAACCAAGTACTGGAGGACGGTCTTGCTAGAAATTTCAACCAATGAGCCTATATGAATAGATGTTAGTATGGATAATAGATAGAAAGTGGTTGATGATATTCTACGACAGAAGAGCGAAATATTCCATTCTCTCTGCCTACCCATGCGGGGAAACGAGGTGATTCTAAGTTAGTTAAATAATGTATATTGACTAATTCGGAGGACGATTAACGCACAAAACCCACCCCATGAGTTAGCTTTTGCTACGTACTATTTAAGAAAGTACCTACAATAAAATTTACACAAATCATAAACTATGATTATTACAAACGCACAACAAAAAATAATACATTCCGTCATACAGCAGTTACCACAAAAACTGACACTACACGGAGTAACTCAAAATAACTTTCATTATAAACATCAAAGACTTTTTTAAATCGAATAATCTAAAAAAACTGATCAAAAATAATCTAAACTACTGCTGAGCACTGGGTACTTTAAGATAGAATTAACACGAAACAGTGAATAGTTTTTTTAATATTTTTTTTATATATAAAAGCAACAGTGAAGTCACAGATTCGAGTCGTGACCGTCCTTCGAAATTATTAACGCCGCGTTCTATTCACGCTTCGGAGTGCGGTGCCGGCGAGGTCCGTTACTTTGCGTCTCAGGCATTTTATTTCTTTCAGTTAACCAAATATTATACAAGCTCTTCGGACGATGATACGTCGGAACAATGAACTCAGCCGTCCGATGGACCGAAAAGAGTGGAATAAAGCGAGATACCGGAAAAATTAGTTTGGTTCAAGCTTTTATCCATTTTCTTTGTTTTTGGATACTATTGTTTTCGATTAATTCACCGAAATACATTAACCCGACTCTGCAATGGTTCATTTATACGCTGGAAGTATTGGATTATCATCTTGATCGCAATTAGTTCAGCTTTAAATGCACCGATGCTAAAAAACCGTGTACTGCAATTATAGACAACCTGCTTATGTATCCGGCATTGCGCTCGAGAAATTTCAGAATGTTTCTAAAACCTCCTTCAATAATACATTAAATAACCTTATACGCTATGAAGATATAGTAAACCCTTTACTGTGCTCTTAGAAACATTCATATTACCAAATTTCGCGATTTACGGACATTCTAATGCAACATTTGTATAATACAGAGTGAATATTATGTTCCAGACCGCCATTTTGGTTCAACAGATATTTGTTAGTCAGCATTTAATAGTCTTAGAGAATACTTGAGTACAATTCATTATGAAGCTTCTAATGCCTCAACAACGTCTTAAAGGCATAAAAACATTTTATCTAATTAATAATAATAGCAATACTGTAACCATTGATCGTTATCGTTATTGTCACATATTGGAAAACTTATTTATAGCTGAATTGCGTCGATTGGGTCTGCAACACATGTGGTTTCAACAAGATGATGCTACCTCACACACAGCCCGAGCTACGCTTGAAATTTTGCGAGATTTCGCCGCATTAAAAAGGATTAAAAAAGTAGTGATATAGACTGGCCTTCTCGATTGCCTGATTCGACGGCTCTTGACTATTTTATGTAAAGAAACTTGAAAGGAAAGGTCTACGCTATTAAGTATTATTATATTCCGATACTACAGGATACTTGAAATTAAATTGCTAAAATAACATGCGAAGAATGTTATGAAAAATATGGTTTAAAGTGCACGCATTTTTCCCACTACCAGAGGCAATTTCATGGCTAATGTCATATTAGTATATAATTGTACTAAATCATATACACAACAAATAAAATTAAAATTAAAAAATTTTATTTTATATTTTAGTTATTTGAAAACAATATCGACCTGGAACATAATATTCACTCTGTTTATTGATTTGAGTATAAAACAAGATTGTGTGGACAACAAACATAACAACTAAATAGATTTCGTTCTAGTGTAGTATTGTGTGAGTTTAGTGCGTATTTTAATAGTTGAAATGTCTATACTAATTTAATGTGTTCGACATTATAAAAATATTGTTTAGTTTTAAATCACGTTATTCTTTTCTTAATTATCAGAGATAAACATTGAACAAATAATAAAATACTAAATTAATGTATTAATTATAAATATATACATATTAAATCAATTTTGTCGAAAAATATTGTTTTAGCGTCACCGGGTTTCAGACCTATGTTCTGAATAATTACAACTTCACAATAAGAATGTGTTTTCCTTAATAATATATGTTGTATCAACGTGTCCAAAATTTAATAAAAATGAATTGATAATTCTGGCATCTGCAAGTTGGTTTACTCAAAGGTATTTGAGATTCTGTAAAAATAATGTAGATGGCTTTCAAATAATGGAACGACAAGTGTATTAATTTGAAAAAATGTAACATATAGGTTCGAAAATTTGTCAAGAAAAATACTGGCGTTATAGCACAAAGGTAGTGCACTTCCCCGGATTGGAAATGAAGATCCAGGTTCGTATCCCGGTGACGCTAAAACAATATTTTTCGACAAAATTGATTTTATATGTATATATTTATAATTAATACATTAATTTAGTATTTAAAATATCACAGACCTATGTTCTGAATAATTACAACTTCATAATAAGAATGTGTTTTCCTTAAGAATAAAAATAGATATCTCATAGAGACGAAGCTATTTTTTTATTATATTTATTGAAAAGGTATCGAAATATGGGTAATTACAAAGCTTCGTCTCTATAAGATGTGTATTATTTGTTTAATAGCAGTGCTTTTGTAGGTGAAAATCCAGTAATTGTGTGTTCTTGGACATATTTAAATTTTGCTGATAAGCATTGAATATACTAATTGAATGTATTTGGGTCAAAAGTCAATGCCAATAAACATAGAAAAACACATTCTCATTATTTATAAATTCTTTTTTATCATTTTGTAAATGAATATCATTTTGTTTAATATAACTAGATCTAACTGACTTGTAAATTAATAAAGGGTCATCAATTTCTTATCCTTTACAATCTACCGTGTAATTTGGTAAGAAATTTGGCTGTCACTTTTAGACGAATGTTTCAAGTTTAATAAATCTACTAGACTCAAAATTGGTACTGTAGTAAATTGTAGGTAATCTGTCGTGATTTGTACTTCGATTTACGGTCGGAAAATACTTCGAACGCGTGATCAGCTTAATTATACGGTTGACATCATTTACATGAGAACGAGTTGTCGAACGACTAATTCATGCGTCCGAATGTGGAATGATTTCCCAATACATACGTATGAGAACAGATATGAAAAATTTATATGTGAAAAAAAAAAACATTTAAAAATCTTTGTTAACATCACGAGACATCAAATAATGTTTTAATTAAGTTTATTTTTGTATATTGCAGTTCACGATCTCACACAGACGCAGGCGTCGCGTTACCGTAAGCCGTGACGGATCGTTCAGTGTGCGCTTCAAACATCCGAACCAAACTCAATTACCTAAACGTGATCCAATCAATAGAAGAAGGCTCCGGATCATCAGTGATTCATCCTCTCGGCCGCAGAACACGGCTGGAGAGGTTCTTTGAACCTTGAGACATGTTTTGACAAGTCATCTCGGATGCTTGCATATCGGACGGCCGTAGGCTGAGAAGGTTACCGGCAACTGTCGTGCACTTTGTATATGTTTATATACAAATTTAATGAATCGATTAAGAAAAAAAACATTTTGTCACAAAATTATTTTAAATACAAATTAAATATATTAATTAGAAAGATAAATATTTTTGCGCTAGGGATTCGAACCTGGATCTCTTACGATCCAGCAAACACCACAAAATTCACGACAAATTTTCGAACCTATACGATACTCTTTTCAAATTGATACATCTATTATTTATCATGTAACATATATGTTCGAAAATTTGTCGACAATGTACTATGTATTCTAGCATAATCGGTTAATGCACGTTACTCGGATTAGAAGACATTCAAGTTCGAATTCTAGTAGCAACAACGATATTTTTCGATAAAATTTATTTTATATGTATATCTTTCTGATTAATACATTTAATTAGTATTTAAAAAAATATCACTGATCTATGTTCTGAATAATTTCAACTTCACAATAAGAATGTGTTCTCCAGAATAAATAAATATTTGGTTGCAACCGGGATCTTTTTCTATTTGAGGTAACGCGTTCACCATTTTTGCTATATCAACCAATTACGTTTTTGGTCAATTTCAGTATCAACTATATATTTTTCTACAAATAGATTTCTTCTGTATTTTTTTTTTAATTGATTGATTTATTGTGTATAAAAAATACCACAGAACATGTTATGAAATTGCAACTAATAATTAAAATTTAAATAGTATAGTATGTATTGATGAACGTGAAACAAGTGATCATTAAAATTAGATTAAACATATTTCCCTCTTCTTTTTGAATTGAATAACATTATTTTTATTGACGGCGGTTTTACTTTGTGTTCCAGCTGTTCATCGCAGCTAACAGTTCTGTTACAAGGCCATGTTTTGGTTGATGGCTAGCCATATACAGGCAAATTTTTTCGACGAACCAGATCCACAGATCAGATCGGCGGATATTTTTGACAGATCTGCATACAGAACGTGGGTTTTTGTTGCTTACTAATAGGCAGACCGCACCTGTCACATTTTCTTCATGAAATCTGCAAGGGATCTTGATCTGATCGTATGTGGGATAAAACCGCCGATTTTACAGAATTTATCTGCGGAATTTGTCACGTGTGCTTGACAGTCGTGGGTATTACAGTTTCAACCATTGTGGGGACCACTTTTTCTATAGGACTAACTTCTTTTTTTATTGAACGTTACAATTATAATTTTAAATTGGGATACGTAATACTAGAAATATCCCTAGTTATTTATGAGCTCTTGAATGATACAAACATAAAGGTGGGTTTCATTAAAATGTAGAATTAGAAGAAGAAGCCGCGTATCCACCCATTACATATTTTGGACTAGATCTGTTACACGCTGAATATTAAATATTTATACGAATATGAAAAAATTTGAGTTCGTATAAAAGTGATTTAAAAAACAAGATTAGGAAAACAAGGAAAGGAAGTATAGAGTTAAACGATAATCTAAAAAAATACTTTAAAATTTAAATGGTATGATAACTAAGAAATTATTAGCCATAAGACACAACTCGAAATATAAAAGAATTATCAACCTTCTGCTGGTTTTCGTTTATGTTGACATGTCGGGACTGGTGCGCAGATTTGAAACAAGCAGACCGCAGCCTCAAGGCAATCCTATTCTTAGAAAAACCTTAAATCCACCACTAAAATCCGCTCGTGTGTGGCTAGCTAATATACTTCTGTCTTATCCATTCTCTCTGTCATGCATTATTTAGGTATAATCCTGCTTTATATAATTATGTGTTCGATCTATTTTCTTCGTGGTTTTTTTTGGTTTCGGCCAACTTGGAGTGTCAGGGTTTTTTTGTGTGCGGATTCCTTCACTTAACCTGTGTGGTCCGCAGTTCATTTCTTTACATACAATATATATTTTTTTAAATCCTTGCACAAATATGTACATTTTTAAAAATCCTTAAAATAATTTGATTCTGTGAACTTGTGTGTATGAAATAAAATATTATAAAAATGAGTTTGTTCGATTATACGGATTATCTATATTTCTGGTTTTCAAGAGGTGATGTTTTTTTATGGTTTGTAAAATCCACTACACAATGATCTCATATAATGAGAATACGATTAAAACTCACTAATTGAATACTAAAATATGTCACGGAAGATATTCCAGAACATAGCCTAAATCCGCAGCTAAATCTGTTCGCGCCTCTGCATCAGTCGATGGCAGTCGCTTGACCCGGCTGGCAGCGAATACTACGTGTGATACGTTTTTATATCAAGTGCTGATGTTAAACATAATAATATTAAAAATACAATTGGAGATCAAAATCACAATAAACATTTAGAACAACATGAAACGCGCGTGTTCAGTGTTCATCAAAAACCGACAATTTTTCAGTCCCTTGTAACGTTGTTCCAGCCTCTTCAAATGTTGGAATAGATGAAGTTCGATCAAATCATACAACTCTACTTCTCATAAATATCCGATACACGTTCCAATACCAAAGTAACAAATTGAACTGAACGAAACTCTCAAACGCTCGTTCCGACTAAGTATTTCAACAATTGATCTTTGTGACGTAGGTAAGGATGTTGAAGCGTTATCAACATATCTTGGATGTCACATCTTTGGAATGTGCCAACTCTGTGGTGTGAGGAGGTTGAGATTGGCACGTGCGGACCAAACAGGGCTGCCAAATGTCAGTAAACACAATTTTACAATCCTGGAATTTAAAAACGCGAAGTGGTATCGGCGATTTGATTTTACATATATTTATTTTATAACTTTTATCAAATATTTTTTAAGCAAAATTATCATATACATATTTATCCTCGTTTTATATATGTTAAATCATTTTATGAAATATATAAAAATACGTGTTAAAATATCAACTGAAAAGGGTTTTATTAAGAATAACACATTCTTATTGTGAAGTTGTAATTAATCAGAACACGGTCGGTGATATTTTAAATACAAATTAAATGTATTTATTATAAATATATACATATCGGTTTACTCAAAGGTATTTGAGAATCTGTAAAAATAAAGTAGATGGCTTTCAAATAATAGAACGATAAATGTATTAATTTCAAAATTATAACATATAGGTTCGAAAATTTGTCGTCAAACCACTTTGTTGGTATAGCATAATCAGATAATGCACGTTCCACGGGTTGGAAGAGAGGTTCGAATCCCGGTAGCAACAACAATATTTTTCGATAAAATTGATTCTATTTATTTCTAATTAATACATTTAATTTATATTGAAAGTGATTTTATTTAAAAATACAGCTGATTCAATTTACAAAGTCACGTAACTCAGGTCTAAGTTAGCTTTTTTTTCTCAGAAAACTTATTTTAATTTGCAACTGTTGGGAATCACAATAGGACCTACCTTTAATGTATTATTAATTTAATTATAATTATTTTTTGGTGATAACGATCTTGTTAAATAAAGACTGTCATATTTAGTACAGTACTTGGGCCTAATGAAGATTAATTACCTTTTATGAACGTGTATTTTTATATTGTACATTGAAATGTAGGGCTCACTTAATAAAGATATTACTTTTAAAAATTAATAAAAAGGTAATGTACAGGTCAGTAAAGTGGTAGAATTTTTTTTAAGTATATAACTTTTTAACAATATTGGTGCCGTGTACCAATGAATATTTTTAATTAAATAAACTTTCTTATCGGCAAAAATAAATGTCAATTCGAATTGTTTATATCATACCATAACGCACTAGTTAATTTCACATAACTTACAATATGCATAATTATTTATTTAACTTAAACAAGTCAATTTTCGTAGATTGTGGGAAACGTAATAATATAATACTTGTATCTCCTTAAAAAATGTATTTTTTTTAATTTTTCCATAAAATTGTAGGGTTATTTGCAATACGTTTATTTATAAATCTCTTCAATTTGGAAAGTTTATCCTAGATGACTAGGGAAAATTTAATATATGAAATAATCATACATTTTAACATATATATATATATTTATGTAAGTATATTGTGATGTTTGAATTTGCGCGCCGAGATCTCGGTGTACTTTGTACTCTGGGTCTACTTTGCCGATTTATGATTGGCTGTCTAATGGCTGTAAAATGGATGAATCAGAGACGAGAATCCGACTCTGGCGGGCAGCGGAGCGAGACGTGACTTTTGGGAGAAATTCATGAAAAGAGAGAGCGGGTCGGTGGAGCCGCGCTCCAGAGGAATATGACGGTAAAAGATGGCGTAGATTAAGTAAATTAAGAGTGGAATCACCGCAGTAGACCCAGAGATGTATGGGCCTAGTCCACCCGGGGGTTAAGGAGAGACCCAGCTGCAACGAGCAAAGAGGCGACATGCGAGCGATGGCCGATGGAAGGGTATTATGGAAAAGGCTGAGACGGGTTGGTGTCCGCTCTATCTCCTGGAGCAAGAGATAAATCCTGGCGCGGACGTGTGGCGGCCCGGATCTTCAGCTGCATCGGCACCTCACGACGGCATTGGCTGATTTTGGCAAATATATAAACTCCGTAAATAAAGAAAATAAATAAAAGTGACCTCCCTCGGAGGAAAATTGTCCTGAAGAAAAAAGATGTTAAAAACATTTTACGTGCATTCAATGACAGTATTAATTGTATTTTGTGAATAAATGTGTAACGTGAAAAGTGAGTTGCTTTGAATCAATTATCATCTCATCCGACGTAGCAGATGATATCAGAGCACACACGCACACACACACACACACTTGAGAACCTAGACTGAGCTAGATCGGTAGGGGCCCCTATGGCTTCCTATCCTCTAGAGCCTTAAAGACACCTTAAAAATATATTTAAGAATATATAAATAGTTTTCTTTATTGGGATTATCAAATAAAACCAATTTATAAAACATATGAGAAGTTAAAGGTATAATATTAATATTTAAGAAGGAATCCGTAACGTTCTTTCTTTTTTAAACTTCGTGAAAATAGGACAATATAGAACATACATATGCGTAGGTACAATATTTAAAAGCCCGTGTGCGCTGAAACAGACACGATGAGATAATCTCAGAGATTAAAATGAGATACATCTCAATATCATATATACATGTTTAGATTTTAGTCTCGAGTTAAACTCAGAGATCAGCCTTAGATTGGTAAAAGAGACAAAAACTCAACCCAGTGTTATGTTAACATGATGTTAGATCTGATTTAGATCTTTTTAAATTTGTCACGTCATCTAAAACCATCATAGATTCATACAAATATCTAGAATATTCTGACATTTTAGCTTAACGTAAGTCATTAAACATTAACTGGCGAAGACATTTGACTTTTGACCCACATGAGGAGCTAAAAGTAAAGCGTAAAGTATCTCTTAAAAATCTTATTCTTGGACACGTATCGTAAGAAACGATCATTATATTTATTAGAAATTATTTAAATTTATAGTAACTGTAATTTAAATTTAAAAAGAGAAAACATTGGTATAGTGGTATAAATACAACTGCCAATTAATTTCTTACTAGAAATTTCCTGTTCTAAAATATAAAATTACTTGGTAAATCTTTAAATTGTTGCTTTCTTTAAGAGTCGAACCACGATACATATTATTATATTGATGTGATGAAATCAAAACACTACAAGTATTACAATAATTGATCAATCTAAACATATTAGAAAAGTGGCTGCCGTCATCACCGTTATTGCCTCATCTTACCTAAATTGGTATGTAAGATTATATTGATTGATCGATTACAATATTAGAATTGCATTAAAAAGTAATAATCTATAATGATAGAAATATATAATTCATATAACTAACAAATAATATAAGGCGCATTTTTTAAGTACAGGAAAAAGAAACACATCATTTTTACAACACTTTACTTTCTTCGAACACACACACCTTTAATTACTTCTCAATATAGTCGCTACCATCATTAAGGCACTTGTCATAACAAGGTACCAATTTTTGCATAACTTCGTTATAGAACGATGTCGCTTGGGATTCAAACCATGTCTATATTCCGTCTTTAATATCATCATTGTCATCAAATCGCTCACCACCAAGGAACCGCTTCAGATGAAGGAAAATACGGAAATCATTTGGCGCCATATCAGGACAAAACAGGACTCACTTGGCGATGAATGTCGGCTGATTTTATGTTTCGTGTATTCAAGAAACGAATCACGGACCGTATCTCATAGTCGGCGGGCTGATCAATTGACTTGAACATTTCAACTACTCACTACAAGATGGCCACACTGTGTGAATCTCTCTAACGTTGCATGTGGTGAGTCAACAGATGAAAGAAACCATTGCGCATGCACAACATCACAACCGGAAATATTCAGCAACGATACTTACTTAAAAAATGAGCCTCGTAATAACGAGCCATTCTGTTGTATCTTCATGGGACAGGATAAGGTGCAGCTGAGTTCATCAATATGAAATTCAGCTGGCTTGCATAATTCCGATTACACGTTTTTTAAAAACGTCTAAATAAATAAAGATTGCATTGATATGGAGTTCGTGATATAAATAAATTATTTTGTAATCCATCATCTCATCTCTTTAAATAATCCAGTGTTCTTGGAATACCTATTTGGGAGTTACTAATATATAAATCACACCTTTTTTATTAGTATTAAGAACAGTAAATGAAATTATTACTGTCTTATTAATTTTACAATATTTAAAATGGAAAATTTAATACATTTTTGAATAAATATTAATACATGTTTAAATAAACTAACAAAAAAATATACATAATGAAAAAATATACAAGTATATGTGTTAACCTAAAAAAATCGTAAATTTTTCCCGTCTTATCACTGCATTTTATAAATATTTGAAATCTATTAAACATGGCAGATGATTTTATTTTTTAACAGCTTGTCTAGACTAAATAAGCAAAAAAATTGTCTCAGATTGTTCAAGGCGATCGAAGAAGAATCAAATATTAAATACGTCTCGACGACGTGAAAACTATTTTGTTAATATTTTTATTTTAACCAATTATGGGGCTGGTATTTGGAAGTTTGTTTAATAATTTAGAATTATTACACTTGAAATAAAATATACGAAAGTATGTATCAGAAAAGTTTATGGAATCCCGTAATCCAGATTTTTGGCAACCCTCGAATAATACCATATTGTACGCACAATCTGATCAAATGCCAACTTGAAATTTTGACTCGACAATGAAAAAGCTTCGTGAGGTAAGTACTCAATAAATTGACAGGCTCCTCCGATAAGGTTTACTGAAAGCATACGTACACGAGCATACAAGTCAGCATAACTATATTAATTCTAAAGTATGAAATACTTAGTTATTCTATAGTCTACCTGAAATAATATTTCAGTGATCAATCATTAACAATGAGTTATTTCATAAAATATGCAAATGGTGTATGGTTCTATTGTGAAAATTCATCTAATACTAGCACTAGCGTCAGAGAAGTGCGTTGCCTCTTATTGTTTAATTTCTTATATCTATATTAAAATGTAGTATACATTTTTTATGAGTTTAATTAAGTATTTTTCAACTTAAAAATATTTCGTTGTGTTGTTATTTTATAGTCCACATATTTAATGCCGTATCTAAATATTTTTGGAAATTTATTTGTATTTTTTTTTGTTTTTTCTACGTTTATTTTTCCACGGATACAGGTAATTTTTAAAATTCATTTTTATTTATTTATGTACGTAAAAACTTCGAAATTTACGTGTTTTTTTTTATTTCTTTGTGAGTCCTGGATCATAAAATTTTTCAACACGTGAAGACGTGTCATCAAATGTTACTAAAACTTGCCTTCATTTTTTTTTTCAACTTATTTACATACATTACAATTTTTATTTTTTGCCAAACTGCAGAACAGTTTTATGGCAAGGATTGCGCTTCACAAAGTAAATAAAGTAATTAACATAATAAATTATTACTATCTATTAAAAAATCATTAGATAACATAGTAAAAGTAAACAAAAATTTTATCAACAACAAAATTTTTTTTTAAATGATATACAACAGAGCTAACAAATAATTATATAAGAATGTGTTCTTTCAGTTTATATTTTAGGGTCTCTTCATTTTTTAAATGCTTACTAAGTCTTTACTGATTTTATTAAATATTTATGGCACAACACATTCTCTCGTTCTCTCACCGTACATATTGTTTGCGATCGGTAGCCGAGCACGAGAATGTACCGCAGCTCTCGGTTTGCATCGTCTATCTCGTGTCGACACTGGTCGTCTCGTGCCATCTCGCTTCGCCTCGCACGCCTCGCCTCGGCGAGAGTGAACTGTTGGCATCATAATTCGACCCGATGTTCTGGTAGAATAGCCATGGTGAGGGTCAGTATTAATATTTACATTAAATACTAAATTAATGTATTAATTATAAATATATACATACAAAATCAATTTTGTCGAAAAATATTGTTTTTGCGTCACCGGGATACGAACCTGGATCTCTATTTCCAATCCCGGGAAGTACACTACCAATTGTGTTATAACGCCAGTATTTTTCATGACAAATTTTCGAACCTATATGATACATTTTTAATACATACATAAAAAACAATATTTTTCGACTAAATTGATTTTGTATGTATTTATAATTAATACATTAATTTAGTATTTAAAATATCACAGATCTATGTTCTGAATAATTACAACTTCTCAATAAGAATGTGTTTTCCTTAATATTTACATTATTTATATCACTTATAAAATTATACTATTTACTACTTTACTATTAATTACTAATATGTTATTTTATATTATGTGTATACATACAAACATATGATTTAAAGGAGGTTATGTGAGATTGAAATAAATAAAAATATAAAATTATTAAATATTCTATGAAATAAATATATAAAGCATATTATAATATATGTGTATGTGTATAACTGCTTCAGTAATCTTGGAATCCATGTTTTATATAATACTGCCCATGGCGACTTTTGAACATTCAAATCTTATTCTTATTCATTGACGAACAATATGTCGATTTTACCCAATAATCCTTTCAAAGATTTGATATTTCTCAAAGAGGATGTTATTATCACAAAATAAGTGAGAAAATTCATATTAAACAGAATATCAATCTTCTTATATTTATTTTCTCCGCGTATTGCTTATTTTAATACAAAATATGTAAAAAATTTACATAAAAAAACAAAATGTTTCGTTAAAGATCTGAAAAATATAACTCAAAATTAAAAATTGATTGAGCATTGATAAAAACGTACCAAATTATATTTAAAAAACCCCGGAATACGCAGAATTATATGTAGAATGTATTATATGATGCATTGATAGATTTATATATAGAATATATTATATGACAATATATCGCATGTTGAAAGGCCGAATGATGCGTATAACTTTATTAATAATTTAAAATTAACTGATTTTGCATGAAATTCACGTACATGATAATTTTTATTTTCTTTAATAATAAATAAACACGAGATACATTGATATAGCTAACATTGTAAAATACATATATTACGGTTTAATTACATGTTCTTCCTTTTCATAATCGATCTTATACACATTATAATATTCCATAAAATTGAAATTGGAAATTATTAATCTGAATATTTTCTATCTACGTACTTACTACGTCATAAATCTTAGCTATTAGTGTTAAAAACTTTGTATAATTTCACGAAAAAAAAAGAAATATAATTATTACGACGCTTTTCTTGTATAGTAAATTTGATCCCAATGGAATATAAAATCATTAGGAGAACACATTATTATTGTGAAGTTGTAATTATTCAGAACAGACGGTCTGTGATATTTTAAATACTAATTAAATATATTAATAAGAAATATATACATATAAAATATTGTTGTTGCGCCACTGGGATTCGAACCTGGATCTCTTTTCAATCCGGGGAAGGTGCATTATCCAACTATGTATCAATTTAATAAAAATGAATTCATAATTCTAGCGTCTGCTATCAGATTACTCAAAGGTATTTGAGATTCCGTAAAAATAAGGTAGATGGCCCTTTCAAATAATGGAACTATTAAATATATGAATATCAAAAAGGTACCATATAGGTTCGAAAATTTGTCGCTAAAAATATCGTCGCTGTAGCATAATTGGATAATGCATCTTCCCCGGTTTGGAAAGAGATCCAGGTTCGAATCTGGGTGGCGCAATAACAATATTTTTCGATTAAATTGTATATGTATATATTTCTAATTAATATATTTAATTCATATTTAGAATATAAAATCAACATTAATTAGTGTTTCTGGCAAAAATAGCTGAAAAGTTAATAATCTCTTACGGTCAAATCACAGTCGTAAGTTTGTTAGTAAAAATAATGACGAAGGGTTAGGTTAGGTAAGATCAAGTTGTAAAAATAACATAATATTCATCTTAACGTCACGCATCTCCTTGACAACATAACCCAGGAGTCAACAGAGATTTTCATCGGATCGCCTTCAATCCGATGTCCGCTTTTATTAATGTTCGCCTTGATTTCCTGCGGAATTTAGCCATAATTTATAATTAGAACTCGGCAGGAATCCGAATCCGCCGCTTACTCTAGCGCAGATTGCTAAATATCTTGCACAAAATTATGTCTTCAACACATACATTTGTTCATGTAACTTTATTACTCTTGTATATATATGTTTCAAATGAACTACATAATATGCAAACACACGCTCCAAGCTTTCATGTCATCGTTATCTTAATTAATCTTTCCGTAACAGGGGTAATTAAAGTTACTCCCGAAATAAAATTTCGTACATAATGCAATTTCTCAACAAACTATTTTTATTAAGGACAACACACTATTATTGTGAAGTTGCAGTTTTTCAGAACATTTCAGTGCTGTGAAATTTTTCATATTTATTTTATGTTAGCACTCTTCTCCGAATAGAAAGGGTTCCTGGTTTGAGTCCGGATGGCAACAATTGCGTTTTCAATCATTTGATTTTATCTGTTTATCTTCCTAATTGATACATTTAATTTTTATTAAATAAAATTAAAAACGTTAAAAAATATATTTCATTTTGACACGACAAATATTTTTTTCAGTTTAAAATACAGTAAAGGGTATGTAAAAGTACACAAAATACTGCATTACATGTCTCAAGTATATATATCATACCATCCTTATATGTCATTTGTTTTGCTGCCTCATTACGTTTAGTTTTTTTATGGTCTATAGTTATGATTGCAGGGTGCGGCAGAACCAACTTAGCGGTTAGGAGGGGTGGTCTCCCTCTGTTCCATCGGTGACCCCATTTCACCGAAAATATACGTAGGTAAAGATGTTTAAACGCCGCCCTCACACCATACGAGACCTAAGCGAGTAGATTATTTAAGAAGTTAACGCCATACCCCGCGGATATCTGAACAAGCTGTACAAAACTTCAGAGATCATCTCCAACATCGTATTGATGCTAACGGCCGCCATCTTGAAGACATTATTTTCAATACTGAATGATTATGAATGGTATGTACTGCTAACCTCTAAAATAAAAATAATTTCTGTATATAGGCCCATTGCTTTTTATATAACTCCTCAAAACTGCTTAATCAGTTTTACCGCATTCTGTATAGGAATCTTTCAACATAGTCAAAAAAATTGGCAAATAAATACTAAATTAATGTATTAATTATAAATATATACATATAAAATCAATTTTGTCGAAAAATATTGTTTTTGCGTCACCGGGATTCGAACCTGGATCTCTATTTCCAATCCGGGGAAGTGCACTACCTTTGTGCTATAACGCCAGTATTTTTCTTGACAAATTTTCGAACCTATATATTGGTTCGCTCTCTTGATCTATCACCAGAGAATTGCCCGTTGCCTTTTTCATTTGGTCGATCTAACGGGTGAGGATCTTCTTCTTCCTTTTCGTCCTTCAACATGCTACAACTTCTCGCAAAACTCCAAAAAATTTAAGGATTAATCTCAGGAAAATTGTTAAGAGACTGTACTTGATGTTTAGTTCCTGCAAATTAAAGACACTAAAGCATCTCGTCATCCATGGTATGCGCAACATGTATCTCCAGTACCGCATTTCAATGGCGTCGAACGAATTTGTCACTTTGATTGTGATTTTTTTTCATATTATGTATTAAACAACGAGATCCTCATCGGACGAACTCTCATCACTAAAATTGGGATATTGAATGATTAATTATCGTATACTGCAACTTTCAAAGTATTAATGTGTCAGATGACTTTTGGAACAGCTGTAAAAAGTTCGCCATATTTAACTCTAAATTCTCGTTTTTACTATGGAATATCGCAGAATAAAATGAGTTTACTACGGGATGTACTTCCGAGAAGTAAATGTTTACTTTATTAATTTTTTTTACTATAGTAAAGCGTTACTACTGATCACACAAGTTTTATACGCCAACCACAGAATCGTTGACACAAATATGACGTGAATGTATTTTTTGAGTTTTTGGCAATCGCACCCAGAACAGTGTTGTTAATAATTGGTTAACCTTTCTAATTTTTTTTTTTTTATAAATAAAAATAAACTCTTGTGAATAAACAGTCCCCAGCGCCGTGTTGTCAGTGTTTGGCACCCGGCGCGGTAGTCCGGGCTATTTCTAGCGGCGATCACCTCCGCGGTGTCAAGAACTTGCGGAGTCGAAAGCCCCTGAACCCAGCGATACCCGCAGCGGCCGCGGTCGGCCCGGCGCGCGGCGATCGGAGATTAGCGAACTATAACGCGAATAAAGACGTCATTATATGCGCACACGTTGTTGTTATATTTTATGCGATTCACACATGCGAATCAACAAGTCATACATCATGGCATTTTAAAATTTTTCGGCCTACGAAGTGCTTCATCTCGGAGTGAATGAAATAGTCGAGGTCAAGAACTTGTTGACTCGTGCGCCCTGGATTTCGGGTAGACGGTCGAGTGCAGAACTCGATTTTAAGTGAAACTTATTTACCGGCACCTACATAAAATTCTCAGACGACTAAAACAAAATCGTTCACGGAGACGAAAATGCGTCATGGAAGTTGTTATATCGTACACGTCCGCCATTGAACCTTGTACCAGTCTGTTATTGGGAGTGGCGACTGTGTGTGGGTATATGTGTGTGTGTGTGTTATCATCTCCATACCTACTGTATCTTGACAAATCGTTTTAGAAAAATCTTATTTTTTTCGAACTGTACAAAAATAACGCATCATAAATTTTATTACAAGAATTTGCAATAATTATTGTATAGGGAAGAGCATATAAAACTTCAATATCACAATTAAAAATCACTCAAAAAATGACAATAAAAATTATTCTAAAAACAAACAGACTATCCAAATATAAAACTCTTCATAGGTTTCAAAGTACCAAAATATTAGACGTATACAAAAAAAAAATTATTAATCCAAAATTTCAAAATTATAAACAATCTAAATATTAGCAGCAATGTCCGATCTACAAAATTTAGAGAACAAATTGATATTCCAAAACTAAAATATACCGTAACCCAAAATTACTATATGTATCAAGGCATCAAATTTTTTAAGTCTCCCCATCACAATTAGAAAGATTACAGAATAGTATAAATAGTAAATAGTAAAAATAGTAAAATAGTAAAAAAAATATGTACACAGACTAACTGAAATGTAAATTCTCGTATATACTCCATCTCTGTACACGAGTCTTACTCTCATAGAGAAGAAATAAATATTAAAAGATATATATTCTAAAAATGTATTATATTTTATATTATTAAAATAAAATAAATAAATTCAATAATTATACCCTTAAACAATTTTCGCTCAATTTAAATATACAAATAAATAATTAATTTTAAGATGTTCCTCCTATAATGTCACACTCTACATTTTTCTAACATCAAACATATATCAATACACACATAAATAAAACTTTATTTTATAACGTATGAAAATCTATACATCAACAAAGTCATAAAAAGTATTTATTCACACAACTTTGTATTGTTTCTAATTTTTAAAATAACTTAAGCATATTAAATTTAATATACGAGGCGCGTTTTTTTAAGTAAGTACCGTTACCAGATATTCCGATGTAGTGCTGCGGTTGCGATGTCGCGCATGCGCAATGGTTTTCTTCATCTATTGACTCACCACATGCAATGTTCGAGACGTTCGCATAGTGTAACCGTTTTGTAGTGAGTGATTGAAATGTTAAGTTAATAGATCATCCCGTCGAATGTGAGATACGATCCGTGATTCATTTTTTGAATGCACGAAACATGAAACCAGCTGACATTCATCGCCAAGTGTGTCCTGTTTTATCCTGATTTGGTGCTAAGTGATTTACATATTTTCCTTCATTTGAAGCGGTTCCCTGATGGTAAACGTTTCGATTAAGATGATGAACTCAAAGATGAAGTACAGGTATGGTTTTCATCTCAGATAGCGTCATTCTACGACGAAAGTATACAAAAATTAATACCTCGTTATGATAAGTTCCTTAATAATGGTGGCGACTATGTTAAGAAGTAGTCTAAGATGTGTAGCGTCTGAAGAAAAGTGTTTTAAAGATGGTGTTGTGTTTCTTTAAAAAAAATCCGGTACTTGCTTAAAAAACGCACCTCGTAATATACCGGTCTGTCTATTCCCTACACGACACCCTTTAAAAGATCAAAATCAAATCTTGGACAGTTACTCTTTAAGACATTGGCACCATCCCGCCGCCCACCCCATCCTCTGCTATAAATGCGCAATATATTGATATCATTCATTCCAAATGTTGCACAGTTGCATTCTTGTAAGGGACAGGGGATACATCTTATGAAAGTTATTAAATCAAAACTACAGCCTATTCTACTCGTGTCAGGATTTCAATATCTTAGAGTTTATTTACATCGTTTAAATTTATAAATTTAATATTAGTGCAATATTATACACCTAAAATTATAAAGACTTATAAGATATTTTTTATTTATTATCTTAGTTTAATAACCACAATTGAGTTTAAAAAACATCTACCGGTTTCGGAAAACAAATTCACAAAAAAAAAAGGTGTTTTCCGAAACCGGTAGATGTTTTTTAAACTCAATTGTGGTTATTAAACTAAGATAATAAATAAAAAATATGAATCTTAACCACCAAGTTAATATTGCTAATTTTAAAAGTACTTATAAGATAAGTTTAGAAATCTGAATTTCTCTGGAAGCGTAGATGTGAATCCTACAGACTACACGATGTTTAAAAACTATATTAACTTATTTAGATTTAGTCAAGAAACTGACTGAAAGAAGCTTTTTCTCTTAAATATCCATGATGCCTTAAGTCGAGAGTTTACAGCAACAATCCTCGAACAATTCAGGACCTACAAGAAAATATTCGCCGTGAAGATGCTGCCATTGAACCAACGCTATGTTCTCGCGTGGTCGCAAATTTAAGAGTCCGATTGCAAGAGCGTCTTGAGAGAAATGGAAGGCATTTAGACGATATTGTTTATAAAACGTAAAATCTGCAACGTTAAACTCAATTTTGTATAAATAAAATATGAGAATAACATTGCAGTTTTTTTTTAAATTTAATATTATACTTGAAAATTTTCCTCTGGACACCCTGGACACTGAATGTGCAGACATGGATTTTTATTTGCAACAGAGTTATTTGACATAATATTTTTCAATAGTATTTGTTCAGTACAGTACAGTACAGTTTTCTACGATATAGGTTAAGTCCTCTTTTCCACAACCATTTACCATCTACTCGGTTTAGTGTTTCAATTATTTCAGGGATTTCAATAGATTACAAACGGTATTAATATGCATATTATAGTCGCAAACAAAAACTAAAAATAATAAAATAAAATATTTTTCTTTCCTATATCTATTGCTTTCATATATTTATGTGTTTTTTTTTAAATTGTGAGCATCTGCTCTGGGTAAATTCTCAAAAAAAATATTTTTATATCAGTAAAGTAATATAAATAAAGAAACAGAGTTACTCTATACGTAACTCTCTTGTATTATTTAATCAATTACATTAAGTATTTTTTATATATTGTACAAACATACATTATATAATATAATACAACAAAAAATTTTATTTTCTTCATCTGCTATCCTATGTTATTTCTGCTATCCTTCCGTATTTTTATAATATACTTCTATAGTCGACGTTTTGTATCCATAAATTATATATAATGCTAAAATAGCCTAGAAAACTATATAGAAGAAAATTAAACCATACATCACAAAATAAATTTTAATACAAAATTATTTTGATTATTATCTAAAAGTTTTCAGGAGAGACGAAAACAAGTTTTTTTAAATTTGAGAATTAATTTTTAGTTAACTAAAAGTAATAAGAAAACTAAATCTAACAGACGTATTATTAATAGAATCGGCGTTAGCTTTGTAGAATTTCATCATAATGATTGAATATAAATGAAACAATGTTATAACTCTACTTGAGTTTATTAGCACTACTCGAGTTTCGAGAGCAACAGTAACTCTCATCGACAGGTGAAGTATTAAACTAACCTCTCAATATTAACCACCCCTCCATCCTCCACCAGTAACTCAGTCCCCTCCACCGCCATCTGTCAGTAGCTAATTACTTGAATGTCTACCACCTTAGACTTATCTCTTATATTTGTGTGTAGTTAGTTTAATACTTTATACCTGTCTATGAGAGTTACACTTTATCTCAAAACTCGAGTAGTGCTAATAAACTCAAGTAGAGTTATAACATTGTTTCATTTACATCCATCCATACATTTAACAGATTCTTTTAAAGTGCATTTTCTCATTTAAACAGATTAAAAGGTTACTAACAGAAGAAAATAACAAAGTAATATCAAGAGATGCGTCATGATTTTAATTTATTAACATCAAACTCACGACATACGTTTTAGACTATTTTCCTATGGTTCTTAGGAAAAGGTTTTTGTGTTATGAATACTACAGTTTATTTTGAACAAATACTAAAGTCAAACCCAAAATTATTGTAAATAGGTTTTAGTCGTAAAAATATACTATGTTTCAATTGACATCATTTTGCGTATTTGAAATAATGTATCAAATTTTATTCACATTTTTATTATACAGCATTAATTTATAAAATTGAATTGTTTATTTATTTAGCTTACCTGAAAGTATGATAAGGCTCAGTTTGTAATTAATATATTTGTAACAAATATATTTTTTATTTTAATTTTTCTAATTTTTTCCTAGTAAAGTAGTAAGAAAAAGTGACACGAAAAATTAAACTTACGTATGATCAGAATTTTAATACAAAAAATGCAAACATGTTGACGTTTGGCCAAAAATAATTCTACTGCTGGTGAAGCGCAGTACGATGCATTGTATATTAGACTAAGAAATAATTATTGCTGGACTTTCTCGTGAAACGGCTGCATTGTTAAATGATTGCGTTTATTACATGTATTAATTTAAATGAAAAAGTCAAGTATTTCGTTTGTATTTCTGCTTATTTACAGCATAATCTATGAAATCTATACTGTGTTAAGTTTTATGGTCTATTTTATTTCTGGATCTATTATCAAAACTAATATATGTGATGATATCAAAAAGTTTGCTGATGAATTTTATGCATAATCTATTAATAAAACTAGTATTATTGATGAAATTAAAATGTTTGGTTATCAGTTTATAGACTATTATACTGTTCATCATTTGAATTGCTGTAAGTACTAGAATTTAAAAGTTTATCAGTGGATTTTATGAGCTATTTATTCCATTGATAAGTCCATAATTAGAACTAGTCTTAAAACTTAACTGCGATTAAAAGTTGTCGATGAGTTTTTTGGATCCACCATTAGAACTAGTATAAGTGATGAGAAAAAAAAGTTTCCGGTGAGGTATGACACTCGCATTAAAATAGCCCTGAAAACTGGATACTAAAAATTCTGAGAACTCACGACTGTGGAGATTTATTTATTTATTTTTATCGTGCTTATCATACCGTTTCTTCAGAAAAGTTGAAAAGGAGGATAAAATGCTATATACTTCTATTCTCTTGATAAAAAAAATATGCCTCATGCATATCTATTTTAGAATTAATATTCATGAGTACTTATCAGAGTGTGTTAAAAAAATTCAACTCACAGCAATTATACTTTGAAAAGTGTACTAGTCCATTTCGACATTTATGTATGAGGGTGTGAAATTCTTACAAAGTCAGCAAGACAAATTCCAGTGTATATTTTTTCTAATTTTTAATACAATTATTTTTTCGTATAGTTTATAAACATTACGCTAAACTTAGCTATTTTTTATTTAAATCAGTCGTTCAAAATCGGCGTCAGTCGCTTTTGCCCGCTGATATATTAGAATATAACATAATAGAATTCATTATTAAGGATAATATATTCTTATAATGAAGTTATAATTATTCAGAACATAGATTTGTGATATTTTAAATACTAATTAAAAGATATACACATAAAATTAATTTTACTAACAAATATTGTTGTTGCTATGGGGATTCGAACCTAAGATTTGAGATTCCGTAAAAATAAAGTACATGGATTTCAAATAATAGATGTATTCATTTGAAAAGTTTAACATGTAGATTAGAAAATTTGTCGTCTATCCACTGTGTTGGTATAGCATAATAGTATAATGTACGTTCCCGGGATTGGAAGAGATCCAGGTTCAAATCCCGCTAGCAACAACAATATTTGTCAATAAACTTTATTTTATATGTTTATCTTTCTAATTAATACATTTAACATTAGAATTCAACTAATAGTCTTCGCTATCTATACATAAATTTAAATGATCACCAGTATGGAAATTAGCTTGTTTATGGGAGATATTGTATTTATTTTGTATTTCAATCCAGATTATACGAATTAACATTCATAATAAAATGTGCATCAATAATTTATTGTCAATTGTCATTTTTTGACATAGTTCTTTGGTATTTTAATATATATTAAATGAATTAACTAGAAAGATATACAGAAAAAAATCTATCTATCGAAAAAATAATTTACTCACATTTAGATTCACCGCAGTATAAAGATGATTGCTTTTAAAAATTGAATAATAGACGTATGAATTGGAAAGATTTTGGAATATAAATTCAAGATTTGTTGAAAATGTATTCGATTACTATAGCAAAATGGTGAATGCGCTTCCCCGCATAGGAAGAAGAAGTCTAGATTCGAATCCTGGTAACAACTTATTTATTTTTTCTATTGATAGTTTTTTTTGTACATCTTTCTATTTAATTTGTAATAAATATATTGTCCTCCGAGTTCCTATCAGTTTTTCACGTTTTAATCTAAATAAAAAAAATGTAGGTAGTCGAAATTGCAACTAGTACATACACTCGTACGCCCAACCAGTACGTACAATCATATATATGTATTATATATTGGCAAAAGTGTAAAATATAATATTGTGATAAATTTTTTTCCTA
Source organism: Eubasilissa regina (assembly GCA_022840565.1). Classification (NCBI taxonomy): domain Eukaryota; kingdom Metazoa; phylum Arthropoda; class Insecta; order Trichoptera; family Phryganeidae; genus Eubasilissa; species Eubasilissa regina. Next base: position 24,852,343 of record JAINEB010000009.1, read on the forward strand.
TGTATTACAAATAAAAAATGCAACCTACACACAATTATAAGTAAAATATATTTACGTGTGTTTGATTGAACTTTTAATGTATTTGAGTACGTGTGAAGTGCCGTGAAAGAAGACGAAGGCACTAAACCAAGCAATGACCTCAATCAACGACTACAACCTCAAATAAAATATAATCTTACTTTAAACTTTAAATACACATTTTTTTCTTAAGAATGCAAATCCAGAATAAATCATTGCTAGATTTAAAAAAAAAGAGCGCCATTCATAATATTATCTTCAAAGACTGCAGACAATTCCGGGCTGTGAAGTCGTCCAGAAAATTGATTAATTATATTTTCATTTTTATTCGATATTTTGAAATCACTGAACGGGTGCCAAAATCGTGATGCTTGTGAAATCAAGCGACATTGAAATACCAATACTATTTCCAACATTCATCCACTCAGGTTAAAGTGTGAAAAAATGACATTGAATTATTTCGTTGAAAGATATTATTTAAAGATCAAATTTATTTTTATACTCGGAACAAATTTTTATTTTAAACTAATTGATTGCCACCGCTTTTCGATTTCTTGTTTATGAGTTAACGTCAAAGTGTTGAATCTATTATTTTATGAAATGTTTTAATGTCTTCAAATAAACATATAGAAGTGGTTAATGTTATACGAGCTGATCCAAGTTTACATACAGATGATTACATTTTATTGATGTTCGGTGTTTAATGAATCGAACTAATATTATATACCTAATTTTAAAATGATAAAATGTATTATTTTTTAAGCAGATTTATAAGGTACGTAAAATGATATAGTCGAATAGCATACAAGAACACTCTTGTCCTAACATAATATCTACTTTTACATTGTTCACTTATATTTATTTTCTTATATGCGCTCATTGATTTCGGAAGCTTCTAAAGGGTTTGTCCTCCAAAATCTGGTTTATCTGATCATACCGAATATTTTGCAAATGTACTATATTTCTGTTACCTTCAACAATCGCCTGATATACTTTTTCTTATAGGTATCATTTTCCCTACACGTTTAACCTTTCCTTTCCGATGATGAAAAACATTGCCTCTAATTATGTGAATATCATCGTAAATATACTAAATACATAGTTCGTATTTTAGGTATTCTACCGTAATATATTTATGTATTGGATAAAGTAATTACAATATATAAGTATTTACCATACGCAACAATAAAAAATGTTTTCTCGAAGAATCTGATGCGGAAAACATGGTGCGCATGGCCCGGCGTCCCGGATGCCGATCGTCACTTTAGTTAGCAACAAAGCGCTGGCCGAGTTAGACATATCTTACGCATATTTACGCTGTGGTTCATGATGACTGTTTTTTCTAAGTTTTAGCACAATAATTATTGATATATATTTTAACTTTTATATATCAACAGTTTTTTTTTAAAGGAGAACACATTCTTATTGTGAAGTTGCAATTTTTCAGAACGTTGGTCCATGCTATTTTTAATCTTCCTATCTGGTTATGTATCAATTTGAAAGTGCTACGTATAAGTTCGAAAATCTGTCGTCAACTTACTGTGTTGGTGTAGCATAATCGGTTAATGCATTTCTCCGAATAGGAAGAGATCCAGGTTCGAATCCCGGTAGCAACACAAATATTTTTTCGATACATTGGTTTTATATGTATGTCTTTCTAATTAATACATTCAATTTGTATTATTAATGTAAGTAATAAATGTAAGATATTCATATATAATATGTCTGTCTTAAAATCGCAAAAGTCTACATGTACACTGAGTTTACAGCACCGGAACGCGCGTTTTTATTTTAGCACTGTAAGGGAAATATCAACCAGTTTGGCGATTCATTCTTCACCCTTCCGTTTGTATAATAGATTCTTACATAACAGAGCGAATTTTCACCACACTCAATTTTCTTTCATTATTATTTTATCAATTCTAGGATTCTCTTCCATACGTAACTATTAATACCTAAAATAAATTGTCGATAGCTAGTTTTGCTTCAGATGACAAACTCCAATTAGCGATAATTAGATGGCGATAATAACAGGGCAACATTCACTTAATTTTCTTTAATGACAATATTTTCAATATCTCTCTCAATATTACATCTTATCACAAAACTTAATTTAAAAACTTATTCGTGTAAGGTGAATATCATTTATATCAAATATCGTAATAAAATAATATGTAATTTTTGTTCATACTTTTTAGTATCTTAATTTTTTCAAGTTAATAAGTAGACTGTCCTGAAATTCTACAAAATATTTGTGTTATGATTTGACAGTAACTCATAAAAATAATATAATAGCATCCGCGTTATTGGAAAATCATAGCATAAATCTTGTCAATACTAAAAGTATTTTTGCGTTTGTAATACATAAATCTGTTCACAATCGTTTAGGCATCGAATATTGTATCCAAAAATAATAAATTTAATGCTTTACAGTTCAATATATTGGTATAATTCCGTTTATCTGTTGAATTTTTTGAGCACACGTCACGAGCATTCCTGACTTTTCAACTATTGAAATCAAAATCTGTGTCGATTTATTTTCAGCCGAAATAATGGAAATACATCACTTCCGACATATATCAAAATCACAATCCCTCGTCAAGGAAGCCATGTATTAATATTAACCGAAGTAAATATTATGCTATAGGCTCATTAACTAAATATATAAAAGTGACAATTAAGTACATAGAAAAAATATTGTAATTACACAGCATACTCAATCGCTACCTGGCCTCTATAAAATAATCCTGTTTTTTTCATTGAAAGATTCAATAATCAAACCAATTCTTCGTGAGGCTCTTCAGAGCACGCATCATAATCCGTTCCATCTCCGCGTGTTATCTCTAATAATAATCCTTCACATTATGTATCTTGTTATTACGAAATTTGGTGAATAATGTGGGTAAGGCGTTTTATTACGGTGTGGGATTTTTGGTAAAAAAAGTTCTCAATAAATCAAATAATGTCAGTGTACCTGGAGTAATATTTAACTTTCATAAGTGATTGTCTTGATGCAACATCTAACTGTAGTTCATAAACAATTCAGGCCCGACACCTCACACGCGCAATTGTAGCCATTTCATTGCCTCATAATAGAATGTTGCATTAATTATTATTTGTCCTTTGGGAACAAATTTTGATGTTATTCCATGGACATCCCGTTGCCGCTGTCAGAACGTAATAATGATAATGCACACGAAAAATATTATAACTAATTATCAATTCTTATATATTATATTTTACAATCTGATCACACATTTGATAGTAAAATATTTTAAAAGGATCAACCTTTTGATATTTGATTTTTATACCAATTACTTTAAAAAACATTTCTTATGTACAAAAATTCATTTTATATGCTTGCTTGCAGGTTTATAAATGCTCTTACACACGAATGTAAACAACGTCTTTTTAATAAATAATTAATTTCTAAATTAGCCATAAGGTATATTTATTGCATGTAAAAACCAACATTTTAAACATGACTTTGAAATTCCCTGTGATTCATGACTAAAATAGTATTCTATGACTAGGAGTAATATAAACATATAACATTTTAATATGCAACAGTGATGGAAATATGAGGAAGAAAAGAAGGCACTTATTTTTTTAGTCTGCTGGACGCTGGTTGGTTCTTTGATTCCTCTCTGCCACGTGTTACAAGCGTCGTGGTGTGTATAGTAACACTCGCAAAAATAATGATTATAAATTAGTGTAGGATTATTAATAATAAGCGGTAGTGGAGTAAAGTGACGGTAGTTAATCTTTAGAAAGTTCAATGCTGCAGTTAATAAATTTTCAATTACTGCGACATCTTCTTTCTTCCTTGTGCTTAGGGATAGGTAATAGGAAAGAAAGCGAAGGATATACGCAGGTTAAAATTTGGTAAATTGCGAATTAAGAGTACATGTAAGGCAACAGATCAAATTCCAAAAACTTATTAAAATTAAATGAATTAATTGCAAAGATTGATTAATATTACTGTATGGCATTGAAACACTTGAAAAATCTACAGGTTAACACTGTCGACTGCTTAAAGTCATTTAAAATATGGCTGCATAGAATACCATCGATATATTTGATCACCGAATCGAATTACTAAAAAGGAGCTAATACGGATTGAGTTAATTTTCACGATCGAGCAGTGAACATTTTGTGATATTGGTTAGGCATTGAGAGGCTCGAAGTACAATACCAACTTCTACACCTTACAAGGGAAGGATCGACGGACATAGGGTAGTTGGTAGGAAATGCGCACCATGGTTGAGGAACATCGCCAAATGTAGGCAAAAATAGCACGCCAGGGTGATCGCCGATATCGAGGAACCAGAATGAAAATTCAACATTTTTTTTAGAGTTCAAGAACAAGCTAATGCATCTCTATATAATTCATTAACATAACATTCTCTACTTTACCCTGGATAGTGACTACAAAGCGATTCAGTAACATGAATGCGGTTTGGGAAAGTATACGCATTTCAGGTAAGAATCGTTTTATGAAAAGAAAATTCAGAAAACAGCATTGTAAAAATAACCTTGTGATCTGGTTTTAAAATAAAGTACTCGATAAACGATCCGGATTTTTTGCGACGCAATTTGAGAAAAACAACGTCGGGTATATAGAAAAGTGTGTCAGATAAAAATAAACGCTATCAACGTCGGAATGCGTTAACACTAATAAATACAAGCATCTTATTTTTGAAGTCAGGTAATAATTAATATCTACTGCGTGCCTCATTGGATTCTATATTTTTTTATAACTTATACGTTTGATTTACAAATTTCTTTATAAATATATGAAAATACATTAATTATTCAAAAGTTATGAGTTTTAAAATTGGATATTATTTTTTTGTAAAACACTATTTTTAATGATACTAAATTCACCTTTTATCGGTTAAGTTGTGATTCTTCAGAACATATCGTCTCTTAAAAATTTTCAGGTCTTCGTGTGTACACGACCTCACTAACAGACGCTTCCAGAATCCACTATCAAAGCCATATAGTATCTTACTTTTGACAAAGTATTGCAAGCCAATGTTTGTAGCATCAACAGCTCTGATGATGCACCCTGAAATACACATTGCAGAATAACCCAGAAAACTTTACACAAGAAATATCGTCCCTTGATAATTAAATAAAAGTAAATAAATACACCAATGAAAAAATTTAACCGATAAATCGTTATTTCTTCAACCTGTCTACTGTCGGTAGTTTGCTCTGTCTAATTGAGCTATGTTAGCCATGGCAATATTTGTTAAATTACATGTTTTCTTACATGAATCATATTAATGTAACAATAATGCACTATTTTTTTAGTAAAAAATTTTTTTTTTTTAAATGTTTATCTGATTTAACTTTTTTGCTATACCAATTTGTTAGATGATGGAAGAACTTTTAGTCTATTTTTAGCCGAAATATATTAATAACTTTTCTTCTTATTTTCAGTGAAAGCAGTGGAACGAGGTTCTTCAGATAAGATCATCCCTTGATTATTCCACCAGAGTACATATAACAGTAATTTAAAAAATACAAAGCACATTAAATCTTTTTTAACAAAAAATAGAGTTACCTGTTATCAGCAACGTAAGAAAATTGTATTACAATATTTGTTAAAAATGTTTTGTATATTAGAATGACATTAACAGACACATAAACAGAAGCCACTTCCGCTGTAGTATTTTATTGTATACAAGATTAAACTATTTTTTAAAATATTTTATTTAGTTATTTAATCTATTTTAAATCCGGAGAACGCTTTGAAACAGGCTGTTGTGCGTGTAATTTATTTGTTTCGAGTTCGGTATATCATAAGAAGTTTGAAGATATTTACATTTATTCCGTACTTTATGTGCAAAATTTTCTAGACTATTCTTTCTCATTTTAATATTCATAATAATATTAAATGTTGCTGATAATCTATAATTGAATACTTGATAATATCTGAAAACTTCACAATGACACGGACTACCTAATTATATGCGGGAGATTTACTTATTATTATTTTGACCACATAGAACACGTCCTACGCTGTCAATGGATCATCTGTCAATTAAGACTATTAATTTTTATATGATTTTCAAAAGTGATCTTATAGTATATGTGAACCGATAAGTGTTCAATTATTGCTTACTTCTAGTACTCGCAAGTGGCAGCGAATAAGGACCCACAACAACAGAGAGGTCCATAAATGTAACGCAAAGTGGCAGGGAAAAATGTATGTTGGGCATAACATAAGATACAGGAGAAGAAACGTATGAATAAGAGAACACACAAAAGAAATTGGCAATATATTCAAGCTTTATCATAATCAAATAAAATTAATTAACTAGAAAGATATACAGAAAAATCTATTTACCGAAAAATATTTAGTTGCTGCCGGGATTCGAACCTCGACCTCTTTCTATCTGATAAGCGCGTTCACCATTTCGTTATAGCAATCGAATACATTTTCGACATATTTTAATCTTTCCAATTGGTACATTTATTATTCCATTTTAAAGCAATCAACTTTATATTGCGTTGAATCTCAAATACCGTCGAATACAATACGACGCCAGAAATGAATAATTAATCCATTTTTTACAAATTTGGATAAACTTTTATATTACTTATGTATTATTAAGAAACGAACACAACACAAAAAAATCGTGTTATTTTTAAAAATATATCACAATCATTGGACAAAATGCAGCCTGATACCCAAAGGGAATCAACAGGCTGATAAGGCGCCCCAAAACTAGTTAGACTGACGAAATCATCAAATTCTGCGGAAATTCATAGCAGAGAATAACAATACACAGAGATGTCTGGGATACTTTTGGGGGGCGTTCATCGAGTAGTAAATAGAAAACGCCTGATAATTATGCACACACATGCATCTTGAAGTGACGAGAGTTGTCAAAGTGAAAAGTGTAACTTCTTACCTTCTCTGCTTACTTCGGCAGATAATGTAATAAAATATCAAAGTTATCTATTTGAAAATTAAAATATCAAGATTATCTATTTCATTATTACAGTGCACGCATTTCTACCTACATTATATCGAATTGCTTTGGAAATAGAAATAAATTTTTACGTCATATGGTGGGATTTTGTTGATGTTGGATGCGTGTTGGTAGGTTATTCTAACAAACATTTCTAGTAAAATTAACTTTTAAAAAATGTGTAAAATGTGTGTTTAAAAAATGTTTAATAAACATGATTCATTTCGTCATAATTCTGTTTAGATAAAATAAGTTAAGATAAGCTATTCACATATATTTTTTTTTTATCAGATGAGAAAATAATTACTATTAAGAACTTGAATGGATTTTTTTTAGTGATATGCAGTACATATCACTTCTTATAGGTTCAATCTTGTTCTAGCTATTTTGATATATTTTTGCCTATTTTAAAGTAGCTTGTATTTTGTGTCATTTTATTAAAATAAATTATTTATAAATATACGATAAAGTAAATGATTACTATGTTGAAAACGTATAATAAAAGTTTAAACGTAGATTATTTTGGGTATTTTATATTTGTGTTTTGAATTTAGGTAGGAATATTATACAACGTTGCTTCCGATTAAATCCATATTTGAATTGGATTTCTATTTGTGACCAATTTCCAATTTGTGTTAAGTATGTTGTGTAGTTTCAGAGCTGAAAACATATATATTAGAAGCAGTGATAGAATGTCGTTGTTGCTCTCGGTACTGCAGTAGTCTAAATTAATGTAAAACATATTTTAAAGACTCTGTGCACAAGACGTCGATAATTTATTAGACATGTAAACATTTCATCGCACTACAACGAATGCCTGTCTGAGTATAAAAACTGTTGTACGCTGTTGCTTCGATGAGTTTTATTGCCTGTTGCTAAAATAATACATCTGAAATGGTACTTCACGACAGTGAGAGTCGTTTGGCGAGTGTTTTGGAAAAAAGGACAGACATAAAATTATTATTATCGTCGTTGAGAATCGTTTGCATACTTGTAGGTCGTTAGAGCTTTCAAAATAATGCAATGACATGAATAGCTAGAAGCAGATTTCACCCTTAAAAAATAAGACGTAAAAATTGTATTAATTCGATTACAAGAAAATATAAACCAACATGTGTTCTAATATGGTAAGGATTACTAACTAGACCATTTATATTTTTCCACTAAAACGATACACAAACGTGAATCTAAAATAACATTATTTTAATTTATTATTTATAATTGTACGCTGCATATATAAGGCAAAAATAGACTACACAAATATAAAGAAAAATTTAAATCTGTAAGCGATGTTTATAACTAAAATACAAGATCTTTAAAAAATCATTCTGTCAAGTCACAAATTTACCAAGTATAATTTTGTATAAATATAAAATACATATAACGTTCATAGAACATTTTAAAAAAAAAACTAAAATGTATTAGAGCCCCTAAATTGACTGAAGGGTAATGGAAAAAATATATATTAATCATTACAATTTGAAAATAAGAGAACGAACTGTATTATTAGTGTAACAAAAATGGTGGAGTTAATAAACAATAAATCCGGCTGTATCTAAATAAAACAAAAATATACAACATATATATTTGCATACCAATATTAACCACATGTTTTGTAAAAATAAGATATATTACATATAATCATCTAACCTTATAGATAATACATTCTAAATTAAAGCACTCAAAAAAAAAGTCATTAAAAATCAAAACAGTCTAATCTATCTAAAATACGCGGCGAACAATTTTCCAGATGAACACTTGTGATGGAACAATAGTTCTAGTGTAGGGTTCTATTCTCTTTGTCTACCCCTGTGGAGATACAACTTAATGGTAAGTAAGAAGGTAAGTAAATAAAAAATTAGCACATTATTTATGTGAATTATTTTTTTTAATTAAGTATTAAAGAAATGCGAAAATAAACAAACATATAAATTTGTTAGCTATGGCACTCGAGACATCAGTACCTCAGACTGCTCTATACTTGACACCTACATTGGTCCATTATTATAAAAATGGTCTAAGTCAAAAAATGAGTCATGAAAAATGAGTTTATTAATTATTTCGCGTCACATTGTTTTAAATTAATATTATATATTGCAAATTATAACAATTGTGAAAAATTTGAAGCGTTATTTATATTCAGTGTTTCGTTACGATGTTCAACGGTATTCCGCTAGTGATTATTTTAATAATACAGTAAGTCATTACAACCTTAAAAAATTGTATTTCCTTATAAGCTACATGAAAAATGTATATGTCGATATAAATTATAAATCTAGTAGACTAAATAAATTTTGAAATATTTTGTTGTGTAATATAAAAATATTTTTTAATAAATTCAAACGCAAACCTTTAAATATCTCAAAACAAAAGAAACATGACTTTACTTTCATAATAATGGGGGTGTGGGGCATGTGATCTTGTCATTTTATTTTTCAACTTTCTCATATTTCTCAAGGATTTTCTCTCGGAATCCGCGTGTCTTCGAGTCTTCAGGATAGTTCGATAGGATCTTCGTGACATGAGCTATATTTTTTAATTGCGGTGCGTTAAAAATTACAATTATTACAAAACTCCTTAACAAACTGTGCATTTGATCAACAATAATTTTGTTCTCACTGAAGATACCATATTTAGCTATCATCCATTTGTAAGTTAATTTACTGTACAAGCTATTATTTATCATCATTCTTTTACTATACACTACTTAATGAAGGTTTCCTTAAGTGTCTTTACTTTTTTTTTGTCTATTGTACGTATTTGCAAAGATGTTAATGATTTCCAGACCAGCGAGTTTTAGGGGTTTTAACTCCTCTTACATACCATTGGATGACTTGCTCCATATCATTTTATTGTTTGGCGTATTCTATTATATACACTCTTATCCACATTTTTTTCCGTTTCTTCATGTAATGCCCAACTTGCCATGTCTTTTTGAGTAAAAATTTATTTTTGTTATAATTCATTATTCTTATTTATTTATAAACTGTTTATTATCAGTTGATTTATGATCAGTTGAATTATAATTGAAAAAATAATTATATATATTTACCTGGCGTCTCTTCTAGGTTAGATCGCGTTTTTTGTAAATAGTGGGTTTCCTCGGAAAAACAGCACGGTGACACGTGCAATTGTCAAGGCATTTCCTCAAGAAATTATGGTACAACCGTACTTTTTCGTAGGAAATATATATCGTTCCAGTAGAACTCAAGTTGTTAGTAAATAATGTGAGATCGATTGGTGAATAATTACTTCCATAACCTGATTTTGTGACGTGTATTTTGTTAGCTTACTCCATATCAATACTTAGGAGAGAGGCGTACAAAAATATGTTAAGCACTAAATATTGTAGGGTGATCCAGCAAGCGTGATAGAACTTAAAAAATTGAAATATATTTTAAAAAAACAAGAATGATATCTATGATTTTTTATTAATTTGAAAGATCATTTGGTGCCATTAACAATGGAATATAATTACATTCAAACTCTTTGTAAATACATTATTTAGATCCAATTTTAACTACTCTTTTACATAAATCTGCTACTATTTCACCAATAACACGAGTTATGTCATTTTTTAATTGTTGTTAGTTTATTAAAATAAACAAGTGACTATATATTCCTACATAAAATATTCTAACGGAATTATATCACATGATCTAGGCGGCTAATTGGAAGGTCCATTTCTGAAAATGATTGAATAATTGAATGTTGTTTTAAATAAATCGAAAGCCTCGGTTTTTGATAACAATTTTTAATAACTTGTAAATGTTGTTCCAACGAGAAACACTTCACGATAAAATGGTAGACTATACTGAATAAAAATAAAAATGATAGCTATCAAAATTTTAATGAACATGGCTACTATTCTTATTTGAAATCACATTTATTGGATAACCCTGTATTTAACTATGTTCTAAAATTGCAACTTCATGAAGAAAAAGTGTTTTCATTATAATAATATATACATTTTATCTAACAGTACCCACTGATATCATAAGTTTAGTTCGAAAAATAGGCTAATGGCTTTATATAAATACATTACAGCATTACGCGCTCTGACTAATAGGTTCGTACTAAAATAGTATTTTTATTATTAATGTAGACACCATTGAAAATATATTTTTTAAATGTATAAAAATATATGTTATGGTAATCAGGTGAATAATATTTATATTTTTTATTTATTATCTTTGTTTTATTAACCACTGAATTGAGATTAAATATACAAATTAAATAATTTGGAATCGTTGGAGATGAATAAAGTATGTAAAACTAATCAAAAAATTATGAACAACCAACTAAATTTAACTATGAGTCCCATTCTAAATTTTTTTCCTAAAAATTATTCGACTAAATTTGTATTAAGCAACAATATGGGTTCTAAATTTATTTTTTAAATAATTGTTTTTTTAAAAATAGATTCTGGTGAAGAAACTGATACATGCTTTTAGTTAGTTATGACATCCTGAAGAAGAAAATGGTATTTTTCGAAACCGGTAGATGTATTTAAACTCAATTCAGTGGTTAGTAAAACATGAATATAATATGAATAACAATATGAATTTTAACCACAAAGTTAATATTGCTAATTTTAAAAGTAATAATATTTATATCCAGCGAAGCAGTAATTTTTATGTTCCTTTTATAAACTTACTTACATAGATACTTGCGTTGATGCCGCACATTGTCAAACCTAGAGTTTCACAACGTATTTTACGTATTTGACAAAAGCTTTACCCTCGCAAGAAGAATATAACCGGAGTTCATACCCTTTCGTACACCATAGTACGGCCATCAAATGAAAAGTTCAAAGGAGTTGAAAAGCGCCTCATTTATAACTGTCAATGTATTAAAGAGCATAAATCTCTACCTAGGATCGTTCCTGCATGTAAAACTTATCGTGTGATGCCGGCTTTATGAAGCTGCCTGCGTACTTGTTATACTCGTATAAGGGCACTTCATAACTTCTACATGATTCATCGGTGAATATAGTTTAAATCTAAATATTTATCAGATATACAGGGTGCGACAGACCTAGTCTACAATATTTTATGGGTGGATACTTGACTATATTACGAGTGGAAAATGTTTAAAGAATATGTGCTAATTCTGCACTGTTACGGAAAATATTATTGTATGAAATTTTTGCAAAATCGTGTTAAGCTTCAAGTTTACGTACTTCGAAATAAATATTTGCGAAATCGTTCAATTATTAATCTATACCTTTGCTTCAGGCCCTAAATCATCTAACGAAAAATAGTCTAGCCATTCGAAATTCGATAACCTTTTTTTTATGTATTCAATATATAATTTGGATTCAATAAAATTTTTCAATTAATCGATGTATTCGCATTATTACGATTTTCTTGAAATGCTTATATCTCTAACATGGTTGAGATTAAGCACATATCCCATGAACATTTTCTACTTGTAATTTAGCCAGGTATCCACCCATAAGATATTGTGGACAAGGTCTGTTACACGCTGTATAAAAAATAAAAAATATAAACATGCATTATTATAATAATAAACAAAAGTGATAAAAACGCATAGTCAAAAGATGATTTTGAAATAATATGCTCGCTTGGTATTATTAATAATTAACTGATATTTTATAATTTTTGCATATTAATAATATAATATCGGTCGTTATTTATGAAAAATTATTAATTATAATTATATTCTTATTTAAAACGTCAACGAAAATGCAGTAGAAAAATAATTTATTTTGTCTGAAGCGATAACCGTACTCTTTCACGTTTTATGTTACCATGAGATATGAATGCTGTCAATGTATGTTTGATTTATGTTACTACGGGAGACACGGACGCATGGACATGAGGAAATTGTAGAATATATGTGTTTACACAAGGGGTGGGGAAACAGGATGTGGGAAGGGTGATAGGAATTTTGTATAAAGGCTCAAGGACCAACCAGGAAGCACGACTTACCTGAAATTTCTCTGCTGTAGTTACAGGTCTCCTGAACTTCAGGAACGATTTCGCCAATTCACAAGAAGTACTCTGAACACAATAGTAGTTTCGGCATACGCTGCGAGAAAACCGAAACACACAATAGCTACAGTAACTGTAAAATTAGATCAATGTAACGAGCACGTAACAGAACTTTGACACTTCAAAAGTCATAAATAACACACAGAAAGGTAAGAGTAAAGAAAGGAGGGGGGAGACAAATAGGTATAGTAAACCTAATGGAGCATCCACACGCGCAAGGCTAGCGGCGATATGGTCTTGTCATAAATACCGAACAATATTGTATGTATTAATTATACAATTATATTAGATATTAGACCAGCGTTTTACACAAATAATAGTATAGGAAATTTACTCATAAATTCTAAGGACAAGGATGATAAATTTAACAATTCTGGCGTCTATAAACTTAGTTGTAAGGATTGTGCTGCATTTTATGTTGGTAAAACGGGTAGAAATTTTAGGAGCATTTGAGATGTTTGAACAATAGTGGGTTTTCAGAATTTGCTAATCATTTGATAGAAAATAGTCATGGTTTTGATAAAAAATTGGGATTGTCAATTTTGCATATAAATGTAGGTCACAAATTAAATAATTTGGAATCGTTTGAGATAAATAAAGCATGTAAAAGTAATCAGGAAATTCTAAACAGCCAACTAAATTTAACTACGAGTCCTATTCTAAAATTTTTTCCTAAAAATTATTCGACTAAATTTGTATTGAGCAGCAATTTGAGTTAGGTACTAAATTTACTTTTTAAATAATTGTTGTTTTTTTTTTTTTAAAAAATTTTTAAAAAAAATTTGAAAATAGATTCTGGATAAATAGAAAAACAATGCTATATTTTTAGTTAGTTTTGACATATCCTGAAGAAGGAAAAGGTGTTTTCCGAAACCGGTAGATGTTTTTTAAACTCAATTGTGGTTATTAAACTAAGATAATATATAAAAAAAAAAAATAATAATTGTACAATTATTCATTCATTTTATTAATTAATTTAGATCGCATTTATCTTTGTTGTGTAATACATTATCACTAATTATTACATTTTTAAAAAGCTGTCACTACATTTCAGTAACCAGACTGGGTGTGATGTACGATAATGAAAACTTTTTAATTATATATTGTACTGAACCCGATAATGATGTATCTTTCATTTTTACTAAGCAAACACGCTGGATATTTTAGTACCATAATTTAAAAATTCAAGTGAATCCTATCTATTTTAAAAATCCAAGTAATAATTATAAAAGCATGTTCTTATTGGTGTTTTTAGTTAACACAATTAATATATTTAATTTTATTAACAGTAATCAATTTTGTAAAATAAACTCAACAAATTAAATATTAATTTAATTTAATTTTTATTAAAATTATAACAGAACTATCTTCTAAAATTGCATCTTCACAACAAAAACGCGTTTTCATTTAAATAAAAAAATACACGTATTGCACAATAAAATTTACTTTTTTTTTAAATTTATTTTTTAAGTGAATATCTGGATAGTTACAAAAAATTACATCTACTTTTAAAGTACTACTATTTGTGAAGTACAATAAAATATTTACGTTTTGTTATTATTAACATGAATTGCACGGAAATCAATAAGTTGAAGAAATCGGTCTCAATATATTCGACTACTGTGTATTGAACGTGTACGTTCTGAAGCCAATACAGTTTTGTATGCGGAGCAGATCCATTTACGATTGATAACACTCATTAATACTACAAGCTCGGGTTTTTAAAATTTCAGTGTTTTTTTATTTCAACGTCTTAAAAATCTGAACACGTCCAATACAATGGAGGAGACATTACTATTCTTAATAATACCCGCGAGAAATACACGTCAAATAAGAGATAGGAATAAGTTTCATTATGTAATAAGTATATTTATTTATCATTAAGGAGAACACATTCTTATTGTGAAGTTGTAATTATTCAGAACGTAGGTCTGTGATATTTAAAAAAATATAAATTAAATGTATTAATTAGAAAGATATACATATGTAATCAATTTTATCGAAAAATATATTGTTGTTGCTACAAGGATTCGAACCTGTATCTCTTTCCAATCCGGGGAAGGTGCATTATCCAACTATTCTATAGCAAACAGTACTTTTGTCGATACATTTTTGAACCTATATGTTACATTTTTCAAATTAATACATCTACCGTTTCATTTTTCAAATAATTAACATTTCGTTTTAGGTCCAAACTAATAATGTTACATTCAGTAATTTTAAAAATAACCATAATTTTTTGGACCAGATAAAGCCCACGAAGAAGAATAAGAAACATTTTTGTATTTTTTTTGTGTGCGCATAAAAAAATATTATAACCCATATATATTATAGCTATGTATTTTTTTCTTCATCTGCCATCTTCTATCAAAAATTGGCGAACTAGTTGCGGTATGTTCATTTATATTTGCAAGATGTATAACGTCTCTAGCATTTTGAATTTTCAGCTACTTTCAGAGTTTATGCAGCCAAGATAATATATTTTTACCTACGCTGCCTTCTATCTTCCCCTGCATAATGAACTATAAGAAATCATATTTTTCATTGCTGAGAATGCGTCCGAAGTATGCAGCATTCCTTCATTTGATAGTTGTTATTGGTATGCATCTTAGTACCTCTTCATTGGATATTTTATCAATCCAGGAGATCTCTAACATATGTTCGTCGAGTTACATCTCATACGCCTCTAACCTTTTAATAGCCGTAAATGTTAATGTGAAATAATACTACGTACTTACGTTCTTACTTGGAAAGATCTGATCTTAATATTATCTTTATTTTTATTCAACAATTTCATTATAGTTTAATTCGACATTAATAACAGTCACTCAGGGACCTGTTAATAATATCAGTTTCATTAGAATAATAACACCTCAGACCATTCGAGAACAAAAAAAAAATTATTATTCTAAAAAAATATTCTGTTATCGATTATTCTAATTATTAATTGACTACTAAAAAATGGTTTTCTTAAAAAAACAATATATAATATGATGAAATCATTCGAGAATTAATATTTTTTATAACCTTAATATTTAAAAATCTATCTAAAATATAATTTACTTTGACTCGACAACGACAATGACACCTAATCTTGTTTACTTTAAGTCTCTACAGGTGAATAGAAATAAGGAAATTATTTGTTATTTTTTAAACATTTTTTAAACAAAATTAGTATTTTTTTGATTTGTTACATTACTGATAGGAACGAGTATGAGATATGTTTTCTAAATTATTCCAAATTTTTCGAGTATATTAATAAATAAATACTTATACTTTTATTAAATAACTTCCTCTAAAATATTTATTTCATTAGTGTGCTGTAGGTAAATCTAAATAATATTTATTTATTATAATACAGTTAAACAGCTGAAAAATGTACTAATTTATTTTTAATTGATTTTAATTAGGAAGCATTTTCTAAAATTATGTTTATTAAAAAAAGTGCTTCGCATTTACTTGTAGCTAGTTCTTAATAAAAAAAATATATCATTTACGTCTTACAATAAAATGGTGTCGAGTAAATGCTTCCCGTTTCCATGAGGTGTCATCACATTACTAGCGTCGACCGTGTTTAATAAATCAAGGTGAGTTACGTGCCGAGTGTCGGAGCGCTCACTTCAAGGTCACCCTGTAGCTGTCAGAACTTGGATACAGGAAGCTTGTTTCTGTCAAACGTCAGAAATTAATTTGTTTAAGAGGAAATATTTGCAGTTTTTATTATAAAATACAGTACTTATATAATATCCTCATAAATTTTGTCATTGGGTAAAAGTGTTTTTTGTACATGATATTTATTAGAATACATTAGATTGGTAGGAAAATACTTACGGTTTATAACCTTCAAATTCAAATTTATTTTTTCTCAGCTTATAATTTATTATTCGAAATAAGCTGCATTAAGTCGGCCATACACGCAGCAGTAGACCTGCCAGGTATACATGACAGTTCAGGTAAACATGACAAGTTAACCGAAGCTCAACTTTGACCGTACACGTAGCGGCCAATTTGTGACAATCTTTCAGTCAACCATGGCATCGA
The DNA here is from genome assembly GCA_022840565.1 of Eubasilissa regina. Classification (NCBI taxonomy): domain Eukaryota; kingdom Metazoa; phylum Arthropoda; class Insecta; order Trichoptera; family Phryganeidae; genus Eubasilissa; species Eubasilissa regina. The sequence goes on from JAINEB010000009.1 coordinate 24,869,405, forward strand.
TACAGCGCAATTACGATGATGCAGTAGCTCTAGTATGTCTTCTCGTCATCCTACAAAAGAAATAAAGAAAACCACGACGAAACTGATATTAATAATGGTTGTTAAAAATAAGTCAATACAGTCATGGCAATTTGATAAAGGAATTAAATGTAGAGCTTCAATATTACTGTTATTATTTAAGAATGGATGGTTCAGATTTAAACAATTCAATACAATATCCCACAATTACGTTACGCTTGCGAGACTCAATTCTTTCGAACTACGCAACGCAACTTTTCCCTGGATTTTAACTGAAACCTGCACCCTAGAGTAACACACACGCTCAGGTTTGCCTGAAGTTAGCACTTACCCACAGGTAAAAAATATGATTTTTCATTGTTGTCAGGTCGCTTGTATAGGTTGGGATACCCGCCAGTTTTGTCACATATACGCTCTGGTTTACCTATACAGGCGACCTGAAAAGGTATACCTGTCAGGTATAACGTTGCGTGTATGGCCGGCCTTATAATTCGTATACGTTTGTCAATGAAATACTAGTTGTACTAGTTGAAATTCCGGAGTTCTGGAGTTAATAAAATCCCAACATGCACTTTCAGCAGCAGCTTGGTTATTGAAGACTTATAAGAAGCTGTCGAAATGGTTGTATAAGTGGAAATCTATTGACAAGATGTCTAGGTAGTATAATCGTTGAAGCACTGATTTATAGCTCAACAAGCGCGAACAGTGTGGAACGAACTTTTGGTTTTCGGCGTTCTTTTATTAGGGTTTTTGATTTAACTATTTATTTTAAATAATCCAGAGCTTTTGTATGTTTAACATATACGTTTTATTTAAGCTCTCTAATTAGTATGCATGGTTCTGGTTCAACTATTGCCTTCAGTAAGTTATTATTGAAGGAGGCCACAACTGTCTTCATCTTTAAGGTTCATATCTCCAGCACGGTTTTTTGGAACCACCCCTGCATCTGCACATTCCTTAAATAAATCATCATTTAGTTTACAAGCGGTTCTATTACATTATAATCCATTTTAAACTCATTCTAATATTGGTCTGATTAATTTATTTTCTATCTTTAATTTTAATAAATTTATAACAAAACCGTTGAAGTGGATTTCATCAAAATACAGATCAAAAAATGCAGTATAAAATATTGATACGATCAACATAAACACAGTAAAATGACACTATAATTGAGAAAAATAGCGTTGAATTAATAATTCATAAAATGAAAATCGGAATTATTTTTCTAACAACCAAATAAAAAAGAGTTATTCTAAAGAAACCGTATTTAAGTAAACTTGATAAATTTTATAAAACTATTAGAGCTTATCATTCTCAAGAAGGTTCCCATATTACCATCACGAACTCTGTATTTTATGAAGATATCTATCATTTGCTTAACCCAAAATACGCACGACTGAATATAAATTGAATTAAACAATAAATAATAGCTATTTTTCTGCCCAACTCTTAATGTCACGGTAACCATTCTCGCTATATCTTCCTGTCTTACTGCCTCTGTGGCGATAATTTAATAAGCCTTTATTTTTGTTTTTGTATCAAGATGTGAATGGTTATAAAATAATAGTATTGTACTTTTAAAATTAGCAATAGTATTGTTTTAATCAACAAATAAATAATTAAATAGCTTGCTTGTAAATTAAATATAGTATTAATACTTGTACTTCCTAGCGTATTGAATACTTGAAGGATTTTTATATTGATGCAAGCTTTAAATGAATGTTGTTTTAAAAATAAGCGCCGGTTTATCGGCACTGAAAATGAAAAAAAATGCATTTATTTTTTATCAAACGTGATATTTGACGAGTAAATACTATTTGCATGCACTGCTTCGATCTTTTTGGAAGAACTGCGGTAAAAGGAAGGTGACTTCCTCGCGGTGGGTATACGTGCACTGGATATTTTAAAAGTATCTTCGATTTTTTTACATAAGCTAAACGCAGAATCCACATTCTAGATAAGAAAAAATCAATCCAGAAGTTTCGGGACCATATGTCTACTAATCTTGGGATTTATAAATATTATGAACCGGAACAGAATCCCGGGATCCCGGGATTGAATTCTTTACTTCACCCTGATAAGCTAGCAGGAAATTAAATTTAATTCATCAATACGTATGCGTAACATTAATGTCTGACACATAGCGCGTTTTCACCATTAGAAAGCCGTATGGGATGAGAACCGCAAACGGACTATCACAATAAGTCCTTCCGAGTACCCTATTATTATCATGCATTTATATCTTATGTCATAGGCTTACCTGCAACAGACGTGAGATATGTACAATTTTATTAAACGTCTTAAAAGTGATAAATAATATTCTTTCTGATTATATTTATTGTTTTCAGTTTTGATCGGAAATAGTCATCTTTTATTTTAAATTTTATTGAATTTATTTATTTTTAACATTACACATAGTATAATATATTACAGTTTAATCATAGTATGAAATTTTAATTTTCATAACTAAACTTTGTACTATACTGCACCTCTTAAAACTATAGTTGTGTATACTATAAAGTAACCGCCATGTCAATTAATGATATTATAGTACGATATATTTCAAATTCTTTTAATGGTAGTTTTATTAAGATGTACCATTTTTAAATCAGAAATATTGCATTGTTTAAAAGTGGGGCATTATTATTATTATTATATTACCGTACTGTAAAAAAAGATATAGAAAATAAACAATAAAAAAATATGTGTAGTTTGCGATGACATGGGTGACAGAGGTAATTAAAATTCATACAAACAAACATAAAATAAATCATAGAACTAATATTAAACACTTAGAGATCATGCGCAAGTTAATTAATGGGTGTTAAAGAAGTGAAAAATTTTTGTCCGGATATTAGAATAAATATAATAATTTGTAGCATTCTATTCTATCTGCGCGTTTATAAACAACAATATCAAAACGTAATAATATATATATATTAATATATTACACATTAAATTTTCTAATAATAAATGGATAAAACTCATGAAACTTTTCAGACGTATTGAGGAAAAACCCATGAAAATTATGTCACCTCAACGGTCAGCCAATGTCATTTGCTGTTTCTATGGCCGTTGAATGACGTCTCTGCCGTATCTAACAGATATTTTTCAAGCAGTATTATAAGCCATCTAATTTCATAACATTTATATTTAAAATTATTAACTTGTGTTATGTTTATTTCATATTTTGTGGTTTAGCTTTTGGAATACATTAATTTATTATTTTCTTAAAAATAATCTGCGAAATACATTTCACGGGAATTAATTACTATACTTTATGTATTAGATAAGCCATCATGTGATCACTGAGCAAGTGTTTTACAGTTTATTATTTGAATATACTATAATTTAAATTATCTTAAATAAACATTGCCATAATAAAAAGTTCAATACATTATTTTATGCAAATAGCATATGTATTATACATGTACTACATAAAAAAAAATAGATTGAATAAAACCCATTTCTCTTCATTGATCGATGAAAAACATTCCGCTGGTAGACATGTGGTGCTGGAGATACATAGGTGTAAAATACATTTTTGAATTTTTGTATCTAATGAAGTTTATTTAGATGAGTTGAATGCCATTTATTTCATATAAATCGGAGGTCAAATATCGAAGTTATAGGCGATGAAACGTTTTACCGTTACGATTGCAGTCATTCCGTCTGATGAATATGAATGAATGATAGTATACGATCATAAGTGATAAGCGCGTACTGCCATGTAGCAATCTACCGTAGGTACAGTGTGAATTTTGTAGCCCGATTGGTGGAGGTGTAGTGTCATTTCGGTGACATAATTTAATTTTGTTGATTTTTGATGATACACAATAAATAAAACAAATACATTTACTTAGCTCTGAACTGCCAGCCTGAAAATACATATTTCACGATCATTTTAGAGCGACTTTTCACCGATAATTCATCTCCTGAAGATGAGTAATGAGATTTACATAATAAACGGGTTAACCAAGAATCTTTCTTTTTGATAATATATATATTTTTTAAATAAAGATGCGTATACGGAATATATGTTACATTAATATTCTTACTATTTTAAAACTAAGCTAAACGGTATGTTATGAAAATAGGAGTAACTTTTTGGTCTCCTGGAGAGAGGTGCGAATCCTGAACCAGTAGATTACTAGGTCAGCGTCCGAACCACTATATCAACAAGCTACCTATACATAAAATAAATTTGTAAAACCACTAATACATAATGACATTTGAAGACATCATCGAAAGTGTTAAATCTTAAAATATCTAATTGCGTGATACTATTCCTTCTCTGATTACCCTCAATTCGATGGGATAGTATCATACTTATGAATGGGTAAGAATATGCTGATAACCACAGACCACTAAATGAATAGACATGAAATAAAGTCTTCATATATGAAAGGGGTTCGGAGTATTAGTTGCGGGACGAGGAGCATTCTACACACATTCTTGGTGGAAACATACATACTATAGTTTATGACACATTTATGCAACAATAAAAGTATTTTACTCTTCGAAAGTTAAATCTTTGTATAAACAAGACGTATTTTTTAAATTAATGCACATTATATTCTCAGCGTTTAAATTTTCGTTCCAATCGAGTCATATTTAAAAAAAAAGTTGCGGAGCTATTTGATTACGTAAGTGGTACCAAAATATAAATGTTGGGACAAGAAATTTACGTTAGTTCACATGTATATATGTGATGGTCTATGCTGACAACAATATGTTATTAACCGCGCACTTACAATATCATCTTCTTTTTTTATATTAAAGAACTGAGTTACTATAGGTACAGTGGACACCATACATAAATTATCTGTAAGTATTCGGATTGGTACCGGATTTTCCATGCTTATTATATGGTAAATTTAATTTTCCTGACCCTTCCTCTAAGCTTTCTTCCTTTAGATGCTGTCAAGAATGTGTCATATCCAATAGGTCCTATTTTCTTTGGTATTTATTATGGACCACTTTTCTCTCCTCTCTCCTTTCCTCTGAACCTACTCATTTGTAATATTCTCAGTTCAGCTTATTATTTTCATTAACTCTATTATATCTTAAAAATGTGTATAGGTATATCCACAAAATAATTCTATCTATCTCTAATTTTTTTAACCTTTGCAATAATTCGTTTGAAGAAATAACATGAGCGTAAAATAAAATTCAAGAAAATGAGAAATTTGGCAATGTGTTATCAAATAATATTTTCAATGTTGGCACTTAGCCGATCGGGAAATTCCAGTTCTGAAGTATTTACATTCGACGCCCATTTCAACAAACAATAATATTGTAGCGTATTATTTACACAATTTTATATACCTACGTTTGTTAATTTTATTATACATTTTACAATTAATTAAAATGCTGTCAAACTTCCATGTTACACTGCGTGATTTCCTAATTTCTGTTAGAACTGAGTTATAAAGAAGACACGTGCTGTGCGGTATTGCCAATGGAAGCTGGCACACGGCCAGCGAGGCGAGCCACACGTGGAAACCGATGTGTATTTCCAAGAATATGTTGACGTTTCATCGGGACCATCGGACAGAATACCGCTGGTTAAGAGGTCATAATACCTGCTCAATTTTTGTGAATTTGACGTGTTGCGTTTTGGCGACACGTGGAAAGTAACGTTATAATCATAAACATAAACTTGAATTTGTCAATTTAATGTAGTAAGTAGTGAGTAATGTAAACGGAATAGAAATGAAAAGTCTATAACTCCATACTTTTCAGTTGCATAGTTCAATGTGCGCGAACTCAATTTTTGCAAATCCTTGAATATTTCGAAGGTTTTCGGACCCCTTTTAAACAGACTGGAGTTATCATCACAGTGACAGTCAAAAATTAAAAATAATTTTTGCATTAGTTTTCTTAAAATAAATCCAATGAAGTAGGTACTTAGTTGCACGATGAGTATGATTTAAAGCAGATGTAAATTTATACTGATTATACTATTGTAATAAATATTATTTCGATATTATATTTTGGATTGAATTAAAATTATATCACAATTATTTATTGTTAAAAATCTTTATATACAATCTGAATTATTGAGTTTGATGGTAATTGTTTCTTAATAAAAGTCATCTATCCATATTTTAAATCAATTGAGGATGATTAAAATCATTATAGGTTTATTATCTAAATAGACACCATTTTTTCGACTGTTTTGTTCTAAATATTTTTAAGATAATAATAAATTTATACATGTAATAGTTTAATATAATCATTCTTATCTTGTAAGTCATTTTGCAAGAGAACGCAATATTGAAAAACATTCATGTTATAATGCGTAGTAGTTAACCTCAAATATATTTTAGCTTTTTCTTCTTCATTAGTTTTAATAAAAATTACTCTATATGTAAAAATGTTATTATTTACTGTACTTTTGTTAAAGATATATTTATATTCCACCAATTTGAGTAGTTTGATATTCATGGTGTGTTTAATGTAATACATTTCTAATAATTTAAATAAGATAAAAAAAAAACATCTGAAATTTTTTAAATCATATTTCGACTGTTAGAATATCATTTAATAGATGTATCGATAGGGTGATTGGGTGAAATTCTATTACACATTAAAAATAATATATTGGAAATATTTTTTTAAACAAAGGTCTCAAATAATTCAAAATTAGTGTTAAAAAATTTCCGGACAATGTAAGAATCATACACAGTTAAATGAGTCAAAATATGTTATTTTTCATAATAAATATGTACAGGAAATAAAATGGGTTAATATTGTTTTCTCCTACTTACTAAAAAAAAGGAGGAAAAAAAATATTCAAATCATGCGAAAAATATTTTATTTGGCATTTCGTAATATTTTTATTATTTCGTAATAATTTGAAATTAAGGTTCGATATATACATTTATCTTTGCTCATTTTGCGTTGTATTTATAAATCGATTCTTTTTTTACTGGTATCATTCTTTTTCTAACATTAACTTAGTATTTACGAGGCATTTTAGGGAGTATTTGTCTAAAATGTCGGACAAAAACTTTCGGTACTTTCCGGTCAGTGTCCGGCGAAAGTCCGATTTTAGAATTATGTGTTTACATGACCCTACCAGTTTATTATTTATAATCTAATGAGCGGTACGTATTGGTTTTATTTTATTTAATATTTTAATAAAAATAAAATTTCTTTAGAAACAATATATTTTTTAAGTTATCTCACAGAAATGAAGCTATTATTTTTATATGAGAAGTATGGAAGTCTTGGGCATTACAGGGCTTACGACCTGTCATCGGCTGGCTTAAGTGATCACTTTACGAAATGTAACGTTCGCCTGGGTAAATAATCCAGCCGATGATAGGTCGTAAGCCCTGTAATGTCCGAGACTTCCATACTTCTCATATAAAAATAATAGCTTCGTCTCTGTGAGATATCTTAATCTTGATGACTATCCCCCAGGGGATAAAACTCAGTAATTAGTTCCTACTAAGATTTGGACGTACTCAAAATATTGTAATTTTTTTTTTTCGTTCACAAATGCAAGGGAAGAGACATGATTTTTTATATTTCTGTAAACGATAATTCTAATGAAAAACATATAATAATAAAATAATAATAAAAAATAAAAATTCCTCTTTTAACTTCGTTTTAACAATTTATAAACAAAATATATTTACAATTATAATATACAGACAGATTTTAAAAAAGGTTTAAAATATAATCAACGTCTTTTAAAAATATTATTTGAAAGTATATACAGAAATTCGCTAATTTCACACTAAATTGACTCTTCAGCTACAGTTAATATAATTATTGTTGTATGGAATCTTAATCAATTATTCATTGTAAATTTTATGCAGAGTTAAGAATACAAATGTAAGGCTCGAGAATATTTAAAAAAATTACAAACCATGCCTTCGGTATGACTGATCGTTAAATTATTTAACGTTAACGCTTGTCATAGTTTGATATTTAACAGACCATGGGTTTAAACAGTAAGGACGTAAGTATAAGAACACGTTTCTGAAATGACGTGCGTTTATTCATTTTGCATGAATAATTAGTGCGAAATAGGTGGCATAATATATTTTTCGTTGAGGAAAATAAAATGTTTAAAGAAGTACTTAGATATTGGGCGTATCCATTAATTCATGCGTTTTTTTTTCGAAAATTAAGGCTTTATTGTGAAAAAATGGTTATACACTCAATGATCAAAGTATTGTCCATCGGAAGCTACAACATTTGCCAATCTTTCTGGCAGTTTGTGGATTCCATCCCAAAAGAACTTCTCCGGCTTGGTGGTGAAGAACGAATCAAGCCAATTTTTGATACCCTGTTCTGAAGTGAAGCGTATTCCGGTGAGGGCATTCTGCATTGATCTGAACAAGTAGTAATCAGAAGGGGCTAGGTCTGGGCTATAAGGCGGGTGAGGTAGAACTTCCCACCCACTGTTCTCCAAATAGTTTTGAACCGATCTTGAAACATGTGGCCGAGCGTTGTCATGATGGAAAATTATGGATTCGTGTCTGGTTGCATATTCTGGTCGTTTTTCCGCAATCGCTCTCTTCAAACGAATTAATTGTGTTCGGTAGAGGTCCCCTTTGATCGTCTGACCCGATTTCAACCTTTTTGGCTGTCCGGGTCGTTCATTGTCTTCTAAGTTGAAATCACCACTTCTAAACCGTGCAAACCACTTCTGGCACGTTCTTTCAGCTAGAGCATGGTTACCATAAACCTCTACTAAAATACGATGACTTTCGGTAGCACTTTTCTTCATGTCAAAGTAATGAAGAAGAACTCCCCGCAAAAACACTTTTTCTGGCACAAAGTTCGACATGTTCAAATGAATAGAAAAAAATGTTGTTTACACTTCAATCAAATGACATATACTGAAAAAGACCCGCAATGACAGTAGCTTTCAAATGAATATAGTCACGGATGAACACGGCGCGAAATAATACTAGTAGCGCCCTCTCTTAGAAAACCGCATGAATTAATGCATACTCCTATTATATTAGAAAGATAAATATGGTTTTGCAAATATTCATAGTAAAAAAAAATGATTAGCTAAATTATTTATAAGATGTCAGTAATAGACAAAAATTATATCATTAATGGATTTGGCAGTTACTACATAGCGTAACATATTAATTTTAAAATATATATAATTATTATTTTCACTTTGTACTTCGGGAAGAGCAGTCCTTCCCATCTACAGGATATTGAACTAAAATTAAATCACGGCGGGGCACGTAAGAGTGGCGTTATTGTTTCTAGGGAACATTAATAAAAGCGACGATGGGTTTAAAAATGTGATATTGTTCATTGATATTTTCTCCGAATTCTAATTTTTGTGGATTTATTAAGGTTATTCATTATAACTCCTTATCTTCCTGAAACTAGTGGTGATACAACTCAAATAATTATATGTGTGCGAAGTACAAAGTGAAAATAAAAATTATATATATTTTTTTAAATTGATAGAGATTATAATTATTAAAGATGTTAAACCATTTATGTAAATTGGAAATGCTAAAGATAGTCATAAATATAAATAATTTACTTTATTACGAATATTTGTTATAGCATGTAATTACAGTTAATTTTATATATTATATTATATTAGTATTAAAATATATTTACACTTATAAATCTTGATGATTTTTGTAACAAAAATTTTTCAATATTGAATGATTTTATATTGTGTTAAAATCTAATGTTTCATTCAACAGATTTACTCAGTAAGCTCTTCTATTAATAACTTTACAAGTTTTACTTTTAAAAACGTCCTTTATTTCTTTCCTATTTATAGTCATTCCAAATATATAATTTAATACGTTTCTTAATTTTTTAAATATATTTCCAAAATTATATTTAAACGGAATTTATAGTATGAATACTAAAATATGAAATATTATGTAAGTATATTTTAAATATGAATTAAACGTATAAATTAGAAAGATATACATATAAAATCAATTTTATCGAAAAATATTGTTGTTACGCCACCGGGATTCGAACCTGGATTTCATTCCAAACCGGGGAAGATACATTATCCAACTACGCTACAGCGACAATATTTTTAGCGACAAATTTTCGAACCTATATATTAATACATTTAATCGTTCCATTATTTGAAAAAGCCATCTACCTTATTTTTATAGTTGGATAATGCACCTTCCCCGGTTTTGATCCAGGTTCGAATCCCTGTACAACAACAACAATATTTTTAGATAAAATTGATTTTATATGTATATCTTTCAAATTAATATATTTAATTCATATTTAAAATATCACAGACCGATGTTCTGAATAATTACAATTTCACAATAAAAATGTGTTCTCCTAAGTATATTTTTAATTTTTAATCACAGAATTTCTCTAGTGAGACGGGCACAGTCCAAACAAATTTTTATATGTATTATATAGTTACAAATAAATAAATAAAAATAAAAAAATTTAATGAAAAAAATGTTATGTACATGAGCGCAGTAGGTATATATTGTAGTACAAATACCACAGCATGACTTAATACAATCTTTGCGGAAGTGATCCATTAATTTTTCAAGCAAACGGTGGCTTATAAACCATTATTAATTGTATCCTTGGTGGTCCTTTGACCTGCTTCTACGGAATTAACTGCTTGCTTCCAATTTTTGCGGTCCTGGGCCTTATTTATTGCAACGTGATCACGGATTTCTCTTGGCAGCTTCCATCTTTTCACATACAGTCAAAAGCTTTTTTATTATCGATTAAATATCTGCAAATCGGTTTACTCAAAGGTATTTGAGATTCTGTAAAAATAATGTAGATGGCTTTCAAATAATGGAACGACAGGTGTATTAATTTGAAAATAGTTTCGAAAATTTGTCAAGAAAAATACTGGCGTTATAGCACAAAGGTAGTGCACTTCCCCGGATTGGAAATGAAGATCCAGGTTCGAATCCCGGTGACGCTAAAACAATTTTTTTCGACAAAATTGATTTAATATGTATATATTTATAATTAATACATTAATTTAGTGATTAAATATAATATCAGTAACTTGCTGGCCATACTTGGCGTTTCTTGAAATTCAGATATACAGGATTTGGTGTAATTTAATTTAATTTAATGAATAACTATATAAACAAAAGCTTAAATAGTTTACTAATTTACTTACTTACCTATATTATGTTTTATTTCGACAATTTCCGGTCGCCATCTTTGATTATTAATTTTCCCATTGTTTATATTTGATTTTTTTCAAATTGTTGCCCAGAATGACGAAAATCACTGCAGAAGACCGTACTCTGATCAAAAATTTGCGAATTCAAAAATGATCAAAAAATTTCAAAACAGTGCCTGGAGTATAGCTAGACATTGCAGCATAATTGGACATTACAGCAGGACGGAGCTCCATCTCACACAGCGAGAAATACAATAGACTTTCTTCGTCGTGAGAATATTAATTTCATCGAGCCAGGCATGTAATCACAGAATAGCCCAGATTTAAAACCAGTAGATTATGCAATATTGATGATTTCTGATTAGATAAATATTGTGCAAAAAAAATTACATTAACAATTATAATTAATTATTTTATGTTTTGTAATAACTCAAGTGTTACGAGATGTTCTGATATTTTTTGGGCCATCCTGTAGATATAATTTTAAATATGTCCTCAGGAGATGAAGGAGAAGAGTGCATTTATTATGATGTTATATTATGCAGTTTTATTTCAAAAAAATTGTCGTGGCATGAGGAGGAAGGGAGTGTATATATTTTACACAGGATTCTAGAGTGAAACTGAATAAAATTTAAATTAAATTTAGTACAAACGCACTTAGCTGCCTAGAGAGAGATGGGATTTAGCATCCAAGATGTACACAAGATTATGTCTTATTTCCACGGCATCAAAATTTTTTTTGTTGGTCTGTGTTATCATGTAACACAAAAATGTCATACTAAGAAATACCAAACATTAATGAATTAATTTGGTTGCTTTTAGTACGACTTATCAGTGTTTTTTTTTACATCAATCTTCTAAATAACACTCTTATTTTTCATAGTGTTACTTTTAAATATTAAAATATCATTTCCTGTGAGGAATTATTTTTAAGAAATTAAATTCAGAGCTCGGCACAATTTTGTTATCACTCTTTGGATTATCATATTATACATGCTAATGTGCTATTAGCTTATTTGGTCCTAATTGTAAAAACAAATAACGGAACCTAATAATTTTTTTTTTTTAAGAATTACTAGAGAACTAGAGAAACATAGAAATCTGATTTTTTAAATAATGCAGTAATACCCATCATTTACAAAAAAATATTTGTAAAGTATTATGTCGTTCGCAAATTTTAACACGCTGTGATTTGCGGTAGAGAATATTGAACGGCATATTTAAAAAAAAAAATCGTTCATATTTAAGGTTTTCCTTTAAATAAATATTTTAATCGCATCATATTAAAATAATTACATTTGACGCACTTATATAAATATTAAGAATACTAAACTTCTTGAAAAATTTGAATATTTCTTCGCATATAAATAAATAATTAAAGTTGTTTCGAAAATCATCATAAAAATTATTTCTATGTGAAAAAACATACGGGCAAATGTGAAACATGGTGGAGAACTCTAAAATGAATTTTATTTATATTAGATTACATATTATTCAGGCAAATGATTGAATTCTATCGTTTTACATTAACGTAATTTCAATTTTATATTTCAAACTAAAACAAAAATTTAAACACAATATGTATAAGTATCTATAAATAAGTCACATCGATATTTTTTCCCAATAATTAAGCAAGCGCTTGATCTTCTAGTTTCTAGACTGACCCGTTACCACTGTACCAAACTTGCAACAATATTTATATTTTTTAATAATTTAAGATCAATTTAAATCCAAGAACGAAGCGTTATGTCTTAAAAAATATTTCTTAAACGTATTTTTTTCGCTTTAGAAAGTGATTACGCGTAACGATGCAAACATTTTCAATACGTGGAATTAAAAAAAAAGTTTAACCTGAGACGAGAATTACACCCCTGACCACCAGGCGAGTGCCCTGGCGCTGGATCAAATAAGTACGTCATACAAACTATTTTTCAAAATAATCTAAGATCTATCTCAATGCGAAAAATTTATTTTCATTCGCGTTAGAAAATAATTAAAGCGAGTTGCTAGTGCGTAACGATTGAAAATTATTTGAATAAAATAGAGATATTTTTTAAAATTAAAAATAAAAACTATCGCAATGCTTGCAATTGCCATTTTGATTAAATAATACAAAAAATGTGTTTAAATTTCATACATAAAAAAAGAAAATAAATTAGATAAAGTATTTGTTTACCGACATTGATTTATAATATTTAAAAACATAATTAACAATATTTTATTTTTGTGATCATAACGCTTTTTACATCAAAATATGATGCTTTTGTGTCGTTTTCTTGTCCTTGTTGAAATATATAAATTGTCACAATTTTTTAAAATTAATTATATTATTATTAACTCATTTTTTTATTAACCCATGAACTTTTACAAATGTGTATATCTACGTTATTTCCAATAAATAAATGACGCGAGCCACTACGGGTTAAAAAAATATTTTTCAACATAGATTTGGATTATTTGCTATTTCAGTGATGTCAGATTTTTTACGACATGATTCTCTAGCTGACCTCGATCGCAGGCAAACGATATCGGATAATCTTGCCCGCACGGAATGCGAGATATTTTCCGCTGCGGATGCAGCGCCGATCTTTTCCAACATTCCCGTACAGACCGTTTGAACTTGACAAGGACGACGGAGGCATTGACACAACCGGACATTCCCCTCATCGCTCTGAGGAAACCCGGGTTTAAATCATCGAGTCTGGCAAATTAAAATTAATTCGGTCCACCGGCCATTAAAGTCTGTTGCCCCGATACAGTGAAAACAAACGTGCAGTAAATCATCGCGTTTCTGCCCACACGGTAGTGTACGCCACGTACAGAATGCAGATTGCTATGTGTCACATTTGTACTGATGTACAGGCTGCTACAAAAAAATATGTATTCCAATCATCAATCAACTTTTTATAATAAATGTTTATCATCTTCATAACACTTTACTACGTATTTTATTCGCCTTATTTTCAGACTTTTTAATATTTTTTAAAGAAAAAGTAATGTTGACGCAAGTCGAGTACCTACTCCCTGTGCATTTTGTTTTTCCAATATGAACCTTAATATATACCTGTTCCGCTCTGGTCAACTAATTACTTAGGGATTTTACAGAAGGGGAGACAGATTGCCTTCTGACACCAAACTGTAAGATCTATTTTATTTCTTTGCCGTCCGAAAGTAGCGCCATGCGTAACTCTAAGACCACGAAAATGCGGTATTCTTAACAGCTCCAGAAGTGCAGTGGCATCTCGGTTCTTTACTAAAAGAGGTGCGAGTCATCTGGAGGTGAAAACGACGTCCAACCCAGAACTTTAAAGCAAGGTAGGCCAGATTCATCTGCCATTATTTTCCTTCCTGAATCCTATTCGGGTTGCGTTTACTAATCATTATTGTAATCAATACAGTCCATGGGATCTTATCCCACTAAGTAAAAAAGAAAGGCTGCTATGTGGTCTAGTCATGAAGTATTCAATGCTGACCAAGGTCGTGTATTCAATTTCGGTTTTAAATAAAATATTTTTTTCTGATGAAATATATTGTTTAATTTATTAAGTAAACTCATGGTAAAACATATTTTTCATTGAGGTGCCTATAAATATGAAAAAAAAATATGTATAAATAATAATAACATATATCTTAATACTATACTAGAAATATTATCACAATCAAAACACAAAAATAATTAATGTGTAAAATAAAAAATATATAATTTTGTGTTTTTCATTTATTATCTCTTAAAAAGTAACATATTTTATTTTATATACTATATATTATATATATATATATATATATATATATATATATATATATATATATATATATATATATAAATATCACAAATGAAATATCAATAATATATTATGTAATGTCTTAGTAACAGAAAAAATAATTACCAGACCCACCGCGTGTAAGATCAGTTTATACGTACACATATTTTTTTGTATGTTCATCTGCAAGGATTTTGCTGTAAAATGTACTTATATAACGAATTATATAAATGTGAGAACTGTACTTTGAAAATGTATGTGTGTGTCATGAAAGTGAGTAGGTGAGTGGTGGGGGACGAACTTTATAAGAGGGCATCTCTGGGGAAACAGCTCTCTTCCATCAAATCTTCTCCAGAATAACTAGTCTGCTTCTGAAAGTGTGTAATTATTATTGACTGTGAATACGTTGTTGTAATAAATTTAATATTGTTACCTGGACATACTAAGTTTCACATACAAGGAATCGGGACCCAATAAATTAATCATTAATCAGAGGATAGAACACCAATACTCTGCACTTCTATTCTATATATCGCACACCTAGATCAAAACTAAGACAACTCAAAAAACAAGAATTTTAGTTATTATTGTATTCGGACACCCTGTCATATACACAACTAACTTAAGCCCAGTTCTCGAATAATGTCATTTTAGGATGGATACATTTATGACCAAAAATTTTATTTAGTTTCATAACTTTAGTAACAAAAAATTGAGAAAAATGACTTTTTGAGTTGTCTTAGTTTTGATCTAGAGGTGCGCGATATGAGATCCCCCTGCAACAAAACTGAATATGGTTTTTTATAATTGTAGATAGATGGACGTAGCGTCAGCTATCTTGGATGATATTCAGTTTTCACTTAGAAATTGTGTTTAAAGTCGACCATACACGCAACGGTATACATGACAGATATACATTTTCAGGTTGCCTGTACAGAAAAACCGGAGATATATATTTGACAAAAGTGGCAGGTTTGCTTAACTTAACATATCATGTTTACCTGAGCAGGTATATCGATGTATGTATGGCCGGCTTATTAGTATTTATATTTATATTATATGACTATTTAATATACCATTCGATGCCCAAGAAGATATGTAACGTTGTGCCATTCATTACACAGATCTGCCCAAAACCGATATACAATGTTGTCGTAGTGGTCTCATATATTGGCGGACGTATGAGAACAAACATTTAAAGAAACATGATAATATTTTAAAACTATGCAATCTCCATGTTAATTCTTCTTCTTCAGCCCACGTCCATCCACTTTTGGTTCAATATCTCTCCAAATAATCTCCACCCTATCTTATGTGTCTTTATATCAATCTTTATAATATCTGTCCAATGATTTGTGGAACTATACTTTGAGTTCCAGTATGTGGCTTAAATACCACTATTATTACCCCAATAGCTGCTCTTTCATCAATTATTAAGGTGCCTGTGATAATGGGCTACATTTAGATCTATAAAGATCCTGGCCCCATAGTTACATGGCTGGTAAACTCGGCTCGCATTACACCTAGTACCGACCCGCAAACATACAACAATACATCGCAGAATAGCTACCCCGGGAGCCAGCCATAACTACTCACTTCTCTCGCAGCCAGTTTCCTGTGCAGACCACCAACCAATAAACATTTCACGTTCTTACTGTTTCTATTTACCTATTGTTCTGTATCCATGAAATATCATGTCCAAATTTCTACCTTTACCCATCCTACTAATTGTTTTTAGTGTGAATTATAACCTTGATGCTACTAGACGTCAACTTAATCAATATTATTTGGTTGATCTCAACATCGCGATACCATTCACGGTATTGACAATTACTTCCAGTAAACTAGCACTGTTTTGTGTGATCACAGTATTTATTGTTTATGTGTGCCGTGGATGAACAGTGACATTACCGTCTTTAGTCGGAAGCGGAGATTGTCACAATCTTCGTGCCAATCATTGTAAGATTTCTGCAGTGACGGCAGGGATTATGAAGGCGTCATACTCAATACAAGGCGAAAATTCCTTCAAAATCCTGATTCCCCGAGATCGCTGGTTCTTCGAAGATTCCCTTTTCCTTCACAAACCTCTACATATATCATGTCTCTCGATATCCTTTCCCACCTTACGGTGATTTCGACATATAACCAAAAATATCGTAATCCATTCTGCGGGAAATGCGACAAAGTAATGTGCATCTATCTTCAATAAACAATGTCAACTGTAAGTTACTTATTATTTGTTCCATTAGCTCTAATTACATCTACACATACATATTCCGTGATATCTTCCTCATTTGAACATAGTAAACAGCCGGAAGACATAGGTCACCAGCATCCACGCATCGATCCATCCGATTATCACTCATCCCACGCTCTCTACATATAACCGGTAACTCCTATACTGGTAACCCCTATACATCTATCCATGACTCGCTGGGTTAGGACTGTAAAATGTGTTGTATACAGTTTCAGCAAACAAATTGGATATTTCATATAGAATCAAATTTGCCATACTGATCATCATTTCTGTCCAAGCTTTGTATAGCCCAACGCCTTGATACGGCAGTACCATTTTTCTCTGTCTTGAGCTGCTTCGGTACTTGTTGACCAATAAATACACAATTTTCGTAGAATATTTGTTGCCATTTATCCCAGCTTAGTCTGGGGCGACCCACCAGCAGCCGAAGTTGCCAAGAAGATACATCTTGGTAGTTGTACCTCTGGCATTCTCATGACGTCTTTAATCCACCTTAATTGAGATGTTTCTATATGTAGAAGTCTTCCGAAGGTCTCTTTCGTATCAGTACTCCTCACTCAGTCCAATAATGATACCCCTGCTGCTCTCCTTAGATAACTATTTCGGTAGCCTAGATTCTCTCCATATATTAATATGGGCCTATGCGCAGCTTTAAAAAATATCAGTTTTGTTTTGACACAATTCGGATTTCTTTATCAACGCACTATATAAAACACCTAGAACAGTCCGGATTCTTCTGTCTATTTTGGATAAATATATAGATTATAGAAACATTTCAAAATAATTATAAAAATCGAATCTGTAATTGAAAATATGGAGACGTGCTCAAAAAGTATATGTGAAACAATCCCAATCTAAGAAAACAGTTATAAAATATTTCACAAAATTGTTATATGATATATATATATATATATATATATGTTATATGTTATATATACATATATATATAACATATAACAATTTTATATATAACATATATTCAATATATATATATAACTATGTAGACGATCGTTTTTATTTTATTTTATTTCAACTGTGCGAAGGTTATACTTTTATACAAGACAAAAAATGAAATAAAAAATATCTACGAATATATTTGAATGAATGTACATGTTATTGTGAAGCAGCAATTTTAGAGCATAGTTTTTGAAAATCATCGCATATATAAAATTTATGGATGATGTCTGATTTAAAAATACAACTTATATATACCTAATACTTTAAGTGACTAGAGAATGATTCGGGATCGTATCCCAGCGGTAATCAAATATTTTTTCGATAGATATATTTTTTTGAACATCCTTCTAATTTTAATAATCTAATTTATTTTATGAATAGAAATAATTATAAATTGGACACAATTAGTATAAAATATGTTTATTATCAACTAATTTAGAGCTAATTACTATCATTTACGTCTGGTTTTGATTCGTTCATCTTCTAATCAATTGCATTAGATTAATCCTCAAAATTAATTATATTGTTCGCCACTTTACACTTGCTTGCTCCCAAACAAAAAAAATATTTTTTTATTGTTTAATTTTCGCTATATCTATTACTTACTAGAACTTTCACTTAAACCGGATGACATCTGTTACATATTTTTTTAACTCGTATATATGTATTAATGAACATCTTTATTTTTATAAAAATAGAGTATAAATTTTTCCGTTCTTATTGCACAAATATTTGAATTATTCCATTATTATTTTCATACAGTCACTCTCTGGCATCAATATTTTTTTGGTTGATTTCGCAACTAATCAGTTTTGCCCCAAATTGCACGACACAGATTTCGAAATGACGTTTCATTTTATGCAATTCAAAATGGCTGCAAGCGCCTGCAGCACACGTCGTCCCAGTTTCTGGCGTCGAGAGCGTCCCGGCGCACCCTGCGCAAAGTTTGTTTTCGTTAATTTTCGCGTAAATCGGAGCGCAGAATTAAAACAAACAGCGGTGCGACAAGTGAAAAACACCGCTCGCGATAAATAATCGGGAGCGCAGAGCCGGGAACGATAAACCCCAATGCCGTTTGCGGAGTTACGCTCGTGGCGCTTGACGGGAACGGCCCATTCGGGCTTCGGGTGATGGGCACCGCCCGACAGATGTCAAATTTTTCATTCCGGTGTGAAATCGAGAGAAAACTTTAAATTTATATTTTTTTCAGTGTTCGATACGATAATACATCACCACACAAAAAGCGAGTATTTCTAAAGTAAATAAAGTAGTAGAACTATCATTTTGAAAGTGAAACGGGAAAAATAGTACATTAAACAGTAGCATTAAAAATAATTCGAATTATCGAATTATAACTAGAATCACCTATTTTCGGATAGGTAATAAATTATGTTATAATATAAACTGTGGCGTTCAGTAGGTATACACATTTGTTATGCTGTTACCACGATATTATACAATACTATATGCTACATTATACATAGGTTTATAAACTTTCGTTTAACAGTCTTTAAGCAAAATGAATCCATCATAATAAAAATACATTATCCTTGAACGTAAAGAACAATCATGAAAACAACACGTTTAGTAAGGAAGTAGATGCTACTATCAGCTCTAAACCAAGTTCATAACCGTTCAAAAGTCATTCTGTTAGGAAACATAGGTAAGGATTTCAATTCAGTAGGTAGCAATTGTATGGCTTAAATAGAACGATAGATTAAAACATTGGCTAGCAATTGTAGTAGCAATAAACGAAGAATAACCCAGTAGAGGACTATAGCGCTCCGGAGGCATCGCGCGGCAGTATTCAGAACTATTCAACTGATTATTCTACTGGGCGCTAGCGTAATTATAACATATGGATTATTTAATTTATATTTGTTTTCCAGAATTTTTAGTAATGCATAGCTTTTTTGCTTGTATACAGTGCACGCTCTCGTCTATAAGGTAGAAAAAAAAAACTGGATTATCTCCGCCAAAAAATGTGACAATTTGACGTAATACGCCCGCCCGCTTGCAATAAAAAACAAACACTGAATCTAAGCGCGCCCAAATAATAACTTCATCGGCCGGAAATATCTATCATAATCGGCGGTTTGCAATTTTGACAGTTTTATTTATTTTAAATAGGCGCTTAGTTTAATTTTCCGGTTTATATTATGCAGTTGAATAAATAATTACTTTTATATAGAAAATAATATTTTGAAATCTTAATAAAATATTTACCGCCTCGGTTAATGCGACCCCGGTTAATCGAGTCTATGAAGGAGAGTCTGCTACATGTGCACATATTTATAATTAAATTTGATTTATTATTACATAAATCATATATATTACAATGTATCCCTGCCCACCTTACTAGACCATGGGGCGTATCAAGGTGGGAAATGTATTGTAATATATTTTATACTCGTAAATAATATATATTTAAATGAACTATAAGAATAAGCATGAAAATAAAACATACTATGACCTATTATATATTTTTTTCATTGTTCAGAAACCATTTTACTTTGATAATCTCTTGTTCTCCGTACTAGTAAACCATTATAGTTTGCTGGACGTACTGATTTTGAGCGTTATCCCGCAGCTGACTTGATATATTCTCAATTATTTCCGGTCTTCTGTTACATAAGGGGCTATATACAGTGATGATCATGATAAATGTATATCTGTGTGAATGTATGCTGACTTCAGATTAGAAGTTTCAAAGATGTGTTGAAATTATATATATATTTTTAAGATACTTATGATATCTAGGAGTGTAATATATATTATTTTTAAGGAGAACACATTCTTATTGTGAAGTTGCAATTTTTCAGAACATAGGCCTGTGATATTTTAAATACTATTTAAATGTACTAGTTAGAAATATATAGATATATTTCCCCGGATAGGAAGAGATCAAGGTTCGAATCCCGGTAGCAACAGAAATATTTTTCGATAAATTTATTTTACATGTATACATTTTTTCTTCTTCTTTTTCTTTTAAATAGACAATCCACCCATCAAGAGTGATTTGTGCCATTAATTAAGTTAAAAACTTTATTTTATAGAAAAAAGTACAATAATATTATAGAATAGGAATTGCTGTATTACAGGTCAATACCATCGTCATTCGAAAAAACCACTATTATATAAACGTGGCGAGTTAAGGGAAAGAAGATGAAAAAAGTTAACCGGGAGCTGAAAATTACCATTGACGAGACCACTGTAAAAAAATCTGTAATCCGCAATGGACAGACAAAAAAGACATGGTCAAGAGTTTCTTCCTCGGCACCACACTCACACATTGAGGAATCTATCAAGTTGTATATTTATCGAATTAATACATTTAATTTGTATTAATATATATTAGTTATTTTTTCAATTAGATTTTGTTAGTCTACCTATTTCAGACGATCACGTGATGCGAATTCCACAAAATTTACCGGAATACCTCAAAGCCACCCTCCGTTAAAAAAAAATTGTAAACAATAGTATATATGTGCACATTATAATGAAAGTGATCTAAGTCATGTTTATTTCGTTTCGAGATATTTAAAAGTTAGCGTTTGAATTGAAAAAATATTGATTTATAATTTATTTTGGCATATAATTATTTATTATTTCAGCTTACAAGGATATAAATAATTTAAGATTGAAATAACTTACTCTATTATCAAAATAAACACTATCGAAACACAGCTGAGCGTCGTAAAAATTCACTGAATGTAACGCTACTAATTTTTCAAAATTGTTACAATTTGCATAAAATTACATTAATTTAAACCAATGTGACGCGAATTAATTGATTCGTTTTTTTTTTAATTTCTTGACTTTCATAACACTTTCATAATAATTGACACACATATGAGATATAACGAATTTTATAATTTGATTTTAATATACTTTTCTGTAAAACTGATCAGATAAATATCTCAGCTAAGTTCGTTAAGTAGTCATATCCACCGTCTCGTTTCAATACATTGGCTGTTCAAAAACATTTAAATCCAGATACAGTCGTATGGAATAAAATGACTTAAGCTTCGCTTGCAAACTGCAGAAAGAAATTGAATTTATTATTAACCGCGATGAGTTCAATCATTCGGCGCAAAGTGCGCTGAAATGCCTAATATTGGGTAAAAAATTGAAATAAAATACAATATTTCAGTAAACGTTTCCGACAAATCCGAAAATCCAATCACTTACACTCCCGTACCTGTACAGTGCCGTGTTTATTTTTTCATCTCACCCAGAGAGCATTCACTCTCGGAAAAACTCGCTATTTCGGAACACGCGAAAACAGATTCGCTATAGATTTAGATTTGTGCTCCGGCCCGACTCGCTCGGCGGGCGCTAACTTCTCACGAAGATTTGCGTGTTTAAAATTTGTGTGTCGGTCCGAAATACTGCGCGCATGTTGCGAAAATGAATATAGAAATGTATTTCTGATAGAAATATGTAAAAATATCACACATTGTTATTTGTTTACTGTCTTAAGCGACGCATTAGATTTCATTGCGTATTATAATCAGTGAAATCAAATTATATCGGTCCAAGGTAAACATTTTTTTAAATGATTTCAACTCATTCATTATTCATATATTGTTTAATTATTCAACACGTGCTTACCATAGCAATATTGCGTTCTTTAATCCGATTTCATGAATATGTAGATTGTATACTGAAATTAACACAGTACATAAGTTGAAAATATTCTCAAATTCATTACTAGGCTACAATTTTTTTTAACATTACACTTTTTCTTAAAACCATGTTTGTGTAATTTGGTGCTTAATATTTATTCTGTTTATTTTATCTATTTTAGTTTTTTTTAAATTTTATTTACTTAGAGATATATAACATTTGTACAGCTGTAAAAAAATACAGTTTGTAACATATATTTTACACACATTTTAAATGCATTGCCCAACTAGGCAAGTATTTTATAAAATCAATATTTATCAAAGGCAAAACACGATAACATACAAGTCAAGAAAGCGTGAAAATAATTTAAATATATATATATTAAAAAATATAAAAAAGAGATAGTAAAAAAATACCAATGTGCAATACAATATGTAAAGTAATGTTTATTTATTATTATATTAAAGTTCTTGCATATTCTGCAGTATTTCAGTATAGTATTTTATTGTCAATGCTCGGTTCACACGCAGTCTTTGATCATCATATTTATGGATATTAATCATGGATCTTTAGCGCTCTCCATTGGCTGTAACCTTCTAGCCGGCATCGTTTTTGAAGAAACAACAGCTTCTTCGGTGCGCACTTTACGACATCTCTGCGGATGCGTATTATCAATTAGAGTTGCTTGGTATGAAAATGATCCATAGTTATTCGAATTACTTGTTCGGATGGATGATTATATCGACCGTAAAATGGACGTTGTGCATGGTAAGTTTCGTGAACTGAACCACGATTTTCGAAATAAATTTGCACAATTTTCAAGCGTCGTTTTGGCGTTAGTCTATTCTTGGTGAAATGACAAATCAAACTGAGCACGAATCAGCTGTCAGCTGTCAAATTGGCTATCGCTGAAAAATGTGTTACCGATTCGAAAAACAAACCTCTATAAAAACGTCCTTTATATAGGGCGTGATTATGTTAGTCTAATCCTTGATATAAATAATTTATTCTATAACAATTGATTTTACTAATTCAATCAAAATCATAAAAACCATAGCAAAATTGGTGATAGTCAAAATACAACATGAAAAATTGTGTAAAAGTTTCTTATAATGCATTTAATTATATTTCTGTAAATATTTATACTTCTAGTGTTTGTTAAACTGTTGTTACTTATTTTTATTTAGCCGATATCTCAATATTTGGATTTATGTAAATATATACCAGCAATCAGACAAAACTATTGAGGTAAGTATAAAAATTATTTTTTACTTGTATATGTACGTAATATTTTGTATTAATATATTAGAAAGACATACTAAAAACAAATTTGTAATTAAAATTGCTGATTAGCGATTACTTCAAAGTACTAATACTTTTAGTACTACAATTCATATACTAAAATTACAGATTTTCTGGCAACGTTTTGATATAAAATCGCGATCAAATTGCTTACATATTAAATGTTTAGATATGTTCATTTTTGATAATATAATCCACCCACTGTTTTTCGGTTTCCTGTGCTAATATCGTTTAAGCAACCTATTTATTTTTTCAAAACTGTTTACGTTTCAAAATGAGCTCACAGCTCGTGTTGTATTATTACCTGACTACTTTATAACAAGGGCAGATAAAGCGGGCGTTAATGTTTTACAAATAAAGTCGGTGCTTACATTAGGTGCCTACAGTCGCAGCTAATATTTTGTTCTTGAATGTTCGTACTTACATATATGAATTTTCCTTGAATAATTATTGTAATACTATTATAAAAAAATATTTAAAATATAATAAACAAGAGGCCATTTAGATATAATTCTGAAGAACTTTTCAAATCCTTTTAAGTTTTGGATATAAAACAACTGTTTACTAGATCAATCATAAAACTATTTAAAAAAAAACTTAATTTCACATCCACGATCCAAATCAAAGGAAATTAGGAACGAAACATTAGGATAATTTTTAGTGCCAAAATGGATATCAAGTTTGGTCAACAAGCTTTCTTATTTTGTGCACCGTGTATATTTAATAAATTGCCACTAGATCTCAAAGGATTTAAAATTATTAACGATTTTAAACTAAAAATAATAAAGTAGTTACTTTATGTGGGTATAAAACAAAATGAAAATAATTTTTCATTTTTGTTACCTGACTACCTACACATTTTTGTCTCCAACTATATTATAGACAAATTCTTTTTTATAACTTTTGATATTACCTAACAATATATAAATTAAATATCTAAATAAATAACAATAAAAACTGTACAGGTAATCACTTTGGAATAGACTACGTCTAGTAAAGTAACTAATTACCTTTATTTAAAATGTATTTTTATATGCTGAAAAAATAAATAAATACAAAATCCCCGAATAAATAAAAATAGATAACACTGTATTATTATTGATTTATTTTTGGTAGTTCATAGCAATTAATTATCTATTTTTTTTTTAAATAATGCATACATGAATATATATATATATATATATTCATGTATGCATTATTTTAACAAAAAAATAGATAATTAATTGCTATGAACTACTATATATATATATATATATGTACCGCCTTATTTCAAAACCGCCTAAAATGGATTTGGGATAATTAGAGTAAAATATGCAATTTTGTATATATTTTTAACAGTTACATGCAGAATACATTGTTGCTCACAAGAGCCACTTAAATCCATTGATATTGTATGTTCAAAATCAGAGTTTGTTCTAAATTACTCCAAAGCAGACAGAGAGCAAACTCTAAATTACTCCAAAGAAGGCAGAGAGCAAACTCTAAATTACTCCAAAGCAGACAGAGAGCAAACTCTAAATTATTCCAAGGCAGACAGAGAACAAACATACTGACATATCATAGAATAAAAAAAAGCTGAAATAATCCAAAGTGTATTAATAAAATAAATAAAAATTGAATAATTCATTGTGGTCCAATCTTAGTATCCTGTTACATATATACACAATTGACAAAAATTAATATTTTTTATTGTATGTAAATATTATAATTATAAATACAATATAAAAGTTCTCCCTCTCCAGCCACGAGATTTTAGAGCAAAACATTAGAAACGGGTTCGTTTTAAAATTTGCGTATGTTTGAAAAGTAAATAATGTACCAGTTACCTTATTAATGTTGTGTAATCTATCTGATAATTTCTTGTGAATTAAAATAAGAAATACTAATTAAATGTATATACGTATTTCGAACTCATATGCTACACATTTCAAATTAATACATCTATCGTTCCATTACTTGAAAGGTATCTACTTTGTTCATTTTTTATTAAATTTGTCGTCAAAATACTGTCGCTGTAGCATAGTTGGTAATGCACCTCCTCGGATTAGAAAAAAAAATCCAGGTTTGAATCTCGGTAGCGCAATAATATGTATATATTTCTAATTGATACATTTAATTATTGTTTAAAATATCACAGACGTACGTTCTGAATAATTACAACTTTACAATAAGAATGTATTCTCCGTAATAAAATAAGAAATGTTTAAAAATATTCAAAGTTTTCTTATAAAATATTTCCTCTTCAATTATTTGAGTACAATGAATAATCCAAATTGGTGGTAATTAAACAAATGTCCCGATTATAAATTCCGTTACCAAACGAACGGTTTGTTTCATTGCACCCATTCCGGGAAATGGTTTTGTGGTTTCAATAAATTATTTAAAAATATGCATGTTCAGCGAAAGTAAATCTCACGGAACGATCCGCCACGGTGTATTTTAGTTCTGCTTTTGACTCCTTTTTTTGGCCTCCGCGCCAAAGAACTGCACGTACAAAAATGTTGGCACCATTTGCAGCGGTAATGGCCGCCGGTACAGGCCGCCGTGGCATTTAGTGCATTTAATTTGGAGAGAAATATTTATAATGTGTTTTCAACAATTCTTCCGCAATTTTTTTATGTCAACGCCAAAGCTAAATGATTTAGATGGGGATTATATAAAAAAAAATTTTTTTCGTTAATTTATTTTTTCATATTTTGTATGTGTGTATTTATCGCATTCATTTTTTAATAGTGCATGTCCACGTGCAGAATAGGTCGATATCCATCAGTTTGTTTAATCTGCTCACCATACAAAATACAATAAATAAGGATGAATAACTGTCCTTTACAACATTTAAATAAAAAATCGTATTTAGAATAATAAACACACGTTTATAATGAAGAAAAAAATATTATTCGAAAATGATAAATAAAATTATACACATGCAAACGTTTATTGTGTAAGCTTAGAAATAAACATTATTCAAAGTACTAAAAAATATAAAAACCACTAGACTAACCGGTGGCGTCGTGCGCTGGCATTCTATCCACCGGTGTTAGTGCACAATGTATCAATATATTTTTTATTCCTTTTGAATATTTATCTTTCTTTAATTAAATAATACCACAACAGCATGAAAAAAACTGGCTACTTTAACACAGACGGCAGTCTAGCAAAGTAGCTAGGACAATGCTGTATATATAAGAGGTGGAGTCTACTCCGTCAGACACAATAGACTACGAGTATTATATTCAATTTCAATATAATTGTATCTTACTTTTATCATGTTATAATATTACAACAAAAACATGTATGTCTAAAGTCTAATAAATAAATAAATCACAAATCGATATACGTATATTTTTCTTTATGCATTTTTTTTAGCCTAATAAATCCAACCTAGCACGTACACACAGTTATACACCCATGTAATATATGCCAAAAAAATGAAATTCAGTTTTAAATTATAAAATACTGTCTTAAATAAATCGTGGTCATATGTATTAACTCAATTTTTCGGACATCTGATAAGACATTCAAAGTAGTGTGAGATGCACCTCATAATGCAAAGAACAATTGTTAAAAGTTGAAGCGCTGGAAGAAGGAGAAGATCATGACTGAAGTACTGAAGACTTAAAGTAATGGTTTGGTTAGTCTACTGTAGGCCTTTTTCGGGCCACAGTGAACAAAGTGATAATAACCAGTGCCCATTGTTGTGGATAAAACATGAAATGAAGAAAATATATTAATATTTCAAAATTATCATCAGTCTTAAGTAATCTATGTTTACATTATAATATATATTAAAAAATATGCTAACTGAGAGACCAAGTATAAATTAAAAATAATTGATTAAATATAAATCAACCCTTCAATGCAAAAACATAAAGTCCATCAATAATGTAGAATAGTGATTAGTTGACCTGTTACCTCATGCATACACTGAATTCGCGATTTACCAAATTTTAACCTGCGTGTATCCTTCTCTTTCTTTCTTATTACCTATCCCTAAGCACAAGGATAAAAAAAAATTCGCAGTAATTAATTAATTAGATTGAAAATTAATATATAGAAAAACTACCGTCGCTTTATTCTGTTACCTTTTATTAATAATCTTTCGTTAATTCTATTACACTTAATAATCCTTTTCACGAGTGTAACTATACACGCCGCGACGCTTGTTACGTGTGGTGGAGAGGAATCAACGAACCAGTTAGCATCCAGCTAACCCAAAAAGTAAATGCCTTCCTTTCTTTCTCATATTTCCACCACAAATTAATAAATAACTAAAGCCACAAATAAATATTTCCTTATTTGATATGACACTATTTGACATGTCAAATTATTAGAAATATTAAAATATATTTCCAAAGTCACTTGATTAATGAAAAATAAACATGAAATATGTTTTGACTATTTCAACTTCCTGCCAATTTTAATAACATGCGTATAAATTTAGGATAACCAATCGCTCAAGAAAAAACTTGGCATGTTTAGCAATGTAATAAACTTGTGGAAAAATTGTCCAATCATGTTAACATGCAGGAAAACTTCTACATATAAATAATATGAATAAATTGCTTTTGAATAAGTACGAAGCCAATATATCTGTACTTGCATTTAAAAAAAAACATCGACACAATATCAACACGTAAAGGCATACACTCGACACATTATAAAATGTGTGCATAAATATGTCATATCCTAGACCAAACTCTCCAGATTGTATGGACTTCGAACATTGAATTGTTTTTGATTTGATCGACTTGGGGATCAACTTGTTTATACATATATAAATATGTGTGTATTCATCAGTGGCGATCGGTAATTTTTTGATGTAGGGATGCTGGATAATAAGCTTATACCTATTATCAAATAAACAAATATAACATAATATAATCGAAGGATATTAAATATTTCAGTTTCAAATATTCAAGCCAAACTGTCAAAAATGGATCACGCAAAAAAATTCACAAAACAATCCGCTCCCTTCATAATATGTATGCTATTTTGTGCATCATACCTTTAATCATTCAAATAGTTTTTTGTGAGTTGGATGCTGTTAATGATCGTGTATACAGTATTCGAAGACCTTGACAGGCGGGCTGAATACGCATGCACAAAAGTCGAATATTTTCTAACTTTGTGGATACAGAACGAATGATATAATCCACTATTACTGGTATCTTTGCATTTACGCGATTCATAGATGTTCTGAAGTTGAGAATGCATATGTAGTTTGACTCACTCCGCGCGTGCGCTGTGTCATAGTGTGTGTTATGACTGGTATCTAAGGACAGGACGAATTTAATTGTAGTGGTGCTGTTTTCGACCAGAAAAAAAAAGTGCGCTTTTTTATTGTTTTTGACAAGGGATGCGTAGCATCCAAAGTATGTATGAAGCGACCATGCATGGTGTACATGAGTATGTATGTACTTTTTTTTCTTCAAATAAATTATATTTTAATTTGATCCCATTACCCTACCCTTGCCAACCTTTCCACCTTATGTAGTTTTAAAACAATTGTTTTATAAATTTGTTGGAATATTCATTTGTATGTTTTTTTACTTCAGCTCCGAAGAAACTTAGCTGGTTATAACTGATTTAATAACTTATAACTAATACATACATATTTTTTTAAATATAGTTTTTATATTGACTTTTTACTACTACACACAATTTTTTGAATTAATATCACTACTAATTTCACTATAAAAACTATATATATGTTTAAATAAAAACGTTACTCCAATGGTAACTGCCAAATAAATCAATGATATACCTATATTTTTAATTTATTAGAGTTAGAAAAATAGTTATTTTATATTATGTACTGTTTATTTCTTTAAAATCAATAAATAAAACAACAGAAGTTGACTTCTACGGCTATTATACCTATCCGACGCATATTGCCATTTTTATACAATAATTTCTGTCTGCACAGTTTTTTTAAATACCCGTCTGTCATTATACCACATTCTCAGGTGAGTTCGTAAGTAAAGATGCACTAAAACTATTTTTATACTTTCGAAAACTTTTTTTCTCAACATCTTTCTGTCTAACCAATACATGTCAGTTTTAGAATTTTTAATAAATATTCTAAAAAAGTTGGAAAGTCAACACATATTTAACATTTTCATCGGAATAATAATACCAATCTACGATCTAGATAATGATAAAATATTGCAATCTTATAGGTAAAGATTGAATGAGGATTTTTTTACAAGTAAAATTTGATTTTACAAGTAAAAATTTTTATAAGTGAGATTTGTAAAATCAAATTGCAATATTTTATCATTATCTGAAATCGTAGATTGGTATTATTATTCTGATGAGAATGTTAAATATGTGTTGAATTTTTGATCAACTTTTGTAGTATGTTAATTAAAAATTCTAAAACTGACATGTATTGGTTAGACAGAAAGATGTTGAGAAAAAAAGTTTTCGAAAGTATAAAAATAGTTTCAGTGCATCTCTACTTACGAACTCATCCTAAGAAGGTAGAATAATATTTGATATATATATATATATATTGTACGCTACGAAGATAAAAGTAAGAATGCATGAAAAAAATTGATAAAAAAATCTAATAAATATTTAATATTTTTTTTTTTATAAAAAGTGTTTTGTTGCGCACAGGACTTCAACTTCAGTACAACTTACACAACAACACACACAGGGATGGTTACCAGTCCACGCTTCTCACTAAGCCACCGCAGTTGGAGAGGAATTTGCTTTATACATTCGCGGTAGTTAAAACCACCCTCTGGCACTTTGTACCTAGAGAGTTGTGGCAGGCCACGACCAGGGCTACTCGCAACGCAAGCATTCGTGCCTAGCACCTTGACCACTTCCAGGGACAGCCTCTGGCACTCACTGTCCAACGGCCTCACAAGCTGTTACTAGCAAGTTCATACTGAAACACGTCCAGTGGTATCGGCGACACCGTGCCGGACCGGCAGACCGTGCACACGTCCAGTGGTATCGGTGACACCGTGCCGGCCCGTCTCCAAAGCGGGACTTTTCGTATGTGGCCGCCGCGCGGTGGCTCTTCTCATAAAACTGCCTACTGAGTACGTCGCGAGGTGGAATCCTGTGCGACACATTTATAACTTATTTATTGCATTGTTTCAGTCAAGAAAAACATGTACACGTACATTCGTCCTGCTAAAAAACAGTGGTCTAGAAACCGGCCAACGTCTTACTAATTAACGTGCTAAATACAAAGTTACTTAATTAAACAGTTCATTATTAATATAGTTTTTGTAATCTGATACAAATCAATATAACACAAAAGAATTCAATATTTTTATTTGATAAATAGATCAAAATAATAAAATTCTTAATAAACACGTAATCGATTTTATAGCTTAAAAAATATCATTTTACCTAAAATCAACGAATAAGAAATTAATAGGTAAGTATAAAGGTGTACTTTTTATATAAAGATTCAATTTTATAAAATATTTCTGCTTTCGTGGTGTTGTCTTGCATTCGAGATTGAATTTTCAGGGAGTGGTATCTGAACCGAACCAAATCTAATTTCGATATTGATATGAAGAATTGAACAGATCTATTTCGTATTACAAATTACCTGGATAAAGTAAAGTGTCTTTAATTTATTGGGTCTTCAATCAAGAAACTTCGTTATTATTCGTTAAAAATTATACATATTACATAATTTTTATGACCTATTTGGCTATCGTTCAAATCAATCGTATTATTGCTGTGGATAACGTAATTGAACATTAGCAACAGTAACCAACCTAACGATTAAATCAGGAACAAAATCGCAGCAAAAAATAATATACTTATAAATGATTTGAGTGTAAAAACAATTTTTTTTCAAACAAATTTTCTCGTTTTAACATTTGTGATTTACTACATCGCCGATTGACAGTTTCATTGGTTTAATTTTAATTAATTACTTTTTTTAATCATCAAATAATTTTCTTTCTAAGAATATATATTTTTTATTTGTCACCTTTTGTACAATATTATTTTATGATTGAATTGTTTTTATTATCTTACAAGCAAACCAGATTAGCGACCAGTTCTTTTAAGCATATAAAAAAACTATTCTGATATTTTTTATTATACATGTGTAAATGTGCGTCTATTTCGTGAAACAATAAATCTTATGTAAAACTGTACGCGCTTAAAAATAACCAAAAATATCTTAAAACAATGTGAAAAACGGGTTATTTGTGTTGGATACAAATTATAAATGTTAACACTGCATATATTATGTTTAATGGCTTGCTCCCTCACCTTTTTTCAATATTAATAAAAATAAATCGAAGTATATTTTATTGATATGCAATTTATTTATGTCATTTCTCCACTTATATGCAAATAAAAGTTTACAATCTCTACGATACCGCGCATAATGTTTTTATTTGCTTCTACAATTTTACAACAAATTTAACTTCAAATGTAACGCATGCGAGTAATAGTACACAGAAAGCCATACTCTATGTCAAAAGACATTAGATAGATGAACCAAATTTACTTCACGCAGAACCAAAAAAGCAAAACCCTATTTGGAACTTCATCGGAAAACATACCAACGCGTACCAAAAGGTGGCGCTCCGGTAAAATGACATTGTCGAAATAAATAATTCACTACGACCGGCTATTAAAGCTAGCCGGTGTGTTTTTTATTACTTGCCGTGCGAAAGCGACATCTTGGCAAGCTCACACAGAAAGATGGCGGCTCTTTTTATTTTCAGTTTGTCTTTTATTTTGGCTCGAATTCGCCGGAAAGCGCGTAAAACAAATCCTGCTAATGAAGGAATCTTAGCGGGCGATTTGATAAACGAAGCGAATGAGAGTTTTATATTTAAATTTAAACTGGAACAGCACTTAACCCTTAACCAGTTTCGCGGGGTGGTTTCAACACAACATTTTGTCGTTTTTTTATAAAGTACTTAGTAATAAAAATAACATTAGTTCTACGTAATCTCCAATGTGTGTAGAATAATATTATTTTCGTTAAAATTGGATTAGTATCAGCGAGAAAATTTGATAATATTTCATTTATTAAAATGTGATGATTAAATTTTTTTGAATATTGTGAACTCTCACCAGTGGCGTAACTACAAAAATTGGGGCCCAATTCAAAATTCAAAAGGGTTCCCTCTGTATACGCAGGTATATAAGAAGTAAGAATAATTTATACACGCATTTGTATATAAAATATTACTAAAAAAAATTATCTCCTATAATTTTCATACTTCGATGAAAAAACAAAAATGTGGTTTTAGGTATTTTTATTCAATTGCCGTTAAAAAAAACCCTTCTTTCATTTAACAAAGATGGTAAAGTCCATAATCCAATATTTTAGCGGAGAACCACTGTATACATCGATAATGTGTAACTCAAAATAACTGTAAAACGCGGATTTTTTGGGCCCTTGTCTAACTTAGGCCCCAACATTGGCGTAGTTACGCCACTGACTCTCGCCATTACTATTCAATATTCATCCAGGATACGTAACGAAAAGAAAGGCAGGAAGCTTTAACAGGTTGGAAAGAAGATCACAAAATTACGACTTGTTGATGACTTCACGCTTGTAGCTAGTGCAGAAATTCAATTGGAAATCATTTAAAAAAAATAGAATTCATGAGAAAGCAGTTTAGTTTAGAAATACGTTATAACAATTTATTTGAGCGCGTTGATAACGAACACTGATGACATACATTTAGCTAACTAAAGCTGCTATGGAACAACTTACGAGGATATTGAAAGTTAGTGACAACAAGGAAGCAACTAAAATTATATTATTTTTAAAATGACTCATTATTATTTGTGAAGTTGTAATTTTTTCAAAACATAGTTCTATAATATTTTAATACAAATTAAATTCATCAATTAGAAAGATATAATACAGATAAAATCAATTTATCGAAACAATATTTTAGTTGCACCGGGATTTGAACCAGGATCTCTTCCTATCCGGGAAAGTGCGATATCAGATAAATGCAGAATAATAATAATAATAAATCCAATAAATGCAAATAAACATAATCACATATGTGTAAATAAAATAATTGTTTTTTATTCTATTCATTTGATTCACTCGAGACGCGTTTCGCTTTGTAAGTGCATTATCAATCTAACAATTTAACTCAACAACTTGTATTTATAACTTTAATGGGGGGTAGCTATACAATTGCATCTGCATGAGATGAAAAGGGGCAATTCATTATTATTCATTAGAATTCTGAATTCCCATACATTTTGAATGCTTCTAAATTTTGTAAGTAACTATTTTCAATACTGATGATATTCTAATGTCATGGGTAATTTGTAAAAAAGGACAGCTATATAATTTTACTATCTAAGAAGATAATTCATCGCATGAAAATAAAATTGTAAAGCTGTCTCCCATTATAGTTATAAATACAAGTTATTGAGTT
Organism: Eubasilissa regina; assembly: GCA_022840565.1. Classification (NCBI taxonomy): domain Eukaryota; kingdom Metazoa; phylum Arthropoda; class Insecta; order Trichoptera; family Phryganeidae; genus Eubasilissa; species Eubasilissa regina. The sequence continues at coordinate 24,903,875 of JAINEB010000009.1, forward strand.
AAATTAATTATGCATTTACAAGGCGCAACACATAAGAAATAAATTAAAGGAGTAGAATAAAATCAAATAACAAGTGTTTTATTTTCACATATGTTAATAATTATTATTTATTTGTAACTCAATCAATTATTAAATGATTAAAATTAAGACACAAAATAATGATGATTTGTGAGATTTTTCTTTCAAAAAGTATGGTTGGGGGTCGCCATTGGTTTTGGGTCCTCTGATCCTACGGAAGTTCAAGAATTCTTGCAGTTGTGCATAATTGGGTACGCGGCCAAATGAGTAGAGTGAGTATTCATCAACAACGAGGTTTGTTGTTAGTATATATTTCACCACATTCCTACAATTTCTATGATGAATGATAATGCGCTTTCACAAAGCTTTAAAGTCAGTGCCACCTAACAGAAAGCTACTCAAATTTATTATTGTTTATGTAAATGCCTTTAATAGTTGGTTCTCAAGTTTCAGATTAACAATAAACACACATATGATATATTAACTACACTAACCTTTTTAATTTTGCTGTGTTTCTAGTCCGATGTTATTGTTCTTTGAGCTGGGTTGTCTTCTTTAGATTTCGACTGATCGAAGCACGCGCAGTGCGACAGATCGCACTGATGGTTTATTTGGACCGCTGGACTGGTCGAAACACGCGATGTAATAAGAATAACGTCTGTCGGTTACCGTCTTCTTAGCTTCTGAAAAAAAGGCAGCAATACTCACACACACACACACACACACATGTTTATTAATATAAATCAGGAAACCTAGTGGTGCCAATTGAAGTAACAAGGCGCGTAAACAATTATAAATGTTACTATTATTATTACTGAATAATATTATTAATTAATATTATCATAATATTTTATTTCAAATAAAATTGTCTATGGCTGTCAATTATTTTCAACTGGGAATAATTCAATGAAATCATTGAATGGAAACTTAAAAAATCTTGGTAAACATTGCAACTATGAGGTAAATTTTGCCTAGTGAAGTGGTCGTATTCGCTTAATTCTTAATTATCAATGAGTATTTATATTAGGTCTTCTCATAATTAAATTTCAATAATGATTACATCAAATTGCTCCACGGAACTGACCTGATTTGATTTAAATATTAGATAAAGTAATTTAAAAATGTGGATATCAAAAATACCATTATGATTATTGGCTTTTGTTAAAATTGAGTGGGTTTCTTTAGAAAAAAAAAATACACCAAGATTTCACCTGTAAAAATTTGCCTACTACTATCTAATAATTAATACCCGGTTAAAGTATGTCAACAAGCGTGACTCGTTGTTTAGGAATTTTTTGTCACTTTGATAACTATATCGTCAGCCTTGTTCTCCTTGCAGACTCGAAGTCTACGTTCAACAAGCTGAAGATGTATAATTTATTAAGATAATATTATGACAAACTACCACATTAACTCTCCTTTATCTAGGCTGCACTGGCTGGGAATGAAAACAGTAGAATTTTTGACATATTTCATCAAAACTTGGCAACTTTTCAGAGACACCTGCAGTCACTTTTGAGATATTAATTATTTTGTGGAAACAATTATTCTCAAAACAAACTTCATTTGCTAATTATATTTTATATTCATACGTGTTATTTTAACTGTTTATTTTCTTACAATAAAAAGTACTACGTTTATTTTAATTAATTTTTTTAAATGTTTTTTAACATTATTTACATGTTTTTCGTATCTTTAGATATTTCAGATTAATAATATTTGTATATTTTATGTATAATATAATATAAGAATACTTAAATAGGTTTTATTTTCATTAAGTTTTATATAACATTCATCCACGTTTATATACTTATTCAATACTTACAATACAAGTATTAACATAAATATAATATTTAACATAAGACTCGTTAAAATTATCTTTTTTTTTAGAAGTAGATATTATTGCATATCCGCTTTCAACATTAATTTCTTGTGGCCGATCTATTTTTCTCACGTTTTTCGATTAAAGCAAATGCCGGATGACAGAAATAACAATTTTTGTTTCAGGCATTGAAAAATACCCTTGTTTATCTAGAAAAGTTATTTAAACGTAAATGTTGAATAGTTTTTTAATTTTTATATAACCGTATTATACTTTTAGCTGTTATTATACTAGCATCGTGTAATGATTGTTCAACATCTTATATTTTATTCATTCTGTGTTTCTAATTGCTTAACCATAAAAAAGTGTTAATCCTCTAATTATCTTAAAATATATACATTGTTGCTTAACGTCATACTAGGATTATCTATCAGGGTCATTTAATAATCTGTTGATAATCTGTGCACTTAAAATAAATAAATAACAAATAAATTCTATATAAATATATTTTTTTCATAGCTTTGAATATGAAACTGGCGTCTCTTCTAGGTTAGATCGCGTTGTACCTTAAGGAAACCTATGCAGACGTCTCGGCATGGTAATACGTGCCATTTTTAAGGCGTTGCCTCAAAAAATTACGATAGAAAAGTACTTTTTCGCAGGAGATATAAATCTCCTAGCAAGATTCTCATCTACAAAATTATCAACAAAATACGCTATCTAACCTAAAAGAAGCGCCAGTTCCATATATAATATATTAATGATCATGGAAACCTTGAATCAAACATATGTATATAAGTACACATATATTACGAGTATTTATACATATATATGTGTGTGTGTGTGTGTGTGTGTGTGTGATATTGCTATGGTTGCGTATTATGTTTGCAAATTGCAAACCACATTGATTAAATGAGCAACCTGCTTAAGATACTTAAGATACTCAATGCTGTTAAAAAAGTATACTTTTCAGTAATAGCTTGGAATTGTTAAAACTGTTAAAACAGTATACTTTTCAGTAATAGCTTGGAATTGTTAAAACAGTATACTTTTCAGTAATAACTTGGAATTGTTAAAACTGTTAAAACAGTATACTTTTCAGTAATAACTTGGAATTGTTAAAAATGTTAAAACAGTATACTTTTCAGTAATAGCTTTTCTGTGCGTTTTCCAACTCTACAATATCGTCGACTGATTGTCGATTTACAACTTCTTTTTCTACACAATAATATTATTCTAATCAATTAATTTTAATACACCTATTCATTGTTCGAGACCACTTTTTTACATTTAAAAATGTATTAATATTTTAACTAATATCGGTATTAATTTACTTATCAGTCATACGAAAGATGGTTTTATAAAATAAGAAAAAATATAGATTAAGATTCAGAGATCAGAGATCCCTCTCTGACAAGTTCATCTCTCATACGCACGACCTCTTGAATATATATTTATCACAAGTTAAGTATATAATTTATACTATATTTATTTTTAAATATTTTACCAGGATATTTATTGAATTACGTTATAAGTGTATGATATTGCAAATATAATTATTTAATTTCAGAATCCTACGCATGCACTGTATTGCACTAATGAATAAACCCAAGAATTTAAAAATTCCTGCTAGAACTGGTCAAAAATTAGATTGATTTCATCAGAATTCATCCATTTTTCAAGAACTTAAATAGCTATCATTTCGATACGAATCAAGTGAATTAATCAGGCAAATGAATTTAGTACAAAAATATTATTTACGCACTTTTACTTCTATACACGGGTCCGATTTTTACTAAAATTACTCATTATTTCCCTACCTACATTTTACACTAATTTTGGAAAAATTCTTCTAGATTCTAAAACAAAAATAAGTATTTTAAATAAAGCGGAATGTATCAATAACTCGTGGAGATTGTAAAAAAAAATACATTGGCTAAAACTGAGAGAAATTTTAATACGCGAATTTATTGAACGTCGATGCTGTCTGAAAAATAATAATTTCTCCGAAATCATTAGCTATATAATTGATATCAACCATTTTTTCGACAGCCACGATCTAAAGTTACTCCACTCGATGCCATATAGGGGAACATTAATGAATAACATTGAAATAATAAAAATCCAGAGAAATTTGAATTCGGAGAAAATATTAATGAACACCATCAAATTTTCAAATCCTTAGCCGCTATCATGAATGGTTCTTAGAAACCTTAAAGCCACGACTACCCTTACTTACCCCACCACCCCAATAGCCAACTGTATTTAATTTTAGTTCAATTTAGACCTGTAGATGGAAAGGACTGCTCTTCTCGAAACTAGTCGAGAAACAACTAAAAAAAATGTACAGAATGAAAATAAAAATTATACATTTTTTTAAATTAGCGGCGATATTATTTACCGGGTCAATTTTTCGGAAAAGTTTTCAGATAAGCTATGGGAGTAATTTCGTCTATAAAATTCGTATCTTAAAGTTTATCTATATATAAAGCACGTTTTAAATTTGGCAAGTATCTACTTCTTTCAGTGTCAATTTAATGAACAGACTCAACTTCTTGATATTCCACAAATGAAAAAGTGACATTTGAGATGTAAAACAAATAGACGAACTATGCCAAGAAATAAAACATTTTATTTCTTCGAAAGAACGAAGCAATTTCTTTCAAGTTTATTTTTCATGGAAAAGGAGCTCATGTTTTGAGAGACATTACTGCGATTCACGAAATTACAGTTAAATGTTCAGAGAATCTTCGCCTCTTTCAATCAACAGTTGACGATGTGTTTTTTTTTTATATCACAAATATAATAAATTTTGTTAAGAGAGTATTTTTTGGCGATGGTACATGTTATTATAGAGAAACATTCTACTTTGACGTGCACATAAATCTTCGATACGAACAAGTAGAATGTTGTCTGATTTTCAGTGACTGAAAAATGCAGTCATTTCACGTTTGTTGCACGAAGATTTATCTGTATATCTGCAGTGCCAGAGATAAATTTAAAATGCTATTTAGAAATTAAATATGTAACGAACGCTTTTTCTTCTTCATCTTATGCTCAATGCTGAGCATCGTAATCCTCTGATATGTCTGAAACTTGGTACATAATGCGTCACCAATCCTCCCAGTCTTGAGCTATGTTGATGGCAGCGACCTTTATTTGATCTCATTGATTGATTTGGCAGTTACTTCATAGTGCATTTTAATTTAAAAAATAATATTTTTTCAGAGGGCGTCGACATTCTTTAATTCGCGTATTTAATTGTAATATATCCGAATTTTCTAACCATATCATTGAAATCAACAATTTTTTCGACAGCCATGAGCTAAAATTTCTCCACTCGGTATCATATAAGGGAATAATAGTGAATAATCTTGAAATGATAGAAATCCAGAAAAATTTGAATTCTGAGAAAAAATTAATGAACAATATCATATTTTAAAATACTTCACGGCTATTATCGATATTTCCAAGAATCAATAAAGTCACCCTCTCTCTTACGACCTCCATAGTCAACTGTATTTAATTTAGTTCAATTTACATATGTACATGAGAAGGACTAATCTTCCCAAAACTAGTAGTGATATTAACTCAAAAATTGTGTGTGTGTGTAGTGCAAAGACAATATAAGAATTACATGTTTTCCAAAATTTATTTGGTCTATTCATTTTGCAGGAGCCTATCCTTTTGTTTAATTTTCCTCAAACATACCTGTAATGAGTTTCAAAGGACTCTTCATTTTTCTGACAATATATCCGAATAATGCAAGAATCTCTCTCCTGCACGTTGTCTTTCGGTACTCTTTAACTGCTAGAGGATACAGATATTTGTGCATCTTATGGTTTACGGGGTACGCAGTTTCCTCCATCAGCACTAGATCTTAAAGGTAATTTTCCCTCTTAGGTGTGCGGGTTAGTGCGCGTACTTGATTTGGCATCATAGCGCACACAAAAAATACACAGTTTTTAACAAGACTTTTTCATGTGCCGCTTATCGAAAGTTGCGACCATGTTGCAGTACATTAGTTTATTCTGTATATGATCACCAACATTTTAATTGCACATTGAACTACTTTCTGAGATTATACAGGCAAGATAATCTCCTTACTCACACGACTCTGCTACTTTTTTTCTTCCCTAGCATAATGAGTTTTAAAATATCATATGTTCATTGCCGAGCAGAGAATGAATAAATAAGAAAATAATGTAAAGCTGAGTATAGTGAGTAAGATAAATAAAGAATCACTTAGGCGGTTTGTTCGTATGAAACGGATGAATGAGGAGAGAATGGTAAGAAAGATATATGACGCGAGTGTTGATGACAGCAGAAGTACAGGACGTCCGCTGAAGACTTGGCTCAACCAGGTAAACCAGATACTGGAGGAAGGATCTATTAGAAGCTTCAATAAACGTCGAGCTTGTATGGTAAGATCTTTGAATATGGACGAGGCGAGAATTGTGTGTCAGGTTCTATCAGTAGCCTTATACTAACATAGTAACATTTTTTAAAATTATTTTATCCCTCAGCATAGAAATATAGTATTGGTCCTTTAAAATTAAAGGAATAAAATAAATCAAAAAAAGAGTAGCGCAAATAGGCATGTAAAGATGTTAAACATCATAATATGAAGAGATATGAACAGAAATATGTGTTAAGATAACAGACAAGAGTAATTAATGTAATTGAATCCACCAAGAAAATGAAATGCAATGATCAGATCACCTCAGTCGGAGGACGAACAGTCGTTGGACAAACGTAGTTATTCAGAAGCGCCCGAGGTAAGAGGCTAACAGGACGTCCTAAAACCCGGCTGGACTGACAATATCAAACTCTGTGGGAATACGTAGCAGCAAATAACAATGGATATAGAGAAATGTTGTAAAACTTGGAGAGTCCTTCATCCAACAGCGGATAGAAAACACCTAATAATGATAATGATGAAGATGATAAGTGATTACAAAGCCTTCTAGGCGGGTGTTCACCAAGTAAGTCAGACAACAGACGATGTAGATGTATATAGAGATATCCCTCTCCAAGCACAAGACCTGGTCTCTTTTTGGAGAGGTAAGCGAAAGAAAAACCATGTAATTTAAAAAATGTAAAATACTTAATTCATGTTATAAAAAAATGTAAAAATGTCAAATAAATAAAAAAAAATTAAAAATTACTCCCACTACATTTATATATTAAAAAAAACTTTTTTTAATCTTTATTTTTATTTCTGTCAAATCTTTATTTAAAATAACACCACAACAGCATGAAAAAAAACTGGCTGCTTTAACCTAGAATTCAGTCTAGTAAAGTAGCCAGGACAACGCTGTATATATCAGGGGTGGAGTCTACTCCATCCCACACAATAAACTACGCGTATTTAATTGCAATACAATTGTATTTTTTTTATCATGCTATATTATAATATGTTACAACAATAATATGTATGTCAATAAAGTTTAAATAATCAAATTAAACTGAAGGGTTAAACTTTTTGGTTTTATTAATTTTTTATAAAACATTTTTTGTAGATATATGATGGCTACTTACGATGTGCAGCAACGTGTCAAAATTATTAAATTTTGTTATAATTCCAAAAGCTCTATAAATTCAATTCAATGAAAATACTTAGTCTCCCGTTTTGAGAAATAGGGCTCAGTGTCAGATCTTCTATAAAGTGGCACTCATCGGTTAGTGCACACTGAAGCAGTTGTGGAGATGACGATACATCTGTCCCTATCATTCTACTATTTTGGGAAATTTTAGACGTTCCTACAACGAATTTTGAAACTGAATCTTAAAATGTTTTCGTATAAAATTTAAATGGTGCAGGAATTGTTACCCCAAGATCCTCAGGCAAGCCTGAAATGTACCATTCATTTTGCATAGACAGCCAGAGAAAATAATAACATTTTAAGTAACCTTATAATAAATAATAGCCTTAAATGGCTATGTAAATAAGCAAAATTGCAGAGTCTAGGGCAATCAGAATCCTAAGATATTATATCAGCGTCAATTACACTCCTTTAGATATACTGTTTGGTGCGATATTATGGTTGACAGAGTTATTGGTCCACATTTTTTCGAAAATGAGGAAGATCATCCAGAAATCATCACTGGGGTTATGTAAAAGACTTTGATTAATAACCTTTTTACGTGCGCTAGTCTAGAATAATCTGAACTTTGATTTTAGTAAGATGGAATCACTGCTTAGGTACAGAAAAAGCTACAACCATATCAAGTTCTTAATATTTAATATTTTTAATCCTTCAGTCTTATGTCATTCTAATTAGAATGGTAAGATGTTTTGTTTTCTCAAATGGAAATATGAACACTTAACGAAGAAACAATAAGGCGACTAGAATTATTTGAGATGTGAATCTACAAAAAAATGCTTAAAATAAGCTGGATGTATAGAGTTACGAATTAAGATGTTATGGTTCGATTGAATAAAGTAAGTGAAAAAAATAAGTAATCAAAACAATAAAAATCCTAAAAATTCAATATTTCGAATATGTAATAAGACATTAGGAGAAGTATGAGATCTTGCACCTCATAATGCAGGGAAAGATTGCTGGAAGTCAGAACCCTGGAAGAAGAAGAAGATCATGGCCGAAGAACCTGAGGCGATGGCTTGGCCAGTCTATTGAAGAGCTTTTCCGGAGAGCAGTAAATAAAGCGATGATAGTCAACGTTCGTTAAATGGATAGAATATATTAAATCTAAGATTTTTTACATGCCTAATTGTGTATAATTTCAACAATAATTTTTTGTGTTCAAATTGTATTATAAATGAATTCTAAATAAAATAGTAATAAATAAATATGCATATTTTGTTGATATTTATTGATATTTAGAATATCAGACAGCATGTTTGTGGTTAGTGTATTCCTGGAGAGGGGCCAATCTCATTAATTTCTATGTTTCAAAGAGCTATTGTCTAAGTATTTATTTTCCGCTAAAGATAATTGTACAAAATCTATAAACACTCTTTGTTTATTATAATAGTAGGTAATTAGTAGTACTCGGAAAAAATCACGAGTTCACCCGACTCTCAAAATTAGAGGTCATCACGAGATGGAAATTTTAAACTATGAGTGTATCTTTTAAATGAGGTGAGTTATTTTGTTGGAAATTTACTAACAATATACATTTGTCAATTACTTTAACACTTTTAAATTTATATTTTGTATTTATATTAATATATTTTAGGTTGAGAAGATTACACACCAATTTGCACACATTGCTGGTAATAAACACCGTATTCTTAAAACTATGCTACTGAAAGGTGAGGAAGGCTCTGAACGATACTCAAGCCCTCAGATAAACGTTTCCAGGCTCTGGTTTCTCGAATGCAAATAGTGACATTGAGAAAGTGGCAAGAAAGGTGGGACGCTGCCACGCAGGGCACATGAACCGACAACTTTCTCCCCTTCGTGGCAGTGAAAATGACGCTGGACCACTACGAGATGTAGATGATCTCAGGGCATGGGTATTTAATGAGTAAACTCTTCGATTTGGGACTTGTCAAGTGTTTGCGCTCGGGTGAGGCAGACGCCTGAGCATATCCTCTAGGACTGTGGGATTATGAATGATGCATGTGAGATCATGATTACGGGATTAAAAGGAATAGGTTATCGGATCCTCCATAACAATGCCTTATTAAGAAATTAAAGGAATCTCGGACATTTCGGGACATTTATTAGGGTGTGGGTCTCCCGTTGGGGGTTGCTGGGATAAAGGATTTCGGGTAGAACAGTGGCTAGAAAGACCTAACGAAGTATTTTACTGGGTCTTTCTCGCAATTCTTACGACCTGGACAAGGTGAATTTCTGCCGGACTGTGACCGAGTTCTGCAACTGCAACACATAAATGTGATGTCGACCCTTCCCTTTGGGGGTGCATGATTTCTATAGCTTCTCTCTGGCAGCTTTCTTAATTTAATATGATAACGAGTTTCATCTCAAATTGTACAAGTATGGCTCTAGTATGATGATACCGGAGCCAACCAATGATGGTAATAAGATGTTAATAACGGAATGTAATACAATTAGTATTAGTATTCAAAATATTAATTATGATTAAAAGATATGTATTACTGAAAGGATATACTTACGTATTAGGTTACAAAGAAAGTGAAAAGTTCATAATCATTATATAACTAAGAGATATGTGCGAGAAATGCTAACATACACGTAGAGCACTATAGTCTGTAGATATGGCAGTTAATAAACTGCTTGAGGTAATAAGGAGAAAGTATTGCGTTGGTGAATTAAACGTTGTGGACTCGTTAGCATGGAAAAAGATCCCAGCATTTAATGATGTTGTTAAGTTTAATAGATTACTTAAAAGCTCATTGTTTCAGAGTTACCTCTATATATCTCGTCATCAGGGTTATCTTTCACAAAATAATGTATAATAATAATAATAATAATAGAGCGATAACGACATTCTTTAATCTCTCTTGAATCTTACTCTTTTTTCTTAATTTTTATTAAATAACACCGCTCGCAAAAATTAGACTACTTTAACACAGATGGTAGTTTAGTAAATCAATTAGGACAATGCTTTATATTAGAGGTGAATACCTACTGCATCCCATACACTAAACTAATAAGTGTATTATATTATTAAATTTTCACTTCTGATGTACAAAAAAATTGTGTCAAATTAAAATAAATAAAAATAAAATATGAGTAAAATAAGTTTTTTTAGAAAACAAAGTTAACAAATTTAATAGTTTGAGTCAAATAATAATAAAAAAAATACATGAAAAAATGCTTTTATAAAAATATTCATGTTTAAAAAATACAGCCTTATTAGGCGAGCGATCAGAAGGCTTAAAGTGTGAGGGTACGGTTACCCCACAGATCAACCGGCAACATTTAATTTCTTTCTTCTGTATTTGGTTAACAAGAGTAGAGCCAATAACCCTCCACAGACTAATAACGCATTTTTAATTTGGTTAAAATGGTTTATTTGTTACTAAAGGTTTCTTGATGGTATTTTAAGATTTATTACACTATACAAGTCAGGGTTGTCCACTTTGGGTCTTATTATTTGAGTAAAGATGACTCAAGTCATTTGAGGTCATTAAAATAAGAGTTATGTACTATGAGCTCCGTCTTTCGAGAGCAAAAACGACTTGAAGAGCTAAGCACATAAATATACAAACACCTTTATACCCGCATTCCTTATTTACCTCACGCCATTAATTTGAGCCTAGCAGTCAGTTAACTTACAGTCACAAACACAATACCATACAATAACAACTTAATCCACCTCGCTTTGCGAGGATCGTACTACTATCTTTGCAAGCAAACAAGGATCACAGCAAGGCATTGTCATAATGTACCCATATTTAAGACTTTAAACCATACGAGTAGATGGGATAGTAACGGCTAAAACCTTAAACCGTAAAGGTGTGGAAATTAATTGTTATTTTTTGTGCACATTTTAAAAAAATGAGGAGAATTTTTTTTGTTTGTATTTAATATCCCTCTCCCATACCTAACGAGATTCTTATGAGTCGAGTCGAAAGAATGTATTGTACGTTTAAGATTGCAGAATGCTCAAATAAAAAAAATTTTTTTTTTCATTATTTTAGGTGCATTTTTAATTCAATTCCCACAAGAATTATCTAGTACACACCTAATACAATTTTCTTGTCTATCAAAGCGATATATATACGCAGCGCCTAATTTCAAAACCCCCTAAAATGACTTTGTATTTTTGAGTCATGGATAAAAAACATATATTTTGAAAGTAAATGTACACAAGGTTTATTTTTACATGAGCATTTTAAAAAAAGACAATTCTGTAATGTTACATTTTTTTTTCCTGGATTTATCGTTCCTGCATCTATACTGAATTTTAGATTACCTGATTATCAACAAGCATCGCGATTAACTGTTTCCATTTTAGAGGAATAGCAACTTATACTATCTCTGCTTTGGGGTATTTTACAACTTACCCTGATTTTGAACATGCAATATCAATGGATCTATGTGGCTTTTGCGAGAAACAATGCATTCTGGATGTATCTACTTGATAAAAAATCTACGAAACCGCATATTTAATTCAAATTAATGATATTTATATATATTTAATTCATCGTAACATTATACCTAGTTTCCAAACTTTATAACATTTTAGACTCCAATACAAAACAAATGCTATTTCCTACATTTTTCTAAACGAAATTTGTTTAGTTTAAAAATCACGAGGAAGAGTTCTTTCAATGCTTATATGCCAGAATGATTTGAAAAGAAAAGACATTTTAGTTCCTGTTATTATTTTGTTGTCACTGTTTTCATTACATTTATACCATGTTTTTTAAACTAGAGAAAATATTATAAAATGTGAGATAGTTTCCCTAAATCATGTGAGAAATTGCCATAATATTGTAAAAAAATTTTTTTTACCTGTATTCAAGTTTATATACTATATTTATGGAATATGTCTGTTTATATATAAAAATAACGCAGACTAAGATGAAGGATGTCGTTGTTACTACTAAAAAGCGTAAATGGTAATGGGCGGGGCTTATTTCAAGACACAATGAAATTGGCAAAGGGAGTGGCACAGTCAACAAGGGGTATTCATTCAACCGTGGATCAAATTGACTGATAATGATGATGATAGTCATTACATCATTGTATAATCAAACACACATTTATATGTATATATGTATATGCATATATGTGTGTGTATGAGCGCATGTTAAATCGTTATGTAATTTCAAGCACTGATTTGAAAAATACTGAAGATGCAGAAGGTTAATTAATGAATGATGTATTTAAAAACTTATTACAGTTGTTGAAAAATCAACGCTGATCAGATTAATAAGTGCCTATGCAATTTACCGCGGAAATATTAGACAATACATATATCTTGTATTATCTTCGTTTATTATCTGAAAAGTCTGAAACAAATCTACATCCAACCGGCGCATGATAAAAACTGCTTTTATTTCAAACATGCATGTTGTATTCCATACACAGTTTGCTCGTATATATTCCCTCGTGTGTCGTTGTTAACGAGCGCAGCAGTTTTCTATGGCGAAGAAGGGTCGGGGTTAAAACTACCCCCCGCCAAAGCTAGTTGTGCTGCTTAACATTAGGAGCCCGAGGCGCCTCCCTTCGGTGAAATGTCACAAAGCTTTACAACTCGCAAGTATGCGAAGGAATTTTTAATTATTTAATATGTCTGTTTTGTCAGTTTGTCAGTTGCAATACAGCTTTGGAAAATGCAACGTGATGAGAAAACGGAAATGTATTGCGTTCCTGCTGTAAAAAATTCTGTTTCATTTTATATTTGTAATTACGTTGTTATAATTGCCAATTTTACATACATTGTATTGAAATATATATACTTTATTAATTAAAGAAAAAGTCTTTTCATTCTATGCACACTTCCCAGAATGAACTCGACCGTCTTAAGATTTGCGTCTCTGTTCATTAAACTTTTTATCTATCGCTACACTGTTCATTCAGAAATGATATCACCGACATTTGTTTCGTTAATATTGCTTTGTGTTTAAGTTACGTAATGCCAAAGCTTATTTCAAAACGAATCAAAAAATATTTCGTAAAAAGGAAGTTTAAAATGACTACATATGATAATATCTGTTTACACATAAGGCATGATGTTTATAACAATTTTTAAGATTTCTTATGTATCTCGCAAATAAAAATAATCTTGAATTTTATAATATTAACATAGTCTTTATTTTTGGAACAACCGAATTTTATGATTTGTGGTGGATTTATAAAATCGTTGATTTTTAAACAGTGCAAAATATCTTGAGTCTTCATGGCTTAGAAGAAGCATTCACTATACAGGTAACTCTCGGATTACGAACATTCACTATAATGAATTTCACACAATACTTAACCTTTTCCTTACGGTGCTAAATAAAAACATGAAGGCTTTTGCGATATTTAAGTCAGATATAGATTAATATTTTACATTTATTAATTAATAAAATAAAATATTATATATATATATTATATAAGGTGTGTATATTAGAATGAAATTATATATTACAATGAAAACGTTTTTGATGCCGTTCCCTTGGGTTGTCAGGGCACCAGTATCTCATGTTCTATTTGTTAATATAGCCATCGATATGAAAATGTGCTTCGTCAGTAAAAAATGCGTTTTCAAGTGTTGGTGCTATTCCAAAACGTTCCAGGATTGTTCTTGCTAAAGTTTTACGTATAGAATAATCATTTTCGTTAAGAAACTTCACGATTTGCAATTTGTATGGGCAAAACTTTAGTTTATTTTTCAAAATAACATGCACTGTTGATTTTTTTATTCCAGTACAAGATGCAATCTTCCTTATCGATTTATGCGGATTGCGCATAATTTTTCATCGAACTTGAGCCACATGTTTTGGCGTCGCTGCTGACGCTGATGGTCCCGGAGGAGTTTGTTCAACCATTTTCCCTTCTTGTCTGAACTTTTGAACCAAGCACCAGATAAGTTGCGTGCTCGGTCCATCACTTACTAGTCTAATATTAAAATGAGTACAAAAAGCGCGACACGCACGAACCAATGAATCATCGTACTTTAAATATTGCTCAACCGCGAACGCGCGGTGCGCTCTCGGCCAGTGACTCATTTTGACTGGCAAATCCGCAAATCACGAGCGTCGAACAATACCCCTCCCACGTACCTCACACTGATTGTTTCCGAGCAATTGCAATTTAAACTTGAAAATTTTTCGCTAGACACTCTACATAACTTTGTATATGTTTCTATAAACATATACAAAGTAGCGGTGATTTTTTCAAAATATAATAATCATCCACATTTTTTATTGTTCTTATTAAGTAATGAGGATCGATGATTTATTAGTTATCTATATTGATTAGTTACCTATATTGGTTAGCGCGTATATCGATTTATATGCTATTAATTTTTCTTAATTATTAAAATTTATCATACTATTTTTACTTATTTTCATACTTTCTTACATAATTTTTTTTTTTTTATGTCATATTTGTCATGTTATTAACAATTAAAAATATAATTCGAGAGCTGTTAGATTACTAGCATTTACCTGATTTGTTAGTAACCGATCAATCATATATCGTAAAAAAATAATACATAATGGAACGGACTTTTGGAAACTGGTAATGGTTAAAAGATAAAACAACTATTGTTTAATACAAAGTTTATTGTATTTTAGTAGTTGAAATATTGTTTTACAAAGTTATAGCATCAAACGATATTATTGTAGGATAACTCAGTTACTCCAACCAAGAACAGAAATAAGTTTTTAGGAACCGTGACGGAAACGTCTATTGCTTTAGCAGTAAGACACTTGCCTAGTGATGAAGTGGTCTGAGGTTCGAGCTGGAAGATCAGCTAGCAGTTTTAGTTTAAAGTTTCACACCACACGCACTCGGCTTAAAACAATATTTTTTATTATTTTCAAACAAATTTGAAAAAATATATATTAATATCTCATGTATTCCGTTCACGCATCTTAATTTAAAAGAAAATACATTTTTAAATTTAAAATGTTAAGTAGGTATATAACATATTATTTAATTACGTTGAAATACACAAACTTTATTAATGGTCTTTTCGTTGATCTTTTATATTTTTTTAATAGGTTTTTCTCTGTTTTTTTTTTGTCTCACTGCCTTGTTAAAATGTATCCTTACCTGCAAGAGTTGTGGAAAAGCTTGCGAAAGAAACCTTGCGTGACACAACAGAACCATTATACTGAAAAGTCTACGATGTAGTAGTTCAATAGTGTAATAAGTCAGAAATAAATTTGTAAAATACTAGAGAAAACTTTTTTGTTCATAAGTCTTTACGTTTTTCTTTTTACATTGTGTTAAATGCTCACTTCTTTGAAAAATATATATTTTTTTGTGTTATTTATTTATTTTTATCGTAAAATTGACACAAGCACAGGAGATAAAATAATACAAGTTTTTTTCGTTCGGTATACTTTATGTTTTCTTAAGTTGACATGAAGGAAACACTCTTCATCTTCTATAATAATACGCCCCGAAAAAATTCAGAGTACTTCTTCAGAATCAGTAATAATTGAAATATCGTGATACTTTGTGTGATATTTACATGAGACCATTTATGAGACTCTAATACGCCACATTTTATATTTATTTCAAATATCTGTGGACGATGTGTCTTTTAGCAATAACTCGTGCCATTAATTTTAGGTTCACTTCCATGATAGCATTAATTCTTGAGCCCTCAGTAAAACTTTATATAAACTATTCGGAATGAAAATTCTGAAACACTTTTAACAATATCTTAATTTTATTGCATCCATTATTATATCAAAAATCGCGTTCTGTCCGAGTTGGCACTCAAAAAGCAGAATATAACATATCTGGGATTCTTTCATCTGCTGTGCTATCGCTATATCTTCGAAAATAAATAAATAAATAAAAATCATCACTCCAATACGATTGTTATTGTAAAACACCACTATAAAATATTATTATTGTGAAGTTCCAGTTTTTCAGAACATAGTTCTGTGGAATTTTAATATAAATGATATGAATAAAGGGATAAGAAAGGATCCAGGTACGGTAGCAGCAAAAATATTTTTTCGATAAATTTAATTTTCCTGTATATCTTTCACATTTAATTTGTATTATAAAATATGTTTACTTTTCGAAGGGGAGAGCATTTATCACAACTTTATATTTTAGTTTTGTTCTAATTTATTTTTTAGCTTTAAAGCACAAAAATGTTATATAAAATTTAGTTATATCCTATATTTCTACAAACATTTTATTAAATAAATAAATTGTTAAGAACATTTACATAATTTGAATTTAAATTAATCGTGCAGCAATAATGACCCGACAGAAAAATTTCACATCAAAAGTGAATATAAACTATACTGAACTAATTCAACGACATTAGGTATGTGCATGCATCATAGCAGAATATATGAGTCGTCATTAGCTTTGAGTATTACTCATTCATTCCGAGTGCAAGGTATTTTCCTTTCACGAGCTGTGACTAGCAGGCTATTAGTCTCACCCTATACTGCCCTGCACGTGTGTTGACTTTCCTTAGATTGATATGCAAACCTCCCTTGAATACAAGTAATTTCCTTGCTTCTATGATACATAATCGAAAATCATTACAATATTACCGGCAAAAGAAAAAATAATATTATAATATTAATAATATTATTTTACTCATCGCTTATTTTTTTTTATTTTGCCTTTCTACATACTGTAGCTTTAAAAAAACGTTAGTAGTTGAATTATATAAATCATTTAAACAATTCGGTTGAAGTTAAATTTTTGAACGATGGCAACACTCCCGCGCGTGCGCAATTGTCTGCGGTCAGGTGCTGGATTGAAACGCGTCACGCGGCGCCCACAGCGCTATCGGCAGCATTTTCTTTTTAACGAGTTACAACATGGTGGCGGCTCTACCGGCCATCGAATGAGTTAATTTAAACTCGTAATTTAATAAATCCATACTATTGGGTAAGAAAAATAGTCACAATTAGTAGTGAATCAATTTCTACTAATCTATTTATATCTTCTGCAGAAATATTTTTTCCCACTTGGGTGCGGGATGAAGAACTCCGGAACTAATAATGGACGATGTCGCAAACGGATTGTGGATGAGTGTTCGATCGCTGGCCACAATCTGTTGATAAGGTTGACCCAGATCTATAAGCGAATTCATTCCAAAACAGTACGTGGCGATAAGAAATTATAAGTAACGAGTTCGAAACTTGGAGATTAACAGTAACTTCTTTGAATAATGTAGAGTACGTTCCTGTCCATCCGAATTTACAAGTGAAGAGAAATGTCGTCAACAAGGTAAGTTCCGAGTGCCATATCCACATTTCATGTTTTTTCCGCTGATTTAGCCGATGGAGGATAAACCGCCAGGTAATACCTCAACAATACATATTAAATAAATAAAAATTCAGTTACCTATTTTTTCAAACGATTTTTTTTTTGTGTCAATCTATTTTATTTTTTTTAGAATTATTATACGCAATAAGATAATGTTAAATACAGTAACAGAACAGTTAGGCTTTGCGGAAAACTTTATACTGCTTTGCGTCCAATGTAGCAATGGATTAAATTAAGCATTGGACATTTACAAGAATTTTGTAACATTGGATGAAAACATGCAACAAACATTCTGCAACAATTAATCAAAGAGTATCTATCTTGTTGTACAATAATTTTCAAGCATGTCGATAACTAATTATGGAAGAAAAAAAAACAGTAACGAAGCAGCGGACGAGATCATCCATAAATAATTCTAAGATTCTTTGTTTAAAATCGTTTAATATAAATATTTAAACAAAAACAGTAGGATTTTTTTAAGGTGGTCATATTTTATTGTGAATTTGCAATTTTTCAGAATATAGGTCTGTGATATTTGTAATACAAATTAAATGTATAAATTAAAAAGATACACATATAAATTCAATTAATCGAAAAAAATGATTTTGTTACTACTGAGATTATATAATCGAACCTGGATTTCTTTCTAACCAGGGAAATGCATTTACCGATTATGTTACACCAACATAGTAAGGTGACAACAAATTTTCAACAAAAATATTTTTTCGATTAATAGATTTTATATGTATATTTTTCTAATTAATACATTTAATTTGAATTAAAATAGTAGTTTTATAAACATTATTTAAGTGTGCAATGTATGCAAATAACTTATTCTTCTTCTTCCTAAGCACTACTTCCTATGATAAGATTTGGCCTACTTCACAAAAGTGCTCTCCACCAATCCTTATCCTTGACTATTCTCCTCTAGTTCCTGGAACCTTGCATCTTACTTCAGTCCTCTTCTTCGGTCTGCCTCTAAGTTGTATTTACTGGAGTATCTACTTTGTCGTGATCTTTGGTGTCCCATATGAAAAATATCATATATCCTTTTTAATTGTTTTTTAGGAGGTTTGTTTTTCGAACTGGAAACACTTTTTCCAGCAACAGCTAATTTGACAGCTAATAGTTGATTTGTACTCAGTTTGATTTTCCATATCATCAAAGACTTACGCCAGAATAACGCTTGAAAACTATGGAAATTTGTTTCGAAAATCATGGATCAGTTCGCAAAACTTACTGTGCGTTACGTCCATTTTACGGTCGACATAATCGTCCATCCGAGCAAGTAATTAGAATAAGCATGAATCGTTTTAGCACCACGCACACTCTAATTGATAATATGCATCCGTAAAGATATATAGAGTGCCGAAGAAGCTGTTGCTTCAAAGGAGCGTAGTATTGAGGAAGACCCAAATGAGTCGATTCGTCTTCGTGCACAGCTATAGATCCATGATTACTGACTTTCTCGTTCCCCAATTGAATGGCATTTATGTGGAAGAGCTGTGATTTCAAAAATACTGCGCAACATGCCACACAGCGCGCGCCACAATCAATTTATTGAAGGAAACATTCGATGAGCACATAATTTCGCGTAATGGATATGTAAATTGGCCTCCAAGATTGTGTGATTTAACACCTTTGGATTATTTTTTGTGGGGATTTATAAAGTGGCTAGTCTACGCCGATATATCAGAAATGATAGATGACTTAGAAACCATCATTTGTCGCGTTATGTAGGTGCTCCAAAAAGTGATCGAAAATTGTACTTCTAGATTTCACTTTATTAGACATATGCGCAAAATCATATTTAAACACTAATGGCGTAAAATTACCTTTCTAATAATGACAAAACCATGACCATTACCGCGATTTTAATGTGTTTTATTTCATTTTAAAATTCTTTACCTTTAAAAAAAAACCTATATAACGCAAATAAATTATTTTGATTTTGAAAATGAATTATTGTTAATGTTACAATATTTTAATTTAGTAATATTAAAAATAAAATAAACCCCTTCTAATATAACATCAGTTTTCAAAACTCTGCCACATAAGCCACACGATTCCAATTCAAACAAAAAACATCCTTTGGCTCAATTGTAATTAATTCTACTGTTCGAAAGTGCATTTCATTTCACTATATTCCCGTGTTTATAAAATATTTGCACAATCACGTCAGCGATGTTACTGAAACTCAAAGCTCGCTATTGTGAAATTCCTTCACAATTTCACCGGTAACCAAATTTCAGAGCATTCGTTAAAAATCTGAATTACACCTAAATATATATAGTTCATCTAGGTTTTATAAAGCATATTGAATTTTCTTTCAATGAATATTAACCACATATTATAAATTTTTGTTGTTATTTAATTTGAAATAGTACCAAATTTGTATAGATGTAATAAGATTTTCCAAATTTTATACGCCATTATTTGTACGATAAAAAGTTTGTACGTGTGGAACTTTATACGCTTTTATTTGATAGTATTTTGTGAGTCACTCGAATGGAGCGACTGATGTGTGCAGGTTATTAATATTAGAAGGATTTGTTTAAGGTGAGTCTGAGAACCCTAATTCTTCTCAGATTTACATGCGTCTATATAAATGTCGCAGTATATATTAATGTTACGGAGCATGCATTTGACTACAGGTGTTGATGTTGCGGCTAGATTATGTTGATAAAATGAAACAGAACTTATAATAGGTTGGCATTTATTTTCGAATGATAAAAAATAAATTTACACCGTTTGAAGGTTATATTTCAAATTAAAGTTAATGACTAGCGAAGTTCACTGAAGGTGGTTCGGAGAGGTGCATTAGAGAAGATGGCCAGGGAAAAAGTGATCCCTTCAGCTGGCTTCTCGAACCGGTTGCGTCGCGATGTATTGTTGTCTAAATTTTCGGGTGGTACTAGGCGGCGAGGAATGGCTGTAAAGTATCTAGTTTGACAGCCAGATTTGTGAGGCGCGAGCAGGACCTCCACACGTCCATAACTTTGTAGGCCAAGCATTAAGCACAACATAAGAAACTCAATATTTCATTATTCATCCTTACTGTTTTTAAAAAGTCCATTCTTATTCAAACAATATATAGATATATATATATATATATATATATATATATATATATAAAGAAGAATGGGCATTTTAGTATAAGACTCGTCTCAAGTTTACATTATTACAAAATTTTACAATAACATAATAACTTACAATGACATATAAATGTTATCTACAGTTTAAAAATAATGAGAAATTTATATAACATTTACACTTTTGATTTATATACTGTAATGTTAGAATTAAATCCCTAGAGTTGGTATCCTTTTTAAATAACCCTCAGCGTTTACATAGCGGGTAACATTTGCTCTACGCGTTAGTAGATCTATAATTCGTACCTAGAGACGACACCGCGCGGCGCCACTACTTCTTGAGGAGACGAACTGAGGGGGCGCGCGCGAGTCGACGTTCGGCCGACCGCAGCGGAGAATCTATTACGTACTCGATCGGAAGGAATATCAGGAAATGACAATTTCCTTGTTCGGGTACTGGGCTAAGGGCGCCCGGTTCTGATCTGAAGTTGGATTCACGGGTGGATGGAATGGGCGATGGAAGGTAGTCTCCATTTAGGATGAAGGAATCTTCAGCACATCCAGCGTGACGGCCACAATCCCATATGATGGAGGGTACAGTATGTGCGGTAGTTACAGCGCACAGATTTCTAGACTAGATGACTATCATTTTAACTTAATTGTTGTGTCAAACGAGAACGACCGTTCAGCACCGTGGATGTGGGATTAATCTTACGGTAATTAATTTTACGCCTTGCGACCTATCTAAGAGTCTTGATATAAGAATCGAATAAACAACGATTCGGTATTATAATTTTTTCAGTCTTACCATGTTGTGTATGTGTACACATGCCATAATAGAGATATCGATTACTTGATATTTATTTTGTATTAAATAAGCCTACTAAACTTACCTCTTTCATTAACTAGGATAGGTTCCCAGTCCGAATTATATAACGCTTTATAATTTACCACAGGCGAAATAAAGATCGTCAGATGAAGGTAAGTGCGTAGGACTCAATCTAGCCGAACCCACATTTTCATGTTAACTACTACTGTCTAGCCGGTGGCATTCTTTCCTCCGATGCTAGAACGCAACGTAACAATATCTACATATAATATATATTGTGACTCAATGTATTATTTGAGACTTTTTATCAAAGGTATCACACATAGTCTTCCAACACTCATAACTAAACGCTTATCGTCATATAAATAGCTCAACAGAAAGCAATAAACAAAGATTTCAAAGTATGTATGCGATTGTCAATCGTGTTAAAGATTATTTTCCCACTACGAATAACAAAAATTAAAATTTTAAAATATCAAATCGCATGTGCAATATATTTACTGTATCTTCAAATGTTTTCCGGTGGATTAATTTTTCAAGCTTATAACCAGAACATTAAATACACCCCTAAAATAAAATGCATGTGGTGTACGGGTTGGTTTATTCAGCGCGATGAACTTTGTTATAATAAGGTCGTGTAAAATAATGCTTTCATGTAAAAAAAGTATAGTTTCAGTATGACCTAGTTGTTGCACATATAATTGATATCATTTAAAACACGTGATTTGAATCTGTGTCGTGAATTTTGTTATAATTTTTAAAGTTTATTCTATTAATGAAGCTACAAATAGTCTGTTGGGGACTACGGCTCAAAAGAGAGAGACGGAATCGGCCCTTGGGACAATGTTCGAATGGATATAGCGAGGCTACAGATAGATATATACATGACGGGAGACCACAGCTCAAAATAGAAGAACCTCTAAGATAGTTGTGCTATCATCTAACCTAGTAGACATATGATTTTCATTGCATTGATTGAAGTCATATGTCATAATCCTGTAAAGAAATATATTTAAAAAATATAATAATTAAAGAATATTTTTTGTTACTCAATGTAGGTACATTTTTTAATCAGTTTTATTGTTACAGTAAAAAAAACATCATATGCATAATGATATTTAAAAATTACACTTTCAGGAAAAAAATAATACAATATTAAATGTTTTCTCCATAGTATATATACAATGTATTAATAATTCACGTTAAGTATCAACCGTGTAAGTCAAATAAGCAAAAGAGAGCGTACCTAATGTATTCGCGGTTCGAGTTCATTTTTTTAGCGCAGTAAATTCGTTTAGATGTGGCGTGATGGTGATTCGTTAAGACGTTTTAAATAGCGGGAAGACTAAGGTAGAATTAAAAATAGCTCATGGGGCGATCAGATAATGAAATGCAGTTTGCAAAGAAAGCTTAGAAAATAAAAATTGCAATAATAGACTACAAAAACTACGGTTCTTTGCATAAAGTATTTTTTCTTATGCAGAAAGAATATATAGAACGTTTCAAATGTGAATCAGAGGCAAAGAAAAGTTTAAGATCGTCTTTAAAAATGAAAAATAGAGAATATAAGAATTATTGTATTTTGTATTGCATATTGCATAATATTTCGTATTTTCTGAGTTTCTTGGTGGATTTTAGAGCGGAATCCAATTTGTAAAGTCAAAGATATTACATATAAATAGAAAAATAACTTTAAAACTTTTCACAGGGAAAATTATGGTACATAACCTAAGTAATGTTTAATATACGGCATACAAATGTACGGTAATACAATAAATTGAGACTTTGTACATTTAAAAGCTGTTGTATCAACTCACCGTAACTGACAAATAATTACGTATGATATAGTGCTAGAAAAATTTATTTGACGGTGAAGGTCTCTCTGCTTTGCTATCATATTCTGATGTAGGTATAATATGTTTTCAAATATCGTGTTGATTACTTTATCCGTGGGATAAAACATGTGTGACGGGTGGTTAAATGCATAATTAATCTTATCCATCAAATAAGGTTTACATAATATAAACTTCACCAGTGGTAGTGAAATAGACAATTAAGTAAATTATAAACTGAAAAGTATTTTATTTTTAATTGGTGATCGGTCATTTATACTTTGTTCAATTATTAATATTATATTATATAATAAGGAAAAAGGTTTTTATTCAGAATTTTTATTATATTCTAGTTCTATTATATTTCAACATTTTTATTAGAAGAGCTTAATAACAAGAGCAGGAACTAAGAACGGAAGTGATTACGAAAACGTTAAACGAAAATAGCCGATATTTTTTCCAGATCGGAAACGTATCTGGTAAATACCGATCATTTTTTCCACTACCGTATTTCTTCTCACGCCAAAATCCCTATCTGTTTCACATATTTTAAGATTGTATTTAATACAGAAAAAGATTGTGATGTTTTTAAAAATATTTACTAAATTTTAAAAATAAAACCATTTTACACGATGACCGGATTTTTTTCAAAAAGATTTTCATTTCATTTTCATCAAACTTAACTTTAATTATTTACATACTTACCATCTCTGAAAAGATAGGCAGATGGAACAAAATGGCATTCTCTTGCATCCAATACACATAATAATCTTCACAAACATACATACCTGCTCGTCGATTGTTGAAGAAACATCTGGCAAACTGTCTTTCAGTATCTGGTTCACCTGGTCTGGTCAAGTCTTTCCATCCATAATCATCAATTTTGCCAATGTACATCTTAATGACCTTCCTTTTCTCCTATGCTCTAAAAACTCTAATATAAATTATTTTTTAAGGTACTAACTCTTATATCTACTATAAATGGTAATTACCCATTTATAATACATTCCTTATATTTTGTATATAAAACGTAATCTCACCTAGGCTACTAGAGTTAAATCTAAAATACATTAGACATATATGAAAATTTTATTTCATCGTTATTACATTATTTGCGTCACATGCGAACTAACCCATAAAAATCTATCAGTCCGCATCAATAGAAGTATGTTATGAAATATATAAAAATATTATATTCCGTAAATAAATATCATATTTCAGACCTTTCCCCACAGTAAAATGTGCCATTTTAAGAAAGCACGAGTAAATGAACAGTATCTTTTTGAAAAAAAATTCTCAAAAAGTTAATTAGTTGTTTCGGGAACATTACTTCCAGAGACGCGGAATATCCAATAAAATTACGTAACGTATTATAAAGTTAACAAATATTAAAAAACAATTTAACAAAATATAAATAGTGCTTTCTTCATCACATTATTTGAAATTTTCAAACTTCAATTGTAAAAAAAATTGTGAAGTAATGTAGGTACAAAAATAAAAAATAATAATTTACACTGCTCGCGGGAGAAATACGATGAACAAAGCCTGTAAAAATGAACAAATTCAGTTTTCTCGCATTATTAGAATTTTCAATACAGTAAAGTAAAAAGAGCAAAACCAGCCCATACAATCCCATTATTAGGGAAAAACTGAAAGGGAATAAAAATAAAGAAAAATTCTCCCGGAACGATATGCAGTGTACTTCGGGAAAATATTTTTTTTCCTCGGTTTGCTTCACAATTTTACAATTCTCGTCTGCATGATTTTATTATGTATTGTTGTAAACTTAAATATATAACATATATACGTAACTATTTTTAATTAATGTAACATTTTATCAATCTTTCAATTTCTACTGACATAGTTAAGTAAACTATCAAATTCTTTGTGTTTTTTTACAGAACATCGAATTTTGTCTTTTTGTAAGATTCATATTTGGTTATAATTTAAAATAGTTGTGAAGCAGGGATTATAGAAGGTATTTTTATTTTGCACGGACCCTAAAGAATAAAAACGAATGCAAAATTTGGTCTAAAAAGAAGACAATGAGATGTTAGGGTAGAGGGTGATGACTTTTTTTTCAAGATCCTAGAGTGCAACTAAGAAAATTTGTAAACTAGTGTTTTTTTTTAAGTAAACATTTATATCAGAAAAATGAGTGAGGTAGCCAGGATAAAGGAGTTGTATATTTTGCACGAGGTGCACTCGCAAATAACTAACTATAACTAAGAATAAGGGTCAATATATCAGCCGAATATCTAAATAATTTATTCTAAATATGGGTACAAATGGTTCCCGTTCGATTATAAAAGCGAGTTCAGATGATTTGCCTTAAATATAAATAAATGTTATGTTATAACTGTGTATTAACAGAATATTACACCAGAATATTTATAAAATATATTTTTTATCGTTGGATTATTGAAAATACAATCTGTATTTCAAATGAATTACATATCTCATACATCTATACATGATCTTATGATAAAAAATCTATTATTTTACTCCTACCAATGGTTGACATAATTATCCACTTACTAATTCATCAAAAAAACAAAATATTATAATTTGTTTATTTTACGTCTACAATATATTATACTGAATTAAACAATATTAATTTGACGTTGACATATCATTCCCGTATTAAAGATTAAAGATTATAAAAAATAAAATAGTCTGCATTTTAATACTTAATTTATTTTCCGTATGCATTCTACTAATTATAGTCACTTTCATTATTGGAGTTGTGGGATTATGTCGTGCTTGGACTGCGTGCGTTTTGTGTGACATTAACATATTATTGTGGTTACTTAAAAAGGGTTGAAAAATATCACCACTTTTATCATATTTCAAATAGATTGTGTAGACATTACGAGCGTTTTTAATAACTATTCTTCATTTTTCATCTATGATGAGTCACGGAATAATTCCTAACCGCTTTTCTGTGGAAGCAAAAAATACGTACCTATATTATTATGGTAAATAATATATATATGTATAAAGATGAGTGTCTGTTGGTTTGTTTGTTTTATATACAAATCTACAGTTTTATTCAGAGCTTGATGAAATTTTGCACACTTGACCTTCAAAATAATAGGAAAATTACTGTCTACATGTGATTAGAAAAAAAAATTATCACCATCCCCCTAAATGAAGCCTCTTCACTTTGCGTAAAGTTCGGGTAAGGCAGGGAATTTCAGCTAGTATGGACACATTGGAACATTGGATTTTTTTATAGCGCCATTTTTGTAAAAAATTTCACTTCAAGGGCGCTTTACAAATAAACTCTTTAGACTTACACTATTTTTGTACTTAAAATGAAAAATTATTATTTGAACTTATGGATATAATTTTGTGAAAAAGTGCGTTTTCAATCTCTTTTTCAATAAATTCTTTGATGCACTGTTCCTTATGATGGAAGGCAAAGAATTCCACGCTTTTGTGCCCGGAACTAATGTTAGACTTCTGACAACGTCTGGTCGGTTCTACAATCCCTCCTGCTGCCGAAGTAGAGGCTGACCCGAGAGTTTAATGACTATCATTAAAATTGTCTGAGATGCAGAGTTCTTAACCAATATAATTTAAATTCAACTCTTTTAGGGAAATGGATCCAATGTGGTTCACGCAAAAGGGATGTTATGTGAGAGAATTTTGAAATTCAATGTATTATTCGTACCACTGCATTTAGCATAGATTTTAATCTATCCAGCTGTAACTATTATTACATGTGATGTATCTATGGAATCGATGCGAGACGTGCGTAAGTGGGTAAGGTGAGGAGCGATTGAAAGAGATAAAAGATTGCTCTGCGGTCGGCGCACTCTCTCTCGTCTCCAAACCTTTGTACAGAACATATCTAATATTATATTATCTATTGACTAGTAAATTGTATCGCAGTATAAACACTACTGTCACACAGTGAGATTATTATTATGATACCCAATTTCGTACACTATGATGACATATCTATCAAGATCAATAGTGAATACATTATATTATTGTTATTGAAATAAAAATCTGTGTACTAATTTTATCCATATCTGTTATTTTTGTTAATTTTTTGGATTCATTATTACCATTTATTTACTACTTATCGCTCTGAATCTCCTGAAGGGTAGATAGAGAGTACGCCACACTCTTCTTTCCTGGGGTACCAACGTTAGCTCGTTAAGTTTTATATCTATTCTGATGCACATTCGCCGATTGTTGAAGCTTTTAACAGAGTCGTCCTTTATAAGTCGTCTCACTAAGTCTTGTAGATGCCTTCTGTTTCTGTGTTATTTGTTATGCACCTTTAACATTTGCCTCATATATTTTCTTTACCAAATTTTCTTCGCTGTCATGCTACAATTAGTTCTATATTCGCTTCTAATTTAATAATTATTTACTATATCGAATGTAGATTTTCTATCCATGCACCTGTGGTAACCCTACTCCGACCGGATAAGGGCTCACCTATCAACCATTAGAGCGACCAATGAGCAGCAGCAAATAATAAATAAAGCACAATGCACCAAGCAATGATTTCTTCGCAGGCCATCCTAACACCAGCATCTCAACTCATCGCTACTCAACAGCATCTCCAGCGAGCCACTCCGGAGTTCAACCGCGTATTTAAATTGTATTAATTCATCATCTCAATAAATAAAACCTTGTAAGTACTCTTTCATTTATATATCCTACACTGCGACACACAATCAACACACGTGAGACAAGAATACACCCAAGCGACCGAATTTACTACTATCATTCTTATTTTATTATTTCCAGGCATTATCTTTATATACAGTATTGGCAGCGGAATCAAATAACTGTTTAATAAATGTGGCTAAATACATGTGCTATCAAAAATAAAATTAATAATGTGATTCTCCTGGGACATAGTATGAACTCAAAACCACTTTGATAAAAAAATGAGTGAACGAATTAATGATATACGACGAATAAGCAAATGATCAAATAAGCTAGACAAAATAATCACATAATCATAATTTAAAATGTTTTAGTAAGTAATATTGCGTGTTTTGTGGTGATTTTATAAAATGTTGTCAGTTGTAAATTAAGTCGCATTTATGACATTTCAAAAATGACTTTGTGGACAGTTATTGCATATATGATATATTGCAAATAACACGGGAAAATTTAACATACAAAGTAGCTATGGTTGCGTATCCAGTATCTTCATTTTGTTTAGCTTTGATAATTATAACCGTATTTTAGGAAAAAAATCTGCCAAATCAGTAAGGAAAAAAAAAACTCTCAAATTTCTGTGCGTAGTTCTGATTTAAATAATGCCATCTATTGTTCTTTATCAACTGAAGCTTGTAGTTACCTATGACTTTCAAGGCTCTCGTCCCCAGCTCAAAAATATTGGAACCCCTATTGCCCCTTCCGCATCTGAACAGTGCCTGATAGGTAAAAGCTTCGTTTAGTTTATGAGCAGATTCTGCTGCTCTACCGCATACAAAAAAATCTTTTCATTTTATTTGTTTCAATATCCCAATTTAAAGTACAATTAATAATAAAACTATAATAAAACGAGTGGATTGCATAAAATAGACTTACATTGAATCCATCCATAAAAAATCTACTATGGACAGCAACACCTAAAAGGCAAAGCTTAATACATGAATCAATGTCTGCGAATGCTAAATCTGCAGTTAAGTTATTGGGCTTTGATTAAGATCTTTTAATGAATACAAAAATTAGCAAAACTACCGGTGCATGCTTTTATCAACTGAGACAGATTAAAAGTATTTGGAGAC
Source organism: Eubasilissa regina (assembly GCA_022840565.1). Taxonomy (NCBI): domain Eukaryota; kingdom Metazoa; phylum Arthropoda; class Insecta; order Trichoptera; family Phryganeidae; genus Eubasilissa; species Eubasilissa regina. The sequence goes on from JAINEB010000009.1 coordinate 24,933,102, forward strand.
ATCTTCATATTGAGGCAGCCTATTTATAATTGTATTTGTGGTGTCACGTGTGCACTATTGTAACAACACTATGCTGGCCTACTAATGTTTTAGCTGGATAAATTAAAATCCATTATAAATGCGACAACACGGATAATATATAGAATTTTCAAATTATCTCATATAATATCCCTTTGACATTAGCTACATTGGCTCCGGTTGCCTGAAGGATTTGAATTTAAATTGTGCTGGTTGATGTATAAGGCGACACATAACATGGCGCTTCTGTATCTTCAAAAGTTTTGTGTCCCGGATGATTTAAATTATAGACGTCAAACTATCAGATCAGCCCTTACTTCAGCCGCAGGAAGGATTGTAGAATCGACCAACCGTTGCTAGAAGTCTAAATTTAGTGAACGGGGATTTGCGGTGGCAGCCCCAAAAGCGTGTAACTCTTTGCCTTCTATCATAATAGATAGCGCATCACAGACATTATTTAAGAAGAGTCTAAAAATGCATCTTTTCAAAACCACATTTCCATAAGTTAAAATAACAATTTTTAATTTTAAAAACAAAGATAATGTAGGAATATAAACATACGTAAAGCATTTTTGGGGTAAAAGGTTTTACAAAAATGGCGCTATACAAATTATCCAATATTATTACAGTCAATGTTACTGAAATACAGAACAAAATCAGTGCATTAAATGAAATGAACAATGAAATGATATTTTTATTAAAAAAAAACTAGATATCGGAAAACTAAAACGGCTATTATTTTCCTACCAACATAATAATTCAAAATGATTTATAAATTATAAATGCACATTTGAATATGAACTGCATTTTATTTCCTGCTGCTAATAGATTATTCTCTCGCGCGACAATCAACTACATTCATTTTTATATCCGTGATTGTTGATGTTAACTGGACACGAGGGCACCCTGCGCCGTAACCAGCATCCCGTTTAATTGTTTCATCTCGCTATATTGACCAATAAAAATTAATAGTGTAGAGAGCGAGCAATTTAAATGCGCATTTGTTACAGCATATATACCGCACAGTAAATATTTCGGCGTAACAGTACTCCACTGATATACCAGAGACCGTTAAAACTTGATATTTTCAAATCTGAATGGTCAAACTTTAGTTTTTACTGATATTGCCTGAACAATTCCACAGCACTACCAAGGTAACAATTGTTTTCAAACATTTACCCAATTTTGTTAACTTGACCGCGGAATGATTCCCTCGAAGATATTCGCGTACAGCTTTGTACAGTTATAGTTTTTATTATTTTGACATGAAATCGTACGCACGCGATACGTTGACTGCGATAATTAGGTTCAACGTACAAACAAAACTTTTGTATTCATCACTTGTTTGAGAGAATAATACACTAAACAGCTTTTACGTAAGCACTCTAGCCTACTTCTGCACTGTATTTAAAGTTAGATATGTCTTTGTTGGGCGGATAAAGAAAACGGCATTTAACGTAAACTGTTTCATTTTACTATTTTAATAATATTTTGAGTATGTCCAAATCTTTGTAGGAACTAATTACTGGGTTTTATCCCCTGAGGGATTGTCATCAAGATTAAGATGTCTCACAGAGACGTAGCTATTATTATTATTCTTTTTTTTTATATGTGAAGTATGGAAGTTTTGGGCATTACAGGGCTTACGACCTGTTATCGGCTGGCTTAAATGATCACTTTACACAATGTAACGTTCACCCATGATACCACATGTATCAAATTTTGGAAGTTGTATATATTATAATCAAGATGGAACATTTCACTTATTTATTACCAATTATGCTGTCGCCATCTATTGTTATATTTTATTATATTATATTTTATAATATTTTATTATATTTCAATTTTTTACTAGTACATATTTTTTTATTATAACAATATAATGTATATATATTTGCGTCAGAGTGTAGCACTTTATTATAACTTTACCTACTTTTGCGTACAAATGTGGTGATAGTTTAGTTAGTTTGTTAATATATAATAAAACAGACGATAAATCCAATTCGCTATTACGAAGCCAAATACAATATAATTCAACACAAATTTAGTTAAATATCCAACGCATTAGATGTACGGTAAAATAGTCCATTAATCATCATAAATTAGGTTAAATAGGCCACAAATCTAATGAAATAATTACATTACCGCAAATTTCAAATATATTGCTTTATAGAATGTCATTCGACCATGAAACGTCCATTGCAAACTGCATACTATAACAAGTATGTGTTTTGAGTTCATAAATCTATAATAATATCAAGCACGCGAAAGCTAACTGATTTTTTTGCGTGCAAATCAAATGCAGAATGCCCCCCTAACAGAATTAACCGCATAAGAAACAAAAGTTTGCCTTTTAATGTGTACCATTTACCCTGCAGTGTGGGGCTACTGTGCAATTTTTCTCATGCTTCACGCGATTTACCCTGTTATTTCTGACGTATTCTAGATAAGGTCGTTTGCTGTATACCTCGTGTAAATAGGTACTCTTCATTTTAGTATTTAAGGAAAATAAATCCCTTCGATGATTAAGACGTATCGGTGGTGGGTCGCGTTCTGAAAATCTAAAAAACACTTGTTCCAACCCTCCTTTCAAATTTGTTTCTACAGTGAAGCACGAATGGAGAATGAATCAAATTAAAATGATGACAAGCGTAGAGATTCTTATTTCACGAAGGCTCGTCCCCCTCCATGCGATAGGTTGCGCGGAAACATTACGTCTCCCTTTTGATCGTGTTGTGAGTGTACGGGGGTGTCCATGTCCATTTGATCTCGTTATTCGGTAATAAACTACAGTAAAGTAGCCGCTGCTTATTAGGATCACTTTGTTTATAAATCATATTATCCGAAAACCACAACCCACACGAAGATATTATATATGATGAAGATTTTAAACAGTTATATATTATAAATAAATTTATTTATCGCTTATTTTACTTATTAATTTACGTACACACACACACATATATATATATAACAAAATCTACAATTAATCATAATTTTTTTTTTTTTGAATTCCATGTCCGTCCAATTAGGTAAACACTTGTTTCACTTTGTGTACATTCAATTGTTGGAATAATACGCCAGACCGATATTATTTAATAACTTAATCAAGTATTTAATCTAGGAGAACGCTTCTCTGTTTGTCACACCTTTTTAACCATTCGGGTCTCTCCTACCGCACACCTTGTGCCTGGTAACTCGATCGGTCTTCGCACACACACTTCCTTACGTCAGTCAATTACGCCGCACACTCACACATACATAATTGACAGAGGTAAAATATATTACACTCCTCCCCCCTTAACCCAGTCACCCTCACACACATCGCACCCCCAAGACTTCCTCGGAAGCTGTGGCTGCAACGATGGTGATATTTGGATCAGATGTACCTCCTCGACCATCAGTTGTACCAGAGACAGCAGCTGAAATAGAAAAACACTCGGTTAGTCGCCAGCAACTCTTTACTAGTTTAGCCCGATTGAGGGTCACTGACCTCAGCATGGTTTTGAATCCAATACATCCCTACCGCCAGACCAGACCAAGATACATATTTATTGTTGATATAATGGCTTCCAAATTTGGTGTGTATCCCTAATTTTAACTAAATATACTATTGTACCTAATATCTTAAAAATTTCCCCTAATACGTAGTTAACCTATTAGTAACTTCACCAAATATTTCTGGCCTACTATATACACTACTTTCTTCCCCGTGATTAATAACAACATTTTGAGTAGTCAAATACCAACAATTACACTATTTAAATTACATATATTTGAGAAGAACATGTCAAATTGTTAAAAAAACGATAGCTAACGCGACCGATAATTTAGTATATGCATTTAGTAAGTAGGGAGAATAGAGCGCCATAATTTTTTTATCCTAAAGCACGACTCTTGTCTCATCCACGTCATATAATATATATTCTAAATACTAAATTAATGTATAAATTATAAATATATACATATAAAATCAATTTTGTCGAAAAATATTGTCTTTGCGTCACCGGGATACGAACCTGGATCTCTATTTCCAATCCGGGGAAATGCACTACCATTGTGCTATAACGCCAGTATTTTTCTTGACAAATTTTCGAACCTATATGTTACATTTTTCAAATTAATACACCTGTCGTTTCATTATTTGAAAGCCATCTACATTATTTTTACAGAATCTCAAATACTTTTGAGTAAACCGACTGCAGACGCCAGAATTATCAATTCATTTTTATTAAATTTTGGACACATTGATACAACATATATTATTAAGTAAAACACATTCTTATTGTGAAGTTTTAATTATTCAGAATATAGGTCTGTGATATTTTAAATACTAAATTAATGTATTAATTATAAATATATACATATAAAATCAATTTTGTCGAAAAATATTGTTTTTAATATCGTATCCCGGTGACGCAAAAATATATATATATATGTATATATAATTGTGATAAACTAATTAAGTGATAAATAAAATTTTTATTATAAAATTAGGTTTTATTTCATAGTTATTCAAAAATAACATCGGCCTGGAACATACTATTCACACTGCACATGCTCGTCGATTGCTGAATCTTCTAACATTACCATTTTCCTGGTACTGACTTGCCTTAGTTATGGTCAAATCTTCCGCGGACTTACTCACATTATATATATATATATATCTCTAGGATATATCTTTCCTACAATCTCATCCATATATTTTACATGACCATTGCGACCCATTCAACATCTGTTAAAATATCAAATATTAAAAATATATCAAGAAAAAAATAATATCATTCATAAAAAAAACTTAATTTTCAAATATGCATACACGGACAGATCTTAATACGATGATCTTTAATCTGAAAGTATATTCTAATGTTATGAAATTTATTTTTATAATATAAAATATCGGCAGAATTTATTAGAAGGCAAATTTAAAAGTAGAGATAGAATCAGACTGAAATTCAGGAAGAAGGCCAATCTCAGAAATACATTCTGTTCAGTGCGATGAATATGAAATACCAAAGTTAATTGGAAAAAAGAAAACATTTTATAAATTTAATATTAAACTTAGCCAATGTGTATTACGTAAGCTATAGAAAGTTAAAAATGGAAATAGTATATGTGATCAAATGTATACACCAGTTTAAGTAATAATAAATATCTGAGAAATATATAAAATATAATTGAAAGTTTCAAAGGATTATATGCATATCACAAATGTTTAATCATCTCTCTAGAACGTGGATATAAGGGGAAATACGGGATATAGGAAGGGTGGAAGGAATTTAGGAGAGGGACAGCGGGGAGACTGAAGTAGCACCCAGAACAAAGAAACTCGACCCACCTGTAAAATACTCATATAGATAATTTGATTTTTCACTAGATCCACAGATCTTCTGGCTCCAGGACACGTACTCCGTTGTTCCGCACAATGTTTGGACATACACTTCGCAACAAGCAACATTAACAATAGCAAGACATATAGGTTTCGGCACGTTCAGCGAGAAACTGATACACACATAAACAATATTAGCCCCACGCAGCAGGTCGATAATTAACACAATTTTCACAGCCTACCGTACCACCGGTAAACGATAACTATCAGTTCAAAGGTTCAACATCAACTGATCCAAAAAGTCATAGATAACACTCCAGAAAAAGGTCGTGTTCTGGGTATAGAAAGAGGGGAAAGTGGATAAGTAATAGATAGGAACCATTCTATATATCGCATTCATATTGCATGCACACGGCGACCGGTGATCATTGGATAGTCATAAATATCGAACAGGTGTGTTAAATCATCTTTTCTCTGAATCTGTTACAACATGCTTTTTTGAATAATTTAGGATGTGTTAGGTATAGTATATTCAAGATTTTGAAATACCTCACATGAAAGTAAGAAATATGAAATACCTGCATACGTATCACATATTTTATTTTTTAATCTGGGGAAAGCGCGTTACTATTTTCCCTATAGCAATCGAACACGTTTTCCAATAAACACATCTATTATTCTATTTTTAAAAAGCAAGTATCTTTACATTACGGTAAATCCCAAATACTCTCGAGTAAAATACGCTAAGAGACGTCAGATTAAATTAATCAATTTTATTATATTTTGATAAACTTTGATTCAGCTGTTATACTTTGACACAACAGATATATGTTCTCCTTTAAAAACATATTTTAATTAATGATTTAATATTACCCATACTTGTATAAGTTTCAAGTTAAAAGTATTTCGTTATTTAAAATTTTAATTAGTGATAGCTTTAAATTGATCAAACACTTTGTGAACATTTTAAATTTGAACATGCTGTAACATTTTATTATAAATATGTATATATTTTTAGGAGAACACATTCATATTGTGAAGTTGTAATTATTCAGAATATAGATCTGTGATATTTTAAATATGAATTAAATATATTAATTAGAAAGTCATATAAAATCAATTTTATCGAAAAATATTGCTGTTGCGCCACCAACATTTGAACCTGGATCTCTTTCCTAACCAGGGAGGGTGCATTATCCAACTATGCTACAGCGACAATATTCTTAGCGACAAATTTTTCGAACCTTTTTGATATTAATACATTTAATGTCTCTTTCAAATAATGGAACGATTAAATGTATTAATATCAAAAAGGTAACATAAAGGTTCGAAAATTTATCGCTGTAGCACAGTTGGGTAATGCACCTTCCCCGATTAGGGAAGTGATACAGGTTCAAATCCCGGTAGTGCAACAAAATTTTATATGTATATCTTTCAAATTAATATATTTAATTCATATTTCATATATATAGATATTTAAATGAATCTTTAAAGAAGTTATCTGTTTTTACAACATAATCTGCCTTTAGTGACTTAAGTGATTATTATCTCTAAATGTATTTCTCGTTATATAGCACTTTCCTCCGGTAAGCCTTTCAATTATTCCCGCATAGAAGAGCATGCCATACGATCTATCCGTACGTTGAGTGCTGAATTACTGGGTGTAAGAGAAGTGTTCGTACTTAAAGGCAAATCTGGTTACTTAACATAGTAAAGCCATTATCAAGCAGCGATTCGATAAAGAATGGTACTGCAGCAGAGTGATACTGAAATAGTCTCTACTTGAACATTGGTTTCTTACATTTTTAAACTAGTCAATTTCTTTTGAAAAAAATATTTTATATTAAAAAAACGATTAAAATTAATTAATTAATTTTGTTTTTAACCACTATGAGTTAAATTTATTCACTAATTGGTTTGGAAAAATGCAAATTTCTTCATTAGTGCGATACAAAATTAACTAAAAGCACGTGTCAAATTTTTTTTTAAGATTTTTACAACACTACTTTCTTCGGACGCAACACACCTTAAACTACTTCTCAACATAGTCTCCACCATTATGAGGGGGCACAAATTTTTGTATACCTTCGTCATAGAACTATGCCGCCTGAGATAAAAACCATATCTGTGTTCATCATCGTTATCAAAATACTTGACACTAAGGAACCGCTTCAGATGAAGAAAAATATGGAAATTACTTCGCGCCAAATCAGTACAAAACAGGACACGCTTGGCAATGATTATCAGCTAGTTTCATGTTTAGTGCATTCAATCATATACCGTATTTCACATTAGGCGAGCTAATCTATTGTCTTGAGCATTTCAATTACTCACTGTAAGATGGTCACACTATTTGAATGTCTCTAACGTAGCATGTAAAATACCATATGACGTAGATGAAAAAAATCATATGCAACATCGCAACCGCAGCGCTAAACCGGTCAACGGTACTTAAAAAACGCGCCTGGTTTATATAATATAAATGTTATTAAATGCTATTTATGAATTGTTTATTATTAAAATTAATAATCACAATGTGTTTTCATTTGTTATTTAAAGTATTGTTTTTGATTGATTAGACTGACTATAAATATTTGTACTTTTTTTACGTCTCACTATATAATATATTTATTATAGTTAGGAACTGTGTTTTTATCGGCTCCTCCTTTTCTCTCCTTTTTCAAGGTTTTAATTCACTTATAGTATATCACGTTAGCGTTTATCATTATTTTGTGAATATATTTATGTCTCGACTTTTGTCATCTTACTTACATTTTCTTTCATCTATTATATTTTATTTAGCTGTTCATTTTGATTTTGAATTTGAGACCAGCTTACCTTTTCTGTTTTTCTCTAGCACTGTATTTTATGCTCTTCTCGTCATTATTACATTACACATTTTTATATTGATTTGTATATCATACTATATCCTGCTTCTATCAGATCGAGCCATAAATAACGTCCGGTGCAGGTGGGTAGAATTTATTGTTTTAATTAGACACTATGAGTCAACGAAACAAACGAGTTTTTGCTTTTACTTAATAGATAAGGGTTATGTTAGTCTTTTGACACCTGTTTTGTGTGGTGCACGTTACATTAAATTGTTATTCCTAACCCTTCAATTGGAATGTCAAAAAGTGCACATCGTCATGTGATGTTTTGGGAATTAAAATTTTGCAATAGTGCTACGGCGACATCTGAAGAAATATGCAGTTTATTCGGTGAGGAACTAATACCGATTGGATACTCTACCAGATTCGAAAGCAAACATTCATGGAAAAAATAATATATCCGTGTAGGTATGGTGGGAATGTCGAGTTGTTGAATTAAAATTTAACGATCTCTGTGGATATATACTGTGTTCAACAGCAGCAAAGAGTTCAAGAAAAACTCCACGAAAAGCGTCCAGTACTCGTCAATCGCAAAAACATTATTCTTTTACACTACAATGCGAGACCACATACAGCAACGGTGACTCAAGAAAAAAATCTTGAGCTTAAATGGTCGGTTTTATTACGTCCACCTTACTTCCCGTCACCTTACATCATGCCCCGATAGACTACCACCTTTTCTGTTCCTTACAAAACATTTTTAATGGAAAACCTTCAATGCTGAAGAGCAAGTCAGAAAATTCCTTCCAGCCCAAACCCACCAAATTTAATGGGGAAAAAATTGATAAGCTGCCAGTAAGATGAAAGATGATGCGTAATAGTTGTGAATACACAATAGTTTATATAATTTCGTTATATTATGAAAGAAAAATTAATGTCTGATAAAAAAACACAAGTTATTTATGACTCGACGTGAATATATTTACTTTACATTATATTATCTTTATGCATGTCGTACGGTGCGTAGATCATCGATTAAGATACCTTTGCATTTTCTATGGAGATAATAATGAACAAACTATTAAAGATCGACTATTTCTTCGTGCACTATTTTGAATAATAATATATATTTGTAATATATAAATGTATATATTATTCTAAAACGCATGAAATTAAAACATATGTTTAATACTTTCATATTCAAAACGTGAGAAGAATTCATATTACCTTATATGTATGTTGAATTTACGTAAAATTTATGAACCAACAAGTCAAAATCCCAAGAAACACAAATATAAAGATATTCATAAAGTTTTCAACAAACAGACGACTCGAAGCAAAATCTCTTTTGCTGAAAAGATCAGCAGGAAGCCACTTTAAGGTTCCGGTATCGCGTTAATCGAAAGCAACTGGTCCAACAGCGGCATCTTCAACATGCAATTTACCTAACCACGTCATCAAAAGTTTAAAATTGACACTCCTGAAGTGTAGATGAGCAATAAATAAAGAACATTATTTTATTAGTAGGTGGCCAGCGCTAAACTTAAACTTGGGCAGGTCTAGATCAGTTGAAAGAAAACGACTGAGGCTTCAGTGGTGTTGAATGATAGCTTTTAAAAATAAATAATAAAATTGAGTTAATTCGTTTTTTTTTGTAATTATGATTACGATATGTAAATAAATACGTTCCCAAATATATTCTTTAATAATTTTATATATTTTTATTCAGATACGTTAATTTAACTACAACATTTTGGGCCGTATGCATATGTACACTTATTTTTGAATGTAGCTTTGATAATATAGATTCAGTAATTTCGGTATGGTAAAATGATCTCTGAAACCAAAGAGATTGCAAGGCAGAGATTAAGATAAGAAATCCCATCACACGGTGATCCGTAAAAGAAATAATTCTGGCAAGAATAAAATATAACAAGGAATACAAAAATATTAATAGAATAGAACTCTCATGTTCTAAATCTTTATATAAGTCTAGTTATGGCGACCCATTCTTCGCGTACCGTAGGCAATACGCAAAACGATTAGGTTTATATTTTAACGTTATGATGCATGCGTTGCATAAAATGTAGCAATAGTGCGTGTCCGGTCAAAATCTAGCAGTCAAGATTGGAGCTGTCACTTTTTTCTGGCGAGCAGATCGAGACTGGTGTGGTCGAAGGAAAAGAGCTGGCCAAGATAGAAAAGGGGAAAAATGGGATATAGAAACTCGTAAGGGTCATAACTAGTAGACGGGCGTACTTGACTATATTTAAGGTGCTTTGGGCTGGAAAAAATTTGGGACGGCTGATCCGACTTTCAGGGTCAGTTCGAATCTTCAGAGCCTCTGGTGTGCAAGATACACCAAAAAAGAAGTGGTGCTTGAAGAATAATGTGAAGTGAACACCGTAGACATGCCACTAATTTGTTATCTTTTTTCCTTTTTCGGCATTCTCGTGGGATTCGGAAGTTCATATCAGCAGTCAAAATAAAGCACTCTTAACATACTCTTTGTGATTAAGTTTTCTGGGTAACCGCCTACATCTTGCAGGTATGTTTTGATATTATCCGAACATAAACATCTTGGTCTCTGTCCTGTTGGCTTATGTATGAATGTTTTGTAGATTTTGTGTCTCACTTACTGCAGCATCATAGCTTTTATCTTGCTCAGGATATCTGGGATGGTACACCGCTCTCGAAGTTTCAGGTTATATAATTTTTTTTATTCTTCAGTTAGGTTATCATGTATTGGTTACTGAGAGACTGAATTTCACACCATTAGTTAATAAATGGTATTATGTTATTTATAACAGATTTATTACGTAAGAGACTGTGATTTTTTAGATCTATAATTTTCAGACTGATGAATGTTAAAAGAGAGCGATGCGTATCGATTGTTTCACTTTCATCGATACTTTCTACGTATATACATAATGAATAGATAACTTAAAATACTAAATTAATGTATTAATTATAAATATATACATATAAAATCAATTTTGTCGAAAAATATTGTTTTAGCGTCACCGGGATTCGAACCTGGATCTTCATTTCCAATCCGGGGAAGTGCACTACCTTTGTGCTATAACGCCAGTATTTTTCTTGACAAATTTTCAAACCTATATGTTACATTTTTTCAAATTAATACACCTGTCGTTCCATTATTTGAAAGCCATCTACATTATTTTTACAGAATCTCAAATACCTTTGAGTAAACCGACTTGCAGACGCCAGAATTATCAATTCATTTTTATTAAATTTTTGGACACGTTGATACAACATATATTATTAAGGAAAACACATTCTCATTGTGAAGTTGTAATTATTCAGAACATAGGTCTTATATATATTTATAATTAATACATTAATTTAGTATTTAAAATATCACAGACCTATGTTCTGAATAATTACAACTTCACAATAAGAATGTGTTTTCCTTAATAATAGATAACTTTTAATTGATTGACTCAACCGTTGACGGAATAGCAAACATTCGTCATTCTTCTTCATTTATCTTACTTATTTTCACTCATACTTATTAATGAATACAACGTATACACCACATCGTCATCCAGCAAATCAATTGTGCACATATACCTATGTATAATGTAACGATTTATGAATATTTTTCTAAAAATGTAAATACATTTGCTTCAAATCAAAGCTATAGCTGACTCCTCGCCACTGACACTGTTTCACCAGTTAATTTTTGCCTCTACTATGGCATATATAAATTTCTGATGCTGTTGATACTTAGTGATATCCAGTGTGTCTGCTATTTTTACTTTCAATTTTGCCAATAACTACAATAAACAGTTCATTATAAAAAGTATCACATAATGAAGGCCCGATATTATACAAAAAAAAATATTTGTTATTTATTTGTGTGGTATATTTAACGTCTGTGAAACGGGTATATGTGTGCGTGTGTATAAAATATATTCACCGAATAGTGAGTTTTAAATAATATTTATTTTATTTATTATAACACTATAATATTAAAAAGTACAACAGAAACAATGATGTAAAATAAATAATACAAAATTAAATACATAATTTAAAATATTTTAAATTAAAATTTAATTTAATTAAGCTAAACTTGCTAGTCGTAATCATTTATTAGCAGCTATACAAATAGCATGAAATATATATGTATATATATAGAAATTGATAGAATATACATAAATAGCTTAAAAAAAATAAATAATAATAAGCAATACAAACTATAAAAATTAAGGTTCAAGATAGAAAAAAAAAAATTTAGGTTTAACACAGAATGGCTGAGTATCAAAATCAATTGTATCTTTTATTCAGATAGCATCAAGAACATCACTCTAATATTTAAACATTGAATATCGGAATATATCTACAAGATCAAAATCGTTCCCAGGCCTGTGAAGTCATTGAGTGGGCATATTCCTATAAAAATGAATATATAATGTATTTACATGGAACAGCGCCGACGACCTGGTATTCCGTGCAGGAATGTGGTACACAATCAGTTCAGTTAAATTAATAAATTAATTATATATATATATATATATATATATATATATATATAATTGTTGTTGTATACATTCATTATTTAAATACTCCATCAGTTGATTTAGCATAAAAATACATCAGGAAAATTATATTAAATTTTAAATATTTTTTGAAATGAGATAATGAAAGTCACTGTCCCCGCGGCGCCAGAAGCCGCAGTATGTATCCGGCGAGAAGTGGAATTTTACGGCACATAGGTAAACAGAAATCGGTTTCCAGCAATGCATTTCCAGGATCAAAACTGGAATCTATTAGTCGCCAGCTTTGCGGGCCACGCCGCAAGAAATGCGCAAAGGATTTGCTCAAACATTTTTATACATTTGTGCGCCGCGGTAAACTTCGTGCGCGGGACCCTAACGTGGTATTTAGGGAATTGGGTGCATGTTAGGCAGAATGTTCCTACATGCACTTGCGCACGCCGGCATTGTCTGGAAGCCGATGCAAAGTACGTGCCGACTTAATAGGATTTTAGATTTAATCAACTCTGTGGTGAAACAAATTTGTTAAAATGCGTAAATTTTTTAATTTACTAAATGTTCGACAACTATGACAGATCTACTGATTACAGATCGCCTATTGTGCGTGGAAATTGACAGGCGCCCTACTTCCTCTTCGTGCGTCACACTCGTCCGGCCATTTATAAACTTCTCCATCCACAAAAAATCACCAGAGAAATCGGATCACTGCTCCTTCTTGCAAACTGCAAGCGGAGCGGACTTGTTTACAATACAATAGATGGAAGGAAAATGACGTGATCGAGATCAAATTTTGCACACGTGACCATAGTCGTACCAACTCTAAGCACGCATGCGCAGAAAGCAGTATGATAATCTTGAAGGTGTGTTATGGCGAAATCTTACATAATTTTTGACTTGCTCTTGTATATATTGCAAATCCATGTATTAACGTAAGTCGAGTACCCATTCTCTGTCCCTTTTGTCCATCCAATATCTAAACCTTAATCTATACCTGACTCGCTCTGGCTAACTCATTACTTTCGGTTTCGCCGACGGGGGGACACATTGCCTTCAAACATCGAACTATCAAGATCTTGTGCCTTTTTCTGCCGTCCAATAGCCGCGTTGTGCGTAACTTTCGGACCAAGAAGAAGCTGTGTTCTCACAGTGCCGGAAGTACAGTGATCTCTAGGTTCTACACAACAAATGTGCTAGTCAACCGGAGGTGAAGACGACGTCCAACCCAGGACTTTAAAGCAAGGTAGGCCAGATCCATTTTCCCCCATATTTCTTCATAATTCCAATTCGGGATACTGATCTAATGATCAACATTTACTCGATATAGTCCACGGAATATTATCTCACATCCATGTATTATAGAATAAATAAATTAAAAGTTAATTTAATGTAATCTTAGCATTAAATGAGAACGTCCGCAAAAGACTTGGCAAGACCAGATAAACCAGATGCTGAAAGATGATCCTTTTAGAAACCTCGACAATCGACAAGCATTTTTAGACTTGGATGTGCTCGAATAATTGGGACCAGTGTGTATTTGAAATGATTACATTAAATTAATGTAAGGATGCAAAATACAGAAAGATAATTCAATATTTTTAATATTTGAAAATTGAACTTTGTTGTTAAAGTTAATTTGTATATACAATAAATTATTTAACTTTGTTTTTAGCCACTTAATGAATTATCTTTATAAACACCAACCGGTTTCAGATAATATAATTTCCAGTATGTCAAATTAACTAACTTAAACCATATTTGTCAGGTTATTCTAATGTTTTTAATAATCTATTTAAAAAATAAATGTATTAAAATAATAATTATTTAAAAATAAATCTAGTGCCTAACTTAAAATAAACTAAACAAAATTATTAAAAAAAAATTTAAAAAAGATTTTTGGTTTAATTTAGATGGTTATTTATTTGGTTAAGTTTTCACGCTTTATTCATTTCTAATGATTCTTAATTATTAAATTGAATACCAAAATTGATTAAATGTAAAACGGACAATCCTAATATAATACCGATGTTATTTATTATCTTTGTAGATGCAAACGAGAAAGAAATATTTCCACAAAACGTAAGAACTCAATTTGAACTAAAAATAAAACTCACACGATATTTGAGTAATCATTATCATCATCACAACCCATAAAAATTCTCAAGTGATCGATCTTATTAGCTACGCTTATGTTCACCAACGAAACCTAGAGAAGACAGTAAAAATGCGAAAGCAAACTAAATGAACTAGAAACTCGATCATTGCGCGTAATGTACGTGAAGATTATGAATACTCAAGTACGAAATTAAGGTATCATAAAACGAGGCTAGAAACGTGTTGTAGAGGGTAGTTTCAATAACTCCAGGTTTTTAGCTTATCTTTGTACGAAGCCGGTCATACATGTAACGATATACATGACAGGTATACCTATTCAGGTCGCATGTATGTGATAATAATAATATTAATAATAATAATAGTTAGGAAAACATATTCCAATTGTGAAGTTGTAATTATTCAGAATACAGAACAGGTCAGTGATATTTTAATAATAGAACCCGAATTCGAATCCCAGTGGCCCAACAACGATATTTTTCGATAAAATTCATTTTATATGTATATCTTTCTAATTAATATATTTTTAATAATAATGATAATTCGTTTATTCCAGAGTAATCTAGTTTTATTTATTTTTATAAAAACACTATTCGCCATAAAGATAATACATATCATAGAATACATTTAAGTTACAAAATATTAATTATGTTATGAAAAGAAAAGCGAAAAAACATTAATAAATAAAAAATTCACACATGTATATAAATATAAACATTACATTTCAGTCACGACAATTATTGTAACTGTAGCTATTCTGTAGTCGTTGCCATTCTCTGGTCAGGGAACCAGCTTTCCATGAGAGTGTCGCTTGTACTAGAGAGTTGATGCTGACCTCCAGCCGCAGCTTTACGTCCGCAACTCGATGTCTCAGATGCGGAACGAATCCATGTATATGGCCTTTGGCAAACATTGTAGAAGCGCTACAATAACGCGCCAATCCGAACAGTATTCTGTCTGAGTTGTTGTGCTGAATTCTCAGAGACGGTTGCACGTCACTTGCTTGTATATCGACCATAGCTCGTAGGTATACATGCTGGTGAAGAAAGATTAAAACATGATCCTCTTAAACTCCTTACTACATCGGAAGAAACGCAATGACAGCATATTTGCATATCTCCTTGTTCTATGTTTTTATCGTCTTGTCTATCTTCATTAAATATATGGCCAAGGTAAAAAATATCAGGTATCCATCCCTACCTGTACAGGCCTCCTGAAAATAATTAAAAATTCATATTTTCTACCAGTAGTAAAGTGCTAACTTCAGATAAACCTTCGCATGTACAGATCTCAGTTGTTTTGTTCACCGAGAAGGGAAAGGTCGCGTTAATTAATGTAATATCTCTTATAATGCTGATAATCTTGATCTCGAGTACTGGGTAGTGTCGTCGAAATAATACTAGATATAGTGGTAATAATGGTATTTATTCTAGATACGCATATACAATATAATACGAGATGTTTACTGAATCGCGGTTCGGAGCAGAGAAGCTCGTTGACATCGTATCTTGGCGGCGTATCTTCATTTAACTCTTTTGCATACTCATCCGTACCAACCTTACGCATGCACACGCATTCGTCAACCATAGATACATCAAAATTAAGATATAAGATAATACTTATTGTGAAAAACCACAAGTAAAGTAAATATAACCATTAATAAATTACTTTTTTTTTTAATATTAAAAATATAATACAATTTCAATAATCGGTGGATATATGTATATATATTTTTTCAAATTTGTTTCTTCTCTATGAGAGTAAGACTCGTGTATAGAAAAGGAGTATATTCGAGTTAATTAATGTTTCAATTAGTCTGTGTACATATTTTTTTTACTTCAGTTACAAATTTATGATAGTCCGTAATTTTTCTAATTGTGATGGGGAATTAACTTAACTTAATTGAACAACTATGTGTTGTTATATATCTTCAGTTAGTTCTTAACCAGAGTTTTATAAATGGCATCATATGTCTCTGAAATGTTTTTCCCGATAGGTTGCGGTGATATTATGCTAGAAAATTTGTGGCATTCGTATGTTCTACCTATTACAAGAAATCTTAATGTTGCTGTTAGTCGCTCGTGTGGTAATATATATATATTCTCATGACAGTATCTTGCTTTTGAATTAAAGAACTAACCTTTGATAGTAGTTATAGGTAAGATGTTTCATCCATTCTTAAATAATTATATTAATATTGAGGTTCTACATTTAATTTCTTCATCAAATTGATGTGACTGTATTGACTTATTATTAACAATCATTCGTTATACTACTTTTGTCGCGGTTTTTTTTATTAACTTCTTTCGTATGATGACGAGAATACTTACTAGCGCTACCGCATCATCGTAGTTGCACTGTAGCGATGCCATGGTTGACTGAAAGATTGTCACAGGTTAGCTGTTACGTGTATGACCAAAGTTGAGCTTCGCTTAACTTGTCACGTATACCTTTCAGGAATACCGTTGCGTGCATGGCAGGCTTGAAAGGCAACCTTTATCTGCCTATTACCTTAAAGCTCGAGAACGGCTAAGCCGATTTTGATGTAATTTTCTCCACCGTATTCAAAAATTAACTAGATAAATTTTAAGTCATGTATCATTACGGAAGACGTTAGGAGAAGGACGTGGAACAGTATGTAAGTATGTTACGCAAATCGTAAAAAAAATCATTGACTTTGATGTCTGGGCTAAAATGATACGGTGGTTTTATGTATCTCAGATTAATATATAATTTAATATAAAAAGTATGTTTTTTGGATAATCATAGATCTTTTCATTCAGTCTATTAATCTAGGATTTAAACTAATTCGGTGATTTTTTTAGAGAATATTATTATTCACAAACAATATCATCATGGACAAATTTTAACAAATTTATCTAAATCTACTTACGCCTAAATAGATTTTAAATATAATATATGAGATGTACATATTAGTGAAGAACAAGAATAAGGTATTCATATTATAAATATAATAGTTATAATTGCTTAATCTTTTTAATTTCATTGATTTAAATTATTTATTCATTTAATTAAATTGACGCGTCTCTTTCGGAATTAAATGGCGCGATATTTATTATTCTTGAAAATTGTTTTTAAATTTATTCATCTTTTTCCCGCCTAAATGCTCCTGCGAAGCCCGCCGTTGAAATGGAAAATCCACCTCCCGCCGGAAGTGCCAGGGTGTAAGAAGGAACGCAAATTCAATAATATTCCCGAAACGGAATTTTTCAGTCGATTCTCGGTGCGTTTTCCCTTTTTGCGGATATTAAAAGGAAATTACGGAGGAAATTGTTTTACGCGCTTCTTTTCCAAACATCGCCTTAATTTTGGCCGAGCCGTGTCTGCGAATGCTTAAAACTTAATCGTCCCCCGAATGAAAGATTGATATCTTAAAAAAATACGGTCTAAATTTAGACTATATTTATAATTGAATCGCTAATTGGAAAAGCAGAATGAGTCCACGATATGCAGTTTTGAGAAAATGATATTTTTTCATTTATATATTTTTACTAATAAATTGTTATAAAATGGGTACTATGAAGACTGTTTTCATATGAATAAAACAGTGCTAGTAATATTTATCAATGTAACAATCGTAAATACATAAATAAATATAATATTCTATAGACAATAGTCAATTGAGCTCAAATAGTCGAAATTCAACGATTTACAAGTTATTAGAACTTTTGATACTTGCAGTAAAAAAGTTAAAAAAAAAGCTATTTTTTAATTAACTGTATAAACATAAATTACTTATCTGGTAGCTACATGATCATAGCATACATGTGTCAAATTTCATTACGAAAGGTTTAGTATTTATGGCACATTTTTGCAATGACAGGTTACAAATTTCACGAGTCACAATTTTAGAATAACTTCTAAATCGTTTTATTTAGGATAACCCTATAAAAAACTAAATGGGTTGCCAGTGATGTTCTCTAATAGTAGGCTCTAGGAAAACATGTATAATTACGATATATATTAATTTATTAAAGCACATCTTGTAACATACATACATCTACGTATTTATTTATAACGATAGTTTCACGATTCACGAATTCAAAAGGGAACTCCGAAGAAATTTAGAAGAAAAAATACTGATTAAAAGACTATAGTTCTACTGGTAGTACATACAGATAGACCTGCTGCTAGTGAATAATTGTAAATGGGCAGCAAAAGATCTAGTATCGTGGAGGAGGCCAAGTACTCGATTAAGGTTGCAGCACCATTGAAGAAGAATATGAAATTCAATTGCCTCACGAAACTATAATCATAATATTAATAAATACTTGGAAGTGTACAAATATAAAGTTTTTTTTAATAAAAATTTATTGAGAATTTTAAAATGTCTTCAAAAAAATATTTTTGCTTTAATGACCCCTTATTTAAGTGGTTAAAAAATTTTTTTACACCAAAAAACCATTTTTGTAACAATTTAGTTTTATTTATTAAAAATTACAATTCATTATTAATATTTTGCATATCCTAATCCATTTTTATGAATGTGCTTATATTATCATTATTTTATTGGGATTGATCCGTTAGTGAAAAACGCTGAAGTCCATAATTTTACTAGTCGACTGAAAAATGGAAATTAATCTTGTACTATAAATCCATTAATTAAATAATTGGAAAGACAATTTTCGATCCTTGTTATACAAGGTGTAACAGACCTAGTCCACAATACTTTATTGGTAAATACCTGACTAAATTATGAATCGAAAATGTTCAAAAAAATATATGTGCGTAATCTCAAGCATGTCAGAGATATAAGCATTAAAAAAAACAAAATTAAGCAAATATTTCGATTAATTTAATTGATTCTAAATTATAAATTGAATTCAAAAAATTAAAGGTCATCGAATTTCGAGTGGTCAGAGTATTTTTTGTTAGGTAACTTAGGGCCCGAAGCAAAGATTAATAATTAAACAATTTCGTAAATATTTATTTCGAAGTACGTAGACTTCAACCTTAACACGATTTTGTAAAAAATTAAAAAAAATTTTTTTTTTTCGTAACAGTGTAGAATTTTCACATATTCCTTGAAAATTTTCGGCTAGTAATTTAGTCAGGCATCAACCCATAAAATATTGTGAATTAGATCTGTTACACTCTGTATAATATATTTGGGGCTAATTTTACTTTTACGATGATATGAGTTTTTTAATTTTTAATTATTTGATTCACAAAGTAAAACCTTAAAATGATGGATTCATACTGCTTTGTCAGTGATATACGACAAAGAATTAATTGTTTTGTTAATTTATCTTTTTCAAAATATACATGACCACCATACATTATGTTATGTATGGCCTTGCATATTGCCTTATTTACCACTTGAAATTTATTCACCTATTGAAACGTATTATTTGCGAATATTTTCGGTGTAATCACTGATCCTGAAATTATGTCAGAAAGTGATAAAAAATATATAGGGATACGTAATATTATTACGAATGCTTTCCGCGTCAAGTGAGGCAAGGCTTTCCAGCAACGTTCAAAAATGTAATGTTAAGTTGTGATAATCTCGTACAGAGTAAATTTTATGTTCCAGGTCGATTTTGTTTGGCCGCCATTTTAGTTTTCAAAGACATTTGTCAGTTCACATTTGATAGTCACATTAAATAGTTGATTACAATTTATTATAGAGCATCTGTTACCGCAACAATGTGTTAAAGTTATTAAAACATTTTATCTAAATAATAATGGCAATGCTTTAACTATTAATGGTTATCGTTATCTTCACATTTTAGAAAACTTCTTGGCGGTCGAATTGAATCGAATGGGTCTACAACACACGTAGTTTCAACAGGACGGTGTCACCTCACACACAGCCTGAGCTCGCTTGAAGTCACAAAGCTTGAAGCACACATTTGTACCCATTTGGCCAATATCATATTTAATACGTAATTGTAAAAAACTATATAATTGATAAATAAAAATAAAATTATAAAATTGTGTTTTATTTTTTAGTTTTTAAAAAAAAATATCGGTCTGGAACATAATATTCACATGTACAAAACATATTCACAATTTTAAAACTTTTATTGAATTAAGATCATCTAAAATACATTATTTATAACACGACATGATTATTTTCCGAGAGAGTTTAAAAATCCAACTAAAATTTTAGTTGTCTGCGGTATGTTTTATAGTGTCTAAACTTTTTTTGATCGCTTAACTTTTGACTCCACCTAACGCGATGGACGGCATCCTCGGAGTGAGCTGGTGAGCAATCTTGACCAGGTCAACCAGTGTCATGAATATCGATCTCATGATCGCGTGCCTTCAACATTGCCTTGGACGACATGCCGAGTGATGGCGCAGAAGTACAACAGGATTCGAATCATTACAGTGGACAAAACGATAGACAGCGTTGATTTTACAATCTTTGCAAAAATTTTAAACCCCACCAAATCAAACTTCATATTATAAGAAATATTTATTACAAACTTTAAATAAATTTTGAAAATGGCAGCAAAGCAGCGGCCTAAAAATAAATGTACATATAACTGAATATATGTATATAAGGAAAACAGCTAGAAGCGATGTGAACCTTAAAGTGCATAGGGTTTCGGTTAAAAGGGTCAATAAATATGAATATATAAACTTAGGTGCGCGGCTGAACAAAGAATGGGATCCTGCAGGAAAAATAAGGGTTTGGGTGAAACTGGTCCGAGAAACCTTCATAAAGGTACCTTCTTTGTTGTGCAACTGAGCTATGAATCTATCACTTAGGTGGCAAATGACCCGATGCTAGGCAGTATGCATGTAACACTTGCATAAAAACCGGGTCCATGAATAAAATCATAACCTTCGAAAAGTGACTCTACTGGAGAATTCTTCGGATGACCCAGGTAATGCAGGTTCCCATGAAGCTCAATAAAATAGACTATAAAATATAGGAAAACTATGGTTGAAACACACGCTTCGAAGTAAATGGTACACCTCCAAGTTGTTCATAAAAGGAAGAGTACCAGAAGATCGGGAGATGTTAAGCAGAATTTTTGCCAACATTATATTACAACTAGCTGATACTATTAGTAGATGCGCGGTCAGGGTTTTAATATAATCTACATTTCAATGATAAATCTTTCCACAAAACAAACCGTGTAAATAAAATTTCCGTGTAATCAAAATTATTCGACCTTTGTAAGTTAGCTATCTAAATGAATAAAAATGACATCTATATGATATATAAGAATCGCAGATAGACAATTTCTATGATAAGTAAGATTTCTCTCTTACCATAGACATCACAGATAAGAAAATATGACAGATATCAATATATTTGCCAGTCGTATGGTACGATTTCGCTAAAATGCGTTTTTTTCTTATTCGTAATAAAGAGAATGTACACTTAATTTCTAATTGAATACATATTTACGTATTTAATATTTATTAGAATATATAAAAGAGTAAACATTTAACGGTCGTTTTTCTCACATACCTTTCCGTTTAATCAAGCACTAAACAGCCATAACGATACCACGTCCAATACATCCAGATAGTCATAGAAATATATGGGGAAGCGCAATATGTGATAAGGATGCAGCGCCCAGAAAAAGACGAATAATTGTAATAATTAAGTAAGGCTCTGTTAAAAACTTCAACAATCGATGATCGTGCATGAGAAGACGTATGAAATTAAACTAGGTAACAGTGATTTGCCAAGATAAACGACTGTGGCGTTCTATCATAACCGCCCACCCTTGCAGTAAAACGGCATGATGGTAAGTCAGTAGGTACTAATAAATATCTTATTAAAGAGAAAACATATTATCGTGATAGTGCAGTTTTTCAGAACATACCAACACATTTTTCGATAAATTGAATTTTCCTATATATTTTCTAATTGATACATTTATTTTATAGAAATAAACAACGGTTTAAAATAAATTAAACCAAAAAAATAAAAGATTTAAATGTAGAATATAATATTTTTTACCAAAAAGCGATGTTATTTTAAGAACTGTGTGTGTAAGTACGTACTAAATTCTTCAAACAATTAATAATGATATTTTTTTATAGTAATTATGGATATAGTATTAAACATTTTATATATTAATACAAATTGGTTCATTCTAAAAGAGTCCCAGAAGTAAATCTGTGAATAATAGCGCGATGTATATAAAATACAGCAAAACAGTTTCGCTCGTCAATTATAAAATTAAAAATCCTTGATTCTCGTGGCGGATCGAATCGGTCCGGAGAACCAAGACGCTGAGCGGCTCGGTCGTGCTGGTGCCGCAGGCAAACTCGCACCAAATTGAATACCCGATCAAATCAAATTATTCACGATGCAATACTACAGGCCATAAAATCTGAAGCAAAGAACTCTTCATAAAACAAGACCGAACTTTTTAAAAAAAAATTCGACTCCCACGCAAGAAGTCTTAGCAGGCGGGTCTCATTCGAGTTAGACAATTGCTGTGAGGAAGAATCGTGTGGTGATCTTTAAGTACTACTTCATTACTTCTATGTTGAAGAGCGCTCTTTTAAAACCACGAGAAGAGTAGAAAATAAATGAAATTGTTTTATGCGTAGGTAAAAATTTACTGTTTTTTTTTTTTTCAAATATATTATAAATATTTCGTTACTGTAATACACCAATTTGTACAATATGTAAATTTTAAATATATTTTCACATATTATCAGAGGTGAGCTAATTATCATTTTTTAATATATTTACCGAAGGATTATATGTATGAAGAAATTATAAATACATATTTTTAATTTCTTTTTAAAATATAATTAAATTATATGAGCATTATACTAAAACGGAATATAAGAAACACTTCTTTACTGACAGAAGTTCAATAACATCGTCATTATAAGTCACCAGATAGAACGCTTTACTATGATTAGATTAGTTATTTAAGGCTTAAAAATTGTTATTTTAACCTTATTGGTCCACGTATTACGAATGGAAAGCGGAAAAATATTTCCGTCATATTTTGCATGAGATTGGGAAAGGTCTAGACAACAAAATATGTTCATGATGACAACTGAAATATGTTCATAATGATAGAAACTGAAATATAAAATGTATTCATAATGATGACAACTGAAATGTAGAATGCATTTATAATGATGGCAATATTTATATGTAGATTGTGTTCATGTAATGACAAAAACATAAAAGATGAGCTTGCACTTTTATCTGTGAGTTTTATATACTTTTTTTACTGAAATTGATCTAAATATTCTCGGATTAAACGTGAAATAATCGTACAGCATCTAAAACTTTCATTTGTTATTGCGCATATATCCCAAAATGACTGGCGGATTTGAAGAATTCAATTTAACAAGTTATTGAAGTTTTGACAGGTGGGGCCAGTCAGTGTGAGCCCGGCTCGGCCCAGGTACAGAGGCTACAGTGTTTCCGTAGGGGGTGTGCATTATTTCACGTCAAAAAAGTTCCGCTGGCGCGCAGGGCATTAATCAAAAATTGCGCCCCTCCCCTGAAATCTTCATGAAGTTATTCAACTTGAACTCTCGCTGAATTCTCGCTAGCGTGGGCCGGGGCGTAAAGCTTCGGGTAAACAATACACAGACACGACGGTGTGAACCGAGCTTAAGGCGTGATTCAGTACCGACCAACTAATATAAGACTAGTAGGTATATTACCCGCCCTACGACGCGATGGTTAGGCAAATTGCTGGATACGGCTAAAGAAGAAGATGGAAAATAAAAGGTGGGGGAATTTGATCTATCGCCATAATTTTTAAAAAGAGAGAAAAACAGAGAGGTCGGATACACATGACAAAACTCTACAAAGAAGATTCTAACTGGCCGTGAAAACGTGAGAACATTCTTAATTATTTATTTAATGAGGCGAATTTCCTATTACGTTTTAGAAGAATTCTCTTTTCGTACAATTCTTTAGTATTTTTTAAAAATAATTTGTATTTGTTTTATTTTGGAAAGATTATGCCCAGGTACAGCATCGAATTATTGGGCATTTATTATATTTATTGCTAGCAGAAAGTAATCTTTTGCTACGTAAGGCTGCTTCGCGGACAATGTTATTCACCTCGCCGTCATGGCCAGTTGAAGTTTCCAATTAAATTAATGAAAATAATCACATAATGCAAACAAATGATGACAAATGATTTATGCGTCACATGGGCCGCCTGGCGTCAGTTTATATTCCGAGACTATTAATAGGCTATTATTATTAGCCTGATTTTAAATAATACAACAGAAAAACTGAAAGGCTTGTGTCCTGGCTAAATATAGACATACAATTCCATTAAATGCGATAGAAACCCTACTATGGTGTTTTATCTTGCTTGCAACATAATAAGACTCAGCATATAAGTAAGGAGGAAAATCGAATTATATTGAAATTATTTTTTGGTATTACAGGAACACTTAAGAGTAATCTGTTTAGATATGCGGGATTTCCAGTGGTTTCTTGAAGCAAACTGTTGGTTGTGGACTTTACCAGATGTATCCATCTTGTCAATTATCCTCCACTTGTATAAGTAAGGAGGAAAATCGAATTATGTTGAAATTATTTTTTGGTATTACAGGTACACTTACAAGAGTAATCTGTTTCGATATGCAGGATTTCCAGTGGCTTCTTGAAGCAAACTGTTGGTTGTGGACTTTGCCAGATTTGTCCATTTTGTCGACTATCCTCCACTTGTATTATCATCAGCCTGTGGATTTGGGCATTTGTCATGTGAAAAAATTGTCTATAATTGAAAACAATCGTTATGTATTTCTAGGAATATGACGATGATTGTTATGTGAATAAGCGTTCTTGGAATAAGTGATTGCCTTCTTGACTGTTTTCATATCACCGAACCTTACAAAATAATTAGGCAAACGAGTATCTTGAAAATATTTGTTATTTTTCTGATTTTGGTTACATTTATGCCTGGCAAAATCTTTTCCGATCATTTTAGTTTAAAATTCTTCTATATTTTTTATAAAAGAATTTTAAATTTTATATTTTTTATTTTTTACCACCAAGTTAATATTGCTAATTTTAAAAGTATTAAAATTCTTCTAATTTGTTTTGATGTGAGATGATGATGATGTGTGTATGTTAATGAAAATTTTTTTAATAAACCAATTATATAATATTCTGGATTTTATTTTAATATCTTGAACACAGTGATTTTTTTACAAACGATTGAGAAGTATAAAAAATTTAAATGTACGTGAAGTTAAAGCTAGTCGTAATAAATGACTTTGGGGTGTATTAAAACATAAGCAACTGAGTTATATATAAAATATAAATGGTAATATGCTGTAATTTTTAGTATAAGTTATTTAATTGAAACACAATTTTTTTCTTCCATTATTATATTTAATATTTTGAATTAGTTCAGACATAAATTTACAATATTAAAAAAAATAATAATGTGATAATTTTTTTAACAAAAGTACATAGCATGGATACTTTGGATTAATATCCATACATTTACTTGTCGGTACTGCAACAATATATCTGAAATACGTCACTATTGAGAAGATCACAAAAGCGTTCACATAATATTCAACTAAGAAATTTGATTTATATTTTTGTAGAAAGCAATCACTTTGTGGTTTGACATATTATATTAAATAAAATACAATCACTTTGTATGAAACCACGGATTTTATTACACGTCAACCAGTTTCGCTTAGCTCGAGCTTCGTCAGAACGTATGTAAAACTAACAATAAATACAAAAATAGTGCACTTATATATATATACATAACAAGGGAAATAGAATATAAAATTACATTTGAAAGAGAGTTGTGAAAGAAAGCTAGAACTAAGCAAAACCGGTTGACGTATAACAAAATTGTATTTATATTGTAATTCGTGATTCATTATTGTTGTCTTCAGCTCTGAGAGATTACAGGCAATAACAGATTGGATGCAATAACAACACCAATAATTAATATATTTATATGACAACAAATTGTATTATTTATTGTGAATAATTACAGTGAACATTGTGTGTTAGATATACATAAATCACTCCAAATTTAAATCTACCCAATGTAGTTTTAAAATTGTTTTATTTAAATTAAATTAAACAACAAAATAAGTCCATATAAAATATTGCTTATCTACAATTTTACACCTTTTAATTAAATTTTGCATTGGTTCTCTTAAGGACCCTTTGCAAATTCCTTTCCCCTCCATCTAGGCACCCTCTCCGCCTGATATTAATGTATATTATATTAAATTCAACCTGATACAAATAATATATATCACATTATATATAAATAACTCAATCCCACCTCTTTCGACATCTCACGCTCTCATTACTTGAAAATTTTTTTTGCGTACCACCGTCCAGAATTCTGGACAACGCCGAGAAAAGATTGCTAGGTTATTGTAATATCTAGAAATAACAAATCTGTGATTGAAATATAAATTTGTCAGTTATATTATAGTAAGTAGTGTTCATATAATTAAACAATTTTAAATGCCTTTGAACACCATTAATATCAAAAATATCGTATACATAAAAAATATTTCAAGAGTTTAACTTTCGTATCTAAATAAGGAATAGTTACGTAATTTTTTAATGGTTTGTAAGTTTCAATCGTACTTTATTCGCCCTTGGGGTTCACCCCTAGCGATATGATGTACCAGTTGATGGCGGACACTCCGGGGATGAGCCCAAAAATATGTGTAAAGTTTCACAAAACAAACAATCGTTCCGCGGAAGTTCCGTCCAACTTTATCGCATAAACATCGCTTCCTTTCGACCGGGTTTATTATTTCCTTTGCTCCTTAAACTTCCACGGGAGCATCCTGACAGACAATGAACGCTGCGAAATTAGTCCTTCGTTAATGGAGGAATTTCTGGAAACTTCACTCAAACTATTTGCAGTTGATAACTTACTGATAGAGCATCAAAAGTTCTGACGTGCGTAAAATATTAAGATTACAAATAATTGCAATACAGACAAGCGATTAATGTTTATTTATACTTATATTAATACAAGAACCAAATAAAAATATTATAATTAATAACACAAGTTTTTAGGAATAAAATATTTTAACGACCATAAAATACAAAATTGAATTTATGTAAATAAATAAATAAAATACTTTGTTTAAACCACTATTTATTGATTATTCAACATGTTTCGATACCTATGGTATCTTCTTCAGGAAACAATCTACACTGAAATTAAAAATAAAAGCGTAGATACAAACAAAACCATAAAGTGGTGAATAAGTAAGAACTAATATGAAAACAAATTTAAAAGGTGACTATTTACAAAGAAGATTTATTTATTTATAATATTTAGCTTGCTACTAATAATTTTTTTTATTTCTAAAATTTGCAATTTATGTATTTCTGTATGATCTTTATATAATCTTATACCTCTTGACCGATTTAAACAAAATATATCTTAGGTTACTCTTTAGAAACTTACAGAAAACTTTGGCACCCTCTCCCTGGCCGTACCATCCTCTCCGCCGATACAAATGTGCTTTATATCGAATGCTAACCATTCCTAGTTGCACTCTAGTATCATGAGAAAAATATAGTAACCCACCTATTAAGTAGAGAATAAATACTGTATTTTCTTTTATTTTTATTTCAATATTACAATAAAATATAATAAAAGCTTGAGTTGTGTTTGAACAGCTAATTTGTAAGAGAACTATTTTAAAATATCTACAAGCGTCTTATATAGGCAGATTATTATTCCTGTCTATGTGTTATTTACAGAGTATTGTGGACGTGATATATAGTAAAAAGTGTTTTTATACATAAAATAATATGGGAATCGAATACCAGGTATTCATTTTAGCCGTTAAATATGTCATATAAGAAATGTCGTATATAGGGCCTTATGTTTGTATGTAGATAAATTCCTGGATATACAAGTCCATTGCTTGAAGCAGAACCACCATCTTCCCCCTACTTTGAGGCTGGACCGCTAGTAGTCCATTAGTAGTTTAATAGTTGTCCTATAAAAACTTAACATAATGGTTTCCCAGGAACCTCCAAACAGTTGTTACCTAAGTGAGTATTTTACCGCTAGACCAACATTACAGTTTTATCCGCGCAAAGTCGATTGTCACTTAAGAAATAATGCATCTATATATAGGAATCTGTACGTTAATAAGATAATTTTTTAAAACACAGATATTTCTTATCACAGTCTGTTATAATATAGATAAAAATTTTCTGGTTATGCGAGTGTGCGTTTTACAATAGACACTACTTCTGAGAAATTTAAGTGTTTTGTAAAAAAATAATCACGACTTTTGAAGTATTTCTTTTAATAAGGACAACATAACAACTGGGTCAGCTCTGGATCAAAACAGATCCGGAAAACATACCGCCAGGTAAAAAATGATTAAGATTTTACTCAGTATTGTACCCGATGTTGCACGGTAAGTGTCCTCTTTTTTTGTCGGATAAAGTCGGTCGAGTCAAAATCATTCTCGCTCAGTCGGTGCTGGACTTGCCGTGTCATGCTCAGATTTGATCCTATTGAAAGAAATTATAAGTGCTGACGGCGGGTTGGAGTTGGGTCCGTGATCGGAATTATTTTGATGATGATATTAAATCATTTTACGGACCATGTCACGCGTCTGTAATACTGAAAGTTATCAAAATTGTATATAATTCTAGTGATTCCATACTGATACAATCCTTAACATAATAACAATGTGGTATCTTAAAAATCTGAATTAATGACACCATTGTTAATACATAACAGCGGTCATTTGAACTGAAACAAGAACATATAACACAAATTTGCTAATAGTGACATAATAGTTAAGGATATACAATAATATATTAAAAAATATGAATTAAATATATTAATTAGAAAGATATACATATAAAATCAATTTTATCGAAAAATATTGTTGTTAGGTCACCGGAACTCAAACTTGGATCTCTTTCAAAACCGGGGAAGGTGCATTATCCAACTATGCTACAGCGACAATATTTTTAGCGACAAATTTTCGAACCAATATGTTGCCTTTTTGATATTAATACATTTAATTGTTCCATTATTTGAAAGAGCCATCTGCCTTATTTTTACAGAATCTCAAATACCTTTGAGTAATGAGTGTACCCTTGAGTGACTCCAGAATTATCAATTCATTTTTATTAAATTTTGGACACATTGATACAACTTTATTATTAGTAGAACCCATTCTTATTGTGAAGTTGTAATTATTCAGAATATAGGTCAGTGATATTTTAAATATAATATATTGGATCAGACACGTGAAAATCATCAACACAATACTCTTTTTATTCCTATTGATGACTTAACACCACTACAGGAAGAAAAAAAACTGTCTACTTTAACACAGACTTCAGTCTAGCAAAGTAGCCAGGACATCGCTGTATATATCAGAGGTGAAATCTACTCCATCCCACACAATAAACTATGAGTATAATTGTCTTATGTTTATTATGTATTCACCTTTATTAGAACAAAAACATGTATGTAAAAATTTATATATATATATATATATATATATATATATATATATAAATAAATAAATACAAAACTATCACATACATCGACAATCGCACTTCATTTAGAACAGATTTAAATTATATAACAGTTAAACCAATCAAACTTCGACAAATTTTTGACAAAAGTGACAAAAGTACTAATATGAGTACATAACAAACACATACAAATTGTAAAATTTACTTAATTTTTTGCGACCTTTCCAGATTTCTTTTATTTTCAATAAATAAAAATATCACAGTAATTAAAAATTCGCAAAATGTAAAAAGATTATACTAGAGTAGTAACCTAGCACACATCAAGTTTTTAGTCGGTATTAAGTCGGTTACTATATTTGTTTCTTTTAAGTTATGGACAGATTTGCATATACACAAATATTTTTCTCGTTTATATTCCGCAGATGAGGACGCCGTTAACTAACTACAAAACAGAGCTGCCAAGTGTCGTGAGCTTGCCTACTAACTTTTATAGTATTACAAGAAACAGCGTCGCTGTGTTCCGTAAACAACATGTACTTCTTCAAACTTGTCGTTTGAATCGCATTAAGTATGACCGAAATCAACATAGCATTTAAAATCGTGAACACCTATTTTTTGTATTGAAAATTGTTAACGGTTATGCGTTTTTGATTTTTGTGTCTCGATCATTTTTAACCGATTCCCTGACGTTTAATCCCCCAACGTATGATCCCTCGACAGTTGATCCCCCGACAATTTGTCCCTCGAACACTTGATACCTCGGACAGTTGATCTATTTTCTAATTGATCCCCCAGGCGATGTTCCCCCAAAGCAATGAAATTAATATAACATTATATTTTAAATCATTTAATTTAAATGAATGATGGTTTTATAATTATTTGCATTATATTTATAGTTCATTATATTATTATTAAAAAGTGAACTAAAATATTAAAACAATTCGTAAAAGTAATAATATTTATCATGAAAACGATTTATCGTAAATATGAAAACATTCTTAATTTTCTAGAATTATATGTAATTTCGTAAGAGAGCAATATTTTTATAAATTTTCTCCCGCCCTATTTATAACATTCACGGATGCTGGTATTTTCTAATATAAATAGGTCCTTGAAGAAGTTTTGGGAGATCATATGGCAAGGAGTCAACTGTGCGAAGGATCAATTGTCCGAGGGAACAACTATTGGGGGAACAACTATCGGGGATCAACTGTCGGGGGATCAAACGTCGGTGCACCTTCTTAACTGGTTACTAATCATTCCATAGTAGCTACATGCATGTATCATGCTAACTAGTTCTACAGAATCGACTAAATATTGAGAATAATCTCCTTCGTCCGACATAAATTGGCAAAGGCAAAAGTTTTTTTGGATCCAATTTTTGAACGGGTTTTCGATATGAGGTGGGGCACCGGTAATTACTGGGTACATTCAGCATCGCCGAGCAGTGATGAGGAGAGTGGAGATGTAAGCCCTCCAAAATTGTATTCTAAGCTCTACAAGTAACCCACCGATAACGATGGGAAGTAAATATTTTTATACCCTTAATTTATTTAAAAAAATCAATGTAAATACAACATTAAAATATGTTATATTATTTGATGCGATGTAGGTTTTTGTTTGTTTTATGTTGCTATACAATACGGACAGACGAATGAATGGACATAAGAAATATATAAATTTCAGTTTGCAAGGCTACACCACTGCACTGCAACAATGACTCTTGAATTCGAGGGCAGCCGACCTTCCACCAGCCAATGTAACTTAAGGTACCTTGCACCTTCCCAGACTAAGGACCCTTTTCAAGGTTCATTTTTTATAAATACCGTTTTACGCTCTAAAGGACATCAAACCAGACCTCTAGTAGTACCAAAATAAGTTATGACACGTTATTAGAATTATGTTATGCATATGGATATCAAGGAATATGGAAGAAAATATCATATTTATACGTGTAAAATTGAATAAATCTTTTGAAGTTAAAATTATAACATTTTTTTTTACAAAATTTTATTACGGACTCGATCATTGATGAATGATGATGAGAATGACATAGAAGAAAATTTGGCTTAAGGCATATTGAATCAAATGTAAATTATTATTACAATGACACATAGACTCGTTGATAAGAACGCATACATAGAAAAATTAACAATTCTTTAAATAATTTTTTTTTTCTAAAGTTGGGTTTGTGTTTATTTTAATAAGTCCAATAAGTAATTCAGGCATTAAATACTGCAAAAAAATTTGTAATTAACAATTCTTTACTACATTAAATATAAAAAAATAAATATATCCCAAACCAAAATGGCGGCAAAATAAAATCGACCTGGAACATAATATTCACCTGTATATCAATAATGACAAGAAGAAGAAAAGAAGAATGCCCAATTTATGCAACCGATTTATGCTTTATTGCAAGAAATACGTCAGAATTGCTGCACATTGGAATAAATAGCACTAGAATATATTAGCTATAATAAAAGCATTATTATATCAATTATTACAATAATGAAGACACTTTACTAACGACAATTTATTTCAAAAGGTTTGTCGACTATAATAATGAATAACCCAAAATAAATATAAATATGATACCTGTGAAAATGTATGATTGTATTTATAATATACCATATATATATATACCAGTTCCGAGAGCAACAACGACATTTAATCAAAGATTCTACATGTTCTTAGCTCCGAAACTATACAATACACTCAGTACCAACTGGAAATCGTATAGTTCCAATAAGATTACACAAATATGGACCCAATATACGATTCAATCAGGTAAAGATGAATCAGAAGCATGAATATCCAACAATTTATACAATACTTTCACTAATAATTAACTAGTCCTACAACACTCGCACTACATGTATTTTTATTTTATTTTTACTTTTTTATACATATTTGTAATTCTTTTTTTATTCCTGTCGATAAATAACACCACAACAGCACGAAAAAAGTAAACTGGCTACTTTAACACAGACTTCAGACTAGCAAAGTAGCACGCTGTACATATCAGTGATGAAGTCTACTGCATCCTAAACAATATACTATGAGAATGTCTTATGTATGTTTATTATGTATCCACCTCTGTTAAAACAAAAATATGTTTGTCAAAATATATATAAAAATAAATATAGGAGCAAAATATATAAAAATATTATTGTTCTCATTCATTACAGCATAACTTTTAATACAGTTTTACACATTGTATTAATTTATGCACAGTCAAACCTAGCTCTTTTTTTATACAAAACGGTCATTCAAACTCGATGTTCGTTTCTGTTGCCCGCTACCATTTATATTAGGATTCATCCAATAGCAGTCTTCACTACTCATAAATTTAAACGGCCGCCAGTTTGGAATCTGACTTATTTTTGTAAGGTGTATTTGTTTTGTGTTTTAAACCAGATAATAGGGATCATCGTTTATAATAAGACGAGTATTGAGAAATATACTGTTCTTCAAGATCAGTTCTTTACGTTTTTGAAGATTACCTACGACCTCAACAAATAACAACTATGACCTCAACAAGAAACTGGGTATTTACGAATGGTCGCGTAAGAAGTGTCTATGAATGTGTATGAGGCAAGAATGTATGTCGGGACAGAAGAGTATGTCGCTCCATCCGCTATGCTAACTACGCGGGGAAACAACGACGTGATGGTAATTAAGTTAGTTATAATTTTATTAGGCTCTATACATAATTTATTTACTATACAACTGTCTTCAACAAGTGCATGATTCACTTACCCACCTAAAGAATAGCATCATTATAGTGATCAAATTTTCAAACTTCTAGCAATAGAATTATTTTTAGTTTTAAAATTAGCAATATTAACTCAGTTGTGGTTAATAAAACTAAGATAATAAATAAAAAATAAGAATTGTTTTTGTCTACAGTGATGCCTCGTTCTATAAGACGGTTTGTAACCAGAGTTGTTCGTGAACCAAAACAATTATTCCCATAAAAATCAATGTAAAATTGATTAATCATGCTAAAACATATACAAAACAAGGAAAATTCATAGTCTTAACTGAAAACGAATTAGAAGTATTTAAACAAAATGAATAAACGTAAAAACAAACATTATTTTAACTTCAAAACTTACAAAGAAGAAAATAATATAATTATCTGATAATTACATTTTGAAGCAATAACAATACGTATACAAAAATAATAAAAGACGCATTCGAATTGTAGGAAAACGCACTCGAACAACAATCCTCTCTGAGTGAACGCTACTGCAAAACTAACGCCATGTCATTTCCCGCGGAACACGTGACTGCCTGTTCGAAAACCGAAATTATGTTCGAAAACCGAGGCATTTCGTCGGCCGGAATTTTGTTCGTAACCCGAGGTTCCACTGAATTTGAAAAATGTAACTTCAGACCAAAACGACAAGTATTTATCTAATTCGCATACCTACATCAAACGAAATTAACACTTCGCACCAATAAACTGTATCAGTATCCTTTCAAATTTACCTACGCGTGTCACACACAAGGACAGCGAGATAAAATAATATATTATTCAATGCTAGTGAGTTACAGAATGAGTAAGCTAACCGTGTTTCGACAATAAAAGTGTCAAGCCGTTTCCCGTATTTAATTTTATAAACACCATTATTGTCGTGGCAGCATATATCTTCCAAAACGACATTTGAAACAATTTCGGAATATCCAAAAACTTAAAATATGATAAATTTCTTGCAAATTTGTACACTAAAAGTGTAACATTACGAAATTGTCTCATTGTGAGCCAACAGATTTACAGTAACATTCATTTTGTCTCCAGATTTGTGATTTATGTTGTTTCCTTTGTGGTGAACATATTTTAGGAAAATTGTGCCAAATGTTTGTGTTTCCCCATACATATGACGAGAATCCTTTAATTTTTGCCAAGCGAATAGCCAGGCAGCTCGGGAGATAAATTGTTTTGCAAGTCACTGTGTAATTTGTAACATTCCAGCAGATTTTTTTAGCGGTAGGAAACCATTTAATTTTTTTGAATAACCCGGAATTCATAAACACCTATTCTTGATATTCAATATAAGGAATGTTTTTTTTTTAGTTATTGGTATTAAGAAGTAAGCGTAATTAACTTATTAAAGCCGAAATGCAAAAATGTTAAAACTAGTTCTTGTTAATTGGTATGAATCGTTTATGTAGTGTGAATATTGCGGCTTTCGGAGTCTGGAAGATCGCTCTCGAACTACGGTCGGAGTTCAATTGCGGTTGGTACCTCTTCAGGAACACATTTTCTACTGAAAAGCTTCAGGAGTGTGCATTGATAAGAAGAACAATACATCGAACCAACCCACAACGCCAAAGAAACAACTACTGATAATCAAGGTTGTAGACTGGGACTGCCATTCAGGAGAAGGCCAAATCTCAGAAATCGATGAGGTGTAGTGAGATGAAATTTTTTAATGAAATGCCAGAAAATATAAGAAAAGAGGAGAAATTGAATTGATTTAAATTAAACTGACCAAATATGTAAAAGATAAGTTTTAGTAAAAGAAAATACTTTAATCTTGTATATATTAGAGCATATATAGGAGTGCTTATGTATGCACTACGTTAACAATTAAATAAATAAGCAATTCTCACCTAATCCACATTAATACATACAAGCTCCTCGATTATTGAGACTTCTAACATAACCATTCTCCAGTATCTGGCTTACCTGGTCGTGCCAAGTCTTCCGCGGACGTCCTCTATCTCTGGTGCCATCAACACTTACGTCATATATCTTTCTTACTATTCTCTCCTCATTCACCCGTTGCATATGACCAAACCAC
This sequence comes from Eubasilissa regina, assembly GCA_022840565.1. NCBI lineage: Eukaryota > Metazoa > Arthropoda > Insecta > Trichoptera > Phryganeidae > Eubasilissa > Eubasilissa regina. The sequence continues at coordinate 24,969,176 of JAINEB010000009.1, forward strand.
CTAAGTGGTCCTTTATTAATTTTACTAATTATACAAATATCAGCTTTATTCTTTCCTTATTTATTCATTCTTTATTCTGTCATAAATAGATTTTCCACATATACGCCTGATTGACATTTCCACTGTATTCAGTCTACTTTCGTTCTTCTTCTACCAGCTCCAGGCCTTAAATCCATACATCAGTGTCGGTACCAGGACTCCATTGTGTACCGCTAGTCTTGCCTCGGTTGACAAGTTCCCGTTAGATATAATTCCATTCAAAGCGCCGATCACTTTATTCCCTACAGTCACCCTCCTTTCGATATCATTCTCAGCCTTTCCGTTTCTATAAAAAATATATTATAATTATATTATTTAAATTAGAATTCTTATTATAATGTAATAATTTCACATTAATGTGTATTATAACGTTTTAATAACATATCTATTGATATCAGAGAGTACTTTATCCGTACGGGAGATCCTTAGCACGCCATTGTTACTACACTTAAATACTATATTTTATTTTCTTGATCATAGGTTTCGCATTATAGTTAGATAAAAAATGTTAAATCTTAATTAACCCAGTATTATACACCAAACATTTTCGGATATACAAGTTTATCTGTGTGTATTGTGGATGACGATGGTTAAACAATAAGGAACCAACCCACAAATGACCTAACTGGGATAATCACCGTCAAAGTTTGATAAGGGTACTAAATTTTGTCTTCTAATTCTAGCTCCACCATCGTTAAAATCTGGGAATCCTCGACTAAACCAAATAACAATTTTCAAATTCATTTTGTACGATAAATTCAAAAATCGCCTATTGTATCATAATTTTAGGCACTTTTAACCGAATACAAATTTGGTACCTTTTATTTTTTTATAATACATGTCACAGTATTATTGGATACACGCATTAAAAGCATTTAAAATTTTATAATGTTGTACGTAAAGTTTTTCTCAACACAGGAGTTACAAATTTAGGGGTGGACATTTATGGTGTGTGTATCAACTTTAAGGTTGCCTTTTAAAAGTTCAGAATTCAAAACTTATTTTCAATACGTAAAGTACTGAAGTTTTCTAAAAAATGTGTGGCGGAAAGTAGTAAAGACGCTGTATTGACTTCATAAACTGTGTTATTTTTATATTATCATTTATGTGGGATAGTTCACTATCACGTTCATTTATTTGCGAATTTATATAAACAATTACATTATAAATAAAAATAGTGGCCCTATTAATTCAACAACAAATTACATACAATGGAAGTCCGATTGTACATGCCCGGAATTCACGTTTTCCCTCCATGTGCGTGTAATTTCTGCAATCCTGTATCGTTTTAATTCATTGCAAACCCTATTTTACATTTGTCTTTCCCGCAATTTACGTCTAAAATTTATTGAAATTTGTTCGCCCTTCGCGATAGAGCCAAGAGTGTGTTGGTCATTTGCTTGTCATATATACGAATTTTTAATTCTAATACCTACTTAATTTGTATGTTTTGCTGTTTTATTGTTTTTTATATGCTGGAATCAGCAAGAAGATAGAAGATAGTATAGACAACATTGATAGTTGGGAAAGAATTTGAAGAATAATCCTTGCAGATTTACTTATAGATTGACTTCAATGTAAAACATAGAACATAGTGAAAATTGATAAAATAATGAACAGTCGCATAAACCAAAACTTGACAGAAGAAGAACCTTCCTACAAAGAAGTGTCTACTCATCCCGTAAACCCAGTTCCTGTATATTTCCATGAAGCATATTGAAGGCCTCGAAGCATATTTTACTAGTATTAGCAATGTACCACTAGAATCCTTTAATTTAATTGATAATGTTGATTTATTATTTATTTATTTATTTATTAGTAACTATATAATATATATAAAAAAAAATTGTTTGGACTATGCCCGTCTCACTAGAGAAATTCTGTGTCGAGACGGGAATAAAGAAATATGAAAGAACTATTTAAAAATATCAAAAAAACTTGCAGGAAAAAACACTGTTAGATTTTTAATAAAAAATAAATAATCTTTTTTTTAATACTCCCGATTTATATTTTCCCTCTGTTAACATTTATTTTGTTGGTCCCTTCAAAAACTTAAAATCGGGGTTTCACTATATGTATATAATTTTAAGCTTAATACATTTTTCTGTACTTATTTTGTTTTATTATACATCAGCAGAAAGCTGATACAATTGCTATTGTTAGGCCCTGCAGGCGGCTTAGTTGTGCCCGCTGCGTGTGTAACAGAAAAGTGAGTAAACGATGTTATTGGTCATATATTCCTTGTGTTGTATAATATATATAGTGTAAAAATTATGACAAACTAAACAAATTAAACGATTGAAGTAAAAACGTATTTTAGATAAATTTTTATTTATTAAATTTCATTATTTATTTGATTCAATAAGATTCTGATCTATTGATAAAGAAAACTGACAATGTTTTATGTCTACATAATTGAAGATATTACCCGTACAATGATGTATGATACGTTTTGGTGATTTAACAGGAGCTGAGAAAAAATGTTTATTTTTTTATATTTTATTTATAATGATGGAAAAAATACATTTTAAGTGTGTTTTTAAAAATGATAATAATGTTTTTTTTTATCAAATTACTACATCAAATAATGTGCATAATTTGGCGTACAATAATATTATATTACATTATTCAACATGGCCCGAAATGTGCTGTACATCATGTTAGAGATAGTCACAGTGGACCGTGTGATGAATGCTGGAGGAAGAGACAGGATGACACAGTACTCAGAACCACTCACCTTTTAAAGTCCCGCCTCTCTCTCCACAATCAGTAATGTAAAATCCCTCGACAGTTGCTGGAAATTACTTATTAAGGCACTCGGAATTTGATGAAGAACGTACAGTCGACCACTTTGTAGATATTTCTCGGGATAGGTAGGTGACCGGCGCATATTCGAAAAGAGCACAGTTTTTTTTTTGTTTGCAATACGGCGATCAAATGAACACGGATTTGATAGGCGAGTAAGTATCTACTAAGTATGTGTCCAGGAAGGTTAAAAAGAATCGATATAGGTATTAGGAACTTTCCCTAACACATCATTATTAGGGTGACTTTTTCAATTTTAAAAATTATTTGCACTTGAAGAACGGAGAAAGAAAAAGAAAGACGACGACAAGTAGAGTGGCGCTTAAAAACCGGCTTCCCGGGCAATTGCTAGCGCATGTTATTGTCGTCAGTATGGTTTTGAGGCTGTCAGGAGCTCTATTTTACACCCAGGTATCAGTAGCGTGCTTTCACGAATCGTTGGCAGTGTTGATGATTGACGAGGTGATAGACCTCCGCAGCATCCTTGTGCCAGCCTGTATCACAACGACTATCTGTGACTATAGCATGTTAAACAATAGCGTATCTTCTTATTTTTTCTTTCATATCAGAATTGACATACATGATGATACCCAATGAAATAAAATACGGCTTATAATAAACCACCAAAGTTTAGTCTTGGATCGCCCACATAGCTAACAAAAGAGACTCTTCAGATATCACTTAGATCAGCCAAATTTTTAAAAAATGTGCTAATTTTGTCCGTTTCAATACGCCGTCGCTTTGAAAGTAGCTCAAGGATTTCAGAATCGGACAACAATTAGTTGATGATAAATATTCACTATAATAAAATATCTGTTATATTTCAAATCAAAAGTTACATCATAAAATTGATATATTTATAATATTCTAATTATAAATTGGACAAAAAAAAATATTTTGTTTTTTCGGGATAAAACACCCATTATCTTTGAAATTAAAAAATATCACGTTTCATTAAAAATAATATCCAGTTATATTTAAAATATTATGTTAGAATATTAAATAAGTTATTTGTTTTTACATTAGCATTTTTGTAAGAAACAGTTCTGTAATGTAATTTGTTTTCTGTATATATTATTCTGACAGATTTTAGATCACGTGATCATCAATAAACGTTGTGATTGGCTGATTTCATTTTTGGGGGTACAGCAATTTATACTGTGTCTGCTTTGTGGTATTTTGGAACAAACTCTGATTTTGAACATGCAATATTAATGGATTTAAATGTATTTTGTAAAAAACAATGTGGTGTGCATATAGCTGATAAAAAAATCTACAAAATTGCATATTTAACTATGAGTTATTCGAAATCTGTTTTAGGGGGTTTTTAAATTAAGCGTTTCATGCAAATAAATTACAAATAAAAATATACGTTAAAATACAGAATACCAAGAAAACAGGAAAATATTTTATAACAGAATGAAAAATGCCAATCTACATATGAAATTATACAAAAGAAAAATATATCATGAAACAATTACATTATTTAACCACAAGAGTTTTACATTCAAATTCAATTGGTTACGAAAAAAAAAGACGAAAAAAAAATAATTTTTATAAAACCTGTTAGTTCTTAATAGAAAACTTATGTGGTTAAAAACGAAGTTGAATGTATAGATTTTATTATCTATATTAAGCATAATTAACTGAATAATGTACATTAGGAGAACACATTCAAAACATAGGTCTGTGAATAATTACAACTTCACAATAAGAATGTGTTCTCCTAATAATAAAGTTGTATCAATGTGTCCAAAATTTAATAAAAATGAATTGATAATTCTGGCTTCTGTTATCAGATTACTCAAAGGTATTTGAGATTCTGTAAAAATAAGGTAGATGGCTCTTTCAAATAATGGAACGATTAAATGTATTAATATCAAAAAGGTAACATACAGCTTCGAAAGTTTGTCGCTAAAAATATCATCGCTGTAGCATAGTTGGATAATGCACCTTCCCCGGTTTGGAAAGAGATCCAGATTCAAATCCCGGTGACGCAACAATAATATTTTTCGATAAAATTGATTTTATATGTATATCTTTTTAATTAATATATTTAATTCATATTTAGAATAATATATATATTATTAAGGAGAACACATTATTATTGTGAAGTCTGTGATATTTTTTTAAATACAAATTATATGTATTCATTATAAATATATACAATTAATACATATAATTTGTATTTTAATAAAAATATATGTTCTTTAGTACTACATATAATCATAAATAATATTTTTTTTTAAATGCTTTTGAGTGTTTGTGCTTCTACGAAAATAGCTTTCAAACAATTATATTCTGAACACGGATAAGCCTAGTAATACTACATAAGTTAATTTATAATTATTTATTTGTGTTTTTACGAGAATATCTATGAAAACTATTAAAATTATGGACTGGGGTTGCATAAAGTAGATAGAAACTCTTTATTTTTTCGATGTGTTTGAATTATTTAGAATTAAAAACTTTGCATTCATCCGACCCTGGTGATGGTCCGCTGCGGTCGTGTCGTTAAACCACTGCAGATACACAACCGCCACAGCGATTGGATGGGCTATTAAACATGCGTAAACGCCTCCCATCCGCGCAGGTCTAACCCATTCAGTCAGTGTTGCGAGTTTTATTTTCTGTGACAATTACTCATCCCCTCCTACCCTAAACCCTTAACATTAAACGGACAAAAAGTGCGGTATTACCTCGATCACGTGATTTACCGCAGTAGTAACTGTAACTGAGTATGCTTACTCTCGGAATATTGGGACTAATTTTATGTTTATTTTGTGTTGTTTTTTGTCAAGGGTGACCCATTATAAAGATGAAGTATTAAAAAAAAGAATGGTACAAGGACCCATAAAGCTAAAAATCTACACCAAATTGTACCTCGATGCGGATATGATTGCTCTAACCATAGAATTAGGCACAATGAGATAAATCTCAATACCATGTATAGAGGAGAGATTTAAAACTAGAAATAATCTCAGAAATCAGCTTAAGATTTATAAAAGAGACAAAGACCTTAACCCACGTACGCAATGGGGTTATATTTTGATTTTGGTTGCTACCGGGATTATCAATACTTTTTATGGCCTGCGCAAAACAATGATACCTCTCTCCCACCACCTGTAAACCTAACCTATACCCCTATTTTTCAAATATCTTAATCCCGAGCATTGCCGGGCACGAGCAGCTAGTTTTATAAAAGATTCGTTATTAATTCATTTTGAAAAAAATACCAACATCATAGATATAATTTTGTTCTAATAAAAAAGTAATTCAAATAATTTATCATTATTTCAGAACGCAACTTTCTGACAGAGGAGTTTATAAAGAAGAGTCACTCTTCAATAATATAATTTAATTTATATTTTCGGCACTTTCGGGAATTCATCATTGTACTGTAAATAATCGTACTATATATATATATATTTTTAGAATAGATATATTATAGGATTAGCGAGATAGTAATTTTTGGGTTGCAATATACATAACCTCAATAATTTATTTATTTATATATATTTTGACATCCATATTTTTGTAGTTACAGAGGTGGATACATAATAAACATACACAATACATAGTTTAATGTGTGGAATGGAGTAGACTTCACCTCTGATATATACAGCGTTGTCCTGGCTACTTTTTCTAGACTAAAGTCTGTGTTAAAGTAGCCAAAACAAATGTAAAGTAATGAACAGTTAAATATGCTACTCGACTAATTATAATTTAACATGTACTTGTAATTAACTTATAATCTTAATGTAGGTACATATTTGTAATTTAATATGTAATAAGCATTGCAATTTTATTTTTGTATTGGTTTGCTCTAAAAAGTTGTTAATCTTCATACAAAAAAATATTTTATCAAATCCCTTGATAGGTGAGTGGGTGCAAAATGCTTTAATATTGAAAAATTCAGTATTTACTCAGAGAACCGCAGGTCAAATGGAAACGCGGCTAAGATAGAAGGAAAGGAATAAGTTCGATGCTTTTGATATGTGGTGCTAGAGGCATACGCTGCGTATTTCATTAACTGAAGGGGCTACGAATGTCTATCATTGAGTTAAGGAATCTTACATACTTTGAACATGTTGCAAGAAAAAATGACGAGTCTCTAGAAGCTAGTGATCTCAGAGATAATTGAGAGAAATATTGCATTTAATGGTATTATAAAATAAAAAATTAATATTATAATAATTTTCATATACTTTTGATAACGTGAGGCGATTATACGTAGGTATTTCAAAAATACATTATATTTTTTCTAATAAATCAATCGAACTTTTAATATCGACAAGGTATCAAAATAATTTAATTCGATACCAGAATGTAGGTGACCTACTGAATATTCTGTTAAATTTTGAAAATATAATTTATGCTGTCATTATTGATGGGTTTTCACAAAGTTACAAAATAAAATAGAAGTGAACTGCACGAGCGAGAGTAAATCAAAAGTTGTTTAAAGTAATAAAAATATTTATATTGAAGAGATATGTAATACTTTTATATTTTATGTTATTTTGCTGAAAGCCGGAATCCAAATTTTAATATATAATACATTTTCCAACTCTTTTCGATGTGGCAGAGAAAATTTATTTCTATTTCATCAGGATTCTCAGTACTTTCTGTTAAAAGTTTCTCTCGATTCTCTAGTACCTTTTGCCGAATGACGTCTTCAAAAGCTTATGAAGAAAGGTGCAGTGCATCGCGTTAGACGTCCTCGTGACATGTTTTGTTGTGCCACGTTTCATAAGGTTCTTTACAAAATATTATGGCCTTTCGTTTAACACGCGGATTTGTAAAATTTTTCAGTTTAGAGTGTAAAAAAATTAGGTAATTTTTTTGAGTTTAGAGTATTGGTAAAAATGAGGAGATGATTGACAGGGCGACATTGAAAACGAGAATATATTAAGTAGCGGGTTATTTGTAAGGTTTAAATTATTACTAATTATATTAGACTTTTATTATGAAGAAGGCTTTTATTATGAAGAAGATACGTAAGTATCGAAACTGGTTGATATATAAATAATTCACAATTGTCTAAACAAGGATAAATATAAATACATTTTTAATTATGTCTACCACAAAGTTAAAACTATAAACATTAATAATAAATCTATAAAGTTTAAAAAAAAAACTTCTATCAAAAATATATGAGTTAATGAGAGATCAGCTAGACTACAATTTAATTCTACAATTTAGAGTTAAAAGATCTTAAATATGAATTAAATACATTAATTAGAAATATATTAAATATAAAATCAATTTTATCGAAAAATATTGTTGTTGCGCCACCGGGATTCGAACCTGGATCTCTTTCCTAACCGGGGAAGGTGCATCATTCAACTATGCTACAGCGATAATATTTTTAGCGACAAATTTTCGAATCTATATGTTACCTTTTTGATATTAATACATTTAATCTTTCCATTATTTTGAAAGAGCCATCTACCTAATTAATATATTTAATTCATATTTAAAATATCACAGACCTATGTTCTGAATAATTATAACTTCACAATAAGAATGTGTTCTAATAATCAAAAGATCTTTATTAGAATCCTGGTTAAGTTAGTATCTACGAGTGTGATGGCTCAGGACAAAAATACTGGCATCGAATTGTACATCAGTCTATGGCTCTTAATTGGTCTTGAAGTCGTGGATTTATGTTAATATAATTTTGGCGATTTTTAATTGTGTTGTGGTGAAATAAAGTAAGGATTATGTCAAAATGTGGTCACCAGTTATGTTGTGTTTATACACTATCGGCAGATGAATCAGAAGAATCGGATTAAGTGTGATGCTGGGTCCTTAATTCTCCCAGCGCTCGCTATGACCGGATGACCCAAAAAATGAATAATATATAAAATGGCTGACTAGAGCAGGTACTGAGAAAATAAACTACTTATGGATGACATGATATTCATTCAAACTTTGTGATAAACACATACCTATTAGTGGTTGTTGTGTAATGATTGTGGATGGACGCCTTTAAACACGCAGTTTTTTCTGTATACCAATTCAAACTAGTTGTGAGAACTGTCATTTTTGTATGTGTGTGTGTGCGTCAGATGAGTGGTGGAGGTCATGGGTTATAAGAGGCCGTCACTGAGGGAACTAGTCTCTTTTCGATCATCCCTTCGCAATATTAATAATCAAGATCTGACTTATATAATTGTAAATTACTGTTAATTTATTGTTGTAATAAACGAATATTGTTACACATATCTACTGAGTTTCACTTCAAAGCAACTCGAGAGTTCAAAGTGAGGAAAGAACTCCAAGGGAATCTGGTGGTACTTCCAAAGATACCACAGTAGTGAATACCAAAAGAGAATAAAATGCTTCGTAAATACTGTATTTAAAATAGCAAAATTTCAATCTTTCGATTGACATTATTAAAAATTAAAAACGAGACCTCATTCAGTAAGGCTAATACAATCGTGATATTATGTTTTCTTCTTTCGTCCGTATAGACGTACAGTGGTCTCAATGAGACTTGGCTCGTAATACATCTCAACAATCGCCCTCACAACTGGCTCTCCAGCTAAATGCAACACATCTATCCACCGCTGTTGCATTCTTCCACGTTTTCCGATGCCCAAAGTTGTACCCAGGATAAACTCCTTTTCTTGGATCTCGCTTTGCCTTGGTGTGGTTGGATTTGTTTCAGGATTAAAGCATTCATGCATCATACTGTCAACGAAATACGTAACACCCTTTTCCAACAATACATTTTGAAGGCGTATATTTTACACTTGTTTCTATTACGGATTATTAGAGTCTCTGCTGCGTATATAAATATTTGAAAGTGCAAACCAACATAACTTTAGTTGGAAATTTTTGAATATGTCCAAGAACACACGAGTACTGGATTTTTACCTATAAGGGCACTTTTATTAAATAAATATCAGATATTTCATAGAGACGAAGCTAAAATCACTAAAAGTTGAAAAATATTGATTTTTCAGACGTATTTTACAATGTGTTAAAAAATACATTTTACAGATAAAAAATATTGCTTTATATAATTTTCAAAAAAATCTGTTTTTCATTTAGTTTACATATAATATATGCTATTTCAAGGAAAAAATAATGATTAAATTTGGTCCATAGATGGCGATGGTGTACTGGTACTCGAGGCGAGTCCATGCAATACCATATATACAGCTTTCAAAAAATTTGATAAATATGGAGAGGGGTAGAATTGGTGAACGTTATATATATTTATATATATATACATACATATAAAGTGATTACTTAAGCCAGCCGAAGATAGGCCATAAGCCTTATAATCACCCACCATACTCCTAAATATATTTTTCATTAAATATAATCAAAATAGCTTCATCTCTATGAGATACCTGATATTTATTTAAATAATAGATATCTCACAGAGACGAAACTTTTTTTTATTATATTTAATGTAAATATATGGAATTATGGGTAATTACAGGGCTTGCGACATGTCGTCAGCTGACTTAAGTGATCACTTTATATTAATATAACATTCACCATTCTCACCCATTAATCAATCTCCATATCTATAAAATTTTATAATGTTGTATATATGTTAATATGTGGAAACATTTGAGTACCACTGCATCTACGGACTAAATTTGATTTTTCGATTTCCCTGATATAGCATATATGACACAATGAGAATCATATTAATACACATACGACATTCAAAAATTTGATATATATGGAGATTGATTGATGGGTGAGAATTGTGAACATTATATTTACATAAAGTGATCACTTAGATTAGCTGAAGACAGGTCGTAAGCCCTGCAATTACCCATACTTTCATATATTTCCCTTAAATATAATAAAAAATTGCTTCGTCTCCATGAGATCTGTTATTTCTTTAATTTTAGTTGCTTACTTGATCCGATTTTCTTTTCATATTCTTGTAAGCTGGTTTATAGCAACCTTAGATGGCTGTTTGTGTCTTCGAATTTTTTACTCACTGTCATCATTATTCATGTGATTAAATAAACTATCTCATATTCTATTATTTGGGAAGTTTATTGTGATTCACAGTCGCTATTATCACACAATCGTTTTAGACCGATTTATTTCTTAATGAAACTGTAACATTCGTAATGTATAAAACCGCTGGGAAAATTACGAAATAATAAATCATTATTTTACAACTTTCATAGCGACGTTTTGGATTATTATAAAAAAATATGTTTTTAATACTTAACCGTTTGCAGCGAGTTAACGTGAAAATTTAGTAATTTTAATTAACATGATCCTCCGCTTAAAATATTCCTCCATACAATCGAACATCATTTGTGATCCTTCGAAAGGTTCTAATCAGAAGGCTTCGCGGCGCAGGCAAAACTGATAATCGATAATTGCACAGCACTCCTGAAACATTACCGGATTAGCTCGGGACCGTGTACTGTGAAGCTTATCTTCACCAACTATGTTATTCGTGCTCAAAGATGGCGTTTCGATAACGAGGTGTTTCGTGTTACGGTCACGAGTGGCGAGAAAAACTTTGTGGTTAAGTCTCTGATTTCAAAAAAAAAATTCCAAAAATAATCACCCGCTTCCGACATGCCCCGTCATGATAAAAAGTGTATTGTGAGACCTGGAACAGTTCATGTCTTACCCGCAACATGAAGAGCAATAATTTATCTTCCAGATATAAAATGGATAGCGTATTTTGAAAGCGTGTTAAGAGTTAAGGGTTGATTTATTGAATTAAAGATATTATCACGGAATGTATGGAAACACTCGAATCCTGGAAAGATCCGTAAAAACTTGTGAAACTTCTTGAAAATATATTCTTACACATGCTCAAAACTCGTCCATGAATATGACGATAATACAATAAAGTTAATGTGTCATCCATATCCGCAGCTGTCTCTGTTCGCATTTTGGGGAATATGTGAGAGACGTTATGAAATAAAAATATGTGCGTGTATGAGTATATATGTCAAAATGTAGTCAAAAAATCAAATGGATATACTATGATGTGAATCTTCGTGCCCCAACCACCCATCATTCACGTGTTCGTTAGACTACGATCCCAGTGCGTGAAGCCAAACTAGAGCAAGTTGGAGACGAAAATGACTACTTACAATTGACATAAGTTAGAAATTTCTTTCCAGTAACACCTCAAGCGAGCGTCTTCCATTACTTACTTTATGTGTGTATATTAAAATTTATTCTTGTGTTTTATTAATTGTGAATCGACTCGCATGTAACGCTAACTTTTGTCTTGTTTTAATTATAAACGTTTCTTTAGTATACTCGCATCATTTATATTCATGTATACTGCGACGTACATCGACACGCGTGAGCATTGAATAGGGATAGGGTCTTCAGGCCCACCATGTACAAAGTCTTGTGATACGAATTACGTATCATTTAAACGTCACCCATTTTATTCGCGTGACTCAACAACTCAAAGATCACAACTGTCGACTCATATCGCGAGATAAACCTCACTTCTATAATTTTTTGAAATTTGTATTTTTTTGCATATGAAATATAAAAAAATTTTTATCACATACTCTGCAGTTGTAGGTCAAATTTGACCCAGGTGTTTGTAAAAGTATTAATTACGCTCAGATATTCCTTCAATGCTATTTTCCTTCTAGCTAACCTTTTATTCAATATTTTCAAGTAATTTGAGTTACAAATAAATGTTATCTGACGAGACTCAAATAAGTTATTGATAAAAATGTGAAAAAAAACGCTAAAAAACTGACCTAAGACAGACGGATTGAATCTCAGCGCTTACGCCGAAACATATATTGTCAACATTTTGAGCTGGCGACAAATGATACCAGGTATGCGTCCATATATTTGCTTTCTGGCGGCCCCTAGACAATGCCAGTAATATAATTATTTGAGGGGCGTTGCGCCTACCTGTAAGTTTTATGACACTACCTGCTCGGCTTCTAACGAAAATATCACATGTGCAGCTGATGTTTGTATTTTGGCTGTGTAGGGCGTCTATTGATGCCTGAGAATATATACATTATTCGTAATATTTTTTAATTTTTTAGCAGAAACGTTACGGCACATCATATAATTTCATTAAACCATATTTAAAATGAAATATCTATAAAAAATCTCCCACAAAACGGTTGAAAAACCGAAAACTTGAGGTAGGTCCATAATGACCCACCTCAAGTTTTCTGTATATTGTTCAAATATTCTGTATATTGGCAGTTCATTTCATAATTTTACTATTATCATTTATTTTTTTCATTTTTATCCATCAAATGCACCATAAATATTCCATCAATATAATTACATAGGTACATGCATGTCTCCCAATATTGTAAGATTTTCTATATAAATATTAGTGCAATTCGACCGATTGTCTTAGGTATTATAGACATTAAACAGGCCATTTTATTTAATAAACAACCGGTCTGGATTTCTAATGTACATATACTAAAAGTAATAATTAAAAATAGGTTAATTTAATAAAATTTAATAATAATAACGGAGACTCTTCTGTAATTAGTATCATTAATTAGTAAATATATATACAGCCACAAATGTAAGTAGGTAGAGGTCCAATATTAATTTATATAAAATCTCTAAACACAAAGCACGAAACACGCCCCTTTTTTATTTAGTTTTATTTTATTTATTTTATTTATTTAGTATTTTATTTTTAAGTTAACAGGTACATTCCGTTTATTATTTAAGTTTTTATTACGTTACGATTTTTATTAACTTTTATAACTGTGCAAATAAAATCTAAGATTCTCATAGGAGAATAAGGACTGATGGTGTAAACTGCAAACAATAATATTTTGTGTATTCACCTTTTGTTCCTTTGACTGGCATCCCTGGGATTTCTCGTTGATTGGTATTGGTCGTTTTATGTTATGTGAATGTTGCTACTTTTTGGAGATTGAAGGATCGCTGTCAAATCACCAACAGAAATCAGTATATCGTTCGGTAAGAAACTTTAAATAATCCGAGAGACGGGGTGCGAATTTCGGTCGGTCGGAAAACTACCCAGAGATACGATGAGCAATAACATCGTACCAGCCACAACGCCAGAGAAAGAGCTACTGTCAATCAAAGGTTAGTGGTAATGTTCGTTCTGCACACTTGACCATAGTATCAACAGGACACCCGGAAACAACAATTGTCAAAAGCATTCACGGACACACTTTTAAATCATATAATGTCCGAAGTATATACATATATGTAACATATGGCGAAAGGTATCACAAATATTTTTCGCCTAAACAATGATATTTAATAGAATGCTGAAAAATGTAACTCAAATTAATTGTCCCGATAACATAAAACTAAAAATCAAAACTTGGATTCATAATATGGGTAGAGCTAGTATCGATGAACTTACTCAAACATATTGGTCAAACCTATTATAATTTTGCCACAAATTTATTCAAAATTTTATATTGAATATCCAATTTTGAACTACTTTTTATACATACACCTTATGTATTTAATTTTTAAACTTATACATATAGATTATAATGTATACATTCAATATAATATATTCATATAAAATATACAAATAAAGCGAACGTTCAAATATACCTATTCCATTCATGATTCATAATGTAAGATATGTTCACTGTCTCTACTAAAGGGGACAAGTTTATTCGTTATATCTGTTAATACAAATATGAAATCATTATTTTCAATCTAAATCAAAAATAATAGGTATATGTTACTTGTTAATTTATTTACTTGTAATCTATGCCAACCTCAAAACATGTTTTTCTAGTGAGATGGGTATTGTTTAACCAACATTATCATATAGATAAGTAAATGAGTGAATAAATTTGTTTCTGTGAATTTTTCACATGACTGATAAGTGTGTAGTTCTATAAATGACTTATTTTTCAACATTTTCGGGCTAGTTCTTTACATGACTGATTACTCTACATCACCGCCGCGCTCCGTACAAACTTCGGTAACTAATCCGAAACAACGTGCATTCGTGTATCCAGCATGGTGGTCGGGAGTCGCGATTTACAAACGTCACGTGATATATGGGCGGTAATAAATCGCGAGCCGTGCACGCATTATCGCGCGCCGCGGCCTAGCCGCACTTAAGCGCGGCCAACCCGGGGTTAAGGGATGATTTCGAACGCAATACAATTTCAAATGTTTAATTACTCGAGACCTAAGCGATGCAAATGCATTGAGAGTACAAACTAAAGGGAATTTATTACGTGTATGTTTTAGAAGAGAAAAGCGTACCTTACCCATACAGATCACTTAAGTATTTATGTGGCAAATTCATTGATGAGTAAAAAAAGAAAAATAAGAAAATAATGTTGTAATTTAAAAAAAAAAATGTAAAGTTGATCTTAACACATCCTCTGCAGTGGTGGGTCAGATCTGACCCGGGTGTTTGTAAAAATATGAATTACGTTACAAATACTCGTTTAATGCTATTTTTCATCTAGCTAATACTTCATTGAATATTTCCAAATAATATGAGATACGATATTCGAATGAGTTATTGATAAAAATGTGAATAAACGCTCAAAAACTGACCTAAGACAGTCGCTTTTACGGGATTGAATATCAACGCTTACGCCGAAATATATATTGTCAACATTTTTAGCATATTTTTTACTGCGGGTAGACAAAGGATACCAGGTATGCGTCCATTTATTGTTAGCTAGTCCAATTATTGTACAGATTATTATATTATTTGTTTTGACTTATTTTTAGAGCTAGTTTATGTCAGTAATATAACTATTTGAGAGGCGTTGCACCTATCTGTAAGTTTTGTGATCCTACCCTCGGGTTTTTAATACTGTTGTTGCTAATTATCAGTGGATATTTGTATTTTGGCTGTGCGGGGTGTCTTTACATACGTACATTATTCGTAATATTTGTTACCAGAAACATTACAGCTCATCATACAATTTCATTAAATCATATTTAAAATGAAATATCTATAAAAAATCTCACACAAAACGGTTGAAACCCCAAAAATTTGAGGTGGGTCTATAATGACCCACCACCGCTGGACGTGTTTTATTTTGACTCACCGGGCAGTCATTATTAATATAGTGAGTAGAATTAAAAAATTATTGCTTAGGTGGTTTGAATACGTTGAACAAATGAATAAGGAGGAGAGATTGAAAAGAAAAATATGCGATGCGAGTGTCGAAGCATCCAAAATCGACAAGTTTGCATAATAAGATGTACGAGTGTAGATAAGGCTAGAATTATGCTTGAGAACAGAAAAATATAGAGCTTTATCTCTCGGCCTTAGTCAGTTAGTTAATATGAAAATATTTTTTTTCTAAATTGTTTCACAATAGTTAATTATAGATCTAATTGTAATTATACTGCAAGAAATGAATTTAATTTTTTTTTAAAAAGTACATATATGTCGAGATAGTATTTTATTTTTAATTAAATACAAAATTAGTATTATTGTTTTGGGGTAAGATGCCAATCTGTTGACCAAAATTGGGGATTCGATTCTTCTCCCGAAGGAGTGGCAAGTTTCATATTCCATTGCAAAACCGTTCGCATGAAAAGCAGCAATAATATTAATGTAACATTTTCTATGTTATTTTATTATTAATCTTGATTCTTCTTTACTGTGTTTATATACGAGTTACTGAAAATTTAATATTTAGTCATTTTCTTATCAAAAATGTGTCATGGATATAAAAATGAAACGTGAAATAAACAGGCCTATTCGATGCTAATGTTCATGCAATATCAATATATCTCCGGTTTAGTCCATGCATATTTTAGGGATGAAATATATCAAAGCTGTGTCATCGTTTTTCGGGGGAACTTTTCGCAATCCCATTCACGTAACGCCATATAGAAAATCAAGGTTTCCCCGCTATACGATTAAGGTTGCTATCAACCAATTTTTTATTGAACTTTAAAAAAATACCGTTTTACACAATAAATTATTTTAATTTTAATAAAATGCCAAAAAATGTTATTATTATTATTGTTATATCCTTAACCCGACTATTACGGCTGAAAATGCTAATGTCTTCTTGTATGCAGGAGTTCAGGTAGTCAAGAACTCGATGTACAGCAATACAGTTTATTATAAATCTCACTATTATGAATACAATATAAGAGATTCGTTCTGATTTACGATTTCAAAGAGAGAGAGCACGCGCCCAAGCGCGAGGCTCTTTTATCCCTTCCAAGCTGTCATTCTTGTCAACTTGCGCGCTTCATACAATTGCTACATCATGATACATTACAATTATTATTCCTAATTTTATTCTAGTTATGTTGATGTTCTTTGGATTGCATAGCTGTGTGTGTGTGTGAGTGTGTATATGAACGCCGTACCCCCGGGGCGTGTGTACGGGGATATAAAGGGTAACGTGCGCCAGGCGTGCGTCTCTCTTTGCGTGTCCATCGGCCTTATCGTTTGATTTGTACTAGTGATATACCTTGTAACTGAATTGTATCTTACTGTAGTAAACGTGTAATTGTCACAAACAGTATTTCTTGGACCTTCACATTACGAGATGTACACTGAAGACGTATTTAGAAGACAAGTACGTAATAGTTATCGTGATTGTATTTCAATATAATAATAATTATATTAGTTTTAATCGAATATTTCACTTGATAAAAAACACAACTGAC
This sequence comes from Eubasilissa regina, assembly GCA_022840565.1. NCBI lineage: Eukaryota > Metazoa > Arthropoda > Insecta > Trichoptera > Phryganeidae > Eubasilissa > Eubasilissa regina. The sequence continues at coordinate 24,986,636 of JAINEB010000009.1, forward strand.
ACAGGATTTTCTATTATAGATATCTCTTTTTCAGGACAGATGACAAAGTATTGTAAATAAAAGTAATTAATTCATTCACTCGTAAAAGTGACACAATTTTTATATAATAATAATACAATATTATTATTATACGTTAGTTAACATAAATTGTATTCTTTCGATCGACTTTTGTAGTCGATGTGGCAGCCCTGAACGCGATCGCCGAAAAAAAAACAATATTTTTCAATTGGCTAGGCAATACGGTGCACTGCTGAACTGTAAATCAATTTACTCAGGCCACAAAACAAATAAATGGTGTGTGGCGATTAATGGGTTGGCGCGTAATAAGGAAAGCAAACTTTACCTGAAATACTGTTTTTTTAATGTATTATTTTTAAAACATTTTCATACTTTAATTGACATGTCAATTACTCTGTGGTGTAACAAGATTTTTTTTCAATAAGTAGACCTTGTATACATATTCTCGTCTGTTATTAAGATTTTAAATAAATATTAGGCACACTTACAGAAAATACCAAATATCACGCGGATCAAGAAATTAATTTATATTCATAAATTAAGGGAATTTTTGTGCAATGCATTGAAAAAAAGTACGATAATTAGTTGATGCCATGCTTATTAAATTTATCAACACATTGAACCAAGCACGAAAACTCGACACATTCGATAATCCTTCGTTAGATTCATTGCTACATTTAATGTACTCTATTTGAAATCAATTTTAATTTATATAAATCTGTAATGCTTTTTGGCCCATGGTGCAATTTGATTAAATATTCATTGCCTAGTATAATTTTTATAGTAATATTATTTGTTTTATTTAAACATCAATAATACTGTCAACGGATGAGCAGAACTACAAGTCTGCTTATTATGAATTATACACGTGACCAATTTTTATCCTTGCAAAAGAACTTCGGGTTCGTATACCAGTGGTAACCAGTTTTGCGACATAGATTTTTTAAATTGATTTGTGTGTTTTCTAATTGATTTGTCAAAATTATTTTCATTAAAAAAGTATTTAGTTTTTACTGTTTAAAAAATTAACAAAAAACATTTTTATTTTGTTTTCTGCTTCTATCTAAAAGTAATTGGTATTAATAAAGTTAACAAAATTATTCTCATCGTGAAAAATTATTTTCTTTCTTAAAAAAAACATTTAATTTATGGATAGAAAATCGTAAATAATTAAAAATCGTGAGGAAATTTCATATTTCACCGAGAAATATGTTAATGTTTCATGAAAATATTCCATTACGTTACACTGCTCTTGTAGAAATATCTGAAGTTAAGTGAAGTGCATTCATTACGAGTACTGGGTCAGTAAATTCTACAAACACCGGGAACATCTGCGGTCTGACGTATATTTATATTAAAACAGTAAATATGAGGTCCACAATTGATGCATAAATAAATTGGTTAAGCGTAGGACCAGGACCCAAAAATCTTCGTAAACATGAAACTACAACTCAGATGAACAGATGACCTTCAAGGCGTGCAGAAAGGGCGGATCCCAAAATAATCTTTAATGGTAGCCCAGGTGGTAGGAGAAAATTCCGAGTTCGCTAGGAGGTTGGCATAAAGAATAACGCAGTAAAACTGCTGCGAATTGCGAATTAGGAGACATGTTTTATTTAGCAATTCAAAATAAATTATATACATTTATTACAAATTTTATTTATATGTTGTTTTAGTATCTATACCAAAATACATCTTTTATGATGATTACAATAAAAAAATGGTCTAAACCTACATCTGGAGCACAGCATTTAAACAAAATCTGAACCATAAACCTGACAGAGAAATATGTTTGAAGCATTCGAGAGGTGATGCTGGATAAAGATGAAAAGAATAGGCCGGACTGAGAGAAATAAATATTTATGATGAGATTCTGAGAAGTGTTAAAAAAGAGAAATATCATAGACACCATCAAAATTCGAAGAAGCCATGTATAAGACATATTTGTAAACACAGAGCAAACCTCGAAAATTGAACTAAAGATTAAGAGAGATATTGAGAGAAAAATTGAGGGAAGAAGATAGAGAATAGAAAGATAGATAGAAATACATTAATCAAATAACGAGCAAGGAGTCCAGGACAGAGACGCATGATAATTAATGTACAACAAGCACACTCTTCTTTAACATGAAACAAGAAAGACGTTACAATGTAATTCTATTTGAGAATATTTAACATTTAACAATATATAACCTTAAAAAACTGTACAGGTATTTGCTTTGTAATAGACCTGACTTTTAAAGCCTTTATTTAAATGTATTTTTATGTTAAAAAAAATATTTAAAAATATAGATCTAATTGTGATCCAAATTACAGTGGCACAGCTTATTGTTGATAGTTATTTTAGCTTCTCGGTACATACATCGAAAAGCAAGGAAAAAAATATTTAAAAAGGACCACGGAGGAAGCGGTGAAGTGCAGCGGTGCGTCAGGGCAAGGACGAGAAGACTGGGAAAACCAGAAAAACCAGGACTTGGAGCAGGGCAACCACTTTACTAGGGTAGCGGACCAAGGAAGTCACGGGACTTCAGTGGCCGAGGCCAAGGAAGCGGCAGACGCAGGCTGAGAGAAGCGTGACATCAGATACAGAGCTTAGTACCTATTTTTTTCTAGTATTGTTGTTACCGGAATCAGTATGGATGGAAAGACACTTTAGTTTGGCCACTTAAGTGACATTTGGCTGTGTTTCCGTATCAGATTCGAATTATTCTTGTTGACCAAGGATGAGACGGTAAAATAATCCAAAAAAATTGCATTATTTTTGATAGCTTTATCGAAGAAGACAAATTTGTGTGTCCCAAAGAAGATAGTAGAGGTTAAATTATCAATAGTATTTGAAATACTAAATTAATGTATTAATTATAAATATATACATATAATTAATACATTAATTTAGTATTTAAAATATCACAGACCTATGTTTTGAATAATTACAACTTCACAATAAGAATGTGTTTTCCTTAATAATATATGTTGTATCAATGTGTCCAAAATTTAATAAAAATGAATTGATAATTCTGGCGTCTGCAGTCGGTTTACTCAAAGGTATTTGAGATTCTGTAAAAATAATGTAGATGGCTTTCAAATAATGGAACGACAGGTGTATTAATTTGAAAAATGTAACATATAGGTTCGAAAATTTGTCAAGAAAAATACTGGCGTTATAGCACAAAGGTAGTGCACTTCCCCGGATTGGAAATAGAGATCCAGGTTCGAATCCCGGTGACGCAAAAACAATATTTTTTGACAAAATTGATTTTATATGTATATATTTATAATTAATACATTAATTTAGTATTTAAAATATCACAGACCTATGTTCTGAATAATTACAACTTCACAATAAGAATGTGTTTTCCTTAATAATAGTATTTGAATTGTTAGATCAGTGTTGTGTAGAAACTGTTTCAATTTATCATGAATGTGAAATATTTTTTCCGTTAAAATAGGGCGAGCATGAATCGATTCGAGATTATGTTGTTAGATTGAAAACGGCAGTTAGAAGGAAATTTAAAATATATTTTTGTTACCGGTGTGTGTAAAAAGAATTTAAAAAAAAGTTTAAAGTCAGTGGACTAAACTTTACAGCACATGAAAATGACACCAGTAAAATTTTGAAGCAATTTGGCAGTTGAAAGAAATATAAAGAGCGAATTTCGCAATATTAATAAAAATAATTCAAAAATCTAAAAATGAAATAAAAATTCAGTGTGTACAAAATACCAAAATCTTCAGGGAAACACTTTTTAAGTCTTAACATAAATCGCAGAAATTGTTTATAAAAATAAAGTTTAGATATATTAGTAGATATAATGTAGATTGACAATCTACTTTTTTTTTGCCTTTAAAGCATTTTGCGGTGAAATCTTTATGAAATGAAATCATATATGAAAAACTACTATTTCGCGTCTTCTTCAGAGTTGGTCTCTCATTACTAAATGTTCTGCCACCAATACGTAATGGGCCATGCTCTTTTCTTTTATAATTCTACTCTCTCTTTTCCAATTGTTTTAGTTTATTTTTTAGTTTTGTTAGTTTTTTTTCAAACTGTCATCATAATTATTGCAAGTCAATTAAAAAATCTTAAATTTTGGAATAAATTAAAAAAATATTAATTATTCTTACGGAGATATGTGCCGAATTTTAATCAATATGCTATCATATGCTACACAAAGGCATAAATAATACAATTTACACTTCAAATGTTTCCTCCCTTAATTTCTAAAACTAGAACTCTAGTCTTGGCAGTACTAGAGTGCTATTTTTTATAGTAGTTTTTAAATTTAAACATTCAAAAATTATATATTTTATTACTTTATTTGTTAGCTTTAAAAAAAAATTTGTTATAGAAAAGATATGCGGATGATGTATTATGTATTTGGTCAGCTTCACGACATCAACTTACATTTTTAAATTTCATTAATTCATTTAATAATAAAATACAATTTACATTAGAAATGGAAAATAATTCGACCCTAAATTTTTTGGATTTAATATTGATTACAAATAATAATAAAATTGAATTCAAAATTTTTAGAAAACCACACACATTATCATACAAGTATTCAGTTCCACTCCATAATACATCGTTTAGTCAATATTCCTATGTCAATATCCAATTTCAATATTGAATTGAATACAATTTAAAAAATAGCAGTCAATAACGGGTATAATACAGGTTTAATAGATACTATTTTAAAAAATAAATTAAAAGAATATAATAATCAATTTTTATATAAATCACAGATAAAACATAATGATAATAATGATTATTAACGTAGAATTTTATACATAAATAGCTTTTTGAATAAAATATCTAAACACCTACCACGAAACATCAGACCAGCATTTTATACAAATAATAATATAGGTAATTTACTCATAAATTCTAAAGACAAAGATGATAAATTTAACAATTCTGGCTTCTATAAACTTAGTTCCAAGGATTGCGCTGCATTTTATATTGGTAAAACGGGTAGAAATTTTAATATAAGAGTAAAGGAGCGTTTGAAATGTTTGAACAATTTTCAGAATTTTCTAATCATTTGATAAAAAATTGGGATTGTTAATTTTGCATGCAACGGTGTTGGTCATAAATGAAATAATTTGAAATCATTGGAGGTAAATAAAGTGTGTAAAACTATTCAAAAAATTATAAACAACCAATTAAATTTAACTACAAGTCCCATTCTATTTTTTTTTCCTAAAAATTATTCGAGTAAATTTGTATTAAGTGACAATTTGAGTTAGGTACTAAATTAATTTTTTAAATAATTATTGTTTTTTAAATAATTATTGTTCTGGTAAAAAAAACAACATATTTTGATTAGTATTGACAACTCGAAGAAGAAAATGGTATTTTTCGAAACGACTATATGTATTTAAACTCAATAAGTCGTTAGTAAAACAAAGTTAATAAATAAAATAATGAATTTTAACCACAAAGTTAATTTTGCTTATTTCAAAAGTATGTATTTTATGTTGGATTGTAAAAAAAAGTAGAACAAATTTAATGGTTACTTTTTAAAAACTCCTTAGTGTCAGTTAAATAATATTAATTTATTGAATATTGTGACATTTAAATTTATTTTAAATATTCTGAATCATCGTCAAAAAACTGGTAATTAATTTTTATTTTATTTTATATTTTCGAAAAATTCGCTTATCCGTAAATAACACATAAATGCAAAAATAATAGGAAATGAAAACGAAGAAAAAATCTTTTTGAACTTGTGTGTTTATGCACATATATTTATAAGTGGATGAGTGAGCAAGTTAAATAGATAAACATTGGTAGGTTAAATAATCTTAATAGATTTATAGAATAAATTATAAAATTTATTTCAAAATATATCGTCAGCACTAAATCTTTCTGTTGTATCGATCAATAACACTATTCCTCCCATAATTTTTTAGGTAAATGGTATAGCAAGTTTCATGATTCTTTTGATAAAAAAATACAGATGGCAGAACTATATGAAAACAATTCTATCATGGCATAATAGTGTGAAATGTAGGATTTGAGGTATTTTGAAATATAATTCTTTAATTTTTTGTCTGAGATATCAAAAGGTTACATTTGATAATTGTTATACTTTTCCACTCACGGTATTACGTGTTATAATATGCCAGTGTTATTTAAATAAACAAAATTATTCTCAACATAGAAAATAAATTTGTAATATTTGAATATGTCTCTCATGACTGAGGATTATGATCTCCCTGAATTCTTACTCTCTTGACTATGTTCCTCCACTTTTCTTAGCATCCAGTGCCTATTGCGTTTCCACTCTGTTGTGGCTCATCATAGCAAGCTTTTCAAGCTTTCTTCTCATCTCGCAAAATGCCCACAAAATTTAAGGATTCATCTTAGGTCATCAAGGATGACAGCCTTGTTTTGCAGCCGTACATTTTATTGTGGTTATAATTCATTATTAACTAGTAAAGATCTTAATTGTGTGATCGTAACATAAGGTTTGGCGCGTGTTGAAACTGAAACACCTAACTCTCTTCTAGTTTCACGCGTGTTGGTGTGAATATTTATGCTGTGTTTAGAGCACGGTATTTGAATGAAAGAAAACATATTTACAATGGTAGATTCGACGAGTATACAGTTAATTACGGGTATGAGGTTGAAGACTGGAGTGGCTTTCTTGATATGTTGATAAAAAAACGGTTTGCGAAGAAGTGATCGGCTAGATCTTCAGACTCGTCCGTCACGATTTATTGGCAACTGCTTATTGGTCAGATCGCTTCGGCCCAATATGGCTATCAGGTGAGTCCGTACTATTAGAGAATATATGTTCCTTATCCCGATATAGATCCCTTTCAACTTTCAGACACATACTATCACTACCTACTTGTCCATCAACGCAGCGAAACAGTGCTAAGTTGTTCGCCATTCTGTTAGCAATACAATATGTGTATCTTTTCGAGAACACGCTGGTCATCTACCTACATCGCGCAATACGTGCAAAGTGGCCGACGGTACTTCCTATAACAATTTGTAATATCTTAAAAGTGACTCCCAGCATCAGGCGAGGGATCCTTTGATTGCTGAGAGAGGCGGGACTCCAAATGGTCAGTAGTAGTTTTCAAAGTACTGTGTCATTCTGTTTTTTCCTCCCTATTTCTTTCATACAGTCCACGAGATAATCCCTAACACCTTCACGGGGCGCGTGCAGGATCACAACATATGCATGCTGAATTGTAAATAATCATTACAAATCAATATTTGGACTTGTGTAATATTGAAAAGTATCTCTTCAATTGTCGGTCTAGCACGAGGTAAATGTGAAGTTAACAACATTAGAAATTTGATTATGTGCGCTGCGAAAGAAACTCAGAACTCACAGCGATGTAAGTTATAGTCGGTTCTTTAAACATTCTTGATAAGGAATATCTCTAATTCAGGGAGCATAAATAACACCCGGCGTTCCGTGCCGTAATCCAATGCCCGGTGACTGTACATTTTTGAAAATTACCACATTTTCGCCCGTTTACAGCTCGAACCGAGCGGGACTGTTCGGGAGTGCAGCAGCGGAAATACTTCATAATAAATTTCGCCATTGTCCAGCCCGAGTTAATGCATCACGATGGCGGGACAGAAAAATGAAAATGCATTAACGGCCATTTTCTTCAGTGCCGTACATTATTTATGTAAGGAAGTTGCATTAAGTCCCGCGGAACAAAAAGACACGAGAAAACTTTATTACCGACCGCAATCAGCGCGAATCAAAATGGAAGTGCAATAAAAGTTTTCGTGTGAAACTGTATATTTTATGCTAATCATCTTTATTCGAAATGTAATTTTGCGGGAGCGATGGTTGTAAAACACAATCCCTTACGAAACTTCAGAATCATGAAAATTTTAAACAATGGATCGTTGCAAAGTGGATTGTAAGTGCCAATATAATGGCCCGGAAATGTTGGTAGTCGTTTTCCCTGAATAAATTATTTAAATACAATAAAATACACCTAAATGTCCTTCAAGAGTACTTAATTGAAATTCAATATCTAATTGTTGAAGATTGACCTCGCCTCCAGGTGTCTGTCATCGCTGTTGTCTTAAAACTTATTGTGAATGTATTTGGCTCTATAATTATATTAAAAAAGAAAATCGCGTTACATGATGCATTCAGGCACACGTATCATACTATCTCAGCATAGAAAATGTTTTCCTGGTTCGAAAATACATTAAATTAAAATCTCCCTAGCAGAAAATTGAACCTCAGCTTCCCACGTGATATGAGAGGATGTTTATCACTACACTGCCGAGGAATACAAAGATGACGTGAATAACCGTTTACAAAAATCTCGAAGAACTTTATTATTACTAGCGTGTTATGAAGTTCACCAAGGATAACTTTTATTAAAATAAAATAAAAAATATATTTATATTAAGATTTAATTCTAAAAATATCTAAATTTTAACACAAAAAATCAGCATTATGTACTTTAATGACAATTTGATACCAAAGTTTAACGGAGAAGAAGCTAAAACAGTACAGCGCTTGATAATATTATTAACACTAATTAGAAATACACATATTATTAAAATAATAAAATGTGTACAACAACTACTCAGGGTCAAACCGTATGAGATTGGGTATGATTGTGTTTTATCTACAAATTTTCTAAGCTCAAAAATCAGGTTTATTAGAAATTTTTAAATAAATACATCGATTTAAAAATATATGTTAATGAAATCAACTTCACAAAAATGGTTTGATAATTATTTATATACAGTGGAACCCCGATTTAACACCCCCAGAATTTACGTTTTACCTCCATTTAGGTGTTATTTTTGTGTCCCGTGTCATTTCAGTGTTTAAAAAACGCTATTTTAAGTTTATCCTTCCCGCGATTTACGTCTAAAATTTATTGAAATTCCTTTGACCAGATTACATGTCACCATAGAGCCAAGAGTGTGTTGGTCGTTTGGATATCGTTTATATGCATTTTTCATTCCCCTACCTGTGTAATGTTACTTTTAGTTTTTTATTATTTTTTACAAGCTGAAATCAGCAAGAAAATTACGTAGAAAATAGTATAGACATCATTTATGGCTGGGAAAGAATTAATGGATAACCCTTGCAGATTTACTTAGACGTTGACTCTAACGTAATAACATCGGACGCAGTGAAAATTTATGAAATTGTGGACAGTCATATCAACAAAAACTTTCTAGAAGTATCTGCTCATCCCATAAACTCAGTTCCTACAAAGAACAATGCCACGAGGCATGTTGAAGGCTTTGAAGCATATTTTACTAGTATTAGTAATGTACCACTATAAACCATTAATTTAATTTATAATATTAAAAGAACTATTTAAAAACAAGAAAAAAAGTGCAGCATAAAACAATGTTTGATTTTTTCAATAAAAAAAATTAATTTGTATGTTTTTCTAACACTCCCAATTTACATTTTCCCTCTGTTTACATTTTTTTTTGTTGGTCCTTTCTAAATTTTAAAATCGAAGTTTCTCTGTATATATTTATCAAATATGGGGTACTTTAGTGCTTTTATGAGATACTAACCACTATTTAATGGAAGCTTCTTATAATAAAATACGAAACCGTGGATGAGCATCCACTTCCTGCTTTTTCTTGATATAGGTACTTCCTGTATTTTCACATATTTAAAATAAAACACAACCCACATACCATCATTAGCGCAAACTTCCCAAGTTTCAATCCACCTCTGCTGGTTCTGTCATTTGCTAGACAAGTGTGTGGTATTCGTTCCCTGTACACATTACTCCGCGAGCGCTACACCCGGTGGGAAGAGGGTAGGGGGGAATGTTACAGAAGTAATTAGTAACGTCAGCGGGGGGCGGGCGGGAGAAACTTCATTTTCCTAAATGCGCCCCGTCTCGCGAGGTGAGGGCGCAACGTGCCCCGCCCGCGAGGTGAGGGCGTAATGTGCCCCGCTCGCGAGGTGAGCGGCGCGTTGCGACCGTGAAGTATTTTGCGTTTTGTAAGATGGCGGCTCTAAATGATGAGGATTTGTGTTGATTATAAAGGGTGCTTCGTATTTTATCCAACCAAAAGAAATCGTGGATTACAATGGGGATTAAAATAAAATAAACAAATTAATATTTAGCAATATTTGAATATGTCCAAGAACACACAATTACTGAATTTTACACTGTTATCAAACAAATAATAGATATCTCATAGAGACGAAGATATTTTTTATTAATGGAAAAATATGGAAGTATGGTATTTATATTGTGTAAAGTGATCACTTAAGCCAATCGAAGACAGATCTTAAATCCTGTAATTATCAATACGTTCTTATTTTTCCATTAATAAAAAATAGTTTCGTCTCTGTGAGATATCTATTATTTGTTGAATTAATTTTTAATACATATTGAATATATCAATGAGAAAGATGTATAGATAAAATTAATTTATCGATAAAATAGTTTTGTTGCTACCGGGATTCGGACCTGGATCCTTTCCTATCCGGAAAAATGCGTTAACCGATTATACTACACCAACATAGTAAGTTGATTGCATCCAAATAGTGCAACAAGAAGTGCAACATATAAGTTTGAAAATTTATCGTCAACTTACTGTGTTGGTGTAGTGTAATCAGTTAAAACATTTCCCCGGATAAGAAAGGATCCAGTTTCGAATCCCAGTAGCAACAAAAATATTTTTTTGATAAATTGATTTTATCTGTATATCTTTCTCATTGATAGATTTAATAGGTATTAAAATATCACAGAACTATGTTTTGAAAAATTGCAACTTCACAATAATAATGTGTCCTTCTTAAAAAATATTTTTTGCTTTGTACAACCCAGGCAATTAAAAAACATATAAGATATAAACTTCTAGTATATGTTCGATCTTTATGACTATACGCCGATCGCCGTGTGCGCGCAATATGAACGCGACATATAATGATTCCGGTCTACTACCTTCCCACTACCCCCTCCCCATATATCAGAATACGATATTATCTGTGGTTGTGTTCTCTACGGTTTTTGCAGTAGTTGAAGTTGTACCTTGTAACTGTCAAGTAAGCGTTTACTATTGGTTGCATTTATTGCCGCCAAGTTCGTCCTACTGTGGAAACGAATTGTTGGCTGCTATATGAGGCTGACAGTTTATTGTATTTATTTTGGTTGTTCGCTACCGTGTGTGCCAAAAGCTGTACATTATGCAAGGTGTTGCTTGACACTTTCGCGCTATCACCGAAAGTATTTCACCGTATTTCGTACTGAACAGCGTTGTACGTGTCCTAGACCTGTTGATCCAGTGGAATAAGTAATCGAAAAGAGCATTTCACAGATGGGTCGTGTTTTCTGGTTCTGTTCCCGATTCCTGTCTCTCTCCCGAATTCCTTCCACCCTTTCTGTATTCCTTATTTCCCCAGCCCTTCGTGCAACCGCTGTATTTATATAAAATATAACAATAATTATGTATTCTGATAATATTATTAGAATACTTACAAGTTTTCTTATATTTCTCTGTGATACTGAAACATGGACTCATGAAGCGGGTGAAAGCTCATGAAAACATGGACTCATGATGAACTCAAGAAGATATATGGATGCTTTTAATGTGCGATGCCGCAATACTGTGGCGAGCATGCAGAACCAGTGCCTCGATTGTAGCAAAAATATACATTATATAGCGTCTATCAATCTTCATGGCTCCAAATCATCAGATATTTTAGCCATGTCACCAGATTTGAAGACTTCATGGCAAAATTGGTGGTTTGTGGATGATCGTTCGATGGACTGATCTGGTTTGGACTTTGATGCAAAGTTCGCCCTGGACAGGACAAAAAATGCCACGGTCCAAAATAGGTGACGATATAGGACTTCTCTTAATGTGAGTAAAACTAAAATAAAATAAATAGTTTACAAATTAGTAAATATATTATTTGTAGTAATGTTGTAGTTTAAATGTGACATCAAGGACTTGGGCATTCTAGCTTCATTTCAGAAGACCACCAAGATAGTCATATTTTCATTGCACAAGCGATTAACTTAGTTTGAAAATGGTAAAAATATTGATTTAACACATAAACTTTTGGTTTTGTATTTATTGACTGTTTTCGAAGTAAGTTTGTAGAACATCATAATCACATATAGGTACGTGAAAATAAAACTCTAGTTTTTTTATTCTACTCGTTTAATTTACTTAAGACAAAAACAGGCTAAACGCGGTTTAAGTAAATTAAACGAGTAGAATCATAAAACAAATGTTTTATTTTCACCAATGTTTGTATTTATAATCTAAAGATTGCTATTAGTTTCCTATTTGGTTTAACAAAACATATTTTTGTGAACATGCCACATAGTGTTTCCCCAAAATAATAAATACACATTTATGGGGACAACTAATGTTACATTGAGTTAGAAACAAATTCAGTTACAAACAAGAAATGAACACCCTTATTTAGGATTAAGCGAATTGTAAATCATCCTTTCAAAGATGGTAGCGGGAAAATTTGCTTTGGTTTTAGCCCTACGAGTCTCATTCTCAGCCCTGGATTTGTTAAATTTATTAATGTGTGTCAGATTAAGCTTAGCACATTAAACGTCTTATTTTGTTAACATTTCTCACACTATTAAGAAGCCTATAAATTATACTTACGTTTCGATTACTTTTCAATTCGATATAAATAAAGGCCCTGCTTCCTATGTAACACTCTCTTTGTAAGCAAGTTTGAAAGGAAATTGATAGATATATCACATCAGATTATAGTATTAATTTGAAATACGAATTAGATGAATAGACACTTTTGTTTGTACATTTTTAATTAGAAAAACAAAACTTCATTTCTACTGTCAGAAATTTCAAAATAATATTTTTTTCTGAATCTCACAACTTTGTATATGATATTTATACTTACTGTTAGTTTAATTTTTTATAAGTATTGTACTCAATATTTAATTATTAATGTTACAGACTAGTTTAGTAAATCTGATGTGTAACGTTGCAAGATCGTTAACAGTAACAAAAATATTTATCCAAATCATTTAAAGTAATAGCTCAAACTGTAGTTTTTAACCCATTCATAAATGTTATTTTGTCAAACTTTTCTTGGGCTGATCTGCGTCCAGTTTCACAGGCCTTTATTTTTTTAATTTTCCACAACTTTTGTCCAACTACCTCACTGATTTTATCTGACCATTACGTCTTAGAATAGAAATAGAGCTAGTTTTCAGATACCTGTAAATAAATTACTGCCACCGCATACACAAAAATATTTGTAAATTAAATTATGATGACAAAATGTTGTACTTTCTTATAAAACCATTTCTTTTTGAAAGTATAATGTTCATAAAAATATTATTTGATTGTATTATGTTGTCTATTGTTTAATGATGTATATATATTTTAATCTTAGTCGCGGAGAGGGTTGTAGAACTGACCAACCGTTGCCAGAAATCTAAATTTAGTGAACGGACATATGCGGTGACAGGCCCAAAAGCGTGAAACTCTTTGCCCTCAGAGACTTTATTTAAGAAGAGACTAAAAACGCATCTTCTCACAAAATCTTCTCTATAAGCTAAAATAACAATTTTTAATTTTAAAAACAAAGATAATAGTATATTTTTCACAACCCAATTTTTAAAAAATTATTTAGTCGACTCGATTTATAATTTATTTCGACGTTGAATAAATGTTAAATGTACCTTATGAGGAAGTAAAAAAATTAAGATTGAAATTTCTTACTCAGTTATCAAAATAAATACTAGCGGAAGACCGTTGAACGTCGTAACAATACACTGAATATAACGCTTCAAATTCTTCACAATTTGCATCATATTTTTTAATCTAAGACAATGTGACGCGAAATAATTGATAAAATCTTTTTTTTTCAATTTTTTGACTTAGACCACTTTCATAATAATGGGCGCATGTATGAACTTCTACTCAATTTAACTTTGTATCTACTTCTACAAATAAAGTTTTTGTAAGATTTTGTAAGTCTTTTTTTAACGTTTTTTTCTATTTCATGTACTTTATATATATATGTATATATAAAGTATAATACAGTAAAGTACATTATTACGTAAAAATACTATTCTTTTACACATACACATTTTATTTTATACGAGCTGCGTATGTTTATATTAATTATTTTGTAAAAACACATATTAAATTAACTGTATATTTTTCTGTTAAAACATACATCTGTTAGAGAAATTGTTTATATTGTTTCATTTTTTTTCCATAAGTTTAAAAAGTATTTATTTAATTTTGTTATTATGAGCCGTACATGGTGGCAAACAGCCCTTAATTGATACTGCTACTAAAATACCACGCGAAACTGCATACAATAATCACATGATACCATTACACATTTCATATTATACTGTCACCCGTTAAAGCCCTGACAATCTGAAGTCGCGTGATGCCCAACAAATAATATGAGACTCCCGCCCAGCAGTGAATATGAATTGTAGATATTTCGTACCTTGATAAATTGCACGACTTGTTAGTCACGCCTTTTAGATGGAGTTAAGAAACCACCCTCGTGACAGTACACATGAAATTATTTGCAATACTAGAAATATGCTGAAAAATAAACAAACCCCGAACAGCTGATACAAAGTATGATTTGTTTGATTATTACCAACAAAATCCTGGAATTCAGATGAAAAATGATGTTAGTTAAGTTTTAGTGGCTAATTGATACAAACACAAAAAAAAACAATATTTTATTATTAGTACCACGAGACTTCCAGTCAAATAATAAAATCCAGAAAAAAAAATTAGGCTGAAGAGATCCTCAAAAAAAGGGGATGACCCTAACCCAAAGATTATACTTTCATAGATCATAATCATTGTTGGTATCTAATATTAATTTTACAATAAGCTATTAGCCATACTTAAAAGCTTAATTTTTTGTAATTTTTACCCACAGTTTAGTAGTTTTACTGTTGTATTTTTCAAATATTTGTAATACTTGTTTGTGTACCTACTATAATTTATGCAACTAAATACACACACAGGTCCATCTTCAGGATGATCATCTATCTTAAGGCAGACTTTATGAACATTTATATGTAGTCATAATCAAGAACATTGATATTCTTTCATAACGCAGATATGGTTAAAATGGTAATAAAACATATAATAATAAAAATAGCTGCAAATCTTGTTATAAGAACAGATGCTTGCGGATAATTCTTGGCGCGCAGTGATATAAATTTATGAGGAAAACTGGAATAAGGAAATAGACGCAACAGCCCCTGATCACCGATGTAATTAAACCGAGCGTGACTTCCATAAACACTAACATTCCAAACGTCTGGCAGCAAATATTCGCAGATTTTACTTGACGGAACAACGAGATATGGGAATGATATAAGATAACGTGGAGGGGCTATCTGCAGACTGCAGTCAATGGAGAAAAATTATGATGACAATATGGTCTAGTAAGGAAGAAAATGGTAAAGGAAGAAGAAGAAGAAGACATAATGTAAATCTTTAAATATTTGAAAAAAAAATATTTTTCTAATATTTAAAAAAAGATTGATAATAATATTGCGCTTCACTATCTACATCTGTGACTTTTGGATGTCGGCTTCAGTAGTGACATTATGGCTGTTTAGTGCTTGATTAAACGTCCAGATCTATACAATATTTTCTTCTGTCTATGATAAGGGAGAAATCTTACCAAATAAATTGATTATCCATGATTCTTATGTCAATTTTGTTCATTTTGACACCTAACTTACAAAGATGGAATAATTTTAATTACATGGACATTTTATATACGTGTGCTTTGTTTTGGGGAAAGCTTTATAATTGAAATATAGATTATATTGAGACCCTGATCACGCAACGGTCACCGGTGACCGCGTAGCGACCACTACTATACGCGAAGCCGCCACAATAACTGCCCGCAGGGCCTAAAAGTAAGCAATTGGTGAAAGCCGATTGCTTATCTGCTAGTATGTATATGCATATATGATAGAATATATATATATATATATATATTATTATATGATAGAATATATGTGCATTAATATATGATAGAATATATGTATATTAATATATGATAGAATATATGTTTATTAATATATGATAGAATATTTGATAAAATGAGAATGAAGAATACGGAAAATTATACCCTTTATTTTATTGTATGGACATGTCATACAGGGTGTAACAGACCTAGTTCACAACCTATCTTACTAAATAACGAATCGTAAATGTTCAAGGAATATGTGCGAATTCTGCACCGTTACGGAAAATATTATTGTTCGAATTTTTTACAAAATCGTGTTAGGCCAGTATGTACAATATTTATTTATATTTATTTCAAAGTATGTCTACATACTTTGAAATAAATATGAATCTATATTTTTCATCTAACATAAAATAATCTAGCCTCTCGAAATTCAATGAACTTTAATTGATTTTATTCAATATATAATTAAGAATCTAAAATTATTTCAATTAATCGAATAATTATGATTTATTTAAAATACTTTTATCTCTGATATTTGAGATTAGGTAAACATTCCTTGAACATTTTTGACTCGTAATTTAGTCAGTTATTCACTCGTAAAATATTGTGGACTAGGAATGTTACAGGCTGAATTGGCGTGGATAGCATTTCGTAGTTCGAGCCCAGATTCCAGGCTAACATATCAAATAGTTAATAATATATGACGCGTGACAGCGCTGTGTAAAGTGCAGTAAATGCAAAAGGGTATGCAAACTAATGAATATTAAATTGGTATTAACTATTCTATGTGTAGTAAATAAAAAAACACTTCAGTTGAAATTTAAAAACGTTTTCGTAATTTTCCGTATTTTTTATTTTCCATTTATTGCTGTACGTTGATATTGGATATAAAAATTGTTTTGGTATTGTTCGAGGCCAGTTGTTAGTTCATTATTAGTCAGTCAAATAATTATAGTAATAATCATATGAGTATACTGGTCTTCAAAAATTCAAATTTTTAATAGGTTGTTACGCGTACGCGAAAAGAAAATTACGAGTGATTTTATTTTCTTAGTTTACAAAATACCCTGGCCAATTTTTCAAAACCGGTTTTTGTTTTTAAATCTATCAAGAAACTATCCCGTGATTAGTTCAATTATTCCATACTTTATTAGTAAACTACTGTTTTATTTATTTATGAGTTCGTTTTTTACCTATCATTTAATTTATTACAATGTGATTTTCAGGTTTTATCTTTAACTGTAATGTATCTTCTTCTTGTTTTAAATAGGCAATCCACCCTTCAAGAGTGATTTGTGCCATTAATCAAGTTGAGACATTATTTTATAGAAAAAAGAACAATAATATTATAGAATATAAATTTTATATTACAAGTCAATACCATTGTCGTTCAAAAATATTTCTATTATATAGATTAAATGTAGCGAGTTAAGGGAAAGAAGATGACACAAGTTAACCGGGAGTTAAAAATTACGAGATTATTGTAAAAAAACCGCAATAAACAAGTAAAAAAGTATGGTTAAGGGTTTCTTCATCGGCGACACTCTCACACATTGGGGAATCTATTAAGTTCCTCTGAATAAATGTGAGGCTACCTGGTAATGCCCAACTCTCATTCTAGAGATATTTGATATTGTTCTTTAGGACTTTCCTTTTGGAGAACTAGGGGGTGCGAGGAATAAATCTTTCAATTATTTTAAGCCGATTACCCTTATGATTATATGGATCCATCTATTGTGCAGTACAAATAGATGTAATGTATCATGATTTAGCGATTGTATGACGAACACATGTTAGCAAGAATGACAGCGTGGAAGGGATAAAATATATCTTTCTCCGGAATCGTAGATCAGAACACATGTCTTATATTGCATTATACTAGTGTGATCTGTAATAAACTGTATTATCGTACAACGAGTTCTTGACTGCCTGAATTCTCGCACACAAAAATACATCATTATTTGCAGCCGTATTAGTATGGTTAAGGATATAACATTAACTGATTTAAGTATTCTCAGGAAAATGCCTTTAATTGATTTTCCATTCATAGGACTAACGGTTATATTGTAAATACAGAAATTAGTTTTCTTAACAGTAACTTGGATCCAAACAGGCTGCATTCTCATTTTTTCTCTAGTTAAAAGTTCAAACAAACAAAAAATAAAAGATATTATATAATATCTACTTCAGATAATTTTTTCACACTATTTTGTACATTATTATTAAAACAATTATTTTATTTTGTGTTTATTATCATAGTGGTTAAGTTTTTAATAATTAATTAAGGATTTCTTTACATTATTATATTGTAATATATTACAGATAAAAGATTACTTTCAAGGTACTTAGAATAATACGCCAAACCATGAGATATAATTTATTAAAATACATTTA